>OX411308.1:53854402-55054402 GCA_948150685.1 Rhaphigaster nebulosa | reverse complement strand
GATGTACTTGGATATAGAAGCACAAAAGTTATACGCATTTAAACTTCACGTAATCATAAACAAAATTCATATAAAGTTCGCCCCCATTTGAAGTATCTTCGAAAAATATCTTTTCCAATAAAAGGTCTTCAACAATACCGTTGACACCGTTGTACAATAGATACCTGATGTGTTTCTCATCTTTTCCTTCAAATTACGAAATGGAGAGTGTGTGGTTTCGCAGATTTAAATATTCATAGCACAATACTTATAGTAAGTATCAGAAAGAACACAAATAAAGCAAGAAAAAAAAAGCTTCATAACAGAAATAAACAATTTATTAATTCAAATAAAATAACAAACCCTTACTGTCAGGTGGAGTATACTCTATTCTTTAAGTTATTGAGGTCAGCAATTGGTTCCATTGAATTGGAAACATTAAAATATTTCATAAATGTTTTTTCTTTTACTGTATCAATTAATCAATTAATTCGCAAAAAAAACGGTTATCACAAATCCATTGATTTTTTTTTAAAATAATAATTATTCGGTATCAGTTGTTGTACAAGTATATTATTGTAAAAGAGTGTTTTATAAAATGTATATTTATTACTTTTTCTTGAAATAAAAAAGAAAAATTGTATCAGGATAACATCAGATATATGCAAGTGTTCTTTTATTACTAACTATAGCGACGCATTAAAAATTGTGTTTTCTAAAATATATATCTATATTAATTACTTTTTCTTGAAATAAAAAGAAAAAAATTGTATCAGGATAACAGCAGGTATATGCAGGTATTCTTTTTTTGCCGGCTATCGCGACGCATTCAAAAGTGTGTTTTCTAAAATATATATCTGTATTTATTACTTTTTCTTGAAATAAAAAAAAAAATTGTATCAGGACAACAGCAGGTATATGCAGGTTTTCTTTTTTTTTTTTTTTTTTTTGCTGACTATAGTGACGAATTTAAAAGTATGTTTTCTAAAATATGCATCTATATTTATTCTTTTTTTTTCTCTTTAAAAATACGAAAAAGTGCTATCAGGATTCCAGTAGATGCAGGGAGGTAAGAGGTGTGGTACGGTGCGGTAGTCAACCATCTGTTGCCAAAATAATCATATGTTTATACGAATCATATGGGTCAAATCATATGTACTACTATATATTTTTTTTTCTCAATAACTTTGTATTTTCTATCAAGTATATATTAAACAATGTATACTCCAATATTCATAATATACCTATTGAACCATACAGCTTTAAGTTCACCAAGTAATACAAATACCTCCCTTTGTTACGCGCGAATTGTGAAGTTAATTAACTAATCCATTTATAGTTTTATAAATTAATTCTAAACAATATTCGGTAAAAAGTGTAGAAGATTGTTTCAAATCTGACTGCCAGGCACCGCTTTAATGGTTGGGTAAGCCTGACAACCTCCCGATTTTCTGTTTAAATAAACTTCAAGCCAGGAGTTGAACTTGGGTCGTCTGGCGTTGGTTCAAAGCTATAACTGTACTAAATTTAAATATATGAAAATAATTAAGGGACAGATGATGGGTTATCACCTATGCTTTGTTTTACTTATAAGTCATATATTTATTAACTGAAATTAAAAATTGTGAAGTTATAATTCTAAATGAACGAAAAGTCCGGATGATAACTGAAAAAGACTGGGACAGAGGCCGCGATCAAGTCTTCCTGGACCTAAAAGCTGTTTTCGATTCTGTTCCTCGTAAAGAAATTTGGAGGGTGCTCTAGGAGAGGTGTGTCCCTTTCTAACCTTATTGGCGCCATCAAGTAAGTCTACCAAGATCCGAAGGGTGTCATCCGACTCAACGGTGCTAAGTCTGCCCATTTCAGATTTTATAAGGAAGTTAAGCAAAGAGATAGCCTCAGTCCATTCCTCTTTGTTGTTATGGACGATATGCTGAAAGTGTGTAAGAGGATCCTAGAGCTATTGTTGGATACTGGAATATGATATCAGTGCAGGTGAAGTGTTTCCTCTACGCAGATGACATTGTGCTGGTTGTTGATAGTCCAGGAAGACTGCAAGTCGCTGTGGAGGAGAGGGCGGAGGAGCTAAGAAGAAGGGGTTTCGCTATAAATCCAGACAAGAGCAAAGTTATGCATGTAGGCAGGGAATAGGAAAATCTGAGAATCGTACGTGACGGACAACTGGAAGTGATGGATGACTACCTTTACCTGGATACTACGATTAGTCGGGACGGCAAAATAGACCACAAGGTTATCAACAGAGTAAAAAAGGCTAACCAGGTATTTTATCAAATATCGACCACCCTGGTAGGAAAACAAGAAATCAGCAATGGTACTAAGCTCCGAATCTTTAAGTCGGTGTTCCTCCCAGTCTTGCTTTATGGATCAGAGAGTTGGGTTCTCTTAGAACGATACGAGAGTCAGGTCACAGCAGCAGAAATGAGATATCTAGAAAAAGTAGCTGAGAAGGCCAGACGAGACCGAGTGAGAAATGAAACTATCAGGGAAACCCTCGGATTTGGACCAACTAGGGACATTCTGAAGGAACGCCAGCTCAAGTGGTACGGACATGTTGGCAGGATGGGCGACGATCGTAAAGCCAGGTGGCTGCTATAAACAAGACCAAGGGGACAGAGACCGATTGTTTGTTGTGAGAAAAGTCATTGTATGCAATTATTGTCAGTTTCACTGCTTCTACTGACATACTAATGATTACTTAGTATAAAGATACAAAATACCTACTTTTGTAACACATAGTTGTTTACAGGGGTTTAAATTGAGAATTATATTGGTTTAGGGAAGAAATCAAATCAGGGCTTGATTTTTATTTTTATAATTTCAAAATATTTTTTTTTTTTTTTTTCAAGAAATAACTCTGATTTATTTGACAACAGAACTCATAATTGTTGAGTTATAAAATTAAATAAAAAGTTGATGGATATTATTCAAGACCATTATTTATTTATTTGAAAATAAAAATAATAACGCTACAAGGTAAGTCGGGATAAGTCCACATCCGGGGCAAATGTATACATGGGAATTTATTTCGTTTATTTGGTTGTGAGAGCTGCCATCAATGAGGATTTTCCTGAAGGAGGTGGTCTGGGTGATGGTCTCGAATAAAATGAAATAGTAATAACTATTTCATTTTATTCATGAACGCCACACATATCATCTTCATGATTTGCCAAACGGTCAACTATCAATACACAAATATGAGGGTTTTACTATTTATTTAGAATTACCATAGAAGGCAGTTCTCCCAACAAAATAGATTTAAAATAAATCCCCATATATGCATTTGCACCGAGTATAGACTTACTCCGACTTATCTCTCCTTGCTTAAAATTTGAACTAACAAATTGAGAGTGGTTTCATTTTATCCAGCGTGAAAAATCTATTGAAAAACGGTCATTTAACCAATTATTAATTAATAAGATCTGCTGATAAATAAGCTGCCGACAAAACAAATATAAAGCCATTAAGTAAACAATTATATTCTAATAAAAGTAAACAACTTGTTTTAGTGTATTTTTAATCAATAGCCAAGAATTAATGATCAAATTGGTAGATGAAATATTATTGTTTACTTTATAATTTTATATTTGGTTTGTGGGTAGTTTATTTTTCATCATATCGAATTAGAAAGAAAGTTGTTAAATAACCGTATTTTAATAGTTGTTTTTCACACTGAATAAAATGGGACCACTTTCAATTCACTAGCACTAATTTGAAGAAAGATATAGCGTTTTGGGTTTTATTTTGAGCAAACAAAACTGAAGATGATAGAAATGATCTAAAAACAGTAAACAAATAATTAGTTGATGCTTGACTTTTATTTGAAGCAATTGTAAATCATAAATATAAGTCTTTTTTTTTTTTTTTGTTGAATAAATCCATACATTCGGGATAATGGCAATCACTGATCGGGGCAATTATTGTTTATGTTTATCGACCCCATGCCTAAGTTTTCAAGTTTCTGATAGTTAGAAAAATATATGAGGAAGCTAATAGCTAATAAAAAATAGCTAATAGCTAATAAAGCTGATAAAGCTATAGCTATAGCTATAGCTAAGCTATAGCTATAGCTAAGCTATAGCTATAGCTATAGCTAAGCTATAGCTATAGCTAATAGCTAAGCTATAGCTATAGCTAATAGCTAAGCTATAGCTATAGCTAATAGCTAAGCTATAGCTATAGCTAATAGCTAAGCTATAGCTATAGCTAATAGCTAAGCTATAGCTATAGCTAATAGCTAAGCTATAGCTATAGCTAATAGCTAAGCTATAGCTATAGCTAATAGCTAAGCTATAGCTATAGCTAATAGCTAAGCTATAGCTATAGCTAATAGCTAAGCTATAGCTATAGCTAATAGCTAATAAAGCTAAAAGCTAAATGCCAAGTAACTGCAGATGATTTGAAAACAAGCTGTGGCTGAAGGTTCATCGATGTAAAAGCCAACAAAGAAGATTGTAATATATACAAAAATATAATTTTTTTTTTTAGTTATACACGATTATATCAATAAAAAAGTCCCCATATTCCTTGTTTTATATTCAATACATGATCACTACCATTACTCCAAGGTCGGGGTAATACCGGTCAAAGCTGAAATTTTACTTTTTTTTGTCATTATACAAATAATGTTTACTTTACATACAACATTATATGATTAGTGCTTCAGTGATTGTATAAGTGCTCTGTTAGGCTTTAAATTTTTTTTAAACAAATAAAAATTATAATTTTTATAATCCCCAGTCTATTACCCCAGTCTCCCCAACATTTTCCTGAGTTGATGCAAGTGCAAATGTCAATTACTTAACAGTAATTTTTACTACAGAAATGCATACGGTTTACATCAATGAGGTGGTTTGGCAATGAAGTAAGTGAAGGAATGAGTATTGCTTTAATGAAAATGGGGAAGAAGATTGTCTAATAGAGATGCATAAAGAATTCCAAAAAGTGGTAGCACGAATGATGAAGGATCTGCTATAGAAAGCAGTTCTTTAAGAGGGCATATATAAATCAATAGTTTGTGATCTTTTATTTATCGAGCAAATAGAGGAACCTTGAATGAGAAGATTAAGATTATTAGTATTATGATTAAGTATGGTGGTTGTAAAAACCTGGAAAAGAAAGACATCAAGTAGGTATTGCCGGCTGAAAGTCAAATAAAACTACTTACTTTAGCTTGATATACAAACACGAACATGAATCTAACGAAACAATACATAAGTGGAAAAGTAAACTCCATTAAAGGATTTTTTTGATGCTCTGAAGCTTGGAATTGTTTTTATATATATTTTTTTAAACTATTGGCACAGAAGTATGATGAAATATCGATTTTCATAAAATTAATTTTTATATTTTGTTTAAACCGCTTTTCACCGTTGTTCTAATTAGCGCAAAGGGAAGCGTATCATTGATTTCTATGTGGCGATAGTCGATGGAACTTCTTTGGAATTTCCGTTGGACTTGCTGATCAAAAATGAGAGGATGTGACAAAGGTTTGGATGCTCTACTCACATATTATCTTCAACGAATACCACAAACATTAAGTAGAGAGGTAAAAGGCTCATTATCCAGAAAAATAACTAATGTAGTAAGTTTTCATTATCAGGTTACACAAATATAATATTACAATACTGTTTCGTTTTCCACAAAGTCTTTTATTTTCTAATTTTAAAGGCTTAAGATCGTGTGAATTATTCATTGTTAATTAAGGTTTAGTTATTATTTTAATAATTAATTAGTTGTTATCTTAATTTAAAGGTCCCATGATCTGATTAGTGAAATGCAATAGTTATTCAATTAAACACACCGCCGGTGGTTACTAGTACAGAATAAGTTGTCAAGATACCAAACAGCTTCTAAAACCAATCTACACCGCAGATATATGGCTAGTTGTAGAAAATGTAAAAATTTTGGTGATATAGATATTAGAAACAGTAGAATGTGTAGAGAAATTTACGTATCTGGTTCCTTATAGGTTCATCCAATGTAGCCAAAGTTGTTTATATTAGTAAAAAAAGCTTGTTTATTGACAAATATTACAATCTTACATAATTTTGGGCAATATTGATTATGATGATTGTGCACATTCATATAAAAAAATAAAATAAGAAAATTAACTTAAAAGTAAACCAGTAATAATTTAAAATAAAATATAGGAATAATAATGAAATATAATACTGAATCAAATCCAAAGTTAGATAGAATACTTACACACGGCTTGAGTACCCCCGAGCCCACTTCCTTTCCACAGGTGAGGGGTAAAGCAGGGCTTTTTGAGATCCCAGCGTATCTCTTTCACAACGAAAATTTCTCAGCCAGCGGTAATAGCCCAAATAGATACCAAATAAAAAATAAGAAGCGGCTTAGTTAGCTGTGGTATTAATAGCAACGCATCCTCCATTATTTATGATATTTTCAAGCGTAATAGGATTGTTTCAGCTAATAACATAGAAATAGAAAAGAAATATCAAGAAATCAATTATGTACGATTGAACGATTGAGCAATCCTTAGTAATTCTTTTTTCAGGTCGTGTAAATTAGTTCCGAATTTAATTTTTATATAACGGAGGATGAGAGATAAATCTGCTTTTATTTTCAAATATTAAAATGTACAACATTTAATAGATATGATGCTTAAAGTTGGAAAATAATTTTTCGGTTAATAGGCTCAGGTAATAAAAAAAATCTACAAAATTGATATTCTAGACCACCCAGAGAACACGCAAAGTATTAAACACTTTAAGAAGCTCTACACCCTGCCATAAATTATAAAAGGTTGTCCAACAGGCTACATTTAAAAGGTGAGTTAACAAGGTTCGATTTAAGAGGCAGCAAACCTTTTACTCGGGCTGAGAGCACAGGGGTCATACCGGGATTAACAACGATTCACAGTTATTTGAAATTGAAATATGGGAAAAAGAAAAGGGTTTTAACTGCGAAATTGGTGATAATTCTATAAGTAACATTTTGTAGTCAATCAACAGCATTAAAAATTTATTTTCTTTGTATAACATTTTGCAGTGTTCTATACCAGGACATAGGAGGCTAATAGCTAGTTGGCATAGGATGTTAATAGCTAGTTAATAATCGTTTGATAATTATTTTTACTTTCCCTTACCTATATATGAAATATATAATAAGGGGAAGTATTGCGCTCGTGAAAAATTTCGAATTCGAGTTTTCAACGGTGATACACCTTTTTAAGGTCCCCTGAGTCGAAATAACCAAGTCTCGCAAAATGGTCTGTGTTTGTCTCCGTCTAGCTCGAAAAAGAAAATTTGTACGAAACTGATATTACGTATTTAAGATAGGCATATCCCTGGGATATTTACTTTTTCGTCAAAATCGACTAACCGCAAGTGTTACTTTATACCATCGATTTTTCACAGCTTTACAATTTTATCGAAAACGGCACTAACGATTTTGATGATACTTGCCTAAAGTTTGTACCTTCAACCTTATTACATTTCATATACGTAGTACATCACCGAAAATTTACCGGAAGTGCCACTGAATACCATAGATTTTACACTTTCCTCGAAAACTGCTTTAGCGATTTTGATTAAACTCGTTATATCAATTGTCTTTAATATCAGCTAGGTCTTATCCTCATTGAAATAATTTTCAAAATGGCTTCCTCTAAAGTACCCTTAACTTTGTTTATTTGAAATAATTAACTTTTCCCTTGGTCAGTAGTAATAAAAAATGAATAAATGTGAGCTATGAAAGAATTTTGTAGCTAACTAAAGCAGGAAAAAGTAGAAATATTTTACCAGATTGGAAGCATTGCCAGAATTAAAAATAGTAATGTAACTGGGACGGATAGGAAAAACATATGGTAAGTAATTGTTTCAAATGAATATTTTGTACCATCTATAATTTTGACTTTTAATTGTATACTTATGAAAAAGAAGTACGAAGAACTATTGCCATCGTTAATTACAAAGAAATTTGTGTTTTGAAATGATCACAGATTATCTTTGGTTTATGTTTAGAGAAGTTGCTTCTATTGTAGGCAGACCAATTATTCATTTTGTAATGTTACGAATGTATACCAAACAGATATTCTATTTAAAAAAAAAAATTATTGTAATGTTTCGTATTATTATAATTTGACAAGCCAAAAATATATAGAGCACAGAATTGTCGTACTGAAATTGTTTAAAAAACTACTTTATTATTCTTCAGTGAGAGATGACGTAAAGAAGTGCATGCTGCTGAAAACATTTCTGTAAGGTAGTGCTTATGTGAATTATTTTTAAAAATGGATTATTATTAAAGGATCGTACGGAAAAGTTGTGTGATACGCACCGCTCCATATTTTTAAATAAAAATATTATTACAAAATATTGAATAAAAATAACAATATTTAAAGTCACACACAGCGCAGTTTAAGTAAGTTGTGTTAATTTTCTTTTTCCCGTATGCACATGGAACCATGAAGATCTTTTGCTAGTGGGGACATAGATAGTCTGGCTATCCAGCATCATAAAGTTAAAAACCTATGGTTTTCATGGTGCAGTGGAGGTAGACTATGTCCTAAGACGTACGCTCAATCATTCATGTTCAAGAACAGCGACAAATCGGTCAAGACTTGGGATTTACGGCTGTTCGAGAGGAGCAATTTCAACTTCCGGCTCGATTAATGGGACACTTCAATTGAAATTGTTGTAAATTTAAATCCCTCAGTTTATCTCCATCAGTTTTTCACTTTGTGTGTTTTCAAACTGAAATTTTTCAAATGATTCAATATAGATGACCATTTATAGTTTCTGAAAGGCGATATAGAGCTGAAAAGCGTCCATAGACCAAATCTCTGGACGGTTAATTTTAATATCGCGGAAAACAATAACGCACCTTTCGACTGAGGTACATGGGATACGGTCAACAGTTCTACGACCGGTTGGTGTAATTTACATCCAGTAGGCTGACTGGTCTCCTATGCCGAGGACTCCTGCCAATGAGGCTTTCCGTAGAAACAAGACACCATCCCTCATGCTTACCACACTAGATCTTTGACTCTAAATATTAACAAACATTTATATTTCAGTTCCTATTTTAAAATGAAGATAGATTCTTCATTCCCATTTAGTATTTCAAACCAACTAGTTTCTAATGTTAAAATATATTATATTAATATTGGTTCAACGAAAACTGTTTGCAAAAAAATTATTAAATAAGTGGTACTTAGAAAATTTTTAAAGGTTAATAACCAGATTATTTAGTTTATCAATCAATATCTTCATTAATCTCTAGCACCATTCTTAACTTACAATAATTTACGCATATCGTTTCTCAATCGAATCCTGATAGATTAAGTTTACTTTTTAAAATTTGAGGCTTGCCCAGTTAAAATTAGAATAATGCGATTTGGTATTGTTAAGTTAAGATGCGAATTCTATTGAATTAGAACAATGTTAGAGGATAATGGTAAAGAATCAGTTCTCACAATCAGTAGGAATATAACAAAATGTTTAGAAAAAGTACCAGTGACGTCAGCCTGATCTGGATAGTGATTGGTTCACAATGTGGAGTGGAGTGATGTGGAGATTAGTTCACAAATAAAGTAGAGAACAATACTGCTGTCATAATCAAAAAGGCCCAAACCCCAAATAATTTCTTTAAAAACATTTTTGTATTTTGCCCGAATTACTCTAAATACTAAACATTAGAGTTCTGAAGCCAATAATTTATTCATTGGATTTAGTCATAAAATTTAATAATTTAGATTTTGATATAATTTAGTCATAACCATCTAATGTCACAAAAAGGTGTACTTTTTAAAGCAATCCGGATACAATACAAAGATATATTTAAAAAAATGATTTGGAGTTAGGACCTTTAAGCCTATCACGGGAGTATAAGAACCTAGAGCATACTATATCGAGAGATAATTAATATTTGGAGAAAATGAAAACACAATTAAATACATAACAGGAAAATGCTAGTTAGAATACATTTTACGTAATTATAAAATTTAAGACGGTGATGTTATTAATATTATTATTGCTTTTGCAGTAAAACCATTTATTGTTTAGATGGTTTATAATGCCTATCATGAAACAGGTCAAATTGAATTATCATATATAAATATATATAAATACATATATAAATTTCCGACTATAATTGTTTTTACATCTTATGCCAAAACGAATACTATTCTATAAAAGTAGTTAAATATATAACTAACTGTATGCCCTAATATTGTTTAAACGTTTCTACACTTTCAGAAAAAAAAACAAGAAAACAGAAGTTATAAGGAAGAAAATCAAAAACTGATTTAACCCTGCTAAGCCTCGATGAATTATTTAACACTAAGCTCGCTACGTGGTGAGTCCATATTCATTCCTTAGGTTTTATTGTTTTCATTTATTTTGGTTGTTTTATACATAACAGTCGTTTAGTTTATAATTTATATACACACAAAGAATATCAATTGTATCTCAATTGTAAAAAAAACTTGAAATTTATTTTGTAACTACGATATAAATTGTCCTTTTTTGAAAATGTGATAGACAAATTTAAGTTTTATACATGCGATTTATATGCTGTATCAGAGTGTTTTATTTATTTTTTTCTTGGATATACATAAGAAAATTCTTTTCCGCAAATGTCTTGGCATCATTCGAATGCTTCATGGCAAGGAGAAGGAATCTTATTTTATTCATTGTAGAACAGATTTACAATGGAATGTTAGATCTTATTCGTATACCAACGTTTTCATTTTCCTACCATATTTTCATTTTTTTTTTTTTTTTACATTTTCCAATATTCTGATATTGGCATTGACTTCGAGTTTAATTTATGTTTCATATTAATTATATAAAATAGGTTATAGATGGATGGGGCTTGAAGAGTTGAGATGGTATCCCACGGGAAGCCCAACATCGGAATCCAACTACCCTTCCTCCTGTCCTAGAAGCTCCATCTCGGATGCAAACAAGGTTAGAACCAATTGAATTTGAGACCCGTCCCGAGCCAACTGAGACGGTGTTGTCACCCAACCGACTCGTGTAACTTATTTGATTTTCATAACCATTTTATTATGAAATGTGTCATGCTGTTATCTTTGAATTTAATTGCGCTAATTAAAAACAATTTCGATACTTTCGCGGTCGTAGACCTCGATAACTGGCCATTAGAGCAACAGTACCGGTATTTCCGCAGATCACAATGACAACTGTGACACGGTCAGATCGACCCAGGACCACCGAATGTAACTTCTACGAAAAAGGATATACAAACTCGAAATTTAAATATAAGTCTTGGCCACATTTACAATTATAACTGAAAATCGTAAATGATGAACTTTTGTTGGCATCATTATTTTCACAATAGACAAAGATATGAAGCATGCAGACGAAGATTGTCGGCGTTATCGGTCTCGAACCTCTGGCTTCATAAAGTATTATTGCTATGATATTACTATTGCTACGTCTCCTAAAAATACAATATTTTGGGAGATTGCTGATGAATTATTGCCTAGCTATTTAATTCTTACAATAAAAATAAGTGTTACCAATTAAAAAAAACAAAAAACGAAATAGTTAATGCAATTAACCATCCCAACAATAGGTGAAAAAATTAAACTAATTACCTTATGGGGTATTTACGGACCTATTATATTTATGGGAAATTAGAACCTCTGGACCAACTTAAAATTGTCGAACAATTTTATTCATGATTGACCTAAATTTACGAGCGGTATTTATCATATATGAATATGATAGAAAAAGAGTAAAGCGTCTCTTATTTATTGTTAATTAAAATTTTAGTTGTGACCTGAAATAAAACACGACAGCTTGAAGATGCCAAAATATGAATTACTGCGGTATGACGACAACGGTGAATCTAGTTTAGGATATGAACATTTCAACGTCAATGTCATTAGCTTAAATGGAAAATGACTTAATAAAAAACGATTTTCAAATTACAGATAAAAAGATTTATACTAGTTGAAAAGATAATAGATAAATTGATTGCTAGAAAGAAAGAGGGAAGAAGAAAAAAAGGAGAGGATTGATCCAACCATTAGGTCAAAGCATTAGCACCTAATCTCTCCAGCTCCAATCGCTACCCCAACGAGTAGATACCCAAGCACTGGATCAGCACAGCTATTGGTCGGAAATCTCCACAGGGCCTAAGATTTTAAATTAATAGTCAAGAATTAACTATTGATTATCAGTCGAGAAAGTTTAATGTTTAAACATTCTACAATTTCTAATGAATCGTTTATTATAAAAATGATAAAGATGGACATATTTTATAAGCAATCGCAAATAAATGTTTAAATACTCCTTAATTACAATTATTAATTATAAATATTCTGTATCTTGAATTATACAAGTGTGTAAATAAATTTTATTCACTTAAAAATATTGCTTCTCAAAATATAAGTGATCATTTTCTACCACTTGTGACCAACTGAGAGGACCATTTGATAACGGGAGCTCTACTTGGACTCAAAAGACTCCGAAAAATTGCTTTAGACATCGTTTACATTTGTACATTTATCGGTATGTAAAAATTATATTCGATCTTCGGTTGGATTACAATTCTGCACGATCTAAGAAGGTTTAGAAAATGAAAGTTCTGTAAGAAGCCCAACTGGTCACTAATTGTGCAACTTAAACGACCAGGGATGATAAAAATATCTTTATTAATATGAAAAATCATATTTTGTGAACAAAAAAAAAATATAAAATATAATGAGTTAAGGATAAAAGAGGCTAATGCAAATAGCTCTTGTAAAAATCTCTGTGATCTGAATTATTTTCAGGTAATACATCCGAAAAGATAAAAGCCATTTCAACGCAAATTTTGATGAACGGTAAAACAGAACACCCGACTGGAATAGAGTGACCGCACCAATTAAAAGTGTTAATTAAAGCCTTCATCTATCCTTTGTGTTGTCCCGACTAATACATCAGTGTTTGTGTACTACAGCGTATGCCGTTGCCAATTATTTCGGCTCTGAATCTTCAAAAGAAAAGAATGAAATTTTAGGAATTAAATTCAAACTGATATGATATTTTTAGAATACTATGGAAAAATTTATATGTATTAAAAAAATTGATTAAAATCGGATCAAAATTAACGTAAACGATGCACCACGAAGAAAATTGAAATATTGACATATTAAAAAAAATATTCAGCCATAGGCTCTTGCAATCTTTTTTAATAAATTTTGTACAATCTGACATTGTATTTTTTAATATATATTATAAAAAGTATACTTATCAAAAATGTTATCATTAGTATGTTATCTGTTATTTATTTTTGCAGATATATGTAACATATTACTACAAATAATGGTTATTATATACAACGAATAAGGATAAAAAATTACGTTTATCCGGAAAAAACGTCAATTTAAATTCCATGATTGATTTGTATAACATTTATTTAACAGAATGGAGAACATTTTTTATCTTTTTCATTTCTTATATTGAGTTCTAATTTCGATAATTCCGCTTTGAATGAATGCCAATTTTTTTTATTTACCTTTCAGGGTACATTAATGACTTTTATTGGATTAAATTATACCATTTTAAAATTATAATTATAATTATTACAGTGGTTTTATTTTGCTAGTGAGTAGAGCAAAAACACCAAATGTTATATTGCAATAAATGGCGATTTCAGGGCATTCGTAACGGGGGTTCACACAAATAATCCTCATAGTGAGGAATTCAACAATTGGACAAGACACCTTCAGTTTAGTGATTTTTTTTATACCCACAATAGAAATTTTAAAATTGTGATTTTAAAACTCGAGTTGTCAATGTAAAGTAGGCAGTTTCGAAATAACGGAAGGGCTAATTGTATAGAACGCCATCTTTCTTAGGATGAAAAAAGATTAATTAATTTTTTTTGAAGGCCAATTCATTCTATGTGGTCCAGAAAATAAATGGTTACTCGATCGCCTCAGAAAAAATTCATAAAATTCATATATATATATATATATATATATATATATATATATATATATATATATATATATATATAGCATCAAACTCCTTTATAAATTTTGGCTTTTAGATTCAACTCCAAATAGGTATAAAAAATTGATATAAGATTTTAAAAATTATTAGGTTGCCTAATTTGTGTCCACTGACGCTGTTTCAAACAAAATAATAAGGACCAAGTTTGGGTGCCTAGAAAAAATATATTCCATGGAAACATTGGAAATCGATATAATTAACAATTTGTATACTTATATAGAGTTGAATCTAATAGCTAAGGTTATAAAGGAGTTTGATACCAATTAGAATTTTTATCTGTTACCCCAACAGAGAAATTAAAGCTGGAAAAGAAGAACAAAAACTTCTTTTTTTCCGCTGTAATTAAACATTTTTTATTCCTACCTACTTAGAGTTGAATTCAAAAGCTGAAATTTATAATGGAGTATGATACCTTAAAGACCTTTTAAATGCCAACTTTTTATCTAGTGCCTCAACAGGGATATTGTTGCTGAAAAAGTAGAACATACGGTTATTAAGAGGGTGTAATTTTAAAAGAATAAAGTTACTTATGACTGTTATTGTACATAAAGTAAGTCTACTCATAAGTGCAAAAAAAGTTAGAGTGAAAAATCGTTTCTCCTTTCAAGAAATCACCATCCGAAAATGAATTTTGTTCATTCTCATTCGATAACTTAAGCTACATATTGTACATTTACAGAAACATATTAGCAAGATAAAAAGCGCTTTGATTTGTATACCAGAATATTCCGAACACAATTCAGTTTATTATAAAGCCCTAGGACAATCCAGTATTGAGTAATTTGGAAAACCTCTTATGTTGGCGAACTCTAAAAATGAATGAAGAAGTAAAACAAAAACCCCCACCATTTGCAAACCGGTGAAGATAAAAATGTTTAAAAATTATTTTTGAACTAACAGAACATCAAGGGATAGATCTACAAATTATGAATTTTTACTGAGTTGCTCGAGCAGCCAGTGCTAGACCACTTGAAATGGACTGAACTTAAAGAGAAAATAAATAGCTGATACATGAATTGGAATTCAAATTAACTATTGTACGCTAAATTAACTGTTATAAAAAATTCTTAATGGCACACCTGAGCGCCGAACTTGTTGGTTTACAAATTTTTATGTACACACCAACGGATCATAGCAGCCAGTATTCCCTCCAACACAAATCTTAGCTCCCTCACCAGTAGTCAGCCCAATCTACGAGGAACACTGCTTGAGCTGTGGGAGTTGCGTCTGTCAGAATGAAGGCTTCCGGTTTCTGTTGATATACTAATCTTAAATGAATATTTAAAAATTATTTCAAATACTATAAAGTAATTGTATTTTTCTTATATTAAGCTAGGGAGATCAAGGGCTCGTGTGCACAAATGGAATAACCGCCACTGATTGCAATCAATCCTAACTATGACAAATTGCAAGGATCCTCTTAAGATATCTGCTAATCCTACTACTATAGGAACAAGAACAGATTATATTCACCTGTCTTGTGAGAAGACAGACGACACGGAGTTAACCAAGCCACAGAGAATACATGAACATTTATTTAGAGAAATTAAATGACATGTATCTTTCAACTGATTTATATATAATAAGTTTCTAATGTTAAATGATGATTAAAAATTGTCGTGATCATTAATATTATAAATTTTGTGAAAATTGGCAATATGTCTTGAAGACGGAATAGAATAGATAGCAAGAGTATAATTATTGTCCGGATATATAGTTTAGAAAAGAGGAATAATACAAATTTATAGTGTGGACTGATTTAACAACATATTTAAAGAATTTAAAGAAATTCGACAGTTAGGTAAGAGTCGTATATCCATAAAGTCACGATTGTAATTATGGAGATGATGATTTTTTAGAAATTAGCTAGAGCTTAGATTTTTGTTAAATACATTTATTAATAAGCCCGATTAGCAGGTTTCTAATCGAAGAAAAAAATGAGCTTGGTGGATGAAAAAAAAATAATAGAAATTTCATTTTTCGAACAAAAAAGTTGATTAAATTTATTTATAAAGATCTGATGTCTTTTTTTAATATAATTAGTGAAGTATTAATCATATAGTTCATAATTCTTTTTTTTATTATATATAAATATTCTATGAAACTAATCCCTGAAATCGATGTTTTCGGCTAAACAAAAATTAATAAACTACTAGTTTACTTCAGTAATGACTCATTTCAATTTGGCTTTATATATATATATATATATATATATATATATATATATATATATATATATATATATATATATATATATATGTATATATATATATATATATATATATATATATATATATATATATATATATATATATATATATATATATATATATAAAGCCAAATTATGAAATTGAAATGAGTCATTACTGAAGTAAACTAGTAGTTTATTAATTTTTGTTTAGCCGAAAACATTTGGCTAAATTGGCCTAAATTTGGATTTATATATATATTAGATTTATATTTATTATATATATATATATATATATATATATATATATATATATATATATATATACTAGATGTATTCTAGATTTAAAAGATATAAATTTTACCTTAATTAATTTTACTCTAGGAACTACAAGATGCTTATAACCGTTTTTAGTTCGCTTACTTCAAGTTATTATTATCATTGAATTGGAATTTTATTTCCCAATTCTACGCAGCTTTTTTTCTCTGATGACATTTTATCGAAATCCATTGTATTCATCAGGATTTTGAACTTTCCTCTGAAGTTTCGTAAATAAAAACGGTTATGTACTTTAGGAGAAGAGGAGACCTTAAAATTTTTTAGGAAATTGTTTTTAAAAATTAAGGAAAATTTGATTTGTTTTCTTTTTTTTTAATAAAACAATCATTAATCTTTCTCTGTCTCAAGAAGTTGAAGAAGTAATAAAATAAACTGTAGTTATAATTGTCCCAAAAAAATATTAATACATAGATCTATTAATGACATGCACCCATAATATGCTGGCACACGTGAAATTTACAAATCCCACCCAGGCACGCTAGAAACGGGCATGAGGTAATGAAAATTAATTGCAGTCAATCTTGTTTATTAGTAGGATAGGTGACCTGACCATTACTGGGTAATCACCCCCGAGGGAAACCAATTGCCTGGGCACGCCCGAGTCGCTCAGCCCAGGAGCCTAAGGATAACAAACATAGGGCACCTAGGGCCTAAGCTCTGGCTTATTGTCCAGAAGTCAGGAAGAAATAAAAGTATATATATATATATATATATATATATATATATATATATATATATATATATATATATATATTAATTTATTTGTAAAATCGAAAATTATTTAACTTAGTATAGTAGTATTAATAGACTATCCAAGAGTTAGTTATTGAAGAATAATATGATTTTAAGACATTCAAATTTCAAATATGAATTTGATAAGTAATGCATAGAAGTTTAGACAATATTAAAAAAATTATCATAATATTATGAAGTAATAAGTAATCATCGAGTTAACCTACTTCCGAACCTAACAGTGTTCTCTTAACCCATGGTGATGCCTCTAGCCTATCTGTCAATGATGAGCCATTTACCGCATTCGGAACCATCCATTAAAATTACCCATGATGAATGGTGTCAAAATATAAAATAGAAGAATTGAGATTGCTTATCAACTTCACTCAACGTTCAAAACTTACAACATCCTGTCATATCGCATCCTTCGATTGTTTATCACTAAATACTGTAAGCGTACAGTGGGATCTGTTTTCTTTTATTTCATCTAGACAAGTACCTTACATGAAAGCCTCGCACTAACATAGAAATACGAGAAACCAGTGAACACCCTAACAAAAAAAGATCATAGATAGATAGATAGATAAAAGAACTTTATTCTGGGACTAGGTCCCTTAAGAATAACAGGAATGAACAAATAAAACAGAAACATTATCTGGCCATAAGACTACAAAATACAGATCAGTTAATTTTTACAATATTTTCAGTAAAATAAATAAGCAAATAAATAAGTTTTTTTATCAAAAAATGTAATTGATTTGATAAAAAAAAAGAGAAAAAAAAAACAAGAAAAAAGAAAAGAAAAAGAGAGAAAATGAAAATTACAAAAATAATTAATTGATTAGCAAAGTTGAAGTTTGTACATTAAAAAACTATTATTCACTTCTGATCCAGATGTTAATCCTAAACTGAAATTTCGCAATTAGAGAGCATCATTTTGGAGAGAAAGAAGGTGTTGGAAAAGGAGGGATTTGAATGAGGATAGAGAAGAAGCATGTTGGATATTAGAAGGAAAGGAATTCCAAAGGGTAGAGGAGTGGGCGAGAAAGGAGCGTTCGAATGTTTTGGTTCTGTGGGATGGGGGGTATGGAGGTCAGAAAGGCGAGATCTTGTTTCCAGTGCGTGGACCGAGGATTGGAATTGTAGGAGGCTGTAGATGTAGGAAGGGTGGTGGGTTGTGATAGTTTGGTATAGAAAAGATCCGAGGAAATATTGTCTACGGTTGCAGGGGAAGAGCCACTTATATAACTCGCCGTAAAGGTGGGACACATGGGCCCGTCTCGAGGTGCCGAAGACAAATCTTAATAAGCAGTTCATACTGGACTATTATCAGGTAAATTTGGACTTAAACCGGGGGGTTTTATCAAAACATCGAATTCTTCCTGTATTCCATTTCACCACTCTAAAATTATCTGCAAAATCCTTAGTGCTCCTAAGGACTTTCCTTTCGATAAACTAATCGAAATCAACATCAATATGATTATTTAAAACTTAAGTTGGTAAAAAAGTATATTTCAACAATAAGTGGCAATATCACTCAAATGGCTTAGAAACATCTCGCACCAATGAATTGCTTTTCTTTATGTCAAATTCATGTCGTTTATATCAAAAGCTAAAATTCGAGAGTATGGTCCTTGCCTCAATCCAGTTTTGAATCTTTCTAGTTTTATATTTTTTGTAGGTTTTACAAAAAAAGGAAACATGAATTTAGCTCATATATTTGCAGCTACATTTGACAGGATGCATTTATTAATAATGAGAAAATAAAAAAAAATTATTTATAAAATCTTTTTAATGAAAAAAACAATTTTTAAATAATTGAAACGTTTTTTCAATCCCCCCATTTTCTTTAAAATAAGTTATATACCTAAAAATATTAATTTTAGATAGGATTTGGAAGATATATTATTCCAATAACTAACCTTAATCTAACGGATATTCAAATTCGAAAACAACGATACACGTTGTGCGCAGAGCAGTTCTATCAATAGCACAAACTTTTGTCTTTCTCGAAAGAGGCCTCGTTTGAGATATTCCTTTTCAGGTTTGAGTGCCTAACTCTGAAGGTCAGAAAACAAGTCCACAAAATAAACAACAACCTCGAAATCGGATGGAAATCATCAACTCATGCATTACAGCAAACATCTAGAAGATATATAAGTAATAAATAAATAGATGATGCTATGAAATATAAAAATCATTTATATATTTTTAATCTATAATAAATATGCATATTGAAATATAAGTAATACTTCATAACATAAATTAAGGGAATAATGAAACAAAAAAAGTCTTATCTCCTGGTAACTACTAGATTAACTAGTTTAGCTAATGAACTTATCTCGGAATAAATAAATTTTAAATTTCATACTAGAAATTTTCTAAGAAAAACCCACATACACGCATATGTGTATGCATACATATGTGTACTTATATACATTTATAAACTGATAAACTGGTGTAGTTATAATAGATAAAGAATTAAAGATTAACAGAAGTAAATAAATGAAAGAACTTAAAAATAGGGGTTGACGACCGAATTATTACCGAAGAATATATATATATATTTTAAATTAAATGAATATATATATATTTTATGCTAAAGTTGCTTGGTTCTGTATGATTTTTACTATTTAAAACACTTGAGGATCGATAAAAAAAGTGTTGAAGGCTTGTAATATACTTATTTATATATATATATATATATATATATATATATATATATATATATATATATATATATATATATTCTTCTTTTAAATCTCGCTGTTTATGTTAGACTGAAAACTTCAGTTCATCGGATAAGTTCAGATCACAGCTTACCAAAATAAAAATCGATACTACGTGCCAAGCCAGGGATTTTCATTTAACCCGGAGTCAATAAACAGCTGGGATGAAACTAGGGGTAGGGGAACCAATAAGGTTAAGTAGGTCCCATGTACGTGATGCTCCAAAGTTTATATGTGCTTCCGAGTTATTTCGGGGGGCTAGGCCTAAATATTTATTAGGATGTTGGATGCGATAAACAAAATATGTAGTAGATATAATTACAACTTATTTCCCAACAAACTATACATAGTAAGGAGGTAACGATACTTAAAATAAATAATTGTATCTATAAATTAAACTGTCAATTCTTATTTATTCTTATTAGAAACAGTTCCAAGTATTTTATGTTTTTAATTTGATAAGAAAACATTGTGTAAACATAACTGGTATAGTAATTTGTCTAATATTAGTAGTTGATATAGTTTAAATAATGAATTTTAAATTTGTCATAATAAAATTTAAATTACGAATGTTTTAACGTTAGGCAATACTTGTTTATTTTTGTTAATAGGAATAAAATCCTTAAGTCATCAACGCCCACTAGGCAACGCTTTAGTCATATGCACCAAAATTATTAAAAATTATAATTCAAACTTTTATTAGTTAAACATTTATAAATTTCCTTTATCTAATACAAATTCAATTAAGTACTACAACAAACTGAATTACGACAAAATGTAGAACTTTTAATAAAATATCAATAATATTTACACTCACGATAAAGTTTTGTATAATACACCTCTGTGAATAATTACCTGGCAAAAATAAATTTGCTCGTAAATACTTCTTGAGGTAAATACATTTCTCATGGCACAAACAATGGAAAAACATAAATAAATTTCAATTGTGAAAAATGCTTTTAGCAAAAATTAAACTTTTAACAATTATAAAGCAATTTCTGAGACTTAAACAATGGGAATTAGGGTTAGTACAGTATGGCAAAATAATCAAAAGTTAAAAATTTAAAGGCAGCATAGTTGCTTATCTAAAACCTTCAGAAATATTCCATGCCGAAATTTACAGTTTCTAGTAATTATAAATATTTTAGCCTTTTCAGTGCCTACCTAAAGCATCGTTTTTATTATGTATTTATTTATATTTATTTATTTTGAGATAAATTTTTCCCTCAATGCCATTATTCAGCCATCACTTTCACTATGAATCATATAATAATAACTATGTAATAATATAATATAGTAATTTTATAATGTAATATAATTAGTATATACAGTTATCACAATATAATAATACAATTATTATTGGCTACACAGGGGAACATTATTCGCTGAAACCGAAGGTTTTGTGTTAGCTATTCAGGGCTAGGTGATTGCTGCAAAGATCTACAGGAGCTGAATATGTGAAGAAGTTTTTACTGAATATGTCGACTGTGCAGAACTGCAACAGGAACAATTGGCTAAAATTGCTCACCAAAAATTTGCTATAAAATTTAAAATTCAGGACGACACCTATCCTCATTATAAGGAGAGTCAGTAATTGATAGACGATCATCCAACCTGTATTGATACCTGGTCATCATAACTTACCACGCTATTCCTCACAACGAATCCGATATTTTCCTTTTCTTGAAGGAAGAAAAATATGCGAAGATTATTGAAATAGGATGATGATCTTCACAGGGTGGTTGCCGTAAAAATTCGAAAATATCAGGATCTTTGTGAGGAACTGAAACAATTGTATAAACTTCACAAAGCGGAAGGTTTTGCCATTGATCGCCTCGACAAATGGTTTAATCCCGGGGATGACGGTGAAAAACATAAAGGACTTTGACCTTTCTTTCAATACTTTGAAACAGATTCTGAAAGGAGTGTTGCTCGGAACTGCTAGTATCTTTAGAAAATGTAAGAATATCACAAATTAAATTTTTCTAGCATCACCTTTGACCTGGATCCGGCTAGATGCTATTTCCAGCTCATACCGTGAAAGAGGGGAATATAATTAAATAATATAATATATTATTTCTCGTTGGCCCTTTTACCAAATGTTACGAATAATGATACATCGCCGTTGGCACTTAAAGGATTCAATTATACACAATAAAAAAATATTCGTAATTTATTTTATATTCTTCAAAATATAAAAATGTGTACGTATGTCTAAGAATTTTTCTGAACCATATGTAAATATATATATATATATATATATATATATATATATATATATATATATATATATATATATATATATATATATATATATATATATTTTAAAATGCATATTTTAAAATTGGATCTTTTTTAAATACATGCAGACAAATAAAAATATAAAAAAATAATTAAGCATCACTGACAAAATCTATTTATTTGTACGTCAAAGGCAAACCTGTCGAAATTAACATCTAAGTCTAACATACAACAGAGAAAAAAGAAATTTCATATGGCACTGTATTGGTTGTTTTGGATAATGGCCAATCTTTATATTTCAAATGTTGAACATTTTACTGCTCTCTTAGCTTACTTACGATACTTTAAATCGGAAAATATGGCCAGAATAATGCTAAACAAAATCAGAAAAATTGGCCGTTTACCTCAGACGTACAAATTGTAAGTGATTTGATGAATTCTAAGTTTCTGATGATGCATATTTTAAAATAGGATTTGTTTTGAGTGCATGCAAACTTCGAAAAATATTTTAAAATATTTCTCATTTAATCTATAAGTAGTGTTTTAACGAGTTCGAAGAAATCCCAGGAAGAGCTCAGATTTAACATATTCTTGGATTTAATCTTAGATTACTTATTCCCAGACATTACTAGTAATTAATAAATTATTTTAGTCTTGGATTGGTCATGCCAAGAAGTGAGTTAGGTAAAAACGAAAACTATTTTAGCTCGTGATTCAACTGCACTATAATAAATATCAGTATAAATTACTCAATTTCAATTATCATTACTTATAGGATGATATGTTGAAATGGATAATAATTATTTACAAAAGAAATTGTAAGTTTCCAAGTATTTTTGGTGACATACCTCCATCCTCTGAACCACATCTTTGCCTAAGTCTAAAAGATCCAACTTAACAAAATACTCTCGTATAAATTTTGGTTAAATGATGTTTACTTTTTTAGTGATTCAATTTAGTTGTTTCCAGGTTTATGATCAGTAAGCGCCAATTTTTGTTCTAATATTTTGTTTTAATTTCTTTCTATTTATATATTGTAGGGCCGCTATTTTTCTCTACCTATTAAACGTAAACTCTCTTAATGAAATGAAAAATGAAATTATTTTGTAAATGGAAAAAAAAAGTACGTTTTTTCTACTAATTTTTTATGTTTCGTTTTATCCGTATTTATTTCAAGGAATAATTCAGTACCGGATTCTATTAACGTTGTATCTAATAAATTTACTTCCACCAGCAATACCACTTTATCAGCATGGCCATACATTAACGCTTTCATTACTGCCGCGCATTACCGTTCATGTAATTCTGTACCAATTACCTTTCTAATGGACTCTTCCAGGACTAAATTAAATTTAAATATGCGAAATTGCTCGTACTGCTTTAGTTGTTAACGGACTTCAAATGTACCGAAATAAAAATTTCCTTTTTGGATACTATTTAATGATATACGGATGTAAGTCCTCTTGGCATTAACAAATGTACTTAAAAATTACTTTGGTATTCCCAAAGTTAGTAAAATCGTAGGTTACTTTGAACACGATGTAAAATGGAAAAAAAAACTGCACCTTATTATCCTAATTTCTTCTCTAATATAAGTCGAAAAGCTAATATTCGGCCAATAAGTCATCGGTTTCGTCGTCTCACATTCTAATGCATACGGTACAATCAAATTATGTATCTTAGTAATAATTAGTTATGTATTTAATAGTTATTATGAATTATGATTAGTATCCATTCAATTAAACGTTAATTAAATGTAGATAGTAGAGGTATTCTGGATAATTTAATTATAATCTTATTGGGTTTAATTAGTACCGTTTCTGTGGTTTGGTAGGTTGCGAGCTGCTTACGAATCTGGAGAAGTTCGATTTCCAAGACCCCTTACAAGACAGTATTCAAGATACAGTAGTTCCGGCCTGAAAATGGATCCTCTCAAAACAAATGTATAAAATTCAAATGAGGATATTCTTTGACATCATGTTGATAAATTATTACACATATTGACACACTAAACGGTAATAGTAAAATAAATGTTTATAAAATTTATGAAATTTACTTTTTTCAAACAACGTATTTATTTATTTTTTCAGAAATTTATATGGATTAAACAAAAGAATTAGAACAGACAACAATGTAACTCTAAAGTCTTTAGTCAAATTTTGAATTTTAACAATTTGTTAACAACTTGATGTGTTTTTATGCTCTTTTTTATTTGTATATTAATGGGAATACCAGTTAATTAAGTAGTTTTGTTAGTAATAATAATGAAGATACATGCTTCGATGCAAAACCGTAAAAATTATAAATAGTTTATTTATAAACGAATGTGTGTAAATAAATTGGATTGTTACAAACACAGCAAATCAATCAAACTATAATGCATATAAAAAAAAAATATATTAAAATGTTAATACTATAGATATTTCTTTAACCATTAACTGAGGTGAGAAGATGAAAAAGGGAAAAATAAATTAATTTTTCAAATTATTAATGTTATCTATTTAGCATCATCTTTAAGGAAGGCACATGTACAACATGTGCTTGAGCCCTTAAAACATACTTAACCCAATTTAATTTTACGTTACGTTACCTGAATCATGCATGGATTTGTGTTTTTCTGAAATATTTACAAATTTAGAGTTATCCCCTTCTTCATCTCCACGCCCTAATTGATCTTATTTATAAAATTGATATTTATTTTTCAATTTCTCCGATTATTCCATTTTTATTCTATTTCAATCAAATTTTATGATTATCCATAGGAGTACCCAAAAGAAACCGAACTGATATAGTGGGCGGAGTTTGTGTAGTGCCGTGTTCTGCCATTAAGAGGGTATAGAGCTCCCTTTCCATCGTGGTATTATGCAAGAATTGTGGGTCTATGAAGCTTATAATAGAAGGTAAGTGTTTCATATTTCAATAACATGGACATAATACAGTGTAGAGGGGGGGGGGGTTACGAGTATTAATTAAAGGAGTGGAAATGAAAGGATTTTGATAATAGTTGCTTGAAAATAGCGGATACCATAAAGAACAAATAGCTCCGTATTGTGTGCTATTAAAACGCCGAGTAATGATTAGAAGTTTTTATTTTGTATCAAAATTTTATGAGGGTTTTTATTCCCATATCTGCTAGTAAGTTATAAGATTTTATCAATAGCGTCATTATCGTTCACTTAAGTTTTTAATTTTTTAATAAACTTAAACAAAGTTTATGACCGATAATTTAATTTAGGTCAGAGAGTTTTCAGCACCCCTAATCTATTATGTTTTAACGACCAGCTGTAAATGAAGCAGAAACGAGATAGCACTGTCAAAGATAGATAATAGACCCTTCAATTAAAAGCTGGCATTTAAGAGGCTTCAGCGGGCTGCCTATCAAATCTACAGTCAGCTGACGACCCCACCAATCAGAACGAAAAATAAACCTCTTTTAGATAAAACTTTATCGCTAAACCCTGGATAAATTGTACTTCAAGCTCTACTCAAAGCGATCCAACTTTTTTCATTCCTTTTTTTCCCCCTCTGTAGATGAAGGGCTACTTTGATAGCATTGAAAATCGTTTGAAGTTGAATCGTTTATATATAAATAACATCCTCACCAACCTAAGCGAAAGTAAACTCAACATCAAATAAAGCAGAAACAAAATCATATCATATCTTTTGGATCTCTGTTTATAAGTCTTGAACAGATTGTTTTCAATAATTAACTTAAGATTTTTCCCGAATTAGGTCCACTCAAGCTCGCTATGATAATTGAGTAGCCACTTGAATGAATTAATTACACGCCGACCAAAATATTGAAACTTAATTTTAGAAAGACAAAATAAGGTAGATAAAACTGTAGCTTAGGATTAAATTTGGATTTTAACAGCACACTTTGTAATTTTTTTTTCCATTCCTTACACTTTTCCCATTTCTTAGCCGTATGTTTTTTATATTTCTAACATTACACCAGCGCTAAACTGGCGGGTTCAACTCGGAGAGATTAGTGGATTGGAGCAGGTTTTATCTTGCTTATATAAGTACAAGAGAAGCCAGCAATTAGCTGCCTTTGATAGTCAAAAGTAACAAATGATATATTTGTATAGATATGTCAAACGGTCAAAAATATTTAATTTATATCTGACATAATCGGAATTTATTTGTGGTTGTCATCCAACCTGTTGGCCAATTCCTTTGCCAATTTTACCCAATTCGTTAGCATCCATTCTTCCAAATAATGAATGTTTCCGATAATATTACAAAGGTATATTGTGGTTATTTCAGTGGATTTTATGAACAAATACTTAGTTGAAGAGCCTAGTCCAATCAGTGCTAGTTTGTTAAGTAAACATAAAATATCCGTGCGATAGGATTCTGAAATTAATATGCACGAAGGACGGGAAGAATAACAAAATTGAACGGCCAGAAATTCGTCTAATGAAGAGAGAGAGAGTGTGAGGGGGAAGCAAATTTTCACTTTTGTAAGCAAAACTCATTATATCTTGTCATAATTTACCGACTATTGTATTGTGTTCACTCTTAGTTGGAATGTTTGAAATACCACGAAACAAATTGTCCACCCTAGATTTGGGGACAGAGTCGGAGCGGAAGGTTATAGCTTCCGAATTCCTTCAGTGTATACTCGTTTGGTGAAGCGTCCCCGACTCCTATTATTGACATAGCAATCCAAGGTACAGCTACCCTTAATCAGCCGGGAAAACCATCATGTAATGCCTCCGGATAGAACACTGGGCTGAAAGAAGTGATTGCACAATATTTATTATTATTCCTTCAAAATGTATATAACTTATTTGATTTGAAGAAATAATAAATGTAAATTTAGTACATAAATTTATCTGGATGATTATTAACAATATATCAGAATGTTTAAAATGACTATATCTGTAGTCCCTTCTCAAATGCATTAAAATAATGAAATAAAAAATATTCAGAGACCTAGGAATAAGTCTCGTTTCGTATTGAACTCTTGGAGATTGCTTTAAAATATATTTTCAGACAGCTACAAACCAAAAAGCGCAATGATAAAACTGGACGTTCTATTATCGTATATAAGAATATGTATAAGTTACTCATTATTATAACGTTTATTTCGTATTAAAACAATATGATTTCAACTTTTCTATAATATATATATTTTTTATGAGAGATATTACTTATTGAGTGCCTTTTACTTAAATTATTATTAATTACTTAAATCGCTTTTAATAGCGAATTCTGGTATATTTGCTGAATTTGTCAAAATTTTCGATAATAAATAATTAAAGATTATGCCATGGCGTTTCCGACAATGGAGTCAGAACTAAAGTAAAATTTTAGCGACGCTTTGAAAAAAATAACATAGCAAAAAGTAATATAAAGAAAGTAATATAATAAAAGTAATAAAAAAAAGTAACTTAGTCATATTAGATATATATTTACACCATTTTTTAAACCTTTGAAGGTATCGGTATCTTTGGGTAACGAGGAAGAAACAGTCACCAAGATTATAAACTTCCATAAGGTTAAAATAAGGTTTTTTAATGAAGATATAATTATTTTTATTTCATTTATTTATTTTCTACCTTTTATTTATTTATTTTTATTTTATATTATATAATATATATATATATATATATATATATATATATATATATATATATATATATATATATATATATTAATTATTAAATAAATTAAATTACAGCAATTTATCACCCTCCCCATCGGTGTGTGAGGCCCGTCAGGCTACTGAAGGCAACGCACACAGACCGGGTGTAGGAGTGGTACCCTGTGTGCCTAAATTGTGAATCGCGTTGTGGTTTTCCAGGACATAAAATAGCAGCCAGAAGGTTTGGCCCATAGACGATATGCTTCGGGAAAAGAAATATAGATCCTCGTACGCTTGCTGATCCGGAACAGGCATTATCCGTGGATCTTGGCCGGCTTTTCACCGTCCTTGAACCTGAGTGATTCGGTGGGGAGGACATTGCCGAATTGGCTCCAAAGAGATCGGTTACGGAGCTATGTAGAACCTGCCGCTGCACCATGGTTCGTAACAACGTTAACAGCCCTCCTGGCTGTCTATGCTCCCATAAGCAATAAATGTCTCGGTAAGAATACCACATCGCGCGACCAAAGATCTCCATGGTCTATAGCGCCAACAAAAAATAAAATAAATAAATTCAAACACACACACACATATATTTATATATATATATATATATATATATATATATATATATATATATATATATATATATATATATATATATATATATATATATTAATCATTAAAAATGTTATTTCACAGTCTGAAGTGAATTAAAACAATCCCAAGTCATTTTAATAAAGATTTGCACGAGATGAATTTTACGTGATGTCATTTGTATCGTTATCTGTACTAACTGAATAACAAAATGTAATACTTATGAATCCTGATAATATATTTTTATTTTTTAGGGTTATTTTTCATATTTTTGATTAAATTGTTAGGTATAAAAAATAATGGGAAATTAAAAAGGCTTTTAGAGTAAATTAAATTGTATTTCAGAAGAGGAACTAGAGCGCGAAGAGAGAGAGAGAGAGATGAAAAACCAAAGCCAGCATATATTGTTTTGTTTAATAACAAAAACCTTTTAGCAAAATGCCTCTTATATTTTTAATATCTATATTATCATAGATTGGATAATATTCTACTTTATTCACAGGCACGAATAGATATATAATAACAATAATAATAAAAGGCTTAACTAACCCGAAGGTTCGATACCGAAAGCACCAATCACTATTTGCAAACCTCCGTCTACCGACTACCGTCTAAATATGATCACCCATAACGCAATCCTCCCATCTACGTTTCGGTTTAACCCTAAGACGATTAGCGTCGGCTCAGCCTTTATTAACTTTTTAGGTATTCCATCGTTACCAAGCACAACAACTTTACGAGTTTATTTCCACCGTCGCGATGCTATCACCCCAATTATATTAACGGGGACCATGTTCCGCGTTGTTCCTATTTCGAAGTAAGCGGCCACGTTTTAAGCCCGAACAGAACTATCGGAAGGATAATAGTTTTGGAAATTATAACTTTTAAGTTTCTGGACAAAAGGCGCGAACCAAGTAATTTCGATACCGAAAAATAAATTTAATTATGTAAGTAAATTTATCTGCACTTCACTGGGTAAGCATTTGTAATTTACATAGTAACAGTGTTAGTAAATTCAAAATTTAAGATAGTATTTGTCTTTATTTTGGTTTTCTTTGCGAATAGATATGTAATGTTGAAATTAAAAAAAAAAATGACAAATATCTTAAATTTTAAATTTACTTGCACAGTTACCATGACGTTTTATGATAAATTTAGTATGCGCGTTTATGTAACAACGGTAGAAAGGGTTTTGATTCTCTTGGCAATTAAATACTCCATGAATTTTTCATACCAGAGATACCGGAAGTTGGTTTTTACTAGAATAATTACCATGGGCTTTTTTTAATTTCAGTCCCTGCGTAGAAATGAGTAATTTATAGTTTAATAAATTAGGTCATCAAAAGAAAAGAATGGCTCGCATTGTGCCCATTGTTTATTAAACAAAAAATTCATAAAAAAATATTCATAATTTGAATTGAGTAAAAAACCGGAGGCTCGGAGCGACAAAAAAAAAATGAGTTACAGATTTACTTATACTGGGATGGTGGGCAAATATATATATATATATATATATATATATATATATATATATATGTATAAGCACTAAATAGGGACTGAACTTAATTACTTCAGGGAACTGAACGCGAATTACAGATAGTACTGAACTTAATTTCGTTAAAAGTGTTTTCTACTTTTTTAAATTAAGTTGATTATTTTTGATCATATATATTTATACTCTAAAAATTTAATATTTATAATAATACATAGTTTTTTTACTTTTTAAAATGTTTTATTATCTAATGTTTTTCCTATTTCGTTAAAGTTAAAAAACTCTGTAGGTTTCAAGTGCACTCGCATATGGTGATATGTGCTGTATTTCAAATGATGTGTAACAAGATCATAATACACTTCTTCTATATAGTTAACTTTTTTGTATATATATATAACTATCGTGTGTATATATATATATATATATATATATATATACACACACACACACACACACACACACACACACACACACACACACACACACACACACACACACACACACACACATACATATATATATATATATATATATATATATATATATATATATATATATATATATTTATATATACATACACACACACACACACACACACACACACACACACACACACACACACACACACACACACAGACCTCAAATAAAAAAGACATAAAATATCCAAATTTAATGAACACAAATTTAAAAATGGTGAATTAAAAAAAAATTACAGTTGGTATACTTACACTCATTACAATCTTTATGGTTTCTTACTTTCGCGTTCCCTTTGACAAGCTTAATTAAAGGAATGATTACTTTTATTGGAAATTAACAATATTCTCATTAAGATATTATAAAAAATTACTATTTTCAGTAATTTACTGACATTTTTAAAATTAAGAATAATTAGGATGTCAGAATTTTATACATTAACATGAGTATTATATAAACATACACACTTTAGAAGGAGAAACATATTATTATTAATATAATCATGTAGGGTATAACGTTATTGAATTGCATTTTTGTACACATTAAATTGGATAATATTAAATCGTAAATAAAACATCAACTTATTAATTGTAATATATATTTAATACTGCTAATGAGAATTTTATTAAAAATACCAACGTAGATTTTTCTAATAGTTTAAAGTTAACTTTTAATTTTACATTCACCATATTGCATGGCTAATGTATACAGGTATCCGTAAAGCTTTTATGCAAATATTATCGGATAATCAGGAATTAGTAAGTCAGGCTAAAACTAACTCAAGTTACTACAAATGTTGATCTATTCAAATGTAGTAGCGAAGATTAAAGATGTGATTTAAATATTTAAATTCCATTTTGTATCTCAGACAACTTCCATTGGTTTGCAATGAAACCTGCCAGCTTAACAGAAACTTAGTTTAACTACCATCTTAACGATATTGGCTGGACTTTTCTAGGATCATTGAACCACTTTTAGGTTATAAAACATGTTTAATAACAATTAAATTTATAGCACATTTAAAAATAACGACTTTCGAATTTGACGACTTTTGAATATATTAGGGACTTGAATAAGTTCTCGCTGTTTTTTCGTGAAAATAAATGCTTTATTTAAAAAAAAATAGTAAAGAACATGTCATTGAAAGTATTGTCCATCGCTAGCCACTACTTTCTCCCATCTTTCTGGCAGCATACGAATACCATGTCGAAAGAACGACTCATCTTTTGAAGTTACCCACGAATCGATCCATTTTTTGGCATCTTCATAAGATTGGAAGTGCTGCTCAGCGAGGCCATGAGTCATCGATCGGAACAAGTGGTAATCGGAAGGAGCAATGTCCGGTGAATACGGCGGGTGGGGTAGGACTTCCCATTTGAGCGTTTCCAAGTAGGTTTTGAACGGCTTTGCAACATGTGGCCGAGCGTTGTCATACTGCAAAATTACTTTGTCGTGTCTTTTCTCGTATTGAGGCCGTTTTTCCTTCAATGCTCGGCTCAAACGCATTAATTGTAGTCGATAGCGATCTCCCGTGATGGTTTCGTTGGGTTTGAGGAGCTCCTAATACACTACACCCAGCTGATCCCACCAAATACAGAGCATGAGCTTGGAACTATGGATATTCGGCTTTGCCGTCGATGTTGATGCATGGCCGGGCTTACCCCACGATTTTTTACGCTTCGGGTTATCGTAGTGTATCCACTTTTCATCGCCCGTCACGATACGATGCAAAAAACCTTTCCTTTTCTGCCGTTGGAGCAGCTGTTCACATGTGAAAAAACGCCGTTCGACGTCTCTCGTCTTCAATTCGTACGGCACCCAATTTCCTTGCTTTTGAATCATTCCTAATGCTTTTAAACTTTTGGAAACTGTTTTGTGATCAACTTCTAATGATTCTGCAAGTTCATTTTACGTCTGACTTGGGTCTTTGCGCCAGAGCGTTCTTTATCTTCAATATTAAAATCATTATTTTTAAAGTGTCTAAACCAATCTCTGCATGCTGTTTCCGACTGAACATGGTCGCCGTATGTCTCCACAAGAATTCTATGTGCTTCAGATGCAGATTTTTTTTGAAAAAAAGGAATGCAGTAAAATTCCCCGCAAATACTCTTTTTTTGGCACGAAAGTCGACATTTTTAACGCTATGAAAAAGTATGTTGTTTACACTTCGGCGGAATAAAATATACTGTGATTTCGAGTCTAATAGTGAAGATTCACGATAAAGTTGGCTATAATATTGCCTGATGCAAAAAGACTAAGATAACACCATCTGTCGGGAAACAGCGAGAACTTATTCAAGTCCCTAATATAAAGAATGGGCTAAAAAAAATAATAATTATAAAAAGTCATTTTTTATTTCTTATAAATTAATTTCATGTATTAGGGTCATTCTCAGACTGCCATTCTATGCCTGTTCTGAAGTTTCTAGAATTTGGGTATTTTTCATTTTTTTTATTTTGACTTGTTTCAGCCCTCAATCAGCAACCAGTTCGTCTAAAATTAGAGCATATTTTAAAATATTCAATGTTTCAAAAAAGGTTTAATAATAAAAAGGTTGTAAAAGCATTTATTGTGAAAAGTCTACACGAGTTACATTCGGCCAGAAGTGAATTTCGATATTTTTCACTAAATATTTTAAATTAAGAAAGTATATATGAATTACGAGCGGTCCATCGCGAAACAGTAACTAGTCCTATTAGGCAACCATGCAAAAATCTTAGATAAATCAAGACTTTTTTTTTTAGAGCGTAACTTTCGAGTCAGAAAAGTGTTTTTTATTTTTAAAAATACCTAAAAAAAGCGAAAAGTCAAGAGGTCAGATTTTGCACTCGTTGACATTTTTTTTAATATTTAAAAAGTGACAGTTTGTTTGAGAATGACCCATTAAAATTAATAAAAAAATAATTGTAAAACTTCTTCTTATAATTTTCTACATCCCTCAAATTTCAAATCTAGTCCTTAAATAATTAACAAATATTTATCAGCTACAATATAAAAATTATTAAATCAGGTATAGCAAATAAGCTTGATATTTGCAAATTGAAATATTAAAATTATATAATTTTTGGGTTCGTAGGTATGTATAGTCAATTTATAAAATATGACCTTCCATTGCATTTTGTACGATAAAATGAAACATTTTCTGTTGGTGTGTATAATTTATTTCATTTAAGTTGTTAATTCATATGTTTTTGAAGCAAAATAAATGCAAAAAAATTAATTCAAAAATATAAAAAAAAAAAAAATAATTCATAATATTGCCAACATTAAATGCCAGATCAAAATAAATATTCTATAAAAAAAAAAAAAAAAATAAAATAATAATATGAATCGTAAATGTGCTCTGAAAAGATTTATAAGAGATCCAAGAGAGTCTAATTATAGTAGAAATCATTATCATTATTTTTTGTATCGTGTATTTCTTTTGTTTATTGACTATTTTGATGATCTTGTGATAAAAAAACACTTGCTATGTAGTCCAATTAATAAATTTTATTTGAAATGCCATAAAAAAAAAAAATAAAAAAAAATAAATGGAGAGGAATATGTGAAAGTTCCATTAAAGTGGCGTTCGGGTTTACATTTGCTATATGGTAGAGATAAGTATCTTACGTAAGAATCCTATTGTGCTGTTTGATGTCCTCTCAAACATCGTAGGCCACGAATGAAATCGTCAAAACTTCTATAGATGATTATTTAAATATTATTTTTGTTTATTTTTATTTATTGTTTTTGCGTTATATGTTAGGATTGTTGTTATTCAATATCTTTAATGAGATAGTATAAAAATAAACTTTTTGGATAGAGGGTCTTCATAAAAAAATATTTAAATCTCAAAACATACTACTATACTATGATAATCTAATATTCGTCAATTGATAAAATGCTAAATTGGCATATATAAATTTGGATGATCTTCATTTTTTTAGAATAGCCGACGTAAATTTTTAGAAGACCGATTATATTCGTTTTTTTTTGCTTCATGATAATTTTAATAATTTTGATTTAATTTCACTATTAACTGTGTAAAGTTAAGTTTTTGTCATTTATGTCAAAAATAAATTTGTCATTTATTTTGTCAACTTTGTTAAATTATTTTTTAAACTTAGGAATAACAGAAAACTTTTCCGAAACGTAACAATATATATATATCTATATATATATATATATATATATATATATATATATATATATATATATATATATATATTGTTACGTTTCGGAAAAGTTTTCTGTTATTCCTAAGTTTAAAAAATAATTTAACAAAGTTGACAAAATAAATGACAAATTTATTTTTGACATAAATGACAAAAACTTAACTTTACACATTTATATATATATATATATATATATATATATATATATATATATATATATATATATTTTTTTTTTTTTTTTTGAGGCGGAGGGAGGGTATAACATGTTTTAACGTTTAAAGTGTCTTTTCATTGAGTAAAAAAAAACACGACAAATGCATAATATTTTGCATTTTGTATGTGTTTAACATTAAAATTATCAGTTCATCGAGGCTGAGTGGTAAATTTTTTTTTTAGAAAAACTAATTCTGGAGTCTAACATAGAAAAAGTTCTTCTATAGCTGTATATATATATATATATATATATATATATATATATATATATATATATATATATATATATATATATATATATATATATATAAAGAGATGGCAAAACCACCTTCTCATCTTTTTATTTCTGTATTTTATTTGGTAACATTTCGGGTTTTTTTTTTTTTTTGCAAAATTATTGGCTATTTTCAAAGTTTGTCATCTACGTAAAAATATATAATATTCTTAAACAAACTACTAAAGGCAATACTTTTTATAAATTAATTTGTTCTGAATTTTCTAATTTTCTTTCTTTGGCGCATTCAATTTGATTTCTTCTGGTGACGTAGTATTTCCAAAAAAAAATAATTTAAATAAATATTTTCCAACACATGTTTAACAATTTTATTATTTTAAATCAATATAATAAATTTAAAATTAATAATTGGGCAAAATATACATTTATTTATCTTAAATAAGTATAGATGGATTATGGAGTTGACGAAGGCCTTTTGTCTACTGCCCCTAATTAGGTATTAAACAATATATATTTAAAACAATAGCAACAGGTCGCTTTGCATGACTGAGGCAATCGCTCAGTAAAGTCACAACATAAATATCGTTCGGCCGACCCTCCCGAGAAAATATTCGCTAATTATGCATACAGCCGAAAGCATTTGGAAACGTTTAGATGTGCATGTGAGCCCAATCGTTATCCCTAGGCAACCCGGCAGGGTTCACAGAATGTATTTATTTTGTCAGATGTAGGTAGATACCCTTTTAAGATTGACTCTTTTTAATGTGCTGGAATTTCAAGTTTTCTCAACTTTCGTATAGGTTTGATGATGAACTCAACACTTTGACAAGTATATTTTCGGCAATACTGACTACAGATATATTAATGGAAAATGATTTCGAACCAATCCTCTGGTACTTGAGCGGTAGCAGGGCACCAGACACACACTATGAGATATACACTAATACTACTTCTACGTAATGAGATGACACTAACAGGAATCACGGACGAGGATCGAGATCAGCTCGCTGCCAACACTACCAGGCTAGGCGGGACACTGCTGGGTTCCAAGCTCGCCCGCATCGACGCGCCACCTCCGCCCGTCAATAGAACACATTATTAACTATTTAACATCTCCCTAGGCCTCTTATCTCACCCTGTTCTTTGATAGAGTCCTCATAGCCCTCGAAGAGACCCTGGTCAGGATCCCCAGTCGATAATCTCCGAGGACTTAGGTCACTGATCCGGAACTCCAACTTTATATTGTGCCACAATCGGTGCCCGTCTATATACCATCCCCTAAGGCTATACCAACCCAACTTTTAATAATCAATTTATATTCCTGGAGAAACTCTGGTAAGGCTCCCGTTAAGATGAAAAACTCGTTAGGTCTATGTATAAAACATAGACACACTTAACTTGAGAAGTTCACCATTAATTGTTATAGCTTTAAAGCTTGCAAATTGGTTTATACATCGTCTGTGAACTTATTAATTTATGAAAATTTGTTTCTATATCTGTTTATTATTCTGCTGAATCATTGTTGAATTAATAAACTGTACAGACTAGAGACATCATGCCCGCTCATATATACTTACTTAGTGTTATCAACATTGACCAGGAACCTAAATAAACAGTTAACTTGTAGTATAAAAAAAATAATACCTATAATTTTATTTTTATTTCATTATAATACACAATTTCTGTCTAAAAACTTTAAAATAAAAGTTTTATCATAACTTATTTTCAAACCGTGTGGAAAAAAAAATTAATTAAAAAAGGAAAATTTTCACAAGCATTTATTTCAAAGAATGAACAATGAAACACTTTAACATACTATTAAAAATTTTTGTTAACACTTTAGATTAATTTTTTAAATAATAGTTTCTGCTGAATGTCACTACCCAAATTGTACCAATCACCGGTTTTCTACTCTCCTCGAGCCAGTAGCCATCCATAATCATTCTGACTATATCTTCAGGAACTGAATAATTCTTAACAATCTCCAGACATCCATACATTAGCAAATAGCATAAACAAATAACTCCAAAAAAAACAAGCTGTGAATTATCCTTAATCTAAGAAAGTTGTTTTTTTACATTGTAGTAGAAATCATGAAACGGATATTAACTTTTTTTTTTTAAATTTTTAATACATCTCAATCAAATGAAAGTCGAGCTAAAAGTTTTAAAAAACAGTTATTATCCAATTTAAAAAAAAAAATGTTTAGATAATACTGTTTAAATGAAACTTTGCGAAAGGCGAATAACAGTTTCGGTCCCTGACATTCTCATCTCTATTCATTTGCTAATAAAAATCTAGTTTATAATCAGAGCAGAACCACGCATATCCGGATTCACTTATCGGAAGCCAAGTTTATCCGAATCTTTTTTTTTCTAATTAAGACATATAATTTTTTGCAAGTAATTTGGCTAATAGTTTAAGCAAGCTGCTATTTAATTTCGTAGAACGGTGTTTAGAGACTACCTTTTATGAAACGGTGACATCGCCTTAAAAAAAAGGAAGGAAAAGATTTCTGATTATATATTTTAAATAAATTAAATGCTCATAAAATTCAAATTACATGTTTACATTCACTTACATGTGTATTACATAATTGTGCAAATTTTTTTGATATTTAGTTAGTTTGTGTCAATAACATAAAACAAATTAACTGATCATTAACTAGCTCGCTTATCCTGGCCACATTAGTCAGCTTCAAACCGCTTTAATACATTTTATTAATTACTGACGTTTGGGTTACATCCCAATGTTCAGCACTTTTTTCATTAGCATATTGGATAGTTACACTGAAACATAAAATGCATGATGAGTCGAATCAATAATAGATTAGATTACGTTTTCTAAAATAAGATATATTTTTAACCAACGACTTCCTAAAATAGTCTTAATAATAATAACAGGTGAACGTATGTAGAGCAAAAAAATTTGAACGATGGTTGGTAAATTCCCAAAGGTCAAGTAGTTAGTACCAATGATTAACATTTGATGGATATGGCTCTAAGCTCGTTTTTATTTCATAATAATGATATACTATAAGGGGATGTGTGTGTACGTAAGCATGTGTGTGTGTGCTTGTGTATTTGTGCGTGTGTGTGTGTTACAATAACACATGAAGGAAGAATATTTCCTTAGCCAACAGCTATACAAGACGATGTGGTCAGTATCTACGCTCAACCGCCAGGATTATTCCCCAACATAATAAATTTTCAGCCCACATCTAAACTCCAACCGGACCCGGAGTTAATCCAGTTACCCACCAGGCTACTCCACTCCTCCATAAAATCTTTATTCAGAGATTTTAAAAAAGGACCAGATTATAAATCCTATTTTGAAACATATAAACGTCAAATAAAACTGGAAAACTAAACTTTTTTCTAGAAAGAGCATCAGTTGGTATTTGCTGGGTTGAAACCGTGATGTGGCTTTCTCCTTCGTAAACTGGCAGTGTCCAATCCTAAGTCGGCAAAGTACTATTTCTTCTCTCCTCAGCATTCTGGAGCTTGTGAACCATTTGCTGCAGTCAGGTTTCACTTTTCCAACTCTTCTCCAAATCTATCAATAGCCTTTTCTTTGATTGGTGCACCCAGTCTTCCAAGTAATACTTTGCAGTTTAGCTGCTCCTGTTGCTTCTCCCTTTCTGACCAAATGGGCTGCTAAATTTGCTTTTTCATTGTCCAAGATTCCGCAGTGGACTGAAACCCATACTAAAACTACAATCGCAGGTCTGCTTTTTGTCTCTCACCATTCGTTTATTATTTACCTAATTAAGGTAAATCCATCCACCATCCAACAGTTAGTTTTAGAACGTACTATCCAGTGTAGAACATTCATGATGGCTGTGTAAACGGAGCACTCTCCTAGCAGGTTAAAAAGACAGAAGCTGGTTCTGTTTTCTGTATTCGGCGCAGCTAACACTACCTCCCATTTTGGGGGCATCAGTGTATATAACATCAAAATCTTTAGATTTTTCCATCAGTTTTAGAAAAGGATTTTGAATTTCTACTGGATTTGTCTTAGAAACTCTGGTCACGGATCTGTCTAACATTGGTTTTTTTTTTGCCAACGAGGCATTTTCAGATCTGGGATTGGTCTAATGGCGATCGGATTCATGCTCGTACTAACTATTGTTTTATAAATCGCTTGTTGGAATGAGCTCCTGAGGCTGTATCCTTGAGCCCACGGCTTTCAAATTCTTCGGCAAACGAATAAGAAGCTAAGGGATGATGGGAATATGCCCTCAATAGTGATAAATAGAGCCCGGATTTCGTGAAAAAAAAAATCTTCATATTTTAAACAAATTATTATTCATTATTAATAAATTAGGTAGATTGGAGCATTCTAATGTAAAATGCGAAAACCTCACGAGCTCTTATTAGGGTTTTTGCTACTTTTTGCACGATCATACGTGATTCAAGAACGATGGCAACGCAATTTTCTGCCTAAGTGTTTTTTATAGCTAACTGATAAATTTTAATAGCGTATCGCATGGCGAAGTGAGAAAATCCCAGATTTCTGCTAATATATCGATAACTCAATCCTTCTAAAAAAAAGTTTAACCATTCATCTTTACCGGTAGAACTTAACTCTTTGGATTTACGTTCCATTTTTGTGGATTGTCTTTCAGTTCTGATCATTTTTCCCATTTTGGTTTGATCTGATCATTTTTTGGAATAATACATAGATGAAAACCTTGAGTGGTTAACTAAATAACTAGTTAATATCACAACTGTTACAGCATGAATAATTTTTTGCTCGACCAATTTCCGATATTTGTTTTTAATTAGGTTGTACAGATTTTTAATTCCCTGAATTCGTAATCATTTATACGGGATGTTGTTTGTAATCATATCCACTAATTAATTTATTTTCAATAAATTATTGAACATATTTTTGTCCAAAAAACTGTGTGCATGTATAATTATTTTGCCAACAATAGGCTGAGTATAGCACTGTATAACATAAAAGAAAGTCAATGGATTGATAAGGATTAACTGGCTTTCCACAAATCTAAAAAGAGCAAAACAAACTTCAGTTTTCAGTTTGTTTGATAATTTTCCAGAAAATTGAATTATATTTATGTGCTATAAACAGAAACGTATTACTTCTTAAATCTGTTCAATGTAACTTTGGTTCAATGTTTATATTTTCAAGAAATTTACCAATTTTTTTTTTTTTTAAATTACGGATAAATGTGCAATTTAATGCAGTAAAAACATAAAACGTGCAATTTGCCTAAAATTCTTTAAAAGGTGCAAAATAAACTTACATATGTTAATCCGTATAATAATTCATGTAAATAACTTGCCCCCGGTCGATTTAAAGCAACCCAAAAAAAGTGCAATTTAACGAGAATCTGGGCTCTAGTGATAAATATTCTCATCTCCAGTGCAAAGATCCTCCAGCAAAGATTCTCCAGAATCGGTAGATGCTTTCGACTGAGGAGTTCCGGAAAGCTCCAGCACAAATTCTGAGTGCCAAATTACAGATAGAATGTGACATCCTCAGCAAGATTTAGAGAAGGGTCCCATATCTGATTTTACTTCTTATTACGGTCTGTTATGTATATATGATTGTATCTATCGGCACCCCAGCCAGCTTGAATGTGAAATGCATTTCATAATCTCAAGCTTTTTCGTATATTCATCCTTTCAGGCAAAGGCAGCTGTCACCACAACGCTTCCCTTTACGCTCAGATATAATAAATAAGTTCATTTAAAAACCTACCGAGAAGTGGGCAATGTGACAAAGGCAAGATGTGGTCCGTCCTGGAAGACGAAATCAATTTTAGGAAACCAATTACTCTGAGATTCCGGCTGGCATACCGAAAAAACGGCGGAGGCCTGGGAAGTACGTCGTTCGATTAGAGGATACTAATGGATTCGAAGAGGTCGTCCCACCCCGGACAAGGAGTGGAACTATGCACTGAAATCCCAGAATTTCCTCCCTCTATAAAACTAGTAGGCCAATCACTAAAATCTAACCAACCAACAACGTCTTCGGCCCTCTCTTAGGAAGGACAAGGAAGAAAAGTGGGGCCGAAGCCGAGGGAGCAAGGAATGAACACTTCTTCTCTGATCCCGCTTGAGGGCTGAACTTGTAGGACAACAACTAGCTCTTCCCTCCTGAAGATGACAGATGCTCTGGCTCTGGCTCCAAGACTTAAGATATGCAGGGGAACCCGATGGAGAGATGCTGAAGGACCATCAACACCAATTATTACCGATAAGAGATTTATGTTAGAACAGTTATTGGCTAGGTCTAGTTAAACTCTTGTAACGGTTTATTGCTTTAATTTTGATGAATAAAGATAAATGCTAGGAAGGAGATTGTTCTTTAGAAACCATGCCCATTATTAATTTGAATATTTTTTATTAAGTATGATAGGAATAAACTTAATTAGCATTATGGTTATTAGCATTATTATTAAACTTAGAAGTACGAACATTATCTTGATTAATTATTAAATAATGGTTACCACAAATCAGGCCCTTGGAAAGGAATCCAATTTAGAGGACAATGCATGTAATTCATTTTGACTTATAACATGATTTTTGGGATAATTATCCTCAATGATTGCCCAATGGCATCTCTATATACAGATTAGTATATTATCAACTCAGTCGAGACAAAACATAGCAAAATAAAACAAACTACATTGTTAGTGGTTGAACCCTTGAAAAATAAATTCATAACACTTAAATATCATGTATTTGGAATACCTACAAGGAAGAAATTTCCAAAGGAAAATATAAACGTATTAGAAAGGTGGAAATGGTATTTGCATTACTTATATGCGCATGATTTTCAGAAAAGCAGATTAAATATTCAGTGAGACAAGTGAAATATAAGAAACTAGTATACCCGAGCGAGAACTCTCGCATTACGTATCTTCTAATCCCTAATTCCAAGTATAAGCGATATTAGAGAAATATATTTATTGGTATAAACAATATAATATTACTAAAAAAATTTATTTAGCACGCACATTTGGGGAAGCTACATAGTTTGTAATGACTATGTTGAAGTTACAGCTCATACTTAATAAATAATTAGCTTACCCCACTGGAAATCATCTCTTCAATTTAGCAGTTAGGCAATGAGATCTAGCTATACCATTTTCTATATGTAGTATTCATATTTAACAGTACCCTTTAGGGTTGAACACGGGAAACAATATATTAAACTCATTAAAAGATTTTGTAAACAGACTCAAATTGATATAAAGTTGCCATGACAACAACACGTACGCAAGATGGCATAGGGCCCGTGCGAACCTATATCGTGCATTATCTCGAAAACGGTTGGTTTTTAAGCTTTAAAACGCTGGACCAGTATGATCCAGTAGATCATACATGATTTTGATGCCCGCTTCAAAATCTTTAAAACCCAACTTATCCCGTCTCGATCCGCTGACATTCAGTCATCAAATTTGTGAAACCTCCCAGTTTTTTCACAACTTTTATTTAAGCCCTAGTAAGAATTTAAGAAACAAAATTGCAATTCGTCACTTCTTTATGAAATTCCCTTTCTTTTGATACCTCATTCATCAAAATCCATCGTTCCTGAGAGCCGGAAAAGGGATCTATACTACCGTAATAATATATAGTAGTGACTAGTATACCCGAGCGAGAACTCTCGCATTACATATCTTAATGAATCCTTAATGAAATCGAAGTATAAACGATTAATAATATAATATTATCAAGAAAGTTTATTTAACACACACATTTGGTGAAGCTTTATAATAGTTTATAATGATTATGTTCAAGTAATAGTTAATACTTACTAAGTAATTAACTTGCCCTACTGGAAAGTACCCCCTCAGGTTAACATTTAAGCAATAAGACTCTACTATACCATTTTCTGTTTGTAGTATTCTATCATTCATGGACACATAAAAATAATATTTTATTTACAAAACGTTTTCACAGTTATTAATACGTTTTTGTTAACAGTCTCAACTGGCTTTAAAAGGTATAAAGTTGCTATGACAACGGCACGTACGCAAGATGGCATGAGGCCCGTGCGGACATATAGCGTGCATTATCTCGAAAACGGTAGGTTTTTAAGCTTTAAAACGCTGGACCAATACGCTCCATAGGAGCGTATATGATCTTGATGCCCGTGTCAAAATCTTTAAAACCCAACTTGTCCCGTCTCGATCCGTCGACTCTTAGTCGTCAAAGTTCTGAAACCTCCCAGTTTTCTCACCACTTTTATTTAATCCCTTGTAAGATTTTAAGAAACAAAATTGGAATTCGTCACTTCTCCGTGAAATTTCCTTTCTTTTGATACCTCATTCGTCAAAATCCATCGCTGCTGAGAGCCGGAAAAGGGATCTATACTACCGTAATAATATATAGTAGTGGACCGAGCGAGAACTCTCGCATTACATTTCTTAATGAATCCTTAATGAAATCGAAGTATAAGCGATAAACAATATAATATTATCAAGAAAGTTTATTTAACACACACATTTGGTGAAGCTTTGTAATAGTTTATAATGAGTATGTTCAAGTAATAGTTAATACTTAATAAGTAATTAACTTGCCCTACTGGAAAGTATCCCATCAGTTTAACAATTAAGCATTAAGACTCAGCTATACCACTTTCTGTTAGTAGTATTCTATCATTTATGGAAACATAAAAACAATATTTTATTTACAAAACGTTTTCACAGTTATTAATACGTTTTTGTTAACAGTCTCAACTGGCTTTAAAAGGTATAAAGTTGCCATGACAACGGCACTCACGCAAGATGGCATGAGACCCGTGCGGACCTATATCGTGCGTTATCTCGAAAACGGTAGGTTTTTAAGCTTTAAAACGCTGGACCAATACGCTCCAAAGGAGCGTATATGATCTTGATGCCCGCGTCAAAATCTCTAAAACCCAACTTATCCCGTCTCGATCCGCCGACTCTCAGTCGTCAAAGTTTTGAAACCTTCCAGTTTTTTCATCACTTTTATTTAAGCCCTTGTAAGATTTTAAGGAACAAAATCAGGATTCGTCACTTCTCCGTGAAATTCTATTTTTTTTGATACCTCACACGTCAAAATCCATCACTCCTGAGAGCCGGAAAAGGGATCTATACTACCGTAATAGTATATAGTAGTGATGCTTAAAGAGAGGCAGAACGTTTAAAATTTATAGACAACAGAGCATTTTTTCAATATTCAGCCCGAAAAGAAAGATAAGCCAATTAGAAAACTTAGACGATTGAACAATGCGAGTGACCTATACCCCGTACTGTAATTGAAGTAATGAAATGGGGCTGTCAAGTTGTTTTTGCTGTAATAAATGAAGAACTAATCACTAGAAAGGTAATTAGTACTGAATCAATCGACGGAGAGACGAATGAGGGGTAGATCTAGCTTTAGTTTAGTTTCGATTGGATTTGCTGGAGGGAGATATTGGTATCAAACTTTCGGGTCCTCTAAATCTTATTGTAATTAAACAAGTAATAAAATATAGTCTTTGTGCAATCAGATGAAAATATAATGACAAATTAATAACAAATAATTTAAATCCTGTGGTAATAACTGATGTGCTTAACTATAATAACTAAAGATCGGATTTGTGTGCAAATACACATTCTTCCTGATACGTTTTTTAACCAAAATGATTGAATATCTTTACGAATCAACACATTTGATGGGTTATTGCATATTTGGACAAACAAATGTTAAATTATCTGTTTTCCAATTAAAATAAACAATTAAACTATTTTCTGATGCACATTCTTGAATAAGTGGTTTGTTTTTTAATTATTATTGAATGCTCCAATTATAAGATAGATTGACACCATCTAGGTTGAATAAAAATAATCTACGATCGTCTAGTAAAGACGAAAGCTCATGAGTAAAAACTTCAAATTTGTATTGTATTTAAAATAAATTATAGTATATTATTAGCATTTCAAAAAAACAAAAATTTAAAAGATCAAATATGTATAGTTAGGTATTCCCAGAAAATAATTTTTAGCATCGTAATTTTGTTAACACCCTTACTTTCGAGTACTTTCTTTAACAAAGTACAAAACATCATCTTGCACTTCTCCTTTGGAATTTTATATTCTATTCAGTCACTGCGTTGCTTACGTTGTGCGTATTAGTTTAACTACGTTTTAATTTTCTTACTTAAATCAAAATGCCCAAAGCATGAGCATCATTTAGTACCATGCTAAAGAGTAGGAACCCATTGTATTCAACAGGGAAAGTTTTTTTTCCTGAAAAAATAATTTTTTTGCAATATCTGCAATTAAAATGTGCCATTTAAAAGAAATTTTCAATTTGACCAGCACGTAAAGACAGGTACTTGTATGAAATATTCTTAGAATTTTATACTCTAATTTTAGTTTCGAATGTTTATTGTACGATTGTATGAGAAGGCTTCGTGGAACATTGTGGACCTCAGCACCCTTTGCTGGACTTGTTCAAATCTAGACTTTTCAATGATATACGTACTTTATTCTGTATTGGTTGCATCTGGCATCCCCTTATTTAATCTTACAAAATCTTTATTTGCGCCAAACGAAATAATTGAAAAAATGTATTTCTAATTATTTTAATTTTTAATAATTATTTTAACAAAAAACAACTCTGTGTAAAAATTTATTTAATTTACCTATGTTTTTTTTATTTATACTATAAATTATAATTATAATTATTAAACAAAGCAATTTAGACAATAATTATAACGATTTGTTGATTTTCTGCACGTTTCTGACTTTTATCGTGTATATTCCTCTTCCTCAATAGACACTATGGTGGAAATCCTCTCCTCAAACCTCCTTTCTCTTCTTGACTCACATGCTCCCTTACAAACCCGTACCTTCCGACGTCCACCTGCCCCTTGGATTAGTGATGAAATCAGGGACATGAGAAGAAGACGTGAGGCTGCTCGGAGGCGGACTGGTCTTCCCGAAGACCGTGCAATCTACACTCGCCTCCGAAACTTGGCCCAATCGAAGCTCCGCAGTGCACGTGCTCGTTCCTTCCACGACGCCTTTGCCGCTACCTCCGATTTGAAATCCAAGTGGCATCTTCTGCGCCAACTATCCCTCTGCAATTCATCCCAGACAAATCCTTCTTTCCCTGCATCTCCGATGAGTTTAATGCACATTTCTCTTCCGTATCACAATCATCTTCCTCCCATATTTTTCTTCCGAGCCCAATCCCTTTTGCTCCCTCTAACTTCTTCTTTTCCGACATTACCCCCGATTGCCTCCTGTCTGCTATTTTGAAAATCAAAACCAAGTCGATTGGCTTGGTGATAGCATCCCTAAAAAAATAGTAAAGACCTGCCTCCCAAGTATCCACCCTATTCTCCTTCACATTTACAACTTTTCACTGCAAAATTCCGTCTTTCCCTCACCTTGGAAACAAGCAATCGTAAAACCCTTAAACAAAATCCCTAATCCCTCTTCTCCGAATGATTTCCGTCCTATATCAATTTTATCCAACCTCGCCAAACCACTCGAAAAAATAGTACAATCCCAAATATCTACTTACCTTGAAAACTCAAATCTTTTAAATTCCTTCCAATCTGGTTTCCGTCCTGGTTTCTCCACTCAGTCAGCTCTCCTCAAAATCACCTCTGATATTCAGGCTGCAATGGATAAAAAAATATCACTATCCTCATTCTCCTCGATTTCTCAAAAGCTTTCGACACTGTTGACCACTCCCTTCTACTTGAGAAACTCAAAACCCTTAAATTTTTCCGAAGTGGTCTAACCTGGTTTCATTCCTTTCTTTCCAATCGCTCCCAAATTGTTTCTATCCCTAATAAACCATATTCCAATCCTTTTCCCATTCACTCTGGCGTTCCTCAGGGCTCCAGTATTTCCGCTTCCCTCTTTTCCTGTTTCATTAATGATTGTATTAATGTACTGAAACACTGCTCATATCACCTCTAATCAAATTTACCTTTCCTTTAATCCCTCCGATCTACACAACTCCCTCATAAAGATTCAAGAAGACCTAAATGCGATTAACTCTTGGGCAAATACTAATAAGTTATTCTTGAATCCTAACAAATCCCAGGCTATTATGTTCGGTTCCAGTTACCTTCTTAATTCCCTACCTCCTATTCCTCCATTCACCATCAACCATCTTCCTATATCCTTTTTCCCCTCTGTAAAAAATCTCGGCATTATACTGGGCCAAAACTTATCATGGAAGCCTCACATTTCCACTATCTCCCGCCGTTGCTTTTTCACCTTCCATCAATTGCGCCGTTCTGGCTTTCTCCTTCCACGTGACATCCGCCAGCTCATTTTTTCCTCCCTAATCTTCCCCCACTTCGATTATGGTTGTGCTGTGGTCTCTCTGGGGAGCTGGATGCCAAGCTAAAACGGCTCATGAACTGCTTTGTACGTTTTGTATTTGGCTCCCCTAGATACTCACATGTTACCGAACTGTACTCCGATTTGAAGTGGTTGTATTCCTCTACCCGCAGGCAATATATCCTTGGCTCCATCCTATATCAAATAATATCCACTCACTCCCCTCCCTACCTCTATAACCTCCTCTCCTTCAGATCCTCCGTTCACTCCAGACATACACGCTCCCGTCCGTCCGACATCTACCCACCTTCTCACAGATCTTCAGCATGTAGCCGCTCATTTCTTATTCGTTCCTCGATCCTCTGGAATTCCCTTCATCTTGAAATTCGCCGTGCTCCTTTCCTCCGTACTTTCAAATCCCTTCTTTTTTGATATCTCCTTCACAAACAAAAAAACACTGAGGATTGAGTGTAACCCAGGTTATAATTAAATTTTAATTTCATAAAATATGGATAACCATATAGTGTGGACCTGCATACAATATATGTATATATTATTTATGTGTATGCATTTTCATTAATATGTAATTTTAATTATTGTAATTACTATTATTACAATTTATTTGTATAGTTAATTTTGTTTGTTTTTATTTTATTTTATTGAAAAAATGTTGGAAGATATATTTTTACTTCTGTATAAAGTATTACTTAATTTATTGTTTTTTGCTTTTTTGTAGGTTTTTCTTTTTTTAGTTGTTTTTTTTTTCTGTTCTTTGTACTTTTTAACGATAACAATTTTTATTTTTTCTCATTTTTATAATACCAGGTTCAGAATAGTCTTATGCATTCATTATGTAAATGTAAGTTATTCAAGGGGACATTAGTCCCAGAATAAAGTTAAATTTTCTATTCTATTCTATTCTATTCTATTTTCCTTCATATTTCTTCAGGTTTCATTGCATATTATTGTAGATTTGACTGCATATTTGAGGACTTTTTACATATTTTAATCTTTTTTTCTGCATATAAATCCGGTCTTTAGTTATAACACACCTCCGTTTTTATCATTTATTAAGTATAAATCTATTTATTCCCCGTTGAAGAACAAGTATTAATTAACAAAAATAATTAATATTGCTTTACAATAAAAAAAAAATTGGTATCGGCTTAGGCAGCATTCATTTCAGCAAGTACCTAATTCAGTATATCTGCTGGCCACCACCTTCGTAATTTTTAGCGGAGCTTTGAAGGTTTATGGAGCCTTTTATTGTTCCTCTCAGAAGGTTTAGGTTTTAAATTAGCTTTTGGTAGCAGATATTGCAATATTTTTTTGCGTTTTCTGAAATTTTTGGGATCTCCTTGTATAAGTAAATCATTTGTAACGTAAAATGGGCCTCCCATGTTTTGCGAAATACTTTTGACTAAAAGCTTTTATTCTTACAATGATTGATAAATTCATTGGTATGCTGATGGTTTAAGAAGAATCCTACGGTTCTATAACACATGCCTCTTTCAGTTTTAGGAAATATTTATAAACAATATGTTGATTAGTTCATGATGCTTTTAAACTTATAAAAGAGCATATGGACTTTTTACTTTTTTCCCGTTTTAATCTAATGTGGGAAGCTAAAAGGTTATTTTATTTTCAGTGAAGCTATTTTATGAATTTCTTCGATTAGAAAGTTAAAACTTGTTTCTTTTTTTTTCTCATCTTCAATGAAAGTGCAAAAGAACTGTTTGAAGAGATGGGGACTGCGAAATTTGGTGAAGGAGTTCCACCGCAAATAATGCCGGCACCGTAGCCTTCTAATAGTGAAAAAAGTGTCTATTTACCTCAAACATGGAGAATCCCAATAACGGCTGGAAGCTGGTTACAGTCCGAAAACGCTCGAAAAACGTAGACAAGTACCCAAGAAAATTAATGAAGGTAAGTGATGCTACAATTACTCAAAATAGTTTTGATACCCTATCAAACGTTTTAAATGTTAAAGAGACACAGTCTAGTAAAACGCAGGCTCTTCGTATTAGGCCTCTACCCATTCACTTAACCGATGCTCAGAATTACCCCGCGCTAATAGCATTACTTCAAAGTGAAATTGGTGAAAACAACTTCAAATTAAAATCGACGACAAAAGATGTCAGCGTATATCACAAAAATCCGGATATCTACCGCCGTTTAGTATCTAATTTAAGAAGGAGAGGTGCGGATTTCCACACGTACCAGTTACCCGAAGATAGAAGCCATAGAGTTGTCATGAAAAACTTACATCACTCGACTCTTATTGAAGTAATAAAAAGCGAGTTAGGGAATCTTGGTTATGTATCAACAACGATGTGAATGTTATCCCACGTTTCACGTTTTCCACGTGGGATAACAACGTTTCAAAAAAGCATTACCCATGTTTTTTGTAGATATATCAAAAGCAACATTCAATGAAAAAGATTTCGATATAGATTATTTATTTTATACGAAAATAGAAATTGAAGAACCAAGGAAAAATATCTGATGTGGACAACACATAATTTCCTTACACGCATTTTAAACTATAAATCGGTGGCTCAAAAAGTGATCCTGAATTTGGTTCAAAAACGATACTCGGCGTCGCGACATCTATCTATTGATACCCACCCGCTCATACTCTTGTTTCTGGAAGTCTCATTCCGTTATTATATGACGGTTTCATTCAGTAGGTAACTGGTTTCCAAGAGATTTCTTCGTGTTCCGTGACAACATTAGAGCTGTCAATATCACTACATAACGCATTGGAAATCTACAGTTTTAACATTTTAAGCCAAACCACTTAACTTATATCTTATTCTTCTGCTGAAGACTTGTTCACCTCACAAGTGAGCAGGAAAACAAGTATTTTACACTCAATTTAACACTTAAAACAAGTAATAAAAATGTTCAATTGGATTGGAAACAAAATCGCGTTTGTAACCTTTATTACCGAATCATATGATTTATGTATTTAATTTTAATATGATTTTTGATGTAAGTTTATTATACCCTTTTCGGCTCACCAATTTTAACTAAAATCTAGTAAATACATTCATATTGATATCAAAGTCCCATATATCAAATTTGAGATGTTTTTACATTATATTTTAGAATAATTTTTGATCAAAGTCTAACATGACCTACAAGTAAACTACCACTTTTGGTAATCATGTAGTGACCATAAAGAGAGGTTCATAACCAGATTTTTCAGTAATTCTAAATATAAAATTTTAACTTTCTACGTCAAACCGTTTTTGAATTATACGAGGTACGCACGTACGAACGTACGTACAGACGTCAAGACGAAACTAGTAAAAATGGATTCAGAGATGATTTCCGTTGAAATCTGAAAACCGAAAATTTTCGTGATTACAATACTTCCTATTCTTTATGCAAGGAAGTAAAAAAACTAATTCCTCAATGCATACGCTGCCAGCTACGGCCACACTAATACGTATTGTAATCACGTTCCGAAATGCGTAAGATGTGGTCCCGGCCATGATAGCACCGTTTGTACAAAGCAAAGAGAATCCGCAGCACCTGTCCAACGGTTCAATGAAATAGGTATTAATTAATACCTAACAAAATAATGATTAAATTCTATGTTAAATTGACCCAGGTCTGCCATCAAACCTCTGAATATCATTGGCACCTGCCAACTACAGAGGATGCCTAACCCTAAAAGAACTAAGGACAGCCAGAAATACCAGAAAATATCAGCACATTCCCCAAAAGTGCAAATCAGCACACCTACTATAACCTCGCCTCCAGCTATGGACGGTTCTAAGCTCTTTCCCAACGTCAGCAGCCTCCCACAGGTCCATTAAGACTGAAATCACAGCATCCGAAGCAGCCTCAACGAACAGCTACAATAGGAGCACCAGTATTTCAACAGCAACCGGAGTTTTCGTGCATAGTTAGTGGCTTGAATACCTCATCCAGCCCCTTTTCAGTCTCCTTCATCAACTTTCAGAGGTTACTCAAGCCTTATACTCTGGATATGTCCAATAATCAATTAACTTTGGCTCCATGTCCGTTCTTCTTTGGAACGCAAACGGTATTAATCAACATAGGACTGAGCTTTACATTCACTTGCATGACAAACGGACTGATATTGCTCTAATAACTGAAACACACTTGACTCCACATTCCAAATTTTACATCCTCGGCTACACATTATTCAGAACCGATCACCCAGATAATACTTCACACGGCGGCACCGCAATATTAATCAAAACATCACTATCCTTAACATTTACCCATTACGCCACAGACATCACATTTTACACCCAACATCACACCATTACCTTCGCTGCAGTCTACTGCCCTCCGAGGTACCTTCTGACATCCGCTATGTTTTGCCAAAAATCAGTCCTGCGGATCACGACTGTGTACTCCAAGAGTAAGAAACCTGCGGTCTGCCATCCGTGAGCTCTTATTAGACACTATCTGGAACACTTCATTATTGGCCAACCTCAAAACAGAAAAGACCAGACTTACTTGATTTTTTCATTACTACTACTACATTTTTTCAATTACTAAAGGACTTGGGAATGTATCCGATACTGTAAATATGAGTTCCGATCTTTGCTCTGATCATTCTCTTCTCAATTTAATATTATTGGATAAGTCTTGTACTGCCCTTAAAAAATCATCTCTTGTAGAAGGGATTATTCATTGAGAGGCTTATAACAATTGTTTAAACTCAACGCTCTCTATCCCAATGTTTCGAAAGACTGAGGATGAGCTCGAGGAAGCCGTTGAAAAGTTTACCAGCAGTATACAGCAGGCTTTATGGTCTTTTTCTGTGGCCACATCCAGAAGAATTGATGTGCCTCAACCTGTATCTTAAGTTTATTTAATGTTTATAGTGAATTGTCCTTGATGAAGATAAGACATCGTTTCAGCAGAAATCAAATCTCAAGAAATTCCCTAACTCTTCAACAGTTTAAACTTCAAACAAATAAAGTCACTTCAATTATTTGGAAAAATAAACAACAATATTATTTGGATGATTTTTCTTCGTGTAGGAACCACAAAGGAAAAATTTGCGGAGTCTAAGTTAAGTTAAAAACCGTGAAGTCTAACCTTCGGTTGTTTCAAACGCCAAACTAGGTAAATCCATTTTTCGTAGATCTCCCGCCAAACCTTTTTTCTCCTTTAGATATGCATTTCATCCCGAAAATGGATTCAGCTCTAATGTTTTTTTCTATTCCTACATTATCTTAGAAATTTTTTTTGCAGTATATTTTATAAGAATCCCTCAGAAATATTTGTAAGCAATACATACATAGCTTTTAGGTGCTAATTTTACAGGCTAAGATCAATTAAATTATTTATTTAAGAAAATTTTCAAAGACGTTGGCCCTTTACTTAAAAACAGAGATTGCTTGTCTATATCTGTGAGAAAACATCTCGTTTTCGTATTGTTTTTACCTTGCTTTGATCATTGCAGTATATTTTTTACAGGCATAATAAGGCAAAGATTTGTCAGCGCTTGAGAGAGCATTTAATGCATGTGTACATTTCATATTCGCTTTTAACATGAATGAGCGATAAAAATTTTCTTTAAAAAAATTGGTTGGGATGAAACTTTCTGGGAGAATAAAATATGTACTGTATTAAACTATTAAATCGTTAATCAAAGAAAAAAAACTACTGCTCTCAGATCATCATTATTGATATTGCTGAAACAAATGCTTAATTATTTAAGAAATGTATTTATTAGTTAACAAGCTATTATTTTCTTTAAAATAAAATTTCCTCATTTATTATTTTTCTAATTACATTGTGCAGCGTTGGAATTTTTCATTTGTTCGTTTATTTTGTATCAATTGATATTTTAATTTGGGTATTCTTTATTGTTTTAGGTTCTAGGTGCTTCTGTTCGGAACTCATTGAGTGTAAATTTATTGTTCATTTAAATCAATATTATTGAGGAATTTATAATTTATGTTTATTATAGTATTATGATGAGCACTCAAATGTTTGTATTTGTTGATTTACATCACGATATGATAAGTGATATTTTGTTTTAATATTTATTCATTTTTTGTGAAAACGCATATGTATCGCTCAATGAAGTACTGTAATTCTCGGAGAATCATATTCTTACATTGTATTTTAGTTGTATCAATTAATTCTCACACTTCGTAATTTCCTTAGGTTATAATATATATTTGAATGTGAAAATGTTAAAGATAAATAAATTTCTAATCTCAAGAAAAATCCCACGTTTGCCTATACTGAATTGTCCGTAGAAATTGGTTATATCGGTAAAAAATTGAATATATATATATGTATGCATGTCTGATGCATGTACTAAGAAGTAAAAGTCATAAATAAATAAAGTCAGAGGATAAATCATCTACTTCTCCTATCGCCAGCTAGAAAAGTGCAAACTATGTTATATTCTAGTTAGATTGAACCTTGTTGATGGCTTGAGAAATAATCACTCTTTTAGGATATCTCAAAATAATTAATAATAATTGTAATGCAATGATATTACAATGTAGTAATTTATACAGAAATAATTTATAAATGGCCACGCTTAATCTCGTCCACGTTGTCTCAATTTTATAATTTAAATAAGTAGATTATTAAAGTAATTGATTTTTATTATTTCAAATTATATGTAACAACAGTTGAAAAATATCTCTTCACTCTTAATTCGAATATATTTAAAATAGTTTGTATTAACATTCTGTAATCAATCCAGAATCCTCATCCTACGAATAAAACATAAAAATTAATGAGACATAATATTACTAATGCATCTTCAATCAATAATGTAAACTAAAACTGAAATGGAGACAAAAATGTTTTATGCCCTCATTGAATTAGATTTGTTTATGTATAACTGCAATTGTTCAATAGTAATAATATTAGTTAGATGCGCAAACTAATAATTGTTGCAAACATAAATCATTGCCAGCATTTAATAATTCATAGCATGATTATTTAACATATTTGGTTTTTGGTTTTTTTGAAAAGGGTATAAGCTCCATTTAGCAAACTTTACATGAAACGATTTTTTCACAAATAACGATATATTTTTTTTTCTAATTTTATTCTTAATTGTATAGAGTAGGAGTTTATTAACGTGGCAAAATCTTTATAATTACAATATATTTTAAAGGATTTAAGCAATGCTTAAGGCCAGAATAACGACTTAGAGTCGTTAGTATTTAGTGCTTACGTCATCACAGATTTTTAGACCATTCCAATTTTTTTTTTTTAAATATCTTGAGCGGGAATCGATAGTGGTGGTTTTTATGTCCCAAAATTTAAACCAAAATTTCGAATTTTTGGCGCTTAATACTTTTTCAAAATATCTGATGTGGACAACACATGACTTCCTTGTACGCCTATGAAACAATAAATCGGTGGCTCAAAAAGTAATCCTGAATTTGGTTACTAGTTTTCGAAGATCGCAATATCCCAAAAACAACACTCGGCGTCGCGACACCCATCTAGTGACACACACAAATAGGGAGGAAAACCAGTATTTTACCCTCAATTTTAACACTTAAAACAAGTAATAAAAATGTTTGATTGGATTGGAAACCAAATTGCGTTTGTAACCTTTATTACCGAAACATATGATTTATGTATTTAATTTGAATATAATTTTGGATGTAAGCTTATTATGATCTTCAAGTAAAGTACTGTTTTCGGTCCACCAATTTTAACCAAAATATCGTAATTACATTTAGATCAATATAAAAGTCCTATTTACCAAATTTGAGATGTTTTACATTATATTTTTATATAATTTTTGATGAAAGTAAAGTAAAGTACCGCTTCCGGTTTTACAATTTAGACCAAAATTTAGTATGTTATTTAAATCAATATATAAATCATAAATACCAAATTTGAGAAGTTTTGCAAAGTATTTTAATATAATTTATGATGGAAATCAATTATGACCTTCAAGTAAAGCACCATTTCCGGTGATTATGCAGTGACCAAAAAGAGAGATTCACAACTACATTTTACAAAAATCCTAAATACAAAATTTCAACTTTCTACGGCAAACCGTTTTTGAATTATGCGAAATACGAACGAACGCACATACGTACAAACGCCACGACGAAACTAGTCAAAATGGATTCAGGGATGGTCAAAATGGATATTTCCGTTTAAATCTGAAAACTGAAAATTTTCGCGATTACAATACTTCCTTTACTTCCTACAAGGAAGTGAAAACGACGTCGATGTAATCTATAAACAGATAAACTATTAATGTTCTCTAAAATCAAACTTAAAAATATAAAACGTAATTAAAAACGGCAATTAAGTTCACCAGAATAAAAAGTCTTATACTGAGTTTAAATCTGAAATAAAAGTTTAGTATACAGTTATTAATCATAATTATTTTATTGACACAATGGAAATCATAAAATATTGAACCTCATTCTCGGGAATTTGTATTCTGAGAATTCATATTATTTCATTTTAATTAATACTATTGTTGTGGTGTATGTGAAAACTAAAAATGGATTATTTTTTTTTTTGGAATAATAATAACAAAAAGCGAAGATTGATTTTTTTAAAAAATGGGAATAGAGAAAACTAAAGAGCGTATAAAGGTTAAGAGCAACATTTCAATATTTTGACAAAGAGTTTGAATTACATTTTAATATATTAAAATAAAATATGAATATATCCTCATTTTGTTTAAATTTCATTTTCACCTCTGGCACGATCGGCTATTTATTTATTTTCTTGATGAATATATTATTTCCACATTTTAATTAATTAGCATAATATTTATCTATTATTCATTAACCAAAAAATATTCTCGGTTGTATTTTATACTTACCAATAAAAAGAGTTAACCATAAAACCGCATATTTATTTTATAGTATAGCCCAAACTAATTAATTTCTTTGAATATTTGTTTTTATGATGAATCTATTTTTATGATGATATTTTAAAATTATATATTCTTTGCTTTTCACATTAATAAAGACTTTTTTTTCTTTAATACCCAGGGTCCCTAAGAATATATATATATATATATATATATATATATATATATATATATATATAAGTTATGAGTGATGGTAGGATAGTATTACTTTCTATATAGTATTATTAGTTTCTAATACCATGAATACCAAACATAAACATTGTAGAGGGTATATAAGTAGGATTATAAGAGAGAATAAATCAGTATGTTTTCAGAAGTTGAACAGTGAGTTTTATTTTAAACCTTTTCATTCTTTTTTTTATTATTTTTTGTGTCACATCGCTTAACTGGTGCCGAAACCCGGGATCAAGAAAAAGGAAGTACTTTGGTAAAATAATTTTTTTTAAATTGCATTGTTTAATTTTGACCACTGAAAAAAATGCCGGAACCTGGACTAAGCGATATCCTGAGACCGGTGGTGCTCACGGTGGAATCTCAACCACAACCAACACCTCAACCACCGCTAGAACCACAGGGGCCAGCAAACCCTGATTTTTCAATCCCGCCGACGTCTACACTAGCGTTGGCGCGTGCAGACATTGCGACAAGAGAGGCGAATCTTCTAGAACGCATGAAATTACAGAAAAGTAACGCACGCGATTTAAGGAGAGAAATTAGTGAGTTGGAGAGGTTCGACGGAGAAGTCGGGGAGCTGAACCACTTCCTGAAAGGAGGGGACAGGATCATGTACTATATCCAGGTCCAGGCCGAGGCGAAGGATATTGAAGAATTAGATGCCGCCAGGCTAAGGGCAGCCTTAGTGTGTCGAGTTAGAAGAAGTATCCTCAACTTGATTTAGGCAGATGAAGAGACACCCTGGCATGCAGTCAAAGAAAGGATAAAAAAGGCATTTGGGGGAGGTCGATGGGCCCCAGAAGAAGACATGCTCCACATGTTCAGGGAGTTCCGCAAACAGGGGCAATCACATGGACAAGATGCGGCAGTATTATTGGCGCGGTACAATAAAATTACCGAAAAATTGCGCGAAATAATGGAAACCGAACAAGTAGAGGCGAGAATGGATTTCCTGTCCAGGATACTGAAAGTTCAGTTAGCCAGAGAGACCGGGAGAAAGGATGGACTGCCAAGGGACAAAACATTCCTGGAGTGTGCGCAGGAGATAGTGGACTCGAGCGCAAGAGAAGAGGAGTCGAGGTATAGTGAGTTAGCGGAGACGGGCTGAAGCAGGGTCACTTACCGTCGGCCGGAAGTTAGTCGGAACCGTCCGAGATGGGACATGGGAAAAAGGAGAGATCCCGAAGGATATAAAAAGGAGAGACCGGCAACACGAGATAGACGACCGGGAACAGAGAGGAGAAGTGGTAAAAGAGAGGAGCGGAAGTGCCACGGATGTGGAAAACCAGGACACCTAGTGGCCGAATGTCCCCGCACCAGGTGCTTTGAATGTGGAGGGGAAGGGCACATGGTCCGGCAATGCCCGTATTTATACAGAAGGAGCCAACTACCGAAACCTGAACCCATGGAGGTAAATACGCAAAAGCTACGGAGAGGGTCGGGAGCAGCGAGGAGGAGCGATTCATCCAGCGAGGAGACGGAAATATCTGGAACGTCGGAGACGGAAGGTGAAGAACCAGGGAGTAGTAGAAGCGAACGACTTAGGAGCCGAAAAGGTGCTCAGAGGCGGTCCGGAGCGGGGAGTAGCAGGACAGCGGCTTACTGAGGGGAGTGTCCGCAGAGAGGCGACCGCACCATAAGACAGGTATGTAATAACATTGTTAATGAGAAGTGCGGGTTGCCGATTATTGAGGTGAGGGGAGTGAAGTGTTTGATAGATACGGGAAGTTCAAATACTATATTAACCAGGGAGGCGATAAAAAAGATGTATAGGAAAGAGAGGGCACTCCAGACACGCGAATGCGGGTGTAAATTGATCACTCTGGGTGGCCCATGCGAGGTAGATGGGGAAGTGGAGTTGGGTACCAGGAGATGGGCCGGTAAGAAGGGGGTCCTAAAAGTTCATATTGTAAAGAGTATGAGCCGCGAATACCAGGCGATTGTAGGGTGTGATTTACTGGGGCGGTTCGGAGCAAGCGTGAAACACAAACGGGGAGGCTGGGACATTCGAATTGGGGAAAAGACTTACAGATGCATAGGGACATTAAAGGGAACAGAGGCGAGAATAGGGGTCATAAACAGGGTAACAGATTGGAGAGAGATGGTGAAGAAGGAATTTTCGGATATATTTTTCCGAGAAGGGGAGATATTAGGGGTAACAGGGAAAACAGTTCACGAAATCCCGCTAAAGAATGAAAGAATTTCATATGTGAAGGAGAGGCGTTATCCGCAAGCTCTACGCCGTCATATTAGGGAGGAACTAGAGAACTTAAAGTGGCAGGGGATCATTATCGACAGCACCTCACCATATAACAGTCCTCTGTGGGTGGTGAAGAAGAAGTCAGTGGCGGGAGAGGAGAATTATAGGGTTTTCATCGATTACCGGAAGCTGAACGAAAATACAGTCGATGAGAAGTACCCCATCCCGCGCTTCGAGGATATTTTAGATCGGTTGAGTGGAGCGAGAATATTTAGTACCCTCGATCTCAAAGCCGGTTACCACCAAATCAGGTGCATCCTCGGGACCAACCAAAGACGGCCTTTACGTTAGGGCACTACGAATTCACCAGAATGCCGTTCGGGTTGAAGAATGCCCCAATCACATTCCAGAGGCTCATGGATGAATTCCTGAGGGGGATCGATGAGTCTATGTGTCAAATATACATGGACGATCTTCTAGTTTTTAGTAGATCGGAGGAAGATCACATCGAACATTTGCGGATAATGTTTGACAGGGTGCGCCAATTTGGTCTAAAACTATCGGAGGAAAAGTCTCTACTAGGGCAAGGACAAATCAATTTTTTAAGCCACACTCTCTCCAAAGAAGGAGTTAGACCGGACGCATCAAAAGTGGATGCCATTAAGAGGATGCAGGTTCCTAAGGATGTAAAAGGGATTCGGAGACTACTGGGGACGTTAAATTATTATCGTAGGTTCGTCCCGGACATGGCGGAGCGCCTTGTCCCTATTAACAACCTGCTCAAAAAGGGAGCTCAACTCGTAGTAACGCCGGTGATGGAAAATAACATCCGGAAATGCATGGAAAGTCTACAAGCAGAACCCGTGCTTGCATTCCCCAACTTCCAGAAGCCTTTCGCACTAACGACGGATGCAAGTGAATACGCTTTGGGGGCAGTGTTGTCACAAGGCGAGGATGAGTGCGAGCGCCCGATAGCCTATGCCAGCAGACGTCTGACTGACGCAGAAACAAGGTACAGCGCCCTGGAAAGAGAAGTCCTTGCCATTGTATGGGCAATAGAACATTTCCGGCCATACATCTTCGGACAGAAGTTCCGCGTACATACAGACCATCGGCCACTTCAATGGGTGGGAAAACTTAAAGAAACGTCAGCAAGAGTGTCCAGGTGGAAGCAGTTTTTGGCACAGTATAATATGGAAGTTATATATAAGCCCGGAAAGGAAAATGTAGTGGCCGACTGGTTGTCGCGCGCAATCACAGTGAACGCCGTGGAAGAAGTAGGGGAGTCGTCGAGAGACGTGCGTCAATTCCTCAGCGAATGGACACCGGAGAGAGAAGGGGAGGGTGTAATGGGGACACATGATACACCATCGGATGAGAGTTCGACAGCAGACAGGCCCGACAATATGGAGGAAATAGATGACATTATTAACGACAAGAGGCGTCAGGTCATCTGGAAGACACGAACATCGGGACTGTTAAAGATCAATTTCGCGAAGTACGGAGCAACTAATGTTACTACAATCTGGTCGCAACCTGGGATCGGGGATGACCAAATCTGTATGGTCCTAAGAGATGCATCAAAGCCGGGAAAAATGCATCACATCTACGTGGGGAACGCCACCATTTGGGAGAAGATCCAACGGGCATGGAGGTCGGAAAGGATCGGGGTAGACCGCAGTTTCATTCGCTGCAAGCGGATGGTTGAGACAATCCGAGAGGAAGAACGCCAAAAAGAAGTGACCTTAGCACACCACCAAGGAAAAACAAACCACCGCGGGATCTCGGAAACTTTGGTAGCATTACGACGAAGATACTTCTGGTGGGGCATGAAAAAGACAGTTAGCGAGATCATCGGGACCTGTGAAGTGTGCCTACGCACAAAATATGATCGACACCCACCAAAAGCTATACAGGAAGAAACACCTACGGCAGAAACACCCCTCATGGATGTCCAGATCGACACATTCACTTGGAGAGGATACAAATGGGTGACGATGGTGGACCTATTCAGCAAAGCCGCAATGGCATACCAAGTGCAGGAAAGATCAGCAGACGCGGTACTAGGAGCATTGCAGCGATGGTTCGAGTTTTACGGGGTCTCAGAAAGAATTTCTTCGGACGGCGGTCGAGAGTTCGACAACGCAGCCATTCGGGAAGAGATGCGCACCCTAGACGTAATATGGCACCTCAACACGCCGGGACACCCCAAAAGCAGAGGATGTATCGAGCGCCTTCATAGTACCCTAAGCGAGCATCTGCGGGTGTACCAAGGAGAGAAGGGGCTGGAACCGGACATTGCCATGGCCAAGGCCATTGTCGCGTATAATCATTCCATCCATGCGACCACGGGATTCTCACCGGTTGAAATACTCTTCGGTCTGAGGGAGCATAGGAGAGATTTTAGAGGGATGACGGAGAACGAGCGGCAGATGGTGGCAAACCACATGGAAAGGAGAACTCTCTGGAAAAAGGTCCGAAACAAGTTACAAGCCGAGAAAAGCAAGAGGGTAACGCGGGAAAATTTGTCGATGCGGGACGTGATGGGGGGAGTGAAAATCGGAAAAATCGTATACCGAAAAATTGGGTCGAACAGAGGGAAAGAGCTATCGCGATATGAAGGACCATTCAGGGTGATCGTTATCCGAGAGCATAACGTGGTTACGATTGAGGGTGTTGCCAAACCGCACAAGCGGAGGACAGTCCATATTGAACAATTAAAGATACCAGCACCGGAATCACCGGTCGGGTAATTTACTGGAGTATCCTCCCTTCGGAACATTTTGTTTTACATTTTGCAATTTTGTGAATGATAGACGTAATAATTTTTTTTTGTACATGGATTGTTATATTTCTTTTCTAATTTATGTATAAGTATGAGGACATTAGGTCGATTTTCTGTCTTTATTGCTTTATTAGTATTACTATTATTGTATATATATATCGTAGTGATGGATAAGATTTTTTTTTGTACATAATCATTGTAATTTTCAAAGTTGCGAGTGTTTATTTTCTGTTATTGTGGTAGCTAATAAGATTTTTTTTAAGTTGTTACTCTGTATTTTTGTTATTATGTTAGTTTATAAGATTTTTCTTTTTCTTTCTTTCTTCTTTATGTAAGAGTTTCCGAGGACTGTTCGGAAACTGGCAGGGGGGAGTTATGAGTGATGGTAGCATAGTATTACTTCTAATACCATGAATACCAAACAAAAACATTGTAGAGGGTATATAAGTAGGATTATAAGAGAGAATAAATCAGTATGTTTTCAGAAGTTGAACAGTGAGTTTTATTTTAAACCTTTTCATTCTTTTTTTTATTATTTTTTGTGTCACATCGCTTAACTTTTATATATATATATATATATATATATATATATATATATATATATATATATATATATATATATATATATATATATATAAAATATATATGAATATATATTTATAAATATATACTTACATACTCACACACACACACACAATAATATTTATAAATATAAATGGGCCAATTTCATGGAGACAGTCTTTATTTTTTTTTTTACACAAGTTTAGCATTCCGCATGAAACATTTTATGTTAAAATTACCCTCTATTTCTCGCAATCATAGCTCATAATTCAAGCTCATTCAGCCTCACAAATAAGTACTTGGCAGAGGTCAGTAGTAAAAATAGTTTGAACTTTATTCCGGGGACAATTAGGCAATTAGGAATAAAGGATTCATTATAGGCCGGTGCCAGAATGAGACAGTTTAAATAGAGCACCTTTTGTGTTTTGGCACGATTTGGGAGCTAATTTATTCAACGAAGATATTAATAGTATTTTGAATGTTCTGTTTATAAAGTGGCTCTCAACAGGTTCTAAGATCGAAATTGTCTCCAATTTGTCCTGCCTTTTACTCATCAGCAGTTTGTTATTAATTTTATAAATTAATTATTTTATTTTAAAAGCGAAAATCTGTTATTTTACAAACCTATGTTGTTTTTTTTATTTACCATAAGCAAGAGCACATCTATATCCTGAAGAAATTTAACAATAATTTCGAATAGGTGAACAAAAGATAAATTACAATTATTTTTTATTTTCATCCTCCACAATGCTTTGACGTTTCGGGGCTGAATTGCATTGCAGATGAAGAGAATAACGAATTATTTCAAGTTATCTTTTCCTCATCGATTCAAGATTAAAACAAACTTCCTAAGAAATTCGAAAAAAAAATATTATATGCCTACTAATATTTCTATATAGCAGTTCTAAAAGGCTAAACAGCTTCATACAAAAATAGCTGGCTACTTTTATTCAGATTTTCTACGAAATATCAAAGATTTGATTGTGTTAAACTGTTTGAAATAACTTCTAGGGTACCAATCACAATACTTATGGCACGGAGTTAGAATGGCACAAGAGATCGCTTGTGTGGCGACAACTGATGATCTGTCGCATAAGTTACTTAGCACTTAGTGCCTTTATATTAGAATACGTATAAAACACCAAACAAACAAATTGAGTCTTCTATCAAAAGTTAATATATCCATTATTAACCAGTAATAATTTAATATATCCATTAAGTATATATATTTTTTTTAGTTTATTTCAACTCTTAAATTTTCGTACGTCATATAGGTGGTTCAAATCAAAATTTTCAATAAATATTAGTCTTATCTCCATGAGTTGCCCGCCAATAATTTGTAATACTTTTCCAAAAGTGGATATATTAACTATTGATAGGAAATTCCTCAAATGCGTATCGGCATCTAACCTTCGTTTGTGCCTTGTTACAGTTTTTAAAATAATCATACATTGCCTACTTTATTATTGAGAATCTCGTTAACAAATACATTTTCTTTATTAATCCAAGCTAGGTAAAATTCCGAAAAAAAAAGAAAAGAAACCATTGTTTTGCCTTGCAATATTGAAATTTGATTCATTGCTGCTCGATGAGATCAGAGCTTATATTTAATTTTTCTTTTTTTAATAGCTAGAAGTTACAAGGTAGATTGATCTAAGGTGACAAATTAAATTGTATTATTTCGGTAAAATTATTTAAACAATTATAAATCCGGAGAGTAAACAATATAATAATAATTAACTTATAATGATTGTAAGAATCTATTAGCATTGCAGAGTAATTTTGTTACATGCATAAGAAATATCCACTGTCTTATGTTGAGAACATATATTTTAATATGCAGGCAGTAATGTTAAGGTCCTGGTAGTGACGCGGCATGTCAGGAACAAGTTGATACACAACACTGTCCTAAAACTGAGATATATTCAAGCTTAACTTTATGATACAGGTATAATTTTGGCAACTGATACTATAAATAAGGGAGTATATACAGAGAGAGCGACTTGCTGTATGTGATCTAGAAAAAAATCTATCTTTTAAAAAATAAAAAAATGTTTTCTGGTACAATGTTAGATAATTATTTAGAAGATTGAAATTAAATCAAACGTAAAAGATAGGAAACAACTAAGAACCGTCCTACGCCCTCCCTTAACAAACTAATAACACCTTATTTTATTTTTTTTTTTTAATTAATATTTTTTTTATTTTTAATACTCTAATAATGAATTCTATTGAAAATTTGCAATAAAATCCATTACAATATTTTTTAGTGGAATTAATATTCGAAGATTAATGATTTTTAAGGTACCATCTTTTTGTTTTTTTAACTATGATACTTTTAACAAAATTGATATTTTTATTGTATTCAAAATCAACCCACGAACTTTTAACGATTTCCAAAAATATTTTCATAACTAAGCAGTTATTAGATATACAATTACAATTACAAATATGCTCATTTATATGTAATTATTAATTGCGCATTACCAAGAAGTGTTACAAGAAAAAAAAAATGGAAGTTTAGAAAATCAAACATTTATTTAATTATAAATAAAATAATAACAATGTTAAAATATAACCACAGAGCACTATATTTTGTAGTATAGAAAATTATAAATATATACATAGATAAGAATTTATACATATTTAATAACTTTTATAATTATACTTTTAAAATATTAATGTTTCAACTTTATCAGACTTATGGCGATCTGATAGAGGTAATAAATAAAAATTTAAGCATTTTAAGTACAATAAATGTACTTTAAAAGAGATTCACCATCATTTGCATCTAAAATAAATATTACGAAAGATCGTAATTTAATATATTTCTTTGGTATAATGGGAGAGTACAATGAAGTCGATATAAAATACCACTTTTAAAAACCTGAATCGTGATAAGTGGGATTTCGATGTCTCACTACTAGAAGAAGGTGAAAACAACTTTATCGATTGATAATCGGTACGTAGGACAAAAAGTGTCAGATTAACACAAGAGATAGAAACAGTCTGCTCTACGCAGGACTGGGAACATTTTTAACGGACGGTAGTTGGAGCAGGTGACAAAAAGTATCAGGTACAGCTGTGGAACAGGAACAACTTGTCACTGATAACAATAGCGGTTTATTATTTATCTGTCCACGCCTCTACTAAGTACAGCCAAGAAATGTTATATTGGATTTAAGCCGATGCGAGTTGCACATCTTGAAATCTAAATCTAAATCTAAATTTCTATTTCATTGAGATGTTCTGAACCACTATTCCTTCTATTTGAAAATAATAAATCTTTTGTGTTTATTGTATAAATAGTTAATAATAAATATCAGATAAAAAATGTTATGTTTCCACCGAGATGTCTGGTTGCGATGGCTGGATACACCTCCACGCTGAGAGGCATGAGAAGAAAGAAAAAGATGAAGAAGGAGGTTCCACATTCATAAAGAACAGAAAGGAACATAACGGTATTTTTCTTTCTACGATATTCTATTATTTCTACAAAAATTAGCCGCGGACTGATGAAAAATAAAACAAGGTTCTCCCACCCTAATTTATCTTTTTTTAATTTCCCTCAAATTTCATTTGTTTCAGGTATCGTAGACCCTAGATCTTGAAAAATTACTCTGTATATTTAAAAATATTTTTCCACTTTTCGAAATCCGTGAAGAAAATGTAAATCCAAAAGATCACAAATAATAAAAAACATCACAAAAATTATTGAAAATAAATACAATTTTTTGAATATTTGCTCAACATCAGCTGAAAAAAAGGAAGATAGAATATGTTAATAAAAAGATTTCTGTTTGGATTTAATAGCTAAACTTTATAACTGACCAGTGAAAAGCAGAAGGTCACAGGAAAATGTTTTACGTCTAATTACGCCTTGAGAATTTTTGAAATCAAAAGAAAAATAATCTTTGTACACTTATGAAAATTTTTCTTAATTAAACCTTCAAATTTAATTAACCTTATCATCCTTAAAGCAATGATAACCAAAAAAGGCATGTAACAAACGTTTTTTGTAAAAAAAAATAGGATGTGAAAAATAAAACTTACTTAACTGCCGTTTTGCAGGGAGGTAAAAAATAATGCATCATCAGGCAACAGCTACTATTTACTGTCACTTACCTGTAAAACAAAAAAAAAATTTAGAGATTAGGTACTAGAAAATGAACATAACCAAAAAATACTTAATTATGTGAGTTGAAGCTGAAATTATCGCGGATTTGTTTAGCATTCTTTTGCATATTTATTGCAGACTCCTTTTTCTTTATGCAATGAACTTTATCAACAAAGCTAAGTTATTTCATTTAATTTTATTGTTAATACCAAATCAAATAAATAATTAATTGATTTCTTCACTAAAAAATTTATTTTATTAAAAAAACTTAATTTAATTTATTTTTTTCTGCTTTCAATTTAATGTGAAATTTTGTATACATATAGTACTATATAGTATATATATATATACACATATATTGCACATGTACGAATATAGTACGAAAACGAAATAAACATCCTATACTTTTTCGTTTAGCCAAGCTAAGCTACCAGCTAACTTTGGCTACAGTTACATAACATAAAAATTGTAGCACTTATATAATGCGATACATAAATAAGAAAATAATTATTATTACGTAAACGTTATTGATGAATGAAAGACAAATAAACAATTGTATATAAAAAATATTGTTGTATAAACCAATTATTATATTCATTTAATTTCTTATTTAAAATAAACGCCGAATGCATTTGCAATAAGTATATAATTTATTGAATATTTCTATCTATAAATATCGAAGATAGATGTACATAATTTGAGGAAAAGGAATAGAAAGGTAGTCCCTTCAACATTGAATATACCAAAGCTTTGAATTAATTAAATAAATAGAATTGAGGAGGTTCTCTGAGGGTACTAGCCAAAAGGTTCGATATGAGGTTACCTCGATGGAACTAAGTTGAAAAACAACTTTATATGATTGGAGTTGATGATATTGTTTCGACTACATCTAGGTCTCTCCTGAGGCATTTCCAAACCCGTTCAACATTGATTAGTTTTTTAGTGAATGAATAATTATCCAAACCATTAGGGAACCTCTTGTAAGGCTTTGACAATCACTATAATGCGGTCATTACTGGTTTAACTGCATACCATATGTGGAATTTGATCCTTGCCTAGTTCAAGATCAAGCGCTATAGTCAAAATTTAGGTTTGCTTACCTTTTTTTTTTTGACAGTTTTAAAGGTATTTCCCGCCTCTACAGTCCCTCCAAATTAATTTCGGATGTTTTTTATTTAAATCTAATACATTTTAAAATAAATTAAAGAAAACTAAGAAAAAAATTAAAAGATACTTTAAAATAACAAAAGTACATAAAATAATGTAATTTTAAAAGAATCATAACACGAAGAACAAAAAACATTAAAAAAATAAAATTATAGAATAGAAAAATAAATATAAATAAATGAAGGCTGAAAATATTCCACCACAAGTTTTTTAATATTATTTACAACATAGCGAACTGTATAAATATATTTACGTTTTTTTTATATACAGCCTACCTACTTACATATATATATATATATTGCTATGTTTCTGGCAAACTGCTTTTCTAAGGCAGGTGGGGGTTCCAGAAACCACATTTACTCATTCTAATTATCTAATTTAATTTCTATTTGCATCTGTTCCTGAAGGGAGCCGATAAATCTAACTATATTTTAACATAAAAGGATCAATCTAACTATATTTTAACATTATAGGATATTATAAATACCATTGGATAACCTTTCCAAGGGTGTCGTGTTCACCATTTCACTTAATTAACTAGATGATGGCATGCAGGGTAAATAGAATGGTAGATTGTGTTACAATCTTACTTTATTGACGTTACGTTATTTATTAAACAATTGGCTTATTAATTTCTAATCTAAATTACTATCATTATAAAAATCTACAGACTGTACCATATGTAGTAGAGAATACTGGGAGAACTTGCTTGTTTAAAATAATATTCGGATGCCACATAATATTATACATTGATGTACACAATGAATCAAAGTACCAGCACTTATCTTATAGTTAGAAGTTGACGGGGCTCGATGGTGTAGGCTTCTTTCTCCTTGCTCGAACTTCGTCTCTCGATGGGCTGCTCCACTGTTCCCTCTGCGAACCTCCGTCTTCTGGCTCTCTCAAAAACTCTCTAGTTCAATCTTCTTCCCAGAACTCTTTCTCCAGAACTCTTGACCTGAACTCTCTCGAACTATCTTTCTCCCGGTCTCTTATACCGTTTTCCCTACTTCTTCTTGAACAGATGAATTTTGTTCCCCACTCTCCTTTTGGGACATCCTATTGGCTGTCGCCGTAAGAATATTTTCAAAGGACTTGTAACCTTGGGCGGCAGATTTTATTACACCAAGTCGACCTGGCCTATCTCTAAGTTCATGGTGCTCTTACTTTCGCTTATCTTAAGCGGCCTATTGGCGGTCTTGAACAGCACCCTCCAGGTACAACGGCCGATCTCCTACAGATCCTTTGTCCGAAAAAGAAACTGGTTAATATTGATATTACTGAACCGGGAGGCATTAATAATGAGGCATCTCATTAATTTATTCCTTATTTAATTTCTATTATGAATATTTATTATTTCCTTCAATCCCAATATCCTCAATACATAACAATATATATACCTAATACAAAAAATATGTTAATCTTGCAATAAAGTTAATGTTACAATGCAATAAAGTAGGTCCAATCTACACCACGACCAATTAATTATACATGGTAGTCACTAAAAAATAATAAATATAATAAAAACAACAATAAATAAAATTAAGGTTAGGATCAAATTTCCTAGTAATTTGGTAAACATTTTTATTATGTTATTGCTATTAAGGCACTTACGAACTTCAAAAACTAAAAAAAAAATTAGAGAGCCCAGCTCTGTCATCATAGCTAGTAGAAGTGAAACTCCAAAGAAGGTAATATAATGCTTAATAATTAATTATTATTATATAGTTAATTATGACAATTAAAATAATCTATTACATGTAATCGTTAACAAATATGTAACAGTAAAATTACATAAAATTAAACCTGAAAGTCTATCAATTAATTTAAAGTCTGTATGCATATAAGTGCATATGTATATAAATATATACATACATATATGTGTATACATATATATATATATACACACACACACATATATTTATTTATTTTAATATATTTATTTCAATAAATTAAATTTCAATTTAGTGATTATGTTTGCATATGAGTTATTTAAACCATTGGCGTCTGATCTAAAATTGCAGACTCCATTTAAATGTTTTGTTGTGTATATTGATTCTAGTAGTTTTCTTTTATAATTATTATTTTCAGTTGCAATTATCCTTGTACTACTAAATCAAAATTATGTTCAAGGCTATGTGTGGATAGGTCCAGTAGCTTTGTTATACTTTATAATTTTGGAATGGCAATTACTTTTGTTCAATATAGGAGGTACGAGTATTATTAACACTATTGCCATTAATGTTTTTACTATCTATGCAGTCAATAAACTAAATAAGGGCCTTATAATCAAATCACATTTCACCTTAAATCAATGAACATATGAGAAAATTAAACTTTATTCTGGAACAAGGTCTATTAAGAATAACAAGTATGTAGGCACAATTAAAAAAGAAAATATGTCTGGCCCAAGACTGCCGGAACAAGACTTCCGGAACAAGTATGATCCTTGTAAGATAAAAATACCTCCACAATAAACTTAACTTCAACCACAAGTGCTTACCTCGAAACTTCGTGTAATCAATTTCTGGCATGTGTCTTCTATTTATACACGAAATCAGATAGTAATAAACCTTGTAATTAAAGAATAAAAATAAAGCAATATCTTTAAAAAAATTAAAAAATAAAGATGAAAATTTCATTTTTCAATGAAAGGGCCTGACTACTTTGAGAAGGTTAGCAAAAAAAATTATGAACTTATATTTTAACCAAGACTTATCTGAATCCGAAGATTTATAGTATATATAAATGGGTTGTTTATACATAAAAATCACTCTAATCATTCGAATTATCCCAAAACACATTAATCCAGATATCAAAGGTACTATCATTTCATATGAAAATTATAACAAAGAACCATTAATAGAGTTTTCAGGAAAAAAAAAGTATTTTTATATTGGTTTTTGCGTATCTTTTTTTTTAATGATAGCTTATTGATTGATAGGTTGGTTGGTTAATTAATAAAGATATAAAAATTTCTACATGTGACCTGAAAGCTATTAGCTATCATTGGGAACTAATGTGATTAGATATATTTGCACATCAAAGCGCAGGTATATGCAAACAATGCTCGGCTTGCTGATTACAGATTGTTCAATTATACATCATACCAATACCTCGCATTAACACGTATTTACACATGACTAATTTTTTGTTTTTTAAGTAGAGCTATTTGCGTTATAATTTTTTATAATAGAATAAAATTGCTCATCGCATAGATCAAACAGCTTCGAAATTTGGGAAAGAAATAGTATAACGTAATTCTCCGTCATCCATTCGATATATATATAAGTTATGTTATCGCGGACTAAAACTGACAAAAAAAAGGAAATCGGGAGACGAAATAACACAAACGAGTGCTGGAAAAAGCCTGCTTTGTTCTTTCTTATAATCCCCTATATATAATATTAGATAGGGTTGGAACATCGAAAGGAAAATATCTATATTCGATATTTTGCTATATCACACAACCAAATATCGATATCCACCGATAATCGCTAGAAAAATATCGATATATCGAAAGGAAATAAATGAAAAAACAACGAAAAGTGCATCAACTGAGTATAATGTTAAACTGTAAAGAAGGTTATGAAATAATTTAATTATTATTATTTATAAAACAATATTTGTATTAGCCATGAATCATTATAAAACATATAGAAAAGAATTATACTTTTAGCCATATTCCATATATTATAGTCTTTGTTTTTGTAATTGTTTTCCGACTATCTTGTGCATTCTCAAAACATTCATCTAAAATCATGTAATTCATTTAATATACATCTCAGTACCATCATTTATATAATCATCAATTTATCTTTACATAGGATTAATTAACATGATTTGTATATAAATCTTATCTACTAATTATTGTTTGGTAATTGAACATTGTTTATTGTTATATTTACAGGTGAAACTCCAGAATCGAGACCCCAAGTTGGCAGACACCTAGGTTTTTAGGACCTGACTGATCTTAAAAATCTAGGCCTACGATTCTGGAGTTTTACAGAACAAAGGAAATTGTTAAATTAAAACAGTAGAATTTCGATAATTTGTATGTTCAATGATTCGAAAGGTAAATATGAATCATCGAGATATCCAGATTATCGAGATTTCCAATAAGCAGTGGTAAAAAATAGGAAATAAAATTAATACAAAATTGTATTAATGTGAGTGGACATACAAATGATATAGTTAGACCAACAAAATCTTAAATAACCGCTAAACCTTCGTCAAAATAGACGAATTACGGGGATATGAATTATCGAAATTCTACCGTAATATAGTTTATAACATATGGTGGCCTCGATATATCGTTGTAAAATATCGATATCATCGATATATCGGATGTTAAGATATCGATAGAAAATATCGGTTTTTCAACTTATATATATAACTTATATAACTTATATATTAAGGAAAATCACCAATGCTGTAGATACAATATAATTGAAATCGGAATTATATACATAGCTGCAATATGTTTAATGTAATACTGATACAATGTTATACAAAATAAATTAGGAAATGAACTTTCTAACCCTCTAAGTGGTAAGAGATTGAGAAGGAACCGGTTGAACTTAATTACTTTTGGGAGACTCCTCCTGGATTAAGTGGTGTCTTTTGAAGGATCGATTTAGTATAATTGAGATTTTGAATGTTTTTTTTTTTATTGTTTTTTTATCACAGGCTGTGAGTTTTCACTGAGAAGAGGTTATTTGAAATGCACAAGATCGTGAAAAGGTTAATTTAAAACAACTAAAACGCCGAAGTCAGTACCAGTAGTTGTGACAAGAATACTTTCCATATTAGGATCTCAATTCAAAACAGTACTTCATTCTGAAAAACGCTCGTGTTAATCATCTCAACAAAAAATTACTAATTAGTTATTAGTTATGTTCAATATTAACAAAAGAAGAATTTAAGACAAACTTCGCAGCTTTAGAAATGCCAACAAAAATATCTTCTAGAAATACTCCAAGGTTCGCATATTTTTTTTTTTATTCAGTTTTTAATTTGAACCCGTCAAAAAGTAGTGAAAATCAGCATATTTGATAGTGAAATAGAGAAAAGGTTGAGATCGCAATGGCATATCAGGTATTTTAGTGATAGTATCTAGGAAGCAGAACACCGTAATTTATGGAAGGAAATCTTTCATCCAGCACCTTTTTAGTTGTCTTCTCGTAAACAAGTTACGAGTTAAGTTAAGACAACGTAGTTGTCTTCGTTGGCCTTCGCTGGGTCAACGAAGGCCAACGAACGGTAACCGACTATGGAGCCAATGTTGGTCGCAAACGCGTAGGCCCTTCGGTCTCAATGTGAAATCTCATGGAAGTTACAGCCGTTTTTCTTATTATTGATACGTACTATATTAATAATTGTTATAAAGTGTAATATAATTGTAGTTATCCGGATCCGAAATCGATATTTTTCCCCAAAAATTTTTACAATAACTGTTACTGCATATTTTTTAAATTAAAGGATAACAGTCATAAAAGAACTTTTATTAGATTACTCGAAAAAAATGTTAGGAAAACTGTTGGATAAAAATAGTTTCTTAAAAAAAAATCTAGTTTGATTTTAATTAATGACCGCACCCCAAATTAACTTCTACAAGTTCCACACCCAACGATACTTCCATGATTAGTTTAATTTTAATTGTCGTAACCAAAAAAAAAATTTTGGTTTGATTCTAATTCTTGAAATATATCAATGAATTTGTAATTCTACTAAACAAAACTGATATTTAGTTAGCTAATTAAATGAGTATATTTCTGTCACTCTGAATGAGCATCTTATCTTACAGTCTAGCTTTCATGCAGGTAGGATCAGTGTTTTTTTTTTATCTTCACTCAGCAGTTGTGATTTATCAAGTTCCGAATAGATCTTTTTCTTTCATTATACATTAATATTTTCCTCATTATAAATATTATTTGTGACAATGAAAAAATGGTGACAAAAGGTCTATAAAGATTGTAGCTAAAGAATTCTTAATAGTTCTTTAGAGAGCTCTTTCCTTGTATGGTCGGCATCACTGGCTCGGTTTTATTCTACCGTTTAAATATTTAAGAAATCAGCGAGGGAGTCATACATACATAGGTAAACTAGCCTTATTGATTTTTTCACTCCAAAACTTATGACAGATTTTGATTCAGCGCACCAAAAATCGTCTATGTTGAAAATATCGAAAACAATATAATTTTCTTTTCAGTTTGCAAGGGGTTCAAAATTTGTCTTCTTCATCCTTGGTTCTATGGCCTCGGTCTCCTCAGCAATCCTCCCTATCAGCAGCTCGATTTCTCCAGTGCCCAATTCCCATTCTATGCCGATCGCCCTTCTACATTATCGATCCATCGGAGCCTGGACCTTCCTCTCCTTCTTTTGCCCCCTGGTTTTTTATGATAGTTTTTTTTCGGATATCTATCTTCTCCCATCCTTTCTAAGTGTACAAGCCATCTCATAGAGCTTGATTTGACATAAGTGACTATGTCCACTGTAAAGTTCATCACGATGCCGTTTCCTGAAGCTTCGTAGAAAATCAGTCTACTCCGCCGGGATGACGTGCTCCTCCCTGCAGTGCTTCATCAGCTCCACCAACTCCTTGAGCATGAGTTGAAGATGTTCAGTAGAAAGGCTTTACCCCTCCTAGGAAGCATCTTCAATAGGTATATCATTCTGTCCCGAGGCCTTATTCCCTTTAGGACGGCGTAGTACCAACTCCAGCTGGCTGAAGGTGGAGAAAATAGGCTTCTCGTTAGGGAACGGTAGTGGCCCCACTGGAAGTTGTGAAGCATCTTTCAGCCGGTCAGTATCCTTCTCTTCATAGCTCTTCGCCAGTAGTTCAGTCTGTTCCTCAGGTGTCAGCAGGTCACTCCCCGTTATCAGGTGCACAGATGCACCTCCTCTTAGATACGAAGGTCCTCCCGAGTCTCCGGAACTGGCGATGGTCGTCATGAGTCGGCCGTAGCTGATCATACCAGAGTGAGGTCTTCCAGTCACGCATGAGGCTGGCTATCTGCCGGGTCATCGCATTGATGGCCGGTTTCAAGCCGTAGTCACGCGTGCGCTGACAGATGTTCTTCATGTTATTCCTCTGATCGATCAGAGCGAGAATCTGCTGTGGTGGTTTCCTGATCGCGTTGGTCTGCGTTCTGAATCTGGGGATGTTTCTGTTGGCTGAATTCTGGATGGTAGTGCTGATGACTTTCACTGCTTCATTCACCTCGGTTTCAGTCGTGTACGAAGTTATCGTGGGTAGTGTTTCATTAACTCTAGAACTGTATCCCTTCCAGTCCATTGTGAAAAAAGTACTTGCTCGCCGGTGCTGTGGCGGGCGTACCCCCAAAGGTGTAGAGCATAGGCCGATGATCTGACGGGCCGTACGGGAGCGCTAAGCAGTCAGCAACGGTGTGCCTATCTCTCTCTGGTCAGGAGTAGTTCGAGCGTTGAAGATTTCTTCCTCCATATCCGCTGAGTCTCTTTTATCTTGGAATATTTTTTTTTAAATTTTTAAGCCACAAAATTACTATTCGATTTGAATCGTCTTCTCGTCTCCAGTTCATCCGATTTAGATGTTTTTGGTCTAGTTGGAAAGAGGGAAGTTACTTCTTTTCATACATATGGATGGACAGGTGTTGAATCCTCAGAAAGTCTGTGTAAAAAAATGTTACCACAAAATAAAAACCAATTTTTTTTTTTGTTTGCAGGTAACGTTGGTTCTAAAAGACGTAGGAACACACCTATTAATCGCATAATTTAAGAATCTTTACCGGCTCCCAAATTTGGTTCGAATCTATCAAAAGATTCCTGAATTATGAGCGGTTTTTTTAATGTTTTAAAAATAATTCGAAGACCTTGGAAAATTTTTTAATTTTTCGATCAGCCCGAAAATTTTAAAGACCTAAAAACCAAATATGACGGAAGTTTTGAATAAAAAAGTTCTTTTAATACTTCATTCCGTAGAAGAATACTGCATTAAATATACTTCAATAGAACCTTCGGATCGATTTAAAATGTAATTATTTCGTTTAAACAGTTGAATAACTCTTAGATATACTATTTCTGGTTAACAAATATTTTTTTTTTTGTATTGAATATAACACTTAAATTTAATTCACTCACAATTTTAGAATTATACAATTTTTAAAATGAAATAATTCAATTTTAGAGCAATCTGAAAGTTCTATTGAATTGTACCGATATTTTAGAGACTTGAGGCTTTGTGTTTTTGGAATCTTCCAATTGTTTTCTATAAGGCTAGTTTACCCAAAAATCTTGACATTTTTTTTCAATTAATTGATCAAATAGCAATTATTTTTTATTTTACCTTTAATACAATCTCAAAAACAAATGTATTGGTGGGAAAACCACGTCGATATTATTTTCCAAACTCGAGATATAAAATCTCCGATATACGTGTCCAATGTTTTGAGGTGTAAAATCACAAAAAAAATTTGATTGAAATTTGCGGTCCATTGACTGTGACCTCCCCATGTAAATTTACTCTTTCTTCAGAATTTGATTTTGCGGCTACCTTCTGAAAAATTCTTGAAATACGTCATTCAAATATAAACGATAATTCGTATTTAAAAGTTTATTAACACAAGTAAATAGCTAACTAAAAGTATATCATTTTTCTAAATAACCACGCTCACATAATTTTGGTGACAATTTTTCTCCTCCAAATCTTTTGTGTTCTTTTACCGTAAAAAAAAGTGACAAGTTTCCTGAGCTAGTTGCTAACGCCTCCTAAAGCCTCTTTCAATGATCCAAATATGAGAAACTCTAAAAGCAATAAATCTGAATATTTCAAGCTTTTGGCGCGTTAGATGAGCAGTAGGGGGTCGGGCTGGGCTGTTCATGCAGAGAAATGACGTTCCTGATGAATTGGTGTCGTCTTTTGTTTCGAAAAGCAGACTTCACTTGATCCAAGGTAGTGCAGTAGTAGGCAGCACTAACCCGTCATTCAGAGACGTTTTGTGCCAATAAAACACTCTTGGCTCTGAAAGAGTGTTTTTCTCATTCTCAAGAGTGCACGCAATCTCTGCAAAATATGACGCCCTCTCACACCAAAAAATAGTTATTATGCGTTGCGCAATTAACATAGGTAGGTACTTCCTTCTCACTCATAATTATGATTGCTACCCTTCTCGTTATGAAGCCGGGCCTGTTGTCGCACTCCACTGTCATAGATCTCCTCTACTGTTTCTACATATGGCCTGACTCACCCCACTCTCTTGCTGGATCGCCAGATCAACATTCTCGTTTATATTTGAGCGTCTTACGTACATCGGTACCTGCGAGAAGACTGTCGATGCCAGAAGAAAATAGTTGTGCCGGTTTGTATTTTGACTTACAACTATAGAACAATAATAAGCTGGTTATAGTTTTTGATCAACTTCAGAAGGCTATTATGATGCATCAAGGAAACATAGTTTGCACATTTTATTTTACTAGTGTATTGTTTTCATGTTAAAATTGTTCGAGACCCTTGAGTTTACTCGTTAAAGTGGAGAATGTTGCCCTTGTTTTCATAGGTCGAGTCCTAAATTCGTCACACTCAACTCGTCTGAAGAAAAACGAGCCAAGTTTTCTGAAGACAAACCAGGAGAAAAATGAGTTAAATGCACGACAATGTTTCGAATGGTATCACGAAATATGTGCATCCTTATCAAAAGTAAAGAAATCAGTTTGTGATTTTTGTTTGGATGGGTAATTATCTTGTTTTAATAAAATAGTCAAAAATCAAAACGTTTTAAGTATTATTATAGAATTATTTGTCTTAATCTTAATATATATGAAAACTATTGCTTTTGATCACTCAGAGGAAAGAATATTCATTTATGCCAAAAAACAATACCAACAATTATTAATTGTTTAATAATTATTAAACAATACCAACAAACAGAGCTGTTTGTTTTAAAGTTTGAGGAATTTTAAACTTTTAAATTTCGAATTTGGCTTAGGGGGCAGTTTTTGTGCACCTCCATCACTGCTGGTAATGTGAGGTTTTAATAATTTGTGTGAGATAATCCTGATTATATTATAAAATGTTAAATATGCAGGAAGCAAAGACACATCACCCAGTAATGGCAGAATGATTTCGAAGCAAGAACAGTTGGAAAGAAAAGTACTATACAAAGTTAGGAGGTTATGATCGAATGTTTCCCCTTCATAAAACTTTTCAGAAGTAATTACAGCATGCAAGGTATATCAAACATTAATTTGCCAGGTGGTGGGGGTTTGGGGTATTAAAGACCTGCTACAGAAAAATCTTCCAGGAAGCCTTTTAGAGAATAAAGCGAGGAGTGAAAAAAGTTGAGGAGATTGAGGAGGAGCCTGTGCAAGTAGATCAAGGTGTTCAATACTCTTGCCAACAGCCACCTCCTAACGAAATTACAACTTTCTCTTCAACGGTATCCTTCATCCACTCTTTGAAACGACATTAGCTCCTGAAATTGAGATGTACTGCTAAAATATAAGGATTTCTGAAGTCCATTTGAGGCACGATAACCATAAAGGAAACAATTAAAAACAATCAAGAAGTAATGATGTATTAAACGAACTTAAAGGTTAATATAAAATTTAACAGTTTGACGGGTAAACATTTGAGAATACACTGAACAAAATATCCTACATCCTACTTATGTATGATCTTTACAAAAGATCCTACTTATGTATGACTGATGTAAATGGAAGGAATAGAATATTGTGTTTAGCTGTAATCGGAATAAAGTTAGGTTGGAAGCACTGGCTGAAAATGAGTGAAAATAAAGTATGTAGCTTCATAAACAAAAGTATCATCGGAATCATATGAATTGGTTATAGACCATAAAAATCTCCTAAATTACAAACAAATAAAAGTAATAAAATAAATTTAGTTGAAGATAAGGAAATAAGTGCAATAAGGACTAAAACAAAATTCACTAAAGAGGACGGAAAAACATATTAAATCTATGAAGTTCCGTAAGGCATTAACAAATTCCAACAAGACAAACTAAAATAATCATTGATCTGAATAGAAATATGATTTTCATCCGTAATTAATCATATACAAAAGAGTAAATTTGTTAAAGCCTAGAAAAGTAAGTTCCAATAAGATGTGCCTACAAATAACAATGCTGATAACCAACACAATGTGCCGCATCTATTTTAGAAATTTCATTTGCTCTTCCCCCACTTTAAATACGCTTTAGATCTCCTATGTCATATCATATTTATCCTGAGGTTGGACGCCCTTTAGATTTGTAAGTGGAAGGACGAGAAAGTGATTTGGGGTAAGATACACTCCATCGAGCGGTTATCGATTGTGTCTTATGTGATTCTGTAACTGGTCTCCTCGTAGTACTTTTTCCAATCCAATCGTGTTGAGATGGCTAGTAAAGAGAAATACATGAAACCAGAGGAAATCTGGAAAATGTTGGCCGAGTTAGAGCAAGAAGAACAAGTTAGTGGAGAAGCTATTTCCTCGGAAAATGAGGTGGAAGTTCATGACTCTCAAATCAGTGACGGCTATTTGAGACCATTTCATTTGACCACGAAACCCCACTTCATAAAACAAAAATTCAATTATTTGATATTAAAAATAATTAGAAAATATTTATTTGAGATGGTTTAAATTTGCAGAAACTGAACGCCTTTATTATAACAAACGCAACCCACACCATTGGAGCAGTGAACCCACTCATCTGAACCCAAAGGTAGAGTGCGCGTTGTTAGAGGTATAGCCTCTCTTCCAAATTTGAGCACGATTTTCTAGTGAACACACTCGTCGCGCAGGTGCAAGCACGTTTACAACAGCTGATTTAGGGTATAATTTTATTTCCAATTCATGTATGATTTATTTATTTTCACTGTATCAATAAACTTGTTAAAAAAATAAATTACTCTTTATTTCCCGAGTAAAAATTATATTGTACACAATTAGCTCATTTAACACCTTCCAATTGTTAAGAAACTGCCTGAATTCCACTGACTTAGCCGGAGTAGTAAAATCAGAAAAATTGAAGGCGTCTCTAACTATGACGGGTATTTTATATCGTATTTTTTAATTGGTTACTTTAAAGGCTATTTGTGTGAACCCCCGCTGCCAATATCCAGAAAACTCCACTGCTATAGGTTCGGTCGATGAATAAGATCTTGCAGAACCACCAAGTAAGGTAAGAGAAGCTGAAAAACATAACTGGTAGAAAAGCACTTAAGTGGCAAAACTATGTTCCTTCTAAAAAAGGGCGCATGAAATTGAAGAACATCATTTCCGGCCGATCTGGGCCACAAAAAAATATTCGTGATCCGCTTCAATCATGGAAGGTGCTCTTTGATTCAACTATAATTGATATTTTTGGTAAATCATACAAATATAAAGATTGATTGAAGGTTCAATCATATCACAAATTTACTAACCAGCTTGAAATGTGAAAAAGGGATAGACAGACAATCGAGGATGACTTGCATTAGCTGAGAGAGAGAGCATTCTGCAATGATCATGATATTAATATTCTTGTAAGGAGGAAAGCTACATCAATGAATATTTTCATGTAATTATTTTATCTCGTTCTAGTTCCTACTCTCTAGCTTTGGAAAATTATAGTTTTTGATTATTCGAACGTTGGAAAAAAATTTTAAAAAACGTTATGAAAACATAAGTTTTCTTCGATACTTTGTTCAGATTTTTTGTGTGTCAGTAAATTAGTTCATTCTAATTATTTTTTATTTTTTAACCTATACTAATACCTATTAAGTTAAGAAATAGAAATTTCATCGATACAGTTATGTGTTTAAACAAAAACGAATATTATTGTTGTCAAATGTCAACTGTGGGGATGAAATAAGAGGAAGAAGATTAAATAAGGTAGAATAACTGATATCACAACCTAGGGAAGATGCTTAAATAATTCAACTTGAATAAAGTTCCTACTAAAATTGGATAACAAATATTAATGCAGCTGATAACCATTTATCTCTCGCCGAACATAAACATGCTCTTCTTCTAAGAGACAAAACTTTTTCAGGGTCATTGGTTGATAAATGTATCAGTATCAAAAATAATAAAACAAAATAAGCATTAGAAGTAAAATGTTGTCTTTGCTTAAGATAATAATACTTGAGAAGACTATTTTTCAGTCCATCAGTAGCCATTACCCTGTAATTGGACCCACCCTTATTTCGACTGATTCGAGATAACCATCTCTCATCCTGGAGAATCAATTCAACCTAGCAGTCTAAAGTAATCCAGGTTGAGAGGTAGGACCCGAGAGATATTAGCTCTCTGTGGGGAGGGTAATTGGCCGATGTTTTCCAGATCCTAATTTCATTCCGCCGGGCTGAAAATACTTGATCCCTCCGAAGGATGAAAAAAAAAAAGGGCTTACACGACAAAGCCGTTAGGGCGAGGGGTTTTGTGCCGAGCGAAGATTCTAACTGGCTCTAACATCGGGGCGAATTAGTCTTTCTGAGGGGACTTTACCGAGGGCTTCGTATTTTTGGCATTTTCTATCCCGTCGGGGCTTCGTGTTAAATCCCAAATACAAGTCCTTAATTAAATTCAGTCAAAAAATAATTTCTAAAATCGATGGCGAGACTTTGTTAAAGATGAAAGCCCTAACAGAGAGACTTTTGACATGTTGTTCGATTCATCAACTTGATCATTCAGGCTTCTTTTTTTATACGGGATGATGATAGAGAAAGAGCCTTACTACAATATTAATATTTATTCTTGAAACTGGCCAACACTTATTAATGAACGAACTAATTAAGCCCCATTGTAAAAAAACAAAAAAAAAAAAAACATTACTTCAAAGACCTAACATCCCAGAGAGTAGCACAAGATGAAGTTCTTTTGCCTTTCTTGGTTCTGTGGAATCTCGTTGATGGAAGGATCTATCAGTTATACTTTTATCTCAGAATATAGATTTTTCAAGAGTAAAACTGCTAAGTGGGTAAGGCATTGGACTCCTAACTTTCGGGCCAAGTTTCGAGTCCGGCTGTGAAAATTTACTTTCGGTTAAATAAGACCTGGGTCGATTTTAGTCGACTTTCGATAAATAAACTGTTCTCCCGAGACTTTACTAAGTGGCATTTAATCATTTTTATACGTAGATGCTAGCCAAATCAGCTTTTCGTATCGATATAACGGGTGGTGATCAAGAAAAAGTAAATCATTACCAAGTACTAGTTTGATATTGTTACTGTTTTATTTGTCATGTTATTCTTAAGGGGCCTAGTTCCAGAATAATGTTCTTCTTCTATCTATCTACTTAATCCAAAACCCAATAAATAACTAAATATTATATATGGAAGGTTAAATACAATTAAGTTCAATTAAATTAGTTGAAAAACTTCTAGATGATTTTGCAAAGTAGTTCCAGAGATCATCAACATTTAACTGAATACCGCGAAAAGCTCCTATTAACGGTAAGAAACAAGGCATACAGAAAAAATATGTAAATTAGTGAAACAAGAAAATGTATTCATTAGTAAGCATTCAGAGTTCCCGTTTAAGGTATTTGTTCTTTATGATGAAAGATAGCAACAAAGATAAAATGTCGAAAATACATAAATTACAAAAACTTTTAAAATTGATTATAGTATTGTTAAAAAGGAACACAACTACACCCCTTCACATTCTGTCGAAGAATTATCAAAAATTGTAGCATCAAATGCTATCACTAACTTACTTTTATCTTTACTAATTGAGAATTATTATTTGGAATTCATAATTATATACTTGAAATGCATGGATAACTTTTTATATAAAAAAGATCCCCTATAAAAACTTAGTAATATTGTTTAAGCATGGAAAATAACAAAAAATCAACGAATTTTCATGCTTTAAAAATTTCAATTCATCCTAAACAAAATAAATGTTTATTTCAATAAATTTATTTTAATTCTTTATATGCTTTTTTGTTAAAAAAGATTTAGAATTATTATATATGAACAAATCAATCATCTTCTCAACTTCATATAATATTGTATAACTTCGGATAAAGATAAAAGCCTTTTTATATAAGACTCTAAAAATGAATGATGAAAATTTATTGACTTTACGGTTTTCCATTTTATTTCCTTGAACACGACAGATAGAGTAAGTGTAGTGATAACTAGAAATTTTTTTTCTCGATAATTCCCTTAAATGCTAAACGGCTAAATTTTAAAAGGCTAAATTCAGGTTCCCTGAATGTAGAAGAGTTGTTTATAAAACATTTCGTTGTCCTCTACGTCCCAAATCCAGCACATCATATGACAGTCAAGTAAGTAATTATGACATATATTAATAGATTATAATCTATATTTAGATTAATCATAGCTGGCTTCTGTAGTTTTATTGGTCTTGATTTGTTTATGAATGGACTAGTTTTTGTTAGCTTTTCTATGATTTTTTTTTCATTTTATTTAATTATTTATTAATGTTGGCGCAAATCGTGAGATATCTTCTTTCCTTGAACTCTAAGAGCATATAATTTCTCAGGGCCAGATTCAATATAAAGAATCTATTAATTCGACTAGACTGTTTGTGGTAATTTCTAAATAGATATTTGTGTATATTAAATAAATTTTAATGAACATACAAAAATCAGCCACTTGTGAGGAAGGAGGCGGGGGAAATATTGGTGTTAACTTTTTCTAAATAAAGAAGAAAAGATATATGATTTCTTCTTTATTTAGAAAAAGTTAACACCAATATTTCCCCCGCCTCCTTCCTCACAAGTGGCTGATTTTTGTATGTTCATTAAAATTTATTTAATATACACAAATATCTATTTAGAAATTACCACAAACAGTCTAGTCGAATTAATAGATTCTTTATATTGAATCTGGCCCTGAGAAATTATATGCTCTTAGAGTTCAAGGAAAGAAGATATCTCACGATTTGCGCCAACATTAATAAATAATTAAATAAAATGAAAAAAAAATCATAGAAAAGCTAACAAAAACTAGTCCATTCATAAACAAATCAAGACCAATAAAACTACAGAAGCCAGCTATGATTAATCTAAATATAGATTATAATCTATTAATATATGTCATAATTACTTACTTGACTGTCATATGATGTGCTGGATTTGGGACGTAGAGGACAACGAAATGTTTTATAAACAACTCTTCTACATTCAGGGAACCTGAATTTAGCCTTTTAAAATTTAGCCGTTTAGCATTTAAGGGAATTATCGAGAAAAAAAATTTCTAGTTATCACTACACTTACTCTATCTGTCGTGTTCAAGGAAATAAAATGGAAAACCGTAAAGTCAATAAATTTTCATCATTCATTTTTAGAGTCTTATATAAAAAGGCTTTTATCTTTATCCGAAGTTATACAATATTATATGAAGTTGAGAAGATGATTGATTTGTTCATATATAATAATTCTAAATCTTTTTTAACAAAAAAGCATATAAAGAATTAAAATAAATTTATTGAAATAAACATTTATTTTGTTTAGGATGAATTGAAATTTTTAAAGCATGAAAATTCGTTGATTTTTTGTTATTTTCCATGCTTAAACAATATTACTAAGTTTTTATAGGGGATCTTTTTTATATAAAAAGTTATCCATGCATTTCAAGTATATAATTATGAATTCCAAATAATAATTCTCAATTAGTAAAGATAAAAGTAAGTTAGTGATAGCATTTGATGCTACAATTTTTGATAATTCTTCGACAGAATGTGAAGGGGTGTAGTTGTGTTCCTTTTTAACAATACTATAATCAATTTTAAAAGTTTTTGTAATTTATGTATTTTCGACATTTTATCTTTGTTGCTATCTTTCATCATAAAGAACAAATACCTTAAACGGGAACTCTGAATGCTTACTAATGAATACATTTTCTTGTTTCACTAATTTACATATTTTTTCTGTATGCCTTGTTTCTTACCGTTAATAGGAGCTTTTCGCGGTATTCAGTTAAATGTTGATGATCTCTGGAACTACTTTGCAAAATCATCTAGAAGTTTTTCAACTAATTTAATTGAACTTAATTGTATTTAACCTTCCATATATAATATTTAGTTATTTATTGGGTTTTGGATTAAGTAGATAGATAGAAGAAGAACATTATTCTGGAACTAGGCCCCTTAAGAATAACATGACAAATAAAACAGTAACAATATCAAACTAGTACTGCGTTAAAGAATAATTTTGGTATCATTTATATACAATTAATTAAATAATTTAGAAAAATGGATAAAATATATAATACATTTACTATTATTATAAAGAGCACGTTGCCAACATTATTAACAACCTTCCATTTCCATCTCGTTCTGCTCTGTTTACCGCATAATTTTGCAATGTCCTTTCATACTGTGAAGCAATATATTTTCAATTACAATAACTTTTTAATTAGGTGTTGTTGTTTTTCTATATTCGACTGTCGACTCATTTTTCTTCAGAATCTTTATTTTCTAAAATCTTTTCTCTGGTCTTTCCTTTTCCTGAGTATCTAGTTTTGCAAGTTTCTTAAAGAACAACATGTGTACACTTGGTTCGCTTAAGTGAAGCATAACGAGTTGCAAAAATATTAGATCCAACTTGTGGATAAAGTCGTGTGTTTCAACTTTTGCTGTACAGCTCTATTGATGTTAACTACCAGTAAGCATTTCATTTTTTTTTTTTTTTTTTTTTTTTTACTGTAAGCGGAATCTACAGAAGCTATTCTTCAAAATACTTTGTGATTTACATTTCTACTTGACAGTTTTCTATTCTTTAAGCGCTTTTCCGCAGTCATCTAGCAGCAAAATATGATAGTCGGGGCAAGTGCAGACCTCTGATGTATTGCAAGTGTGTGTGGTGTACACTTACCCTTATTATCAAGTTTTACCATTGGCAGCACTCCATCTTAATCAAAATCTGCTTTTCAATAGTTAACTTTATTGGATTCCATTTTTATATGACATAATTAAATATAATTATTAATAATATTCTTCTATAATTTAATACATCGTTTTTCTAAATCACTATTAATACGGAGAATATGGAATATTTTAAAATCTTTTTATAAACTTAATATTGAGTTGAAACTTTTATTTAATGTAACAATTTCTAGAAGGATATTTCTTGCAACGATTTCGCTCTAGGAGTTTTATATTTTCTCCTTACCCTTAAAATTTAACTTATTTGTAAATTAGCTTATATTTGTCAAACCCTTATTAAAAGAACAAAACACTATACCTACATTTGTGTTTCGGTATATCTATATTAGGAAAAATGAATTAAGAAGTTCCATTCCAATAAACCTCATCAAATAGCTACTATTTAATTATATTTTCTCTCTAATTAATTACTTTTTTTTATTAGTTAGCTAAAAAAACTAGTGATCTGATAGATTAAAATTCATGGGGATAGATTAAATTTAATGAAACGGGATAATCAAAATAAAAGTTCAAAATAAAACTCAAAGATAAAATAAATATTATAGAATGTAATTCATGTCTTAATCTCCAACGATTAAGACATGACCTCTACGAGAGTAGAGGCCATAATTATCAATAAATTAACACATATTTTCTTCAAGTTTGGAATAATATTTATAGAACATTTTTCCGGTATCCATTGGGCTTATTAAAATAATGAATTTCTATGCTCCGATAAAAAACCTATTTTTTTTTTGTTAAAAACCCTTTTCGGTTGAATGGTTGCTTAAAATGACTTTTTTTTTATTTATGACTTATTTCAAATCCCTGCCAAGATGAGTTAAAAGGCCCTAATTTCAAATTATTTTATTAAATACAAAACAGTAACAGTAAAAGGTAAACAGTAGTGTACCGGAAGAATTGGTCTAAAAAATATAACTTTTTATGACATTAGAAAGCACAATCACCAATAATTTGGATTTAATTAGATTTGCGGCTTTCTAATGATTTAAAAACGGCTAATTTCTAGACAAATTGGGGTATACTACAGAAATGTATTTTGAAATATAATTTTGAGTTGGAGCCTTTTAATTGAGTGCATTCAAATTCTTCCTTTTAATAATTCATAGTAGTATTGAAGGAAAAAATAGTGCATGCGTGTTGCCAAACATTTCAAATCGTAACCACTGAATGAAAACCCAATAGCGTAGCACTGTTATCCTAAGAATTTCCAAATACAGTAGTCCAAGATGATGGAGACAACGCTGGAACGAGACAGCTGTACCGTAAGTTGGAAGAGATAATCGTCCAGAACTCTCTTGATGGAGGTCACATCTGCCTCCACGCGGCACCTAGCGATCGATAGCTGATGAAGAAAATTTTTAGCCTTTTGAAGACCATTAACTAATAAAAAAAAGTAATTAATTAGAGAGAAAATATAATTAAATAGTAGCTATTTGATGAGGTTTATTGGAATGGAACTTCTTAATTCATTTTTCCTAATATAGATATACCGAAACACAAATGTAGGTATAGTGTTTTGTTCTTTTAATAAGGGTTTGACAAATATAAGCTAATTTACAAATAAGTTAAATTTTAAGGGTAAGGAGAAAATATAAAACTCCTAGAGCGAAATCGTTGCAAGAAATATCCTTCTAGAAATTGTTACATTAAATAAAAGTTTCAACTCAATATTAAGTTTATAAAAAGATTTTAAAATATTCCATATTCTCCGTATTAATAGTGATTTAGAAAAACGATGTATTAAATTATAGAAGAATATTATTAATAATTATATTTAATTATGTCATATAAAAATGGAATCCAATAAAGTTAACTATTGAAAAGCAGATTTTGATTAAGATGGAGTGCTGCCAATGGTAAAACTTGATAATAAGGGTAAGTGTACACCACACACACTTGCAATACATCAGAGGTCTGCACTTGCCCCGACTATCATATTTTGCTGCTAGATGACTGCGGAAAAGCGCTTAAAGAATAGAAAACTGTCAAGTAGAAATGTAAATCACAAAGTATTTTGAAGAATAGCTTCTGTAGATTCCGCTTACAGTAAAAAAAAAAAAAAAAAAAAAAAAATGAAATGCTTACTGGTAGTTAACATCAATAGAGCTGTACAGCAAAAGTTGAAACACACGACTTTATCCACAAGTTGGATCTAATATTTTTGCAACTCGTTATGCTTCACTTAAGCGAACCAAGTGTACACATGTTGTTCTTTAAGAAACTTGCAAAACTAGATACTCAGGAAAAGGAAAGACCAGAGAAAAGATTTTAGAAAATAAAGATTCTGAAGAAAAATGAGTCGACAGTCGAATATAGAAAAACAACAACACCTAATTAAAAAGTTATTGTAATTGAAAATATATTGCTTCACAGTATGAAAGGACATTGCAAAATTATGCGGTAAACAGAGCAGAACGAGATGGAAATGGAAGGTTGTTAATAATGTTGGCAACGTGCTCTTTATAATAATAGTAAATGTATTATATATTTTATCCATTTTTCTAAATTATTTAATTAATTGTATATAAATGATACCAAAATTATTCTTTAACGCAGTTCCTTCCAATATCCAGCCCTTCTTTATCATCCTAACTAACTTTATACATACAGCAAAATACTCACAACTGTTTGTCAGCTGTATTTGTTGAGAAATATGTTTGGGAATTTGAAAATAAGAAACAAGATCAACTCCACAACAGTTGCAAGACTAGTTTAAATTCTTAAATTTTATCGTCTATGAATGGCTTTACGCGGGGAAAACCCCGCACTTGGCCACAAAAATAAAGGACGAAAAGACCTCAGTGGATCTATAAAACTGGAAAAGATAAATTTAAACTAGCAGGGATGGGGTATATCAGGAGGTGGTGCAGAAATACAATACATCTGTTATGTACTATACATTTAAATTTAAATTAATTTAACCTCCTTCAACATTTCTCCATTCCTAAATCTTTTTTATCACATCTCCATTGAATAACCAGTTACAAAACTAACGAACAATTAAACGTTAACTACAAGAAACAGAAACCGATTCATCATAAACATGCCAAAGCCAGCCTAAACAAAATGATTGGCTCATGATATATGACTGTTGTTAATCGTCAAAGACGGTAGAGATCATTTCTCTGTGTTGAAGTCAAAATGGAATAGTTGCCTGATCTTATAAATTGTTAATTACAATATTAATTAATTACAATACGAAACCTTAAAGAAAAGTTTTTTTCCTTAACATAATAACACAGCGGCAACAGAAGAACTATTTTAAGTGCCGTCTGTTACTACGCCTGCCATTTCATTACATGATTCAGCTCACTTTATTCTGCAAGAAGATAAGATTGAAAATATTTTTGGAGTATTTTACTGTATATTCGCTCAATGCGCTAATTGCTGCTTGGATGCATTTGTATATCGTATTAACCGTGGAACCGGAAAGGTTTTTTTTTTTTTTTGAGGCGTTACTAAAACAGATTTTGTTTTTTTTTTATGTCCGCTACCAGGCCATTGGGGTTTCAGCAGCTGTGGGATGTTACGCATGGGATGTACGTATGCTAATACCGCCAATAAAACTCAGCTTTATTTATTTCTTTATTTTTAAACTATTTATTTATTATGGTCATACATAATTTAAGGGTATCTTTAATAATGGGAATAATATTTGGGTATTCTATGGTGCAGCCAGGTTCGCTACTGCACACAATTTACTGATGGGGCTGCAACTTTGTGTCCTTCCTTCGTGATTCGTGTAATCAGGGCTGGCTATGGTTGCCACCCTGAGCCTCCTCTCTGCACTGCCCAGAGCTGCCACTAGACTTCTGCTTCTTCCTGTGGTTTCTCCTCAGGCTGTCTCAGCGGCGGCAGCCTCCTCTTCTGCGGGTGGATGGCCCCTACCAAGAGTGAAATGTGTGGGAACCACGACTTCTCTCCACCTTCCTATATGTTCCTTGAAGAAGGCCCCTTCAAACTACCCAGTTTCCCTCTTCTACCAACCTCGGGAAATCGTCCTCTACAAAGGCGTACAGTCCGGTTTTCCTGGATAGCCAGGCTCGATAGGATATTACTGCGTGCTCGGCTGTATCAGGCACACCGCAGGGCACCTGAGATCGATATTCTTGCCATGCTTCCGCAGCTTCTTCCGGAAACCCCGAAGGCCTCTCAGAATCTGTGAGGACCAGTAATCAGGATGGGCGCACTTCGCCGCTAGTCTGGAGTAGATGGTAGGAAAGAATTTCTTAAGGGTTGCACCCTTTTCGCAAGTGACCCACCGTCTGTTCCACTTATCCAGTGAGTCCTCCCTCCACGCCTTCTTCCACCTCTCAGGCTCCTCACCAATCCTCTGATGCAGTCCCTCCGGAATAGCATCAAGCCCTTGCCTCTTAACAATGGCCCTCTCGCAGGTAAGATCCAAGGGCATCTTTCCGGCCAGTACCTGCACGGCCTCGTCCGACACGGTTCTGTATGTCTTGGTGACCCTCAACAGTGCCAGTCTCTGGATGGTCACCAGCTTCTTCTTCTGCGTTTGTGTGAGATAACGACTTCAGGCAGGGGACGCATACCTCAAGATGCCCAACACGACTCTATGGTAGATGATTCTAGTAGCCTGGTACCTCATGCTCCAGAATTAGAATTGTCTTGTCAGTTCTAATCTTTTAAATATTTGTATCTTATTTCAGATGAGTCTTTTATTATTATTTTGAAGATACTGAATGTGTAATTTTATAGCATAACATAAATTTTAAATGTTTAATTTCAATAAATACTCTCAACCTTTTTGAATCAATTTTCTATTACCTGGTTATTAACGGATACAAAACACATCAATAAAAAAAGAAGTAAATATTAACTAGAAGTTGGAGGGTAATGCTAACGTAATATATTACAACTTGAGGATAAAATTCCAAATGTAATTGAAAGGTGGGAATCCACAGGCTGACTAGTTTCCTCGACTGAGACGTAGAGGAAAGGCGGCTATTGGAGGTGGATCCAATCTATATGTGGGGCTGGCACAGATTGGAAAAATTCGGCCTACCTCCGGGAGCGGATTCCTAACGTTATTATCTTCAGGCACTCCAACTCCGTTAATTAACGGAAAATGGAATCGACCATCCATTTAGCCATTTGTAGGGACTAATAGTCCTCTTCTTGCTTCTGTTGACTTTTCCTATGAAATATTGAATTGTACACAATTGGAAATTTTAATTGTAACAAATTTAAATCAATACCAATGTTTAACTATTATAAAATTCTCTCTTGAATGATATACACACAACAGAGTCAGTATTAGATTCTAGTACGTACATTATCTGATTTGGAAAAAAAAAAAGTACGTAAAATAAAAAGTTCAATTCTTGAATATATAAAAATAATAGTCTTGTACGTGGCTACAGAATTAAATTCGGTGATGAAGACATGCATGAAAACCGTTGATTTTGTGATCACAATGGGATACCAACGGGCTAATACATACTTTCCACCATAAAAATATGAAAATACTAAGAAGGGATAAAATGGGGCATTCCCATTCTTGAGGAGTTATGAGAATCATGAGGTTGAAAGGTCAAATCTTGGAACAGGTCCAGGATTTCAAGTATTTAGGTGTCTGTTTTAATGTACGTGGCTATATCGACGGGGAGGTGTAATAGATGAGAGAAAATGAGAGCAGCTGGAAGAATGTCCACTCGATCTGGAGAAGTAGAGGAGAGGTTGCTTCAACAGAAGAGAGGTGACCAAGAAGACGAAGATGCCCGTCTCTACATGTCAACGTTCCTGCCCAATCTTATGTAGTTCTCGGAGTCCTGGACCCGCAGCTCAAAACACAAGAGTCAGATCTTAGCAATGTTGAAGATGCATCCGAGAAAACTAGACAAGAGAGGAGAGACAAGATCGGCAACATCACCATTAGGCCAAACCTCGAGGTACGGCCGGTAGAAACCATCCTAGAGGTGAATAAATTAAGATGGTTTGATAACTTCCTCAGGATGAATCCCGATGATGATCTCATGGACGTGAGTGGAAGGAAGAAGACCAAGAGAAAATCTCGGATCATTAGGGAGAAAGGTGTGCATGAAGCGTTCTGGAAGCGAGGGATGAACCGAAACAAGAGGGTCTTGATCCAAGCACTACAGAAACTGACAACTGACTACTGCGGATAGTGGTAAAAGATGAGTTTGATGATGATTCTCATTCTTGATGACAATCTGTTGATACCATACACATGGATATTTGTAATATTTATACTTGATATTGAATTTAGTTTATTAATTTTAATAAATAACAATACATTCTTTATTTTTTCGTCACTATTTCGTAAAATTACTCAGTATTTATTAGTTTCTAGATAGACGATTTTTTATTTACAAATAAAAAATTATCTGTTATAAAAATTTTACAATTATAAAATATCTGGACAAGTTAAACTGTAGTTGTTGACACTCAGGAGCATCTTGGGTTCTGCTTGGGTTGCCGAGGACGTGATGTAGCTTGACAAACAGTTATACATGGTCATGTTGTCACCATCCATGCTCGACCACCAGGTTCAACCACCAACAAAAGGGCCATTTTATTTAGCCCCATAAGTGTCTTCCGATCCCAGAGCCATAATATTATAGATTTTCTTCCCACAGCCGGATTTGAACCATAGAATTATAAATAGTAGTAAAAATTAACAGAACCACATAATGCATTTTAAAACGATTAATAACATAATTTTATAGATGATACGAGGAGAAGAGCCAGTTAAAAGAACGGTTTTATTCATTGGTAAAATACAAAACATAATTTTTATTTATTGCGCTTGGTTTCATTAAAACCCATAGGGAATAGATTACAGTAAACAATAGTTGGACAAACATAATTCAATACAATCACAATAAAGATATTAAACCGTATTTTTTAAGGTTATAAAAACAAAATAATCTAATAAATGACCTTAATAATGGATTTTTATTTTTCCTTATCCCCAAAATGAGAAATAAGTAGCAACATTTATAAAAGTTAAAATAAAGTTGTCTACCTAGTGAAGTAGCTTCCGTGGGTATGAAGTTGTTATGACAATAATTACGGACACCTACATACTTAATCAATATTTTTGTGAATGAGATTAAAACATATCATAATCAAGTAATAATAGCATTGTGATTGTACTTATTTTCATACAAACATTTGTTTAATGCACGATATTAAAAATGAATTAAAACATATTTTTATAGCACATCACTTTAAGAAACAAATTTATAATATATATATATATATATATATATATATATATATATATATATATATATATATATATATTTATAAGTAAAGAAGATACAACTTTAATAGCGGTTAGGATGAACAAGAGATAAATCAATAGCTCCATCCATTGCTACAACCTGATTCTTATTCGATTTTTTTTTCAACAGAGAGAAGGGAATTACAGTCTATAATAAGTTTCTCAAAGGATTTTCTCTTTTAAGCACTTTAAGGATCTTAATTGCAGAGGAAAACATCAGCTGAAAAAAATAATTGGAATGATATAAATGAAACTTAACTTTTCTTCAAATTCCTTCATCTAAAGGGAATTTTAACTCAATAAAATGTTAACTAATCGTCATACCAGCTGATTGGACGATCGATATCAATATATTTAAATGCCAACATAAGGAAATGTTCAATGGACTGGTTAACATCGAAACTCATTGAAATAGAATTGTTTAAGATTACCTCTTAGCCAATCGGGGTTGGAATTCGGTTTGTCATGCGCGCAAAACGCCCCTCGATAACCTAAAAGAAGCCAAATATAATTGGAATATTCAATTTTTTTCTTTGTAAAGCTCTGAGGAAGCCATAACTGTTAAATCGTTGTAGCATTTCAATTAACCTTTTATCAGAAATTTCAATGAATAACTTTTAAAAAAAAGGATGAGAAACGGTATTTAAGTAACATGTCATATGGTAACAGCAATTAAATAATAATTAAAATATTCGAGGATTATATATATATATATATATATATATATATATATATATATATATATATATATATATATATATATATATATATATTTTAATTTAAAATAATGATCCGTGTTAAGTGAATTTTCTCTCGAGCACAGATCTCTAGAAATAAGATATTTGTCCTTGGGTTCAGTGATGACCTCAATTCAATGATGAGAAGAGCAAATGCCATAGTTGACAAAGTAGTCCGGATTCGGTTCCAACCTCAGAGGGTAAGAGTTTATTTCGAGGGAATAGGTTTCCGGAAAGAGAATTTGGTAGCTTGAAGGTTATCCGGCGTTATTTGGGTTGCAAACGGATGTTAAACACAATAAATAATATTAGTTGCTCATATATTGAGAAAATTGTAATAAATATTACCACCAATACTTCATCCATTCATTCATATTACTTAAGCTACTTCATAATTTTCAAGTTTTTTATTCTGATTTATTATAAAATCGAAATGTGAGACTGCGCAATAATAAATTATAATTCAGATATTGAACAGGTGGAGGAATTCATATCTTCATTCAAATAAATATCAATACGTAATATATAAAATAAGATACATTCTTCGAAATGATAATAAAATTAAATGATTAATAAAATAAATTTGACTGTAAGAACGGAACTTCATATACTTATTTTACTTGCACCATATTATATTACATCAATATGTAATAAAAATTTCACGGAAAATAACTTTTTTTTTTGTATAGATATCTTTGATAGAATTTAAAATTTGAATAGAATTATCCAAAACAATAACAACTCATACATGCATATAAATATTGAAACAATTTTCTAATAAGGAATGTAATAATAATAACAAAAAATATGGAAAAATTAAAGTACAAAATTCAGAGAATTTCAAAGGAAATATTTAAATTACTAAATTAAAAATCATAAAATTACATTACAAATTAAAACGCAAAAGGGCTGTGCAAGAAACACACTTTTAATAATTACTACAAAATCTACGTTAAATTTAAAATATAGTTCCCGTTCACTTATTGGATAATACCTCGCTGGTTTTTGTAATGTGTTCTGTTAAAAAATGGCATCCATTTATTTGTTTTACTTCTCCTTCTGTTACAGTGTTAATACTACATAGTAGTGCTGATCCGAAGTTTAATTTTATGTCTGTTTGAATTAAATAAGCCGTTCCTTATTAAAATCTGAGGTGAGATAAACTTTGTACACACGTCAGTTTTCGATATAGTCTAATTGAAATTGGTCTCATCAAATTGGTTTGTAATAAATTAGAATTCTTAAGTACTTCAATATGTTTATTTCTTGAAATACTAAATTTTGCATTTTAATGTTGAATTGCGATTAACTTCACATCCATATTTGTGAACACAATTAGGGCACAAGTACATGTACAAATGAAAACAAATTCATACACAATTAAGCACACACGCGTAGAAATACTAAAATATCAGGGTAAATATGAACTTCAATCAGGCTTTAGTTTATCTTCATTACACCAACTTGCCCTTTCCCTTTGAATTAACTGGAATAAAGAGAGTTAGAAGCTTCAGAGAGAATGGAAAGAATAGAAGAAACAGATGAGATCCTCATTATCTTAATAGTATCTTTCATTTAAAAATAAAATTCTTTTTCAGGTAATTTTATCTGGAGCACTACGTTGTTGGGGTTAAACAATTTAGAGAACTTTCATCCGGAAATTTTTTTTAAATCAGTTTAACCCCTGCGCACAATAAATGTACTGATATAATAATATAAATGATATTACCGAAATGGAATTATGAACTGGAGTTTTCACAAAATAGTAACCATTTCTTAAACGATAAGGAGCCACGGGAGGTTTAAACCAAAACACAAATGATAATAACTTTTCTTGTGGCTATCAGTATCGAACCTTTAGGTTTGGAAGGCACTTTCATCATAATTATTATCATGCTTTCTATGTTTCCTATAAAAAGTTCCTTCAGTTTAAATATTATTTTCATAATCGAATCATAACAACTTTTATAATACAGATTTAAATAATGGATTTATCTCCGTATATTTCCTAATAAAAATAAGCAAAAAGAAGGGAATATACAGATTTATTATTTAAGAAGGCAGGCTCCTTTATAATATTATTAGAAAATCATATCAGAACTATAAATAATAATGCTATCAACCAATTAAATATTTATTCATAAACAATCTAAGGATTTCTGTTAAAGTATTTCCACAGCAACGACAATATTATGCCAGCAAATCAATCCCTTCAAATACTATATCAGTGAAATCGACAAAAAAAAAAAAAAAAAAAAAAAAAAAAAGAAAAAAAAAAAAAAAAAAAAAAAAAGCATTAGCAACAGAGCTCCGCTACCGAGGTCCGTGTTTAGGAATTGGATATCGAAACGCCAGATATCGACGATACATCGGATTTGAAAAGCCTATATTTTCTATCCATATCTTAACATCCGATATATCAATATTTTACAACGATGTATCGGTGATACCGATATCTTAAACTATTTTATAGTAGAATATCGATAATTCATATCTCGGTAATTCGTATATTCCGATAATTCGTATGGATTTTCTGGCCCCTTGAAAATCTCCATTTAATTCGTATAAAAATAATGCAATTCGGTCTTCCTTCAATAATTCTTATTTATTTTCGTCTTCCAAGTAATGTAAACGTTTTATAATCCGAATTTACAAATAGAAAATCTGTTTAACTCTTAATCTTTTTAAGAGAACAGAGTGAGTAAGAGGGGAATCGTTTCTATGAATTTTGGTCGGTTTTCTCTTTTATTTCTATTCATCTCTCTTTAAAAAAAATTGTAAAAATCTGCAAACCACTGCAAAGTCACCAACATGGATTGATCTGAAAAATTAAGTTCGCTCTGACTGGCAAGTCCGCGAAACCAAGATGTTTTAAAAACAAAAACGTTATCGATAGCCTGTCGTGCAAACATAAAGGCATGAACCTCAAGCTAAATATTCAAAGAATGGGTAAAATCAGATGTGGAATAAAAAACAGCGAGAATTTTCAGCTCTTTATAGATAATTGTACGGCACATCACTCAGTGATGTTAATGTATTTTTATAGTTTTTGCCTCCCAACACAGCCTCTAAGCTGCAGTCTCTAGACTTGGACATAATTAAAAGATTTGAGACACTTAACGCAAGGAAGTAGTGATGAAACTCTTTGAAAGCATCGAGGATGTGAATCACCTACCTCAAAATGAAGAAACTCCCGTAACCTTTCGAGATTTTGCCGATTTTGACGAAAGATAAGCAGTGGATAGGATCCTAACTGACGAGGAAATTTCGACTCCATTGGAAATGGAGATGAAAAAGAAATTGATCTACCAGCGATTAGTTCTAAATTGACGAAAAAGTGCGCCATTTCTGTGCAAAATCGGATGTTAATGTAAACGTATTTTCTGCTCAACGAAGCCATTGACTATTTTTTTTTTAATGTGATGTATTAATGTTTTGTTGATCCAACTATATCGTTCGTATGTTCATTCATTGTTATTTTTTATTTTTCACTACCGATTATTGAAAATCTCGATAATTTAAAAATCATATAATTCATATTTAACCCTCGGGCACTTGACTATCCGAATTATCGAGATTCTACGGTATTTTATTTTAATTAAATTAAAACATGGCGGAGGATTATTATAGGATTAGATTATTTTGAAGAGAAACACGACTAAAAATACTGTGGTTAAAGACAAACCTATTAAAGACTAAACCTGATTCAAAAATTGTTTTTGATAAATTAATAAAAAATAATGTATATTATTTATAAAGATAAAGAAAATAACAAAATTTACATATACGAACGGCGTCGACTCTAAATTAAACAATAACTAATTCATGGATTAAATCTATTAAATATATTAAGTTGCGACAGTGTACAATATTTCATAATCGAATAGCGAGCAGAAACTTGGCAAATATTTATTTTATCAATTCATTAAAAAAGAAACTCTTTTATAGAGTGGATAATACAATGTCGAAAATTAAAACTCATTTAATTATTTAGCATCGTTTATAACAGAAAAATGAACTAAAAAAACAAAACGTCTCGCCCCTGATGAGAAATCAAGGATCTGAACAAAATGTATATAATTAACCCCAACCATAATTAAGTCATAATTAAGGAATCAATTATCAGACCTGCCAGTCTCTGGTTTCGTGAAATGAACGCTCCCCCTGGCATATCGATCCTAACAACGCCTTCGATACAGACATGCGATATATCGAATCAAATTGCTAAATGATTATACTTCATAGCGACCTCTGGCCACCATCCCCATGTTGACACTAATGGATCACTGTTCTAATGCCCTCGAGTGTAAAGCGGGTTTATCCTGCTCGTCCTATTACGACCCCATAAACTTCTTGTTTTAACTTATTTAATCAACAGATAGCCTATCAATGATTTTTCAACAATTTTAATACTTTTCGGCAGTTCGTAATGCAAAGTTTAAATTATAAACTGCAGTGTACGATTTTACAACTTCAATATTATGTTACATGGAATACAAATAATGGAAACAGACATAGAAATAACTCATATTTGGTTATGTAAGACTAATATATATTCTGTTGAAGTTTTGTGCCAGTATGTGTATATATATATATATATATATATATATATATATATATATATATATATATATATATATATATATAAATACTTATTTATATTATATATAAATACTGACAAATTTAATATATTTAAATAGTATTGCTATTTATATAGGAAAGAAAAGATTTTTTAAAACATTTTAAAAATATTTGCGTGTTTCCGATGTACTAGGGGGGAATGAGCACCATACCTCTACATTCATGTCATTTATCACAGAATATCAATAAATCATAAAATATTCCACCTGCATATTGTTCAGCATTAATTTTAGCAAACAGTTATTTCAGATTAAAAGTGGGTAACTTTGCTTTATGGATCCAAATGTATAAATGAGAGAAGTATATTCGATAAAAGATTTCAACATTCGTTGCTAAGATATCATATAACATCCAGAAAAATACCTACAATCGGAGGTAATATAACAGTTTTAACATTGAATGTACCATAAAAAGGCATTTAATAACTAACATAAGGATTCTATACATATAAAATTATACCAGTAAATTTTTAAATGGATATTCGAGTAGACTCTGGATTGTCTCTAATTATTAAAAATAGCATATTTTAACTTTTTAGGGCTGTGAGCCACTTTATAGAATTACTAGTTTAAATTATTTCTCAGGATCAGGTTCTGCTTCTGGAAAACATTCACTGTGGGTGGTTTTATTTGTTATTTTTTTTTTACATTTTTTGTTACATTTTTTCACCAATATATCCAATTAAACTGATCAAAGTTCGTTAAAAAAAAAAAACTATCATTTCTAAGATAAATGATTTATGTAGGGCCTATAACAACTTTCAGGGAATCTTTTTATTTACTTTTTTGGCTCAAGACTTCCATTGAAGTCCTATACAGCCCGCTTCAGGGAATCTTACTCTTTCCAATATTTTTTAAAATATTCACTCTAACTCTAATTAACTGAATCATAGAATACGTCGTCATGTCATTCTGTTCTGTAGATAAATACGATATAGTTTTGATGATATAGATATAATACTGAAGCTGAAGTCTAAAATATGAAAAGGAGAAGAAATCCTCAAAGAAATAAAACCTAAGTTAAAAGCAGGAAATGCTCGTCATTTGCCTCTGCGTAAAATTATGCATTTTCAACCTATTGTGTTATTAATACATTTTTTTTTTAAAGTATGTTTATTATTAAGTATTTGAATGCTGTGTACTAGGGCCAATGTATTTATTAGTGCTGCATTTATTATTCTCTTATGCATTATAAATGCATTTAGCTGTTCCTTAGATCTAAGATGCTAATGTCCATAGAGACAACAAGTGCCAAACAAAAACAAAGAAGAATAAAAAATCTTTCAACAGGAATTTGAGCCCTTCCATACGTGCTTAAACTTAAAAGGCAGAAGCAGAAAGTTAAGCCGCTATTTATACGTAAATAATGAATGTAGAGCCAGAACAAACACAGCTCCCCAGCTTCAGTAGCCTAAGCCATCCACAAAGCTTAGATTAACACTTCATGTAGCAAGAATAATTTATAATTCAACTCTTCTCTCTAGAGCAATTCCAACTTAATGAAAATATCAGTCAATTCATTATTTTTAAAAATAAAAAAAAGACACTGCTAATTATTACGCAATGGTTTATTATTTCCAAATAGTTACATTTCAAAAATATCTTGTGTGTCCAGACAGCTTTCTTTACCGATTTGGTTTAGTCTCTTTAAAACCTCAAATTTTGAGGGGAGTTAATTATTTTATTTGGGCCGATTACAAATGTTCATTACTGAAAATAATAAAGCAAAAGTATTTTTTTTTTTTTTAAGACCTTGATATACTAATTCCAAAACAATTTACATTCTTCATTCATGAATATATTCTTCATACACATTCTTCATTTCTGAAAATCGAGCATTTTTTTTTTATTCCTATAATCTCTAATCGGTCGCCATTTTGAAACGAAATATATGATGGTATTTTAGAGTTCCTAGGATCATCGTGGAGTGACCAGTGACTTTGGTAGAAAATCTCAAGAAAATTGGCCCGGTTGTCTCGGAGAAAAGCAGCGGGCTGCGGACGGCGCACAGTGTTTGAAAATCCATTTTTTCGGAAAAAAATCTGTCAAGCCCCATATATGAGCCACAGATAAATAACTTTGATGCCTTCTTATTCACAATGAAATTTTAGTTAAGATGTACACTTCCAATAGTTTATACCACTAATGTAGCAGGTGAAATGTTTAGATGTCCATTCCGAAAAGAAAAACTGACATTGTATCCCACCTTTACAAACTACCTAAATAAAAAATATTCTGTGAGTTTATGTAGAGATGGAGGATTAGTATCCTATTTTGGTTTAAATTCGAGTTTTTAACTCAAAATAACTGAAAACTAAACTTTTTTTTTTCTACAACTAATTATTTCTTAAGGCCCAAATGATAAATTTAACTATAATACAAAGATTTACTAATATATATATATATATATATATATATATATATATATATATATAAATTAGTAAATCTTTGTATTATAGTTAAATTTATCATTTGGGCCTTAAGAAATAATTAGTTGTAGAAAAAAAAAAGTTTAGTTTTCAGTTATTTTGAGTTAAAAACTCGAATTTAAACCAAAATAGGATACTAATCCTCCATCTCTACATAAACTCACAGAATATTTTTTATTTAGGTAGTTTGTAAAGGTGGGATACAATGTCAGTTTTTCTTTTCGGAATGGACATCTAAACATTTCACCTGCTACATTAGTGGAATAAACTATTGGAAGTGTACATCTTAACTAAAATTTCATTGTGAATAAGAAGGCATCAAAGTTATTTATCTGTGGCTCATATATGGGGCTTGACAGATTTTTTTCCGAAAAAATAGATTTTCAAACACTGTGCTCCGTCCGCAGCCCGCTGCTTTTCTCCGAGACAACCGGGCCAATTTTCTTGAGATTTTCTACCAAAGTCACTGGTCACTCCACGATGATCCTAGGAACTCTAAAATACCATCATATATTTCGTTTCAAAATGGCGACCGATTAGAGATTCCTAAGCAAAAGTCTACAACTTTAGGCTGAATTGGACGAGCCATTTTAGAAATATGGATGTGTTAAGAAAAATACGTTTGCATATGTGTAAGCGAAAGTAGTGGATGGTATTGGGCAAATTCTTAAGAGATAATTTTTAAATTGATCACCAACTTCCATACAACATGGAGCTAAATCTGATGAGCCGTTTTTGAAATATAGGTGTGCCAAGAAAAATACATTCAGACGCAGCGGACGCAGTGTTATTTTAATAAAAAAGTAGATTGTAGATCTGCGGTCTGCTGCGTTCAGAAGATATTTACTAAAAAAATTGTATTGGATTTTTTTTAGTACTTATTTGGGATATAATTTTGAGATTAAAAAAAAATAGCTGTTGTTAATTACAAAGAAAAATTGGACCAAGAAAAAAATTGTGAGCGGCTATAATAATAATTACAATATCGACAATTTTTTTCTTGAAAATCAAACATTTTTCCATCATTGGATTTGAAAGACTTGTTACAGAGGTAGAAATTAAAAAAATTCCGATTAAAAGGGTAAAATATATCAGGTAACTAATCTATTTATTAGATTGAAAAATATTTTTTCAATACCTTTAAAAAGTAAGTTATTTCCGCTTTTCAATCACTGTGCGGCGTACGTCGGACAGACGGAATTTTTTTATTCGATGATTGGATTCTACGTATCTTGAAACGTAAAACCTCAAATTTTGAGGAAGAGGGTTAATATTTTTTTTTTAGTCTATCACAAAGGTTCATTACTGAAAAAATAATAATAATAATAAAAGATAATTATAATTTTATATAAAAATATATTAAAAATTTCCCTATTCAACCGAGCTTCAAGCTTATCGGAGCGTTGAAATACAAGCTTTGAAACTCATTGAAACCTTATATTTATCTTAGACGCAAAACAATATTTTGGATTTGCGTTTCTACATTATTTAATGATGTTTTTGAAACAATTTTAGCTGTTTTTTTCTAATTTCTTCAAGCTCTATCTTCAAAATTGTCTGTAGCCTATTATACTATTAGTAGATGCCGTTGCCACCAGTCAGAATTTTCGTTTGGCAACATAGTTCCTGTTTTGATACGCATCAATTTATAGATAATATCCGCTGATCCTTGGCATGAGGGTCATCAGGACTACAGTAATCGCATTAGTAGACAGAGCTGGCGCAACAGTTACGATAGGTCGATAGGTAGCTATAGCGCAGGCCCTCCTCAAATAAGAATTTCTTTTAGCAGCCCCCCTCTCTTGGGCTCCAGCCAGCCAATAACAGACATTCTTTAGGATGAATGCCCTGAATTCCTCAGCGCATCCAATTGGTCCAAGTATGCACTCCGGTCCTACACATCACAACACTGATGGTGACTGCCGTCTATCAAGTATATTTGTTTATCTAGGATAAACTGAAATCCTTCAATAGTTGTAAGTTATACAACAACGTCCAGTTAACGAAAAACGATTAAGTAAAACGACAATTAGTTAAAGATAATTAAGAGGTATAAGATAGAGTGATATCGGATCCTATATAGAAGAGATCATCATTTATCCTCAGCCTTCTTAAATCTGAGACACCGTAACAACTATACTTCTGTAATTAATCGCTTTGATCTCACAAAATTTAATGAGCAAGTTTTCCCCTTTGCCATCGTGGATCCAATTAAAACAATGTTTGTCCTGTATAATTTAAATAATAAATAATGTGTCAACGATAAAAGAAAAAGAAAAAAACCTTCAAAATATTAAAAACAGACAATTTAAAGAATAAATAAAATAAAAATTATGTTATGCAAGTGGCCAATATTGATTAAATTTAATTATAGTAAAAAAAAAGTACACTGAATGCTTATATTTCTGCTGTAGAATATTTCTCATAATACATTATTTTCCTCACAACTGCGAAATGCATCTGCATACTCACAAATATTAATATAAATTATATTATGGATGCGAATGAAGTGTAGGCTACAGCAACGATCACTATTTTTATTTTTAGTAACGTTTTCGGACATACCAAGAAAACCTAGGGAAGTGAGACTCGCAACTTTTTATATAACTTAGGTTAGTTTATCTATACAACTATCAAAAATATTTTTATGGGCAATGGATCGTTCTCAAAGCTCAAAACCGCCTTTTTTTTTCTTTTTTTTCAAATCCCCAAAGTTACAATAAATATAAGTATTTTAAGATATAAAGTTATAGTAGCAAATATAAAATTTATTGTTTTGATAGTCTTGTTCTGTAATTACGTTCCATTTATGGTGATGTGCAATGACTTTTGATGCGATGACTTGTAAATTTGCATAATGTTAACATTGAAGGTGATACTAATTTAAGTTATAATATTTGTAGACAGTGGTGAGCTGTTTTACCAGCAAACTGGAGCCGGTCAGAATATTGAAGAGAGGTTTAAAAGGGCTCTTTATGAATCCAGAAATTTGATGTGCCTTTACCCGATGAATTCTGAAATTATTCAAATTTACTATGTAGCTGTTCTGTCTTCGGTTTTCTTAGTAATATCAACCGCGTCATCATGCTGTTCTGGAACCACTGAAGATGTTTCAGTGGGCCCTCAGTAAGGTAAGTAAAGAGTGGCGCGCCGTGCATTAGTGCTGGATGCCAATACATTTTTATAGGCAAGCAGTTTTAGTCTTAATGAGAGTGCTAGGGAAGTTATGAGGTGATGGATATGGTATGATTTGGTTCTTATGGACTTTGTTTTATATGGACCGAGAGTTTCGTATGCCGATACATCTTAATGCCAAGGTAGACAATGGAGTGGGACGGTGGCTGAACTGTGTTTCCAACTCGAAAGATTTTTGGTAGTCAAGACTTCTCTTATTAAAGAGCGAATACTACACAATCTGTTTTGGAGACATTCACTTTTATGTTTAAGAGTGCCAACTTCTGTATAATAGCTTGGCAAACCGATTCTGCTTGAGTTAGCGCTTGAGTTCGATTTACACTAGAACTGTAAGCAGCTATATCATCAGCGAAAGCGGCGATGGTAGCACGTTTGTAATTGTGACTTATAATGTCCGCCGCATAAATGTTGCACAAGACAAGCGATAGAACTGCCTGCAACCTGTGGAACACCACAGGTGAGGGGAACAGAGCGGAAATGATGATCCTGAAGTCGTACAGCCAGGCTTCGGTTGGCTAAGAACGGATACTATGATACTGTACAGTTGTTCTGGGCATTCGAGATCTGCAAGTTTCCTGCAAAGGAAGCCGTGAGACACAGAATCGAATACCTTCGAACATTCTATAGATAACAGAGCTGTCGTTGTGGTTTTATTAAAATTGTGGCAAATTTCAGACTGCAGTTTTATTAAATAATGTTCAGTGCTGATCTGTGCTTGGAAACAGGTTTGTTCATAAGGTATGACCGAATGCTCCTCACAGAAGGTTCTCAGATAATTTAGAATTATCTTCTCAAAACTTTTTGCAAGATGAAGTAGCAAAATGATGGGCCTATAATGTTCAGGATCATCACCTGTTTTTGCCGGTTTCAGCAGAGCGAAAAGTATGGCGTGCTTCCGTTGTTCCGGAAAGTATCTCAGCCGAAGGCAAGTATTGTCAAAGTTTGCCAAATGCACTATTCCTCTCCGGGGAAGTGGATTTAGTAAATCTGGTTTGTATTCCATTATGCCCCGGCGCACGGTTGCCATTTGTCCTCCTAATTATTTTTTTAAAACTTGTAGGGCTAATGAACATAAAGTTTATGTTCTTGGTCATAGTTAGTGGGGTTGAATCTGCGCCTATTCTGGATTCAATATCCCTTCGTTAGTGGTAACCAGTACCTCGGCTAGTTCAACAGGTGTGAGCAGGCAGTCTCTGTAATGTAGATTAATCCTCTAGTTACCGTTTTCGTAAGTTTCCAAAACTTCCTTACGTCTCCGTGGGTCGCCGTGAGTCGGTCTTGCCATTGGTCAATCAATGCCATTGCTTCAGTAATTTTTTTACTTGAGTGGTCGGGGAAAACTAACACATCCAATTCGATCAACGATTGCCTACCCTCTGGACCAAATATTCTCACTCTGGTTCCGACACTCTTAAGAAAATTTCGGCAAATAAAGTACGGGGTGACAGCCGACATAAGAAAAGCATTTTTACAGATAAGCCTAGCTCCTGAGGATCGAGATTTCTTTCATGGGATAGCATTGAGGATAGAATAGTGGCTGTTTATCGTCAATGTAGGGTAGTTTTGGAGTAATCTGCAGTCTGTTTCTGTTGATGGCAACCATTCTAAATCATTTAAAAATTGTCTCTGAGCCTCGTAAACAGACTGTAAAAATGTTAAAAAGTTCTTTTTATGTTGACAATGTTGTAACAAATGTTGATTCCGTGAATGAGCTCAAAAGGTTCATAGTTGAATCCAAAAAAATAATGTCTGATACTAAGTTTGTTTGAATTGCGCCGATGGGTTCACAATTTCTCAGAAATTCAGGTGGAATGCCAAACAGACTCTATTTCAATCTTAGGGATGATTTGGAATTTCAAAGAGGACACTCTGAGTTTTAATTTCGTATCGTTGGACATGTTTCACGATCAAAAATTTACGAAACGAAAAATACTTTCGTGCAAGAAGTGTTTGGCCCAACCTGCGCGGTACATCGAGCAATGCATTTAGAATTGACTCCTTCTCAGTCGACAGAGGCTTTCATAAGGACTCTTCGTAGATTTATTCCACCTAGAGGTAGGGTTTACACTATGTATTGCGATAATGGCCCAAATTTTGTTGGGGTCAACAAGCTGTCCCAGTCATTGGACTGGGCATCCTTGACTACCTTTGCCACTCTCCAAAGAATTAAGTAGAAGTTCAATCCTACCGGAGCTGCTTGGTGGGATGGATGGTGGGAACGCCTATTCAGGATGGTTAAAGAATTGCTCAGAAGAAATATTGGAAAGGACTACCTAACATATGAAGAACTTCTTACTATATTGTGTGACTGTGAGAGCGTAGTATATTCTAGACCTCTCACTTATATTTCTGAGGAGAATGAAAATTTCTCTCACCTAACACCGTTCTTATTTCTGCAGGACAAACCAACTTCAGATTAGCCGGATCTAGATAAAATTGACTCCAGTAGTTTGAATGTCAGAGTAAAGTTGCAGAGAGTAAGGGAGTCGCAACGTTCTTGGTTCCTGAAAGAGTACCTCGGGAATCTCGTAAATTACGAGTTAAAAAGAAAAGAAAATAGAAAGTTACAAATAGAGGATGTGGCACTTCTAGACAATGAAAATTCGAAGCGCATCTTGGAAAATAATGGAAATTATTCTTGGAAAAGATAGAAAACAAGAGTAGTTCGAGTGAAGACTGCCAGAGGAGCATTAATTCGTTCATTTCAAAAAATTTACCCACTGCAAATATCTTTAGGTCAAGCTACGGATATGTGCAGTGTACACGAGGATGAGAGAAAAGAGAAGAGGGAAGCAGAGAAGACTGAGTCTTACTGCACCAAAAGGGGACGTAACACAAAGAAACCAATTACTTACTGACTTTTAGAGTTCTGCCGGCCGGAGGATGTTACATGTGCTGGTTATAATTTAATTATTTACTAAATCTAGCACTATTTAATTGTAAAAAAAAATCAGTATTTTTTCAGTGTTCTTGTTCTTGAAAAGTCAAGTCGCATATAAAGTCATTTTTTTTCATATATGAGCAATCTTCGGATTCAAGCCTCACAACAGTGCGCTTCTAACGAGAGAAGAGAGCCACTCTTACTTCGAGGCGTTCGTGTTGTTGGAAGGTGGCAGTGGAGCCAAAGCAGTTAAACGTGCAGCTAGAAGAAGGCGGGAGTCGGCTGAGATAGGAATCCCCGACAGAGGTGAAGATGAAGGTCATCTTACAAGACTGGGCTTAGTAATTGTAAATGTTTATTCGTAGAGGTGCACAATAGATGTTGTGTATCTATGAAGTTATTCCCGTCGATACCCGTGTTGCCGAAAGGCAAAGAATGGTGTAAATAAATAAATAATAAATCATTCATATCTGTGCTATTTTTTTTTAATTGCATAAATAATCTGTTTCGAGATAATACTGGATACAAATGTGTTAGGCGTTTGAGAGTCGCTAAAAATAAAAATAATAATGCCAATAGAACGCAATCTAAGATGGCCGATCCAATGAGGCATAAATATACATTAATTTTTTTTTTATTCTTCATAAAAAAGAACATATTTTCAATTGGGTCGATGCAAATATGGCGAAAAAGCTATAAAATTCAAAACGGCGGTCCAAGCAAAGCAGCAGCATACATTAAAATTTAAATTTCTGTAATTTAATCTAAGCATTTAAAAATTTAAGCACACGTAAGTGGTGTGATACAATTTTATTGTATAATTTATAATGTATTAAATTGTATACATCATATTTATTTTATTAAATTTTTTTTATTCGGTACTTTTTTTTATTAGACATTTAAATATTAAATAAGCATACCTAAGAGGTGTGAGAAAATTTTATTGTATTATTTATAATGTGTTTAATTGTGTACATCATATTTATTTTATTACATTATTTAAAATCCTTTTTTGATTCCGTGTTTAATTTTTTTATTTGACATAATATAAATACTCCTTAAGCTTCTAAATTAATTAAAAATAATTAAGTATTCATTAAGACAACAATATATTATTCATCAGGACCAGAACAATCAAATCGTAGAATAAAATGTTTTTATATGCCTAGTGTTAGGCTATTCACTGTGCAGCGGTATTTTTAATGTCTAAAACGCTCGCTGAACTCTGAGATTAGCAAAGACCACCACTAAAAACACAATCGAATGCAGAGCCGTGGAGAGAAACCAAGGGCCACAGGTATAAATTTTCTCGAGCGCCCTTCAAATATAAAAATAATCGCTGAATCCCAACTCTTCCTTTATAATGAATGCAACAAAAGGATTAAGTAAAAATATTACATTAATAATATATAATATCACTACTATATATTATTACGGTAGTATAGATACCTTTTCCGGCTCTCAGGAACGATGGATTTTGATGAGTGAGGTGTCAAAAGAAAAGGAATTTCATAGAGAAGTGACGAATCCTAATTTCGATTGTTAAATTCTTATTAGGGCTTAAATAAAAGTGATGAAAAAACTGGAAGGTTTCAAAACTTTGACGACTGATAGTCGGCGGATCGAGACGGGATGAGTTGGATTTTAAAGATTTTGACGCGGGCATCAAGATCACATACGCTCCTATGGAGCGTATTGGTCCAGCGTTTTAAAGCTTAAAAACCTACCGTTTTTGAGATAACGCACGATTTAGGTCCGCACGGGCCTATTGCCATCTTGCGTGCGTGCCGTTGTCATGGCAACTTTATATCAATTTGAGTTTGTTTACAAAAACTTTTAATGAGTGGAAAATTGTATATTGTTTCCCATGTTCAACCCTAAAGGGCACTGTTAAATATGAATACTACACATGGAAAACGGTGTAGCTGAATCTAATTGGCTAACTGCTAAATTGAAGAGATGTTTTCCAGTGGGATAAGCTTTAAGTACTTAATAAGTATGAACTGTAACTTCAACATAGTCATTACAAACTATGTAGCTTCACCAAATATGTGTGTTAAATAAACTTTCTTAATAATATTATATTGTTTATACGAATAAATATGATTCCCTAATATCGCTTATACTTGAAATTAGGGATTAGAAGATATCTATTGCGAGAGTTCTCGCTCGGGTATACTAGTATATATATATATTTATAATGTTCTGGTCCTAACCTAATCGGTCGAGGTCCAGGGCTGCAGCCCCAGCTGCCCTCCTTCCCCTGATGGTATGATATGATTCACTTTCCTAATGCCTAAATTAATCTCTCCTCCACCTCTTCCTCTCAGTTGAAGTATTGATTTTTATAAATATTTAATTAATTTATCATTTCAATACAATTTTCTCCTTTAAGGAAAAGTCTATAAATGGTTATGGTCTGTTACGATTTTTTTTCCCCACCATGAAGTGTCTCTTAAAATCTTTCAGCAAACTTTAATAAAAATTTCAAATTTAAGAAAATGTTTTAAAATTTTTTGCTCAAGCACAAAAAACTTGCTTGAATTCCATAGTTTTAATTTATAAATATCAGACTACAAAAAAAAAAAAAAAAAAATGGCCAGCTGTACAAGCAACAGGCTGAACGATCGATGGAGCAATGCCCCCACCACGTGTTCCAACTTCTTTCCCAACTCAGACTTCCTTGGGCCTCCGGAATTAAATTAAATAAAGATATTCATGACTTGAAATCCATCGAAAAGAACAAACGAAGTTGCCAGTGGTGGTTGGCGTTATGGGGCTCAGGTATTTCCTGATAACCTTCCATATGGATTATAAATCGCTTCATGGTAAATCAGCATTGTTTTCTCTCTTAGCCGAATCATAATCATACATATGATAATTCCTTGTCAGGCATATTAACAGTGACGGGTCCAGAGGAGAGAAGCGATCGCCCAAGGCCCCGCGCTCCTGATGGCTTCGTGCTAAAGAAAAATTAATTAAATGAATTGTACATTACGGACGAATTTATAGCTTTAGGAGGCAACCGGATTCCCTCTTCCTCTTGGGGATCATTCCATACCTCCCAAACCCTCTCCCCTCTCCCCCAGTAGCCCGCCCATCGGTCTAACCAAGGGTGGTCCCGCAATATTTTTTTCAAAAAATAATTTAATAAGCAAAAATAAAAAATGTCTTGAAGGTCTATAAGTTTGATAGGTTTCAGTCATTATTAATTCAAAAGTGATTTTCTTCCTAATTTTTAATTTTTTTTTATGGCAAGCAATTTAATTCATTTTTCTCTAGTTCTTAGTAATGTATCATTTTAATGATAAATATAAATATCCACGTCGTTTTTTGAAAAAGGCGTTAGCGCCATTTAGCAAACTTTACTGGAAACACATGAAACGTTTTTTCTCCAAATAATAATATATATTTTATTTTATTCTTTATCGTGTAGAGCAGGAGTTTATTAAAATGGCAAAACTTTTATAATTACAATATATTTTTAAGATTTCTAGCACCACAAGACCAAATTGACGACTGAGAATCGTCAGTGATTGGTGCTTACGTCATCAGTAATCGATTTTTAAACCATTTCCAATTTTTTGTTTCAATATATCGAAAACGTGAATCGATAGAGGTGGAGCGTAGGTCCCATAATAATTTGCAACCTAAATTTGGAATTTTTTGCGAAGTCGATATATACTTTGATAGGTTTTTAGAAATTCGTTCAATATTATTTTCTTTTGTCCTTTTTGTCTTTTTTTTTTCTTTATCTTATTTTTTTTTAATGCTTAAGCAATTTAATTAATATTTTTCTAGTTCCTATTTGTAATTATTTTTTATTGACAAATGTTAATAAATTAAGTTTTTTCCTTTTGTGTTAAGCTATTTATGAATATGTAATTGGTGCTATTAATACTATTACAAATCTGAGACTTATTAATTTATATTACTCTATCCTTCAATTCAATGTGAAAACCCTCTTTCAAAGATTTAAAACACCGAGCCCGATATATCGAAATATCGATATTTTTCATTGATATATATTATATATAACTACTATTTCGATATATTTGAAAACTCTCTATATGATATATATTTGTATTCGATTAGATTTATTTACAGAAACCCCTAATTATAATAAGAATAAGAAGATGGCTGACAGCCACTATAAATAGTAACACGAACACCTTAAACCACAAGTTTTTTGGGTTCTTTGTCGAACCCGCCGTTCTTTGAAAATTTTACTTTTTTTTATTATTTTATTGGAAAAAAAATTTAATATATATACCTACAACTTAAATGTATACGATATATTTGAAAAAATATCGATATATTTAAAAATAAATATCGATGTACAGATAGTTTTCCAACATCCTTATTATATATTAATGAATAAAACTACTAGCGACGCTACCTGCTGGCAGAACAAGTTAACTACCTCCACCCTGTTAAACATACTGAGGACCTATGCTATTTTTTTTTATTTAACTACTTTCATTTTTGTAGTGTTTTTGTTAATTATTTTATAATAAAAAAAGTATTTACAAATATGAATAGACCCCTTTGTTCCTTGAAACATTTTTCAAATGAAACTATCGATGGAAAATATGATAATTTCTAAAGGAGTTATTTATTTTTTCTCACCTCCAAAACAAATGTCTGCAGTGGGGTAATTCCATGCCAGTTCACCAACACCATGACAAATCCTGCCATCTCAAATTTTGAAACTTTGCATGGTTGTTCAATTCGTTGATACAAGTGACCATTTACAGCTCTGCCGTGACAAGCTAAACGGTCCTAACCCAAATCATTTTGGGTGTCTAAATTTGCATGTCTAAATTCATCTTTATATTGTACCCAAATTTCTCTAAAAACACCTTTATGTGGCATTATAAATCTCTAAATCCAATGGTTAGATCCCAATTATTGGTGTTAAGGCGTTCTAATGTCATAAAAAAGTTTTTAGAGCAATTCAAGTACTATGAAAAAATTTATTTTAAAAAATGATTTGGAGTTAGGGCCTTTTAGCTTGTGATGGCTAAGCTGTAGATCTTACAGACTCTTAAAATTTGGGGATTATTGCAATTTTATCATTCGGCAGATGAAAATGGTGATGGTCCGCATGGATGTAGAAATTGCAGCCTGACATATTTTTCTTCCGTGTTTCCCATATTCGCCATGCCAAAGTACAATAATCTGTCATAAACACAAGCAATTAAACATCATTTTCTAAACATTTATTATTCAGCTAGTATCGAGCAATACTTTTTAAATAGATTTTAAAATTAAAATAAAATTAAACTGATCTTACGGTACTTAATCATGGGAGTAGCAGAGTAAAAGCAGAAGAAAAATATTTCACATTACAGTTTCTATATACTATTGGACCATCACCATAATTTTTTTGGTCCAAGAAAAACATGCATGAGCTGTGCCGATTCTTAATATTATTGCTATAGTGAAACCCTCAAAAAGAATGACAAGAAGAACCTATCAAATTTTTCAAGAGTGTATGATGAATTTCCAATCAAAATTTGAATAATATTAATATAAGTTGACAATCTTTTTGATATGATATTTAATGTTATAAAATGACTTTCAACCTGTTTTGAAGTGAGCAAAAATAAAAAAAGAAGTATACAACCTATTTATTTTACTGTTTTGTGCAGGAAAGCATATCTCTAAGAAAAATAACACTTTTATTTTTAACAGAAATTCCATTTATTATATAATTCTGGCATTTTCCTTCGAAAATCCAATAAATGACACTTTAAGTTTATTTTCTGGCTCCAAATAATCATATAATAATTTTAAATATTATTTCTGGCATATTGATGGATATTTAAAAAAAAACATCTATATTGGTTGGTAATTAAGAAAGATATAATTTATTTTTCATCAGAAAACCAATTTAGTTTTCTATGTTCGAATGATAAACATCAACAATAATCTAAAAACTTTAAGAGGCTGTAAAATCTAAAGCTTTAAACGGTTACTTGCATTAATGAATAGAACAACCATGCAAAGCTTTATTAAAATAAGTGGATGTGGATGTCAAAAACATTTTTTTTTTGTTGTTGATAAGATATGGAATGACCTAGTGTTTTATTTACAGATCTCAAAGAATAATTATAATAATAATTACAATGAATAACTATAAGAATTACTTCTTCATCATCATCAGACATAATTATGAATATTTTCATGTTGACCTCCAATGTTATTTTAGGGTTTTAATTGCAATTATTTTATTTCGCAAGCATAATAAGTGAGAAACTACTTTTTGCGAGCAGAAAACTGTTTATACAAGCAGATTGCCACAAGTATAAAACTTTTAGGTTATACACAAATAGTAAAAAATCAAAGGGTATTCTTAGTGTTATTTAAAATTCATAGCCTTAAAACTGACTGATTTTAAATTTGAACTTTCATAACAGCCAGTGTTTTAATTTAATCTCAATTAAACAATCTGCTTTGAAGGAAATGAAAAGGTCTATTGTGCTATTCATGTAGCCCAGTAGTAATAATACAAATAGATATACTTAAATACAGTAGCAAAACAGAGTCACTAAGAAGTCACTGTTGATGATAAATTCAGGAATAAAACTCAAATAGATAGGAAAAGATATCAAGAGTTAGGAATTTCAAAAGTTATTTATTGTTCAAAGGAGAAAAAATAACTGAAATTCAATATGATAAGAAGACCAGTTCAGAACAGGCCCTTCACAACTTTCCATAGATATCCATTAACCCATTTAAATCCTCAAAAGCACAATATATGTAATCAATATGTAGCTCTACAATATCTACTTTAGCTATCTAGTATGCTATGGCTCTAATAATTCATGAAAAACTACAAGATATTGTACTAATAATGTATCAATTTTTGAAAGAAACTTAATTTTGCTACAAACACAATAAAATGTTCTAAACTTATCAATGCAGTAGCAAAATAGGAAAATTCAATGTTGATGGATGATAAATTGAGGAATAAAACTCAAATAGATGAAAGGAAAAGATCTCAAAAGTTAGGAATTTCAATAATTATTGTTCAAAGGAGAAAAAATAACTGAAATCCAATATGATAAGAAGTCAAATCCAGTATAGGCTCTTCATGAGGAACTACAAGATATTATACTAACAATGTATCAATTTTTTAAAGAAACTTTATTTTACTATAAACACAATAAAATGTTTTAAACTTATCAATGGCAGAACACGGTAGAGGCAGTAATGGAAGCTCAATTCATGAAACAAAACTGCTAATACAATACAATACGAGAACCAATATCAATAAAACATCATTATGAACTTATTTGAATAAGGCTTGTGTTAGGATTATTAATTTAAATAATAATGCTTTGATGGAAGTTTTGCTAAATTATAAGCTACTTCTCTCTGGTGTGAAGGTATTTTTTCAGCTTTCATATCTTATGATAATAAACTTTATTGCATGATATGATGAATTTAAGTTAGAACACTTTTAGGGATTCACACTAAAACCTGTATAAGTTATAGAAGTTTAAATTTTAACCAGCATCTATATTATACATCTTTGAAATTAATTATAAATATTATTTATTTTTTTAAATATTAAATAATTACAAAGAACATGATTAACGAGTGTGTTAAGCAGCACCTCAGAATTCTCGAGTCAAAAGCAGTGTTGGTTCAAATCCAGTCTGGAGGGGTTGACTTTAATTTTGTGGTAGACTCGTGTAATAAATCTAAACCTTCTCACTTTGGCTAGAATAGTTTGTTAATCTATAGGGCAACTCATCCTTCCATCCCTGGTTGGAGAATATGAAGACATTAAACCCAATGTATAACAATAGGGTTTAAAAAATTAACTAATATCACTACCAACCATGAAGGGTATTGGTTTCTGCATGATATGAAATTAATAGTTCTATCATCGTTTACGCACAATGGTACTGTGATCTGTATCCAAGCTGAACCCCATTGCAAATGGAGGCTGGGTGAGCCCCAGGAAGGTCTCTGGGTTTAACCACAGTTAAACTCAAAGCTAGGAGCCAACATGAATATGATGATAAACACCATTTATTTATCAGAATTACGTTTACTATCCCATATTAGTTGGATGGGAATGATATATTGGCCCTAATTTTTGTTTTGTTATTTTACTAAAAATAAATGTTCCTTCAACATTGTGAAAGAATATGTATACATTTTGTATACATATCTGTATTCATTCACCAATTCATATTGCATATTTGATATATTTACTGTTGTTGACTAGCACTTGTTGTTATATATCACATACTGTAACCTATGTTCAAATTTTAATTTAATATACACCAGAATATGGTAGCACTGAGCGACATACACCTATCAGGGATAAGTGAGCAGAATAAGCGTTAGCATGGGTATTTAAGGACTGTCAGACTTACTGACAGCTACTATACTGACAGATACTTAGTGTGCAATTATTGTGCAACCTTTGATAACTTCACTCCGATCTATGCGCTTATATTAGTGAAATCATACTAAAACGTGATGAATTGTTTATGGAGAAGTTTAATTTTCCTCATTGTAGCATTGGAATAGAGTCCAGGTGGAAAATTCTTATAACATTTTCAATTTTAAAATGTTTTTTGTTACATTTAATAACGACCATTAATGGACAAAAGATTACAAATAAATGAATCAAGAAAAATACATTGAGATTCAATTTAGTACAATGCTCAACCAATTATTATTTTAATTTAGAAAATGGTGATTAAGAATATTATTTTAAATTAAAAGATTGTACATATAAGTAATAGAAATGAAAATTCAAACTCTTGTTCTAACTAACTGTAATGTTAACATTATGGTGTTTTATATTTAAAATTAAAAAAGGGTGCGGGGATGTTCATGATGTAGGATGGACTATTTGTCATATAGCCGTTAGGCTGAGTAATATGGGAGAGGGGAGAGGAAGCAGACCACACAAAGGCGGTCAGTCTGAACTTATACATGGGGGAGAGCGGATGAAGATTATTGTTTGAGTGAAGTGAGTGAAATAGATAAAGCTTGAAGATAGAACTTCACGATTCGACTGGAAAGAAGAAAAAGAAGTAGCAACATATAAGAAGGTATCGACTCTCCTTTTCAGACTCGCCAATTGCATCCAAGTGCTGAATTTCCTAATGAGCATCCCATTGGTAAAAATAGTTAATTGTTAAATTTAGAAAGATAAGGAATGAATGCTTGGTTGAAAGAATCCACCCGAGAATAAAATAAATTTGGTTAAATTCAAGCTATGTGTTGCTTTGTTTATAACCTGAATAAGCCCAAAAAAAAAAAAAAAAAATCTGTAATCTGTAATCCACTGCAACTCGTGAAGGGTCTTAGGTTCAGTACTTGGTAAGGACCATACTGTTTCTAGACATTGGCCTAACCGTTGGGTTGTGCAGGGAGGTGATTCGGCCGAGATCACGCTCAACCGCCAGGTATTTCCTCCAATTAAGGGTACCCACTTTATAGAGACTGGGTGAGCCCCAGGAGAGCCCCCGATCCCACAGGGTCGATCCACGACTGAATACAGAATAAATAATTATGTGCCTCAGCCGGTCTCGAACCCGAGACCTTGATATTAGTAGCACAGTGCCTTACCCACTGAGCTACCCCGCTCCCTGAATAATCCAAAACATTACATTATATTAGAATTGATGGTTGGATTGACTATTATGAATTTTAATGATAATTTTTTGTCGGGATTAGCCAATGGTTAATCAATATATATAGCATTGATGATCGAAGTAGTTTTTCTACCATTAAATCAAAACAAAGAAACGAACATCACTGACAGTCAGTGACCTTAAACCCCCAGAAAAATGTAGATAATAGATGCTGAAATTTTATATAAGGACAATCGGGGAGAAATAAAAGCGGACAAAAAATGTTCTGATGATGAGGACATATTTCCCTGAAATGCCAAAATAATTAAATAAAGGAGTAGATTATTTTTGGAGGTTATATATTGCCCTTCAATTAATTTTGTATTTTAAGTTAGCTAGCCATTTACTGATCCCCACTAAAAAATAATCACTTATGCCACAGTGTACCTCATGACTAAATTTAACTGATTTATATTGGTGTTTATATTAGAATAGATTTTTAATTATTAATAAATCAATTAAAATGAATAACTAAAAAATGAAAGTGAAAGAAATTATGGCAATGATTAAGTTATCCAAAATAGAAAAAAAATTCATTAAGTTGTAAAAGAAGTAAACGTGGTTTACAATATTTTACATTAAAAATAAATAATATTCGTTCATTTATAACTTTTTCTGTGATGGTGTCATATTGTGAAGTATCCATAACACAGAATCTATCTGACTGTGATGTGGTAACAAATATCATTTAATTCTACAGTATAAACAGCCAACCTGTGAGATTATATTGTAACACAATTTGACAACTCTTTAGTTTTTCTGGAAGTAAGAAAGAGTAACTTCCTTTATAACTTCCTTCCTTTATCAGGGGTATATTTAATTTTTTCTTTTCATACTTAAATAGCATCCCACAACCAAAATTAAAAAAAAAAACATACCTTGAGACCAGAAGAAAATACTAATGAAACTGGAAATCGGCATAGCATACCTAGAACAAATATAAAACTTAATGAAGCAACCAAGAATATTTGTATTCAAACCGTTGGCATAAAATGAGTGTTTTAACAATAAAAGTAATAAATCAAGCATAAGGCCTAGAAAGCCTTAGTGGTAGGTGCTTGCAGAGCTGCCTGTTTCTTGATGTTACATATTCTTATGAGGCAGTCAACTCTGATGAAGCCCATCAAATTTCTATTAAGAAAAAATTTTTCCCAGTATTGGGTTTGAATTAGGGTAGCTCAGCATAGGTAGTCAGTGTTCTAATCCAATTGAATACCTCACTTTCCTAATGTATTTAAATATATATTCAGTTTTAAAATAAAAGTGAAATCATCTACATTATTAATCACTCTGTCCTATATTGACGGCAGAAAATTTAAATTCATTTAAGAGTAAAAACTGAATGAAATTTCTTTATTTATTGCTTTAATTTATTTATTTTCTAATAAACTAATCAGACAAAGAATAAGAACTGTAAAAGAACATTTAAAAAAATAACATTTAAAAACTGATGGTATTATCTTCTCTTAAAGAAAAAAATAAAATAAAATAAGAAAAAGCGAAAATGAGTGATTCGAGAGTGAGTTCAATATATTAAATAGCTGGGACATGCAATCAGTTTGGATGATGGTAGAGCAGCAAAAATATATGATAAACACCATTTATTTATCAGAATTACGTTTACTATCCCATATTAGTTGGATGGGAATGATATATTGGCCCTAATTTTTGTTTTGTTATTTTACTAAAAATAAATGTTCCTTCAACATTGTGAAAGAATATGTATACATTTTGTATACATATCTGTATTCATTCACCAATTCATATTGCATATTTGATATATTTACTGTTGTTGACTAGCACTTGTTGTTATATATCACATACTGTAACCTATGTTCAAATTTTAATTTAATATACACCAGAATATGGTAGCACTGAGCGACATACACCTATCAGGGATAAGTGAGCAGAATAAGCGTTAGCATGGGTATTTAAGGACTGTCAGACTTACTGACAGCTACTATACTGACAGATACTTAGTGTGCAATTATTGTGCAACCTTTGATAACTTCACTCCGATCTATGCGCTTATATTAGTGAAATCATACTAAAACGTGATGAATTGTTTATGGAGAAGTTTAATTTTCCTCATTGTAGCATTGGAATAGAGTCCAGGTGGAAAATTCTTATAACATTTTCAATTTTAAAATGTTTTTTGTTACATTTAATAACGACCATTAATGGACAAAAGATTACAAATAAATGAATCAAGAAAAATACATTGAGATTCAATTTAGTACAATGCTCAACCAATTATTATTTTAATTTAGAAAATGGTGATTAAGAATATTATTTTAAATTAAAAGATTGTACATATAAGTAATAGAAATGAAAATTCAAACTCTTGTTCTAACTAACTGTAATGTTAACATTATGGTGTTTTATATTTAAAATTAAAAAAGGGTGCGGGGATGTTCATGATGTAGGATGGACTATTTGTCATATAGCCGTTAGGCTGAGTAATATGGGAGAGGGGAGAGGAAGCAGACCACACAAAGGCGGTCAGTCTGAACTTATACATGGGGGAGAGCGGATGAAGATTATTGTTTGAGTGAAGTGAGTGAAATAGATAAAGCTTGAAGATAGAACTTCACGATTCGACTGGAAAGAAGAAAAAGAAGTAGCAACATATAAGAAGGTATCGACTCTCCTTTTCAGACTCGCCAATTGCATCCAAGTGCTGAATTTCCTAATGAGCATCCCATTGGTAAAAATAGTTAATTGTTAAATTTAGAAAGATAAGGAATGAATGCTTGGTTGAAAGAATCCACCCGAGAATAAAATAAATTTGGTTAAATTCAAGCTATGTGTTGCTTTGTTTATAACCTGAATAAGCCCAAAAAAAAAAAAAAAAAAATCTGTAATCTGTAATCCACTGCAACTCGTGAAGGGTCTTAGGTTCAGTACTTGGTAAGGACCATACTGTTTCTAGACATTGGCCTAACCGTTGGGTTGTGCAGGGAGGTGATTCGGCCGAGATCACGCTCAACCGCCAGGTATTTCCTCCAATTAAGGGTACCCACTTTATAGAGACTGGGTGAGCCCCAGGAGAGCCCCCGATCCCACAGGGTCGATCCACGACTGAATACAGAATAAATAATTATGTGCCTCAGCCGGTCTCGAACCCGAGACCTTGATATTAGTAGCACAGTGCCTTACCCACTGAGCTACCCCGCTCCCTGAATAATCCAAAACATTACATTATATTAGAATTGATGGTTGGATTGACTATTATGAATTTTAATGATAATTTTTTGTCGGGATTAGCCAATGGTTAATCAATATATATAGCATTGATGATCGAAGTAGTTTTTCTACCATTAAATCAAAACAAAGAAACGAACATCACTGACAGTCAGTGACCTTAAACCCCCAGAAAAATGTAGATAATAGATGCTGAAATTTTATATAAGGACAATCGGGGAGAAATAAAAGCGGACAAAAAATGTTCTGATGATGAGGACATATTTCCCTGAAATGCCAAAATAATTAAATAAAGGAGTAGATTATTTTTGGAGGTTATATATTGCCCTTCAATTAATTTTGTATTTTAAGTTAGCTAGCCATTTACTGATCCCCACTAAAAAATAATCACTTATGCCACAGTGTACCTCATGACTAAATTTAACTGATTTATATTGGTGTTTATATTAGAATAGATTTTTAATTATTAATAAATCAATTAAAATGAATAACTAAAAAATGAAAGTGAAAGAAATTATGGCAATGATTAAGTTATCCAAAATAGAAAAAAAATTCATTAAGTTGTAAAAGAAGTAAACGTGGTTTACAATATTTTACATTAAAAATAAATAATATTCGTTCATTTATAACTTTTTCTGTGATGGTGTCATATTGTGAAGTATCCATAACACAGAATCTATCTGACTGTGATGTGGTAACAAATATCATTTAATTCTACAGTATAAACAGCCAACCTGTGAGATTATATTGTAACACAATTTGACAACTCTTTAGTTTTTCTGGAAGTAAGAAAGAGTAACTTCCTTTATAACTTCCTTCCTTTATCAGGGGTATATTTAATTTTTTCTTTTCATACTTAAATAGCATCCCACAACCAAAATTAAAAAAAAAAACATACCTTGAGACCAGAAGAAAATACTAATGAAACTGGAAATCGGCATAGCATACCTAGAACAAATATAAAACTTAATGAAGCAACCAAGAATATTTGTATTCAAACCGTTGGCATAAAATGAGTGTTTTAACAATAAAAGTAATAAATCAAGCATAAGGCCTAGAAAGCCTTAGTGGTAGGTGCTTGCAGAGCTGCCTGTTTCTTGATGTTACATATTCTTATGAGGCAGTCAACTCTGATGAAGCCCATCAAATTTCTATTAAGAAAAAATTTTTCCCAGTATTGGGTTTGAATTAGGGTAGCTCAGCATAGGTAGTCAGTGTTCTAATCCAATTGAATACCTCACTTTCCTAATGTATTTAAATATATATTCAGTTTTAAAATAAAAGTGAAATCATCTACATTATTAATCACTCTGTCCTATATTGACGGCAGAAAATTTAAATTCATTTAAGAGTAAAAACTGAATGAAATTTCTTTATTTATTGCTTTAATTTATTTATTTTCTAATAAACTAATCAGACAAAGAATAAGAACTGTAAAAGAACATTTAAAAAAATAACATTTAAAAACTGATGGTATTATCTTCTCTTAAAGAAAAAAATAAAATAAAATAAGAAAAAGCGAAAATGAGTGATTCGAGAGTGAGTTCAATATATTAAATAGCTGGGACATGCAATCAGTTTGGATGATGGTAGAGCAGCAAAAATATTGTATTAGGTAATACTAGATGGTATCAGAAATCAATAGCAAAAGAAAAAAGGAAGGACTCGGTGGCTAAGGACCAAATAAAATTTGGAATTTGTAAGGCTTTGTTTATAATTGAAGTGATTTGCTTGGTGAATAGAAAGTAACAGGTCCCTAGAGGGTATAGGTATGCAATTTAAGCAGTTCATATTGAGGAAGTTTGATTGCTTGTTCAGTAGATATTCTGAGTTGAGTTGTTCAGTAGACATTCTAAAGATAATAATAGCAATTCAAAAATAACAGGAAAGTGAGCTCATCTGGTGGTTTGAGGATTTTAAAAAAACAAGTCGGTTATCAAAGTGGGGAGGTGTGCGATTCTGCCTAGCAGGGAATCACTTCCCTCTTCTCCACTATAAACATTTCCAATAAATATCATTGTTTCTATTTTCAGGCTCCTACTAAGGAACCTGCTACCCTCTACCCTCCAAGAAAATCGCTTCCAGTATAAAGAAGACCTAAAAGACTTGCACTTTATGTGGACAGCTATGGTTTAGGTAGTTGAAGAAACTAATGATAGATTCATATGCTTGCAGAGCCATTGCTTAAATAATAAAATTTACAGAATTGCTAAACGAGTAAACTAAGTTGCAAAACCATGGGAATTATTCAGAATTTTAAATTGTTATGTCAAGAAATAAATAATTTCAAATTGCTAAGTTTTCACAATTCTATAGATATAAAATAACAAAAGAAATGGAACAAAGTATTCATTTATTTATTTATACAATCCTCAAGATTTGTTTTCAAATCCAAAGAGCTCTACAAAGACCTTATATTATCACATAGAATACTAGAAAGGGATTAAAGCAATTTAAAAATGCATTACAAAAACACATCTCATCAGAAATAAAAAACAGAAAGACTACATGAATTTTCAATATAATTTATTTATTTTTTTAATTCATGATTGTATTCAAAAGATTAAAAAAATTAAGCACTCTTGAAAAAAAATTAGTATTGGAAAAAATGTTTATATTAGAGATGAGTAACATAAGTTAATGCCAATTATTGGTCAATGATTTAATGAAATCCTAAAATATAATTCAAAGATAATTATAAAGCAATTAAACTGATGATATCCCATGTAAACTGCAGAAAATATATAAAAAACATTTATAAACTTCTTTGAAATTTTTTCATTTCACCTTAAAAATTAAATATCATGAATGAGATATTTGAATTTTTAGTTAGGGTATAAGCTATTGAGTAAAAGTAATTAGAACATTGAAAGTAATTTGAATTACTTCAATTACACCAAATGGTAACAGATGGGTATGGAAGTGGTTTCTAACAGGATTAATACAATACAATTATATAACATAATACAATTATGTTTGAAAGTTTTTTTAGAAGAATGTAAAACATTGAATCAAATTAATAAATATGCTGTAAGTTGATCATAAAACAATAAAAAAATTGTTGTTTGAACTACTTCCTATGAACAACCCTATGACTTATTATTTAAACCAGACAGAGTCACAAGTTCTATAAATATTACTATATTTATTAACCAAAATTAGAAAATAACAATTAAAATATTTATGATTTGCAACTATTATATTTACCAAAAGGAACTGTTTAGTCTTTAAATTTTAATAAATTATATTAGGGGACTGGAACGTTCTCTTTAAAAGGAGACTCCTGCTACCTAGCGGAAGTAATGGGAACTACTTCTACCAACTCAATAACAATTGAAAATTAAATATTTTCGAATACAGACAAAACAAGAAAAATGAAAATTCGAAAAGTCATTATCATAAATAATATTGAAATAAAATTATATAATTAAAACTGCTAATTATAACACTTTATCACCAATAATCAACGAAAACAATGATATACATGTATTAATATATTTAATCAAATTCATCATTTATGGAAAAAATTAGATATTTGAATAAATAGTAATAAATTATAGTTGATTTATAACAAAAAAAATTAAATTAAACTATTCCAAAATAAAATATGTGCATAAACAGGAAGTGTTAGGGTGAATACAGAAATATATATCCAGAAGCAATAAGTGCTTTGTTCAATGAACTGATTAGTCTGCTTTAATATTTGCAATATAATTAACACCACTCAGGTAATATATTCATTTTAAATAATTCATTTAATTGCCTTTATCAGATATTGTTTTACTCAAACATAACATGAAGCATATATTTCAAAGCCCATTTTATTTATTATTTTGTATGACTGTATATCTATTTTTTATGCAGTTCTGGGAGAATAGTGATATTTAGTGATAAATTGTTTCCTACTGGAAAAAATAAGGTAGGTCTAAGTAAATTGATATAATAAGTAGATCTAAGATTGTTTTAAGATCTTTTATGAAAGTGCACAGTTAATAATAAATCAGATCTAAAAGACACAATATTCTCAGAAAATTGAAAATGAAACATAATTTCAAGGTTACAAAAAAAAAAATAAAATAGTAAATATTCAAACGTATTCATTTAATTGGACTTTTTCTCAAAGATAATATATATTTTTTTTTTAAATATTCATAATATTCCATAGGATTTATGACTATAAAATATAATTCAGATTTGAAAATATAATTTAGCATTAAGTGCACAGAGTTTTCAAATTAATAATGAAACAACTGATAGTAATTGTGGAAAATCACAGTAACTCTTTAAGCTGCCAAAATTTAACAGGCAACAAACTCTCTTGTTCTCCATTTGCTTCATTAAAATAAGAGGCTGTCACACCCTTCAAGAACTTGAGTGAAGGGGTCAGTCTTTTTATATTCTAGCAAATAGGCTCAAGTTGAGATTAAATAAAATATGAAAGTTAAAGTTAACTTTGGATTCTTTTATAAAAATATTTTTCATGATCTTTCACACCAAAAATTGAAACTGGATGAATTATTCAAATAATAGTGAAAATAAATATTGGTGCACAAAAAAATTAGCAAACTTAAGAACTAATGTGGTAAGCATTCAAGGGTCAATCCATTATATGAGGTGCTCCATATAAGAAGGCCGATTTTTTTTTTCTTTCTTTGAACACTGATAGTAATATTTCATATATAAATATACTATATATATACACGCATAGCATATATAATATATATGTATATGTATATATATATAAATATATATATATATATATATATATATATATATATATATATATATATATATATATATATATATATATATATATATATATATATATACATATATATATATATATATATATATATATATATATATATATATATATATACACACACAGCATATATAATATTATACTATAAGTCAGCTTATGGTGACATCATGGATTTGTCCTTCTATGAAACACCTCATATGTGATTGATTATGTTATTTTCTTCTATAAACTTAGATTATGAACAAATTTTCAACATAACCGTAAAATCCTAATTATATTTCAACTCAAGATAAAACTCCCATTGATTAAAAATACAATTCTGCAAAGTATCTAATTGAGAAAAATTCTATGAACTCTAATTATTAGATAAAATTTCAGATTAAAAAAATCTTCAACGAGCATCTTGAGAAGGGCTGGTTTTCAATTCATGTTTGATACCATTTTGAAATCTGTTGCATTGAGACTCGAGTGAGTTAGAAAATTGTAATTTCTGTTGATATTAAAAAGATTTTAAAACTATTGAAATATTTTTAAAATATCCATTTCTGTATAAAGTACAGCCCCATTCTTCCAGATCCACCTAAACCCTGGATTATCTAAAACTTTTCTTGTTTTTCTATAGGTACTTTTGTTTTAGTTCTCAATAAGTTAATAAGAAATTATATTACACAATATTAACAGAAATTCTTAATTTTAATAATGCAATTTAGGATGCATTTTAATATGTAAGTTTTTTTTTAAATTTAAAATACATAGGTTTGTGTGTACAAGGGAGAAGTTGGTTGGGAGCTTATTCTCATTGATAAGTATAAATTTCTTTTAATGTCTGCGGACATTTTTGCCTAAATTTCAGGCCTTCATCAGAGCTAAGCAAAATAAGTTAATAACCAGTATGAAGTAGACTAAATTAAAGTATAAAAGAAAAAATAAGAAGATAACAAATATTATGAAATTATCCAAATGTGAAAATATATGAAAATTATTCTATATTTTCAGAAATACAGGAAATAAAGAATATGTTTATTAATTGAATTATATCTCACATCTAATTTTATTTTTGAAATCAATTAGTGTTTAATAAAAATTATTTTTAAAAGTTAGGCATATGTATTTGTTGGGAAAGCAAACCCCAATAGGATAATCACTTGTGAAAATAGGGATAGAAATTTTTCATATAAGTCCCTTCCCGTCTATTCTGTTTTGTTTCTTATATGCATTAGGCCTAGCCAAATTGTTCCTTAAAAACAGGGTTCTACTGTGATTCTTTTACAAATTTATAGTGAAAACAAGGCAGAAAGATTGATTTCATAACTCAGCTAGAGAATCAAATACATAAACAATCCTAAAAATTGTGAAACCAACACTCATGCAGTGATATAACGAATCATTTAAAAAAAATTCAGATTTTTGTTGGAGATCCTGTTTATCATATACTTTTTTTTTGCTTCTTTCTTTCCCACAATGTCCCTGAGAGAGACTAATAAATAGTATATCCCTTTCAATGCCAGGGACTGTTTCTTGTTGCTATCGCCTTTGGCCACCAGTAAAATTTCAATTTGTTTTATTCAAAATGACATTTTTGTATTCTAATTACTTTCTAAAGCAAAACAAATTTTTTTTTATGGCAACAGTTGCGACTATAATCTCTAGGCTATAAACTACTAATAACTAGGCTATAGACTATAATCTCTAGGCTATCAAAAAAATTAAATCCTCCTCAGTAGCGGAGGCCCCAAAAGTTGCTATTAGTTAAGAATTGTCTTAAAACCTATTGTTTTTCAAAAAAATTTAAATAATTTGAATTCAATATGGTAAAACTTCATTTGCATTTTATTCTTGAAGTTAAGTTAGAAGAAATTTAATTATAACAATTTAGAACTTAAATTTTAGTGTTTAAAAGCAAATGTATTATTTTACAAATGTTCCTTTCAGTCATGGAATCATTTATATTATGCTTTTCTACATTATAAATCAATTAGATCTTACCAGATAAATGAGCTTTTATTGTTATGGTCACATTTTTACTTGAGATAGAGCGTAGTAAACAAAGATAACAGTAAAGTGACTCAAAAACAAATCAGTTTATTTTATACAAAAAAAAGTTTTGTAAGTTTAAGAAGATCTTGACTGAGAAAGTCAATGAAGGTCAATGAAGAACACACTAATAATTGTAACTTATTTTTATTGTGTAGAAACATTTGTTATCACTGTTGCTACCTTGTTTTTTCTTAGCCCTGATGATGGTCTAAGACTTTGGCCAAAACATTTGCATACAATGAAAATAAGTTACACTTATTAGTATGTTCTTCATAGACCCCAACATTCCAACCAACTTCTCCTTGAAATTAGATCTAATGTCAACTAATCTCATACCAAAAAGTTATGTTCATTAAATTTTTCTACATTGAAGAATAAATAATAAAATTACACTTTTTTTAGACTTTTAAAAGGTATTACCACAGCTAATGCCAAACAAGTGGCTATACTGAGACGGGGATTTTCAAGACCCTACAGGTAGAGTGTCGAAGACCCTTTGGCATTATGAACAGGGAAGGACAACCCAATGTTGAAACATGTAATATTTCTAAAATTAACGAGAAAATGAACAAAAATTACACCAGTGAATATGCGTAAAATAAAGATTAACCCTCCTGACTCCAGAAGAAGAAAATAAGACTAAATATTGGGTGTGGTAGGGGAAGATATGAATAGGAACACTTTTTCAAAGAGGATTTTTTAAAAATCAGGATTAGCTCTCTATGGTCATTTGAAAAATTCTGATTAATCTTTAAGTATCTGGCTACTAACTGCATACCATAATAAATGTTTAATTTATTTATTAATTTATTAAGGATTAGGTAAACAAAATTAAAAAAAAAAAATTGTCCCTAGGTACATGCTGATGTACCAAGGGACAAGTAGTGTTGTGCTAATGGACATCACTGAAGCGTACCTTCTTTTAAGACTTTTGTAGGAAAGACCGTTATTGACAACAATTTTTATTTAATTAAAATTACATTAGAAACAAAAAACAAACAGATGATTTTTTTTTTTTTGGAGGGGGAGGAGGAGGAACAATAATTTTCAAATTTGATGGATTCCATTAATAATAGCTGTGGTTGCTCCAAGGTGGGGTTTACATGTGATATAAAATGTTCTAAATAATACAGAAAAATATTCTCATTCGACCAACCACTTATAGTTGCCTTTCCTACATAGCCAGCCAGGAGTATCTTTTAGCATGAGGTCTTTAATATGAACTCGGGGATAATGAATAGCGGTGGACTTGAGTTTCCTGTTGCAATATTGCATGCTACCCTAGTGACATTGCTGCTACGTTCAGCCGAGGTAATCTGATCAACTTACTTAGCTCCTCTCTCAGCCGGTTAAGCCCTTTTTACCTCTGCCTTGCTTCAAGACATGGTATTTTAATTAATTGTTTTTAATAAGGAACAATTAGTTTACTCATAAGTAATTTAACTTGTGGGACCATATTGCACCAAGAGACATTGGAAGTCACTTTTCCCTGGTACAACCTGGTACAACATGTATTTTTGTCCCCTGGAACATCGATGTATACTTTCCCCAAAAAATCATAATAACTTTTAAAATACTGCACTAATCCATCAAAGCCTTTTATTATTTCATAGCTAAATAAAACCACTTTAACAAAAAAGTACTGTTCTTTAAATTAAACAAGTATTGTCAAGATGAAAACTTTATAAGTTGATACAATATTTTTACTCATCAGAATCAAAAATACTTAACCAGCTCCTGTCAGGCAGCTGATGACTCAGGGAATCCCAGGTTCAGGCTGCAATCATGTCTGGTAAAAAGCAAATTTTCCAAGTGGGAGAAAAAAAAACCTTTCGGTACAGCATACCTACAAACCCTGCTTGTCCTCTGTTACATGTGTCCCCAGATATAACACCTTCCCCTACTTATGCACCCAATCTAATTTGTTGGTTATTTTGCTATTTGTCTTGTTTTAATTGCAGTAAATATTGTAAGGAAAACAAATAAATGAAATCTTATCTAAAATTTTACTTAAGTAAAATACAAAATGGAGCCCACAGTGGTTTTTGCTAAACTAAAAAAAATCACCATAAATAATATGCTTAAAATTTTGTCAAATTGACGATAATTAATTACAGATAGTTAGAAAAAATGTAATGTAATTTCATAAATGTATCTCTGATTTTGCATGCATAGCATACAGAAAAACAAAGCATAGGGATTTGGTGGACCAAAAGAGGGTAATTTTTTCTAATTCTGTGGACTATCTTTTTACTTCAAAGAATTGAAGATTAATGAACCATCTCCCAAATTTTAATGGAAAAGCACAATTTAGGTGATAGTGGGGTAAGATTTTATCAAAAAAGTAGTTGTTGCAACTGTTAGTCGGCACCGAAAGGAATATAGAAAATTGCCATTCTATATTCCCTGAACTTATTAGTATATATTTATTAAAATTTAGACAATAAAAATAGATTCTTGACCTCACAGATTAAAAGATTTTTTTTTTTTTTTTTTTGGAGCTACATTTTATTCAAGAGCGTTTCTCAGTTTTTCCTTTAACCAAAGAAAACTTGCTACATGAGATTTTCTTTCATATTTTGAATCATTCTGCTTCCCTTTTAGAAAAACAAATGGCAGATTTTGTACGAGCTGGATGTGAGAAGATAAATGAAAAGAATTATGCTCACAACAGCTTGAGAATCTTATTGGTAGCCTTCAACAGTATTTTTATACTCACATTTTTATCCATGAATTTATTATTATATCTTTTAAACTACTATATTTTACTTTTACATGTTATTGCCATAATGTTTCTTGACAATGAATAACTACCGCCAGCTGTGGTACTGGTACCCATAATTTAAATTTTTCTTTTCCTCAATATTTATCAAGATATGCAGCTTAATCCTGACAGTAACACACTCAATTTCAATTGCTATCAGACATTCTAGACCTTTCAGGCCTCGTGAGCATAAGATTAAAAAATTAAAAAGTTTCTATACTTCAAACTATGCTAAATTTTTTTTCATATTGTAATATAATATTTCAACTGTCACATGTCATTTTAAGTTTTCTTTATGTTTTATAATTGCAAAATGGTCCTTTAGTGATTGTATGGAACAATGTTAAACACTTTGTTTCTTAAAACAGTTTTATTTCCAATATTTGCATAATTAGTTAGGCATGTTTCCGCTCTCTAAAAACTAAAATAAATATTCTAAGATTTTAGACCTAGAACACTCTTAGGACGTTCAGTGCAGGATGGGGTCAATTGACCCCAAGTCTAAATTTTGCAACTGCTATTGCAAAATTTCAATAAAATAAAATTTGATTTGCTTACCTAACTTAGTTTGATTTAATTATTTTACCAAATACATACTCACATCAATACTCTAAGTTTGTCAATTCAAAAAAAGATAAAAAATGTGTTTCATTGTCCTAAAAAAAAAAGTTATATTCTGGAGGAGAGAGGGGACATCACAAAAAGATCTGTGATTCCCTAATCTCTAAAATTCTGATATATGCTAACTTCAGGAAATATAAACCTCCTAACTTCTATAAAATCTTTATTATGTCTTAATCATTATCCAATGTTTCGGTTAGTCACGTTGGATAATGATTATGACATAATAAAGATACTATCAAAGTTAGAAGGTTAATGTTTCTTTAAGTTAACATATATTAATACACATTAAAGCCTTCGAAAAATAAAACATTAATGTATACATTCTAAAATTCTCATTGAAATGCAGAAAAGTTTTATTTCAAATGAGGGAAAAGGTGTTGTAATTAAAAAAAAAAAAGTAAAGTTTGCATGTGGTAAATGAATTTTTAAATTAATTAATCAATGGCCTGCTGCTGTAGTATACTGATTTAAGCCTATCTAGTGGGAAAGCACATGATTAAATTAATTAATAAATTTTCAGAATGCTGAATGCATCTAACTAATGAAAGAGTATGGGGTCAATCGACCCCATGCGGCACTTGTGCATAGATATGGGTTTTTCTATCTGCACTGAACGTGTTAAAGAACATGATAGGCCTATACAAAACATTTATGTAGCAGGTATATCATAGGTCTCTTAGGCGTGTTATGTCTTAGAAAAAAGGCGAGAACTAACCTTTCAATGATGGTATGCTCGAGTTTGAAAATTAATAGTTATACTAGAATAACTTAGAATAGAAGAATAGGTGGAGTAAGTCTGCTCCGAAAGTCCAAAGGAGAAGCCTGGAGGAGGAAAGACTGTTGTCCACAGGCTACTCAGGTCTAAGTTGTTATAGTGAGGGTTACTTCATACAAGGAATTTATAATTGGTAATAAATAAATAGAATAATCATAGTCTTATGATCAATTTTATTTTACTATGTAAATTGCTAATAACCTTTTCTTGAATATTAATAATTTTTAGAATAGAGAAATATTTTATTTTCCTTTTGAATACTAACTTCAAAATCATAAAAACTTCAACCATTATTAGAACCTTAAATAAAACATTATTTTTCTTCTTCTCCCTCTTTAGTAGGCCCTAAAGGAGGACCATTTATTTAAAAAACATGTCTCATAACATTTGGCATAATATATATTTTAGAAAAAGTTTGAATATTGAAGGAAATATAATTCTAAACACCTTTTTGTTTTAGATTCCTTGCACCTCTTGGGACCAATGAAGCCCCATTTAAGGTATGTTATTAGCTTTTCTTACTTTTTTTGTAAATATCTACATGGATAATGATACATTTGTTGTGCTGGTATATTCCATATGTTATGTATTGGCCACTTTCCCCTTAATAAACACTTGGGCAGGAATAAATTGAGGGGTCTGCAACCAATAAAGAGGCAGATCCGTTTTTGGCTAATTTTCAGTAAGACTGGATACCAGGAAAAAAAAAAAACGCTTGTTCATCAAATAAAGTGAGTAGCTCCAGCCTTTAGTTCCAACATTTTCTGCCAGATAGCAGCACTTCCATTTGACTTAATGGTGCAAGAAGGATTTAACTCCTGGAGCTACCTCCTAATCCTTCTAATAAGAGTGAAGAACAGTAACTAAGAGTATGTCAAAAAAACAAGCAAGAAGTTTAATGTTCTTCATTTTTGACTGGAGATGATATTTAACTTTGTTAACATTCTCAAATCCCTGTTTTTGAAAAATGGTAAATCATTACTGCAGGAAGTATACTTAAAGACAAGAACTTGATAGCTAAGAACATTGTATTTTTGTATTTTTTCATTAGAAGAAGAATTCTTCCTCCTCTACTCCTCAAGAATAGGAGAGCAGGTTCCAGATAGCCCAGTGTGATTTCTTATCATACTACTATATAAAAGGGTAGCATGTTTTTCATTTGTAACTGCTAACCGCAAAAACTACTGAACCAATCTACCAAATTTTAGCTACATTATCTTCATAGTCCCCGAAAGGTTTAACAATAATAAAATATATCTATTTATCATTAAAATAATATTAATAAGTGATTAATAAGTCGCTAAGAGAAGAAATCTTCTACTAACATACCTTTTGTAGCACTGACAACTTCAAACCTATGGTTGCAAGTTGACCACAAAAACATTTTCATAAGTGTGAAATTATTGGGTGAAAACATTATTTTGTGAATAAAATTGGAAAGTAAGAAACAACAAATAAAAAACAGTTTGATTGAATTAGAATTATTTGAGTGAAATTTTATTGCTATTTAGACAAGTTTATTGTCTATTAATTAATTTTTAATTTTTTATTAAAATTAACTTTTAAGAAATTACATACAGAAAGGTAATCAGGCGAGAAAATCTCAGTAAAAAATCAAATAGAGGAATGAAAACCTTGGAGACTAATCGGCATAATAGAACTGAGCAATAACCTCAGTCTGGGGTTGGCCAAGGCTGGGACGAAACATGCAGAATCATGTGTCTTTCATGATTTATCTGTTCTGTTTTTCTTTCTTTTCTTCTTTTCACTCATCTTCTACCCTTTTTACCTCAACACTCCATTTCCCATGTTTCTTATAATCACATCCTAATCCCAATGTTGAAGATTTGATTCATTGGACAATATGTTCCTTATGAGGATCTTTAAAAGTGTGAATGATGTTATAATTATTAAAAATGATAATGTGTATGTAAATATCTAATTTTAACTGAACTATTGATATCAAACTTTCAAGTGTTATCATTTAATCTACATTTAATATATATATATATATATATATATATATATATATATATATATATATATATATATATATATATATATATATATATATATATAGGGAATAATTGTTATAGGGAAGCATTGCTGGGTCAGCAATAAAAAAAGAATAAGCTCAAAAACTGAATTTGAAAAACTTTTTTTTTTTTAATTTTCAAAATTGTATGGAATGGAATAGCTTCCTTATTGCTGCAAACCCCTCAATTGGCAATTTTATTTATAGGCTTCTGTCTGAATTTATATTCCGAAACTTCATATTTTTCTAATATTCTATTTAAACTTTGTGCCAATTTGGTTATGTAAGTACATTTTTTATATAAAAAATTATTAAACAATTAAATCTATATTAGAAGATATAATTTTTCCAGTTTATTAAGGTTAAAGTGAACTACCATCCTAGTAATTTTATTCATATTTACATCCTTATAGACCAATGTTTCGTGACAATCACAACATTTTCAGGATCTGTACCTATAATATTAATTAATACATCAATAAATAAAAATAAAATATTCCACAGTTTACATTATAGTTTTTCAATGTTCAATTTAAACTTTGTGCTGATTTGTTTATGCAAGTACATTTTTTATATTAAAAATTATTAACGTTTGATACTATAATATTTCTGTTATCTACATCATCATTTAAACAATTATTTATATTTATACCAGATCTCCAGGTTTTGTTAATTGTATTCATTGGATAGTATAAATGTAATATTTGTCTATTATTTTAATTGCTTTATTCATAAATTTTTTGATAATATTTATTTTCATATGATATGGATGATTTGAGTAGTAATTTTATGTAATTAGGGATTGATAAATTATTTGCTACTTCTATAATTTTGTTTTTATTGAAAACTAGTTTCGAATGTTATACATTCATCTTCAGTTCTAAAAACACACAAAAATTCAAAAATCAGCAATTCAAAATACAGTTTGGTATTATTAAATTAAGTTTAATATAAATTAGTATTATAAAACATTTATGAATTATGGATTTAATTAAGACAAGAAATCAAATACATGATGGTACTCACCAAAGTTTAAGTAGATTACATCAAACACAAAAGTTTGTATTGGTTTGTTCTCGCACTGAACTAGCAATGGAAGAAAGATTGGGTATTTATAGCTAAACGGTTTAGGGGTAGGGGTTTTTTCAATAATTCCGGTGAGTAATTGTTTTTTCTGTTATTGATGGGAATAAATTTAAAATTGGACTATTGGAGATATTTATCATTATCCAGAGCATCATGGGTTGAATTGCCAATAAAGTATTGGAATTCGAATTGGAACTGATGTTAGGGGATAGGAGCTTTGAGATTGAATGCTACCCCAAAAATCTCATATCTCATATGGAACAATCAAATAGCTTATTCAGAGCTAGGATGTGTTGAAAATTTCTACAGGAATTTTACTTGTCAATTGAAGATTATTAGAAGATAGGATAATAATACAATAACCAACATTTATTAATCATAATGGCTTTTTTTGACATTAATAAAATATCTTGCAAACAAATTTAACAGGTGAACATACCAACACACCAGTGTTCAAGCGCTCTTCGAGGAAATGCCTGATGATTTTATAATTGCGAAACCATGCTAAATAATAATTGTTAATGAATAATAACATTGTATTATAAAATAACTTGCAGATTTTTAAATAGAAATATTCACTAAATTATAAGATATGAGATTCAGTATCGAAATTTGAGTGCAATGCTCCTTGGTGTTGATGCTTTACATGAGATTTAATGGATATTTGATGAATCATCCCAATGAGAGTCACGAAACAGCTAACACAATCTTTTTTGTTGTCTTATAACAAAACGACTTCTGAAAATGTTTTGTTGTTTCTCCTTTGTTCAGCAACTTTCCAGAACATCTAATGTGGTAATGAATCAAATTTTTGTAATGAGGATTGATTGTAGGTACTGTAATAGTTATTGTAATATAAAATAACTTGCAGATGATTAAATTAGAATGTTCACTAAATTACAAGATATGACTTTTAGTCAAAAACTCCTTGGCAGTTATGATTTCCATGAGATTTAATGGGTTTTAGGTGGATCATCCCAAAGAAACCAATCAAACAGCTAACACGATCTGTTTTTGAATCACAAACAACTGATTTTTTCGGTATTAATGCATGAACTACCTAGCATTATAGATAATTACTTTTAATATATAAAGTACATTAGGATAATAAGTAATGTTCACCAGGAGCAATATCCTCCTGTTTGAACTAATGGAACCTTGCCTTTTGCAGTTCGCTGATTAGCAGCTCATTAGCTGAACAATCGCAAGTCTCTATTAGCCAAGCATAATCACTACTGCCTAATTGCCTGCTACATCCAGACCTTAATCAAATAGGCTACCTTAAATGGACAAACATGTTAGTGGGATTCTGTTTGCGAAGAAAATATCTAAAAAAATTTGTCTTACTTGTGGTAATGGTAGAGTCCTGCAAGAGGGCCTATTGGATTTTTTTGTTCGTATTTCTGATTAATTGTAAAAAAAAAAAAACCTGTACCTCTACAACCCGATAAGGGTCTTGGGTTCAGTACTTGGTAAGGGCCGTACTGTTTCTAGGCCAACGGATGTGCAAGGATTAATTGTAAAGTTTTTATTTAAATAGATTTATTTTTACATTGAATGAATGTTTTCATATAAAAATTTGTACTTATTTTCAAATGACAATAATTATAAAAGGCGGTATAATATCAAGTGATTCATTAAAAACTATTAACATTTGTTTAGAGCATTAAAAATTATTTACTTTCTGACTCTTATGCCCAAAGCCTTGAACTATGACCGCTACTAGGGAGAGCAAAGGAAGCATCTGCTCTGGGTGACAGAATTTACGGTTAATCAAATTTCGTGCGAAATTTAATTTTTAGTTTTTTTTTAATCTGAATTCAGGCAGTAAAATGGGTTGTTATAATATGATGATATTTGTTTCGAATTTATTGTCTAAAATACTGTTATAAAACTGTTGACTTTAATAGGAGGGGGGGGGGAGAAGGAGCAGCAAAATTAAGCTTGCCTCCCAGACAAAAGTCTTAGTTCCTGTCCCTGTTTGAACGTCCTAAAATGTCTAATTTTGCAATTGAAGTTTAGGTAAATACTATTTGTTTATTAATTAAAATAAATATATAAAGTAAGTAAAGTAAAATATCAAAACTAACATAAATATAATTACAATTAAATTGTAAAGGTGTGTGTTTAAAGTTATATACTTAATTTGTAACATTCATGAAAAAGTTTATTGCATATGACTGCTAATACAGTAAATATAAACTGACAGTATCAAAATGTTAAGAGATTAAATGGAATTTCTTGAGTTAAACAGGATGGGAATAGTTCAAGAAAAACTTAAATTTTAAGTAAATATCTTTGCAATAATATAAGTATACAAATATCTTTGCAAACAAATTTAAATGATCCACATTGGTAGTTCAAGCAGTATTCAAGGAAGACCCTGATGATTTATTATTGCGAAACCATACTAAATAATAATAATTAATGAATAATAAAATTGTGTTATGAAATAACTCGCAGTTTATTAAATAGAAATGTTCAATAAATTACAAGATATGAGTTTCAGTATTGAAATTTGAGTGCAATACTTCTTGGCATTGATGCTTTACATGAGATTTAATGAGTTTTTGATGAATTATCCCAATGAGATCCACGAAACAGCTAACAGGATCTTTTTTGTTGTTTTATAACAAACTGACTTCTGAAAAAGTTTTGTCGTTTCTCCTTTGTTCAGCAACTTTCCAGAACATCTAACGTGGTAATGAATCAAATTTTTGTAATGACGATCGTAGGTACTTAGTACAAAGCCAGATGTATTCATACTATTTAATTATTGAGCAAGATTAGTTAAGAAAATTTTAAATTATCTAGATTTTTTAATCACCAATATAGGCAATGCTTTTATTCTGCATTTTCGGCTTTATAATATCTGCACTTTAAATAATAATTTGCATTTAATTTGTTAAGTTATTGTAATTAAATTATTTATTACTGTAATTAAATGGCTTACAATTTAAAGATAGGGCCAACAATGAAAGATTGAAGACAAGAGATTAAATGAATACTTAGAGAATATAGATCTGCCCATATAATAAAAAATAAACAAAACATAAACTCCACCTTAGGTGATGGGAATTGCCAAGATGAAAGAAGATAAATTTTTAAAATTCAAAAAGGTGAGTAAGAAGTTTTTATTTTTTTAACTTGTTTATACAGGTACAAACATGTAAAAACAAAAATGTTAACAGGAGTTACCTCAGGAGAACTTTTGGCAGCAAAAAAACATCGACATTTTAGGACTTTTTTCGTCTATAATTTCTAAACTGCATTCAATGGAAGAAGTAATATTATAATAAATTAGCTAACATTAAATTCTGCGAATGAGGAGGTACCACAAAATAATAACTCGTTTAAGTGGTGTGGTCGAAAACCACGGTCCAATAACAGCGATTTTTTTCAGCTCTGTAAAAATCTGAGACAGAGTACAATAATTTTGTACTCTGTCTCAGATTTTAGTTGTAGAGGGACCATCAAATTCTGGATTATCTGAGGATCAAACTTTTGAATAGGTCAAGTACATCTCTCGAAATGGATAATCTTTTGATCTGCGGGATTGGGACATTAGCTCAGTATATATTAAATTTTGAATTAAAAAATTGGAATAATTTTAATTTTCTGGCATGTTGTATGTATTGCCGCTCTCGTAAAAAATCCAAGTTTTTGACCTCCTTGTGTGTTTTCCGCCATCATAAGAAACTGCTTAGAAAAAGCACATTTTTCAGATACTCCTCAGTTACTCCAGTGCATTTATGGTAAAAATGTGTCATTACCAATTTTAAAGAAAGTCAAATTTCCTGCATAATTTGTAAGCAATATTTTTTAAAAAATCGAAATAGCTACTGTAATAAGAGGCATTCAAAATCGGCAAAAATGTCCATAAAACGGATAAAGTTAGATCAGGTTTTGCCTTAGTAACTATTTTTCAGTGCAGTTAAGTGAAAAATTGATTATTACCAATCTTGTAAAGTGGGGGTTCCCAGAATTCAAGCCACTGCGTACCACTATCTGATTTTATGATATTGGTTTGTATTCATAAATAAATAAATAACCTGATTTAAAAAAGTTTATTTAACAAACAAAATAATACATATTACATATTTTTTATTTCCAGATCGTCTTGCTGATCCTAACATGGGTATTTTAACAATGAACAATATTTTTAACACTTGACAAAGTGGGAATACAGTATCTTACAAAAGACACCCATAACTACTCACACTGTTTATAATTATTGAGCAATTATAGATTTAATAAATAAAATAAATAATATTCGTAAATTAAATAAAACAAATAAATGGAAAAATAGTGGAAGAATAATAAATGAGATAATAAGAAATCATAGGATTAGACGAGAAATAAAATATAAAAAAAGTAAAATAAAATATAAAAAATATATATAAAAGAAAAATAAGAAAAAATAAATAATAAAAATAAAGAAAATAAATGATCCAAGAATAAAAAAATAAAATAAATAAATAGTAAAAAGTAGTTGAAAGCATTCAGTTATTTATTTACAATCTATAATTTATTACAATGCTATGATCAATAGAGCTCAACTTGATTCTTAAGTCCTTTTCAGCACGTGCTAAATAAGTGCTTTCGTTTTTACTAAAATATATATTGTAGATTATTATTTATTAAATCTAGATAGTGTTTATTTATCTTATAATTGATACATTTAATAATAAATTTATAAAGACTTATCCCTCATTGATCGTGTTAAAAATATCTTTTTAAAACGATCAATGAGAGATAATCATTTAATCCATGATATTTTTTTGCTTATTTGCATACCATCTGGAACGACCTTGTGTACCACCCGTGGTACGCTTACCACGTTCTGGGAACCCCTGTTGTAGAGGATTAAATTTACTACAAGATTCATACAAAATATTACTCTCAACAGACGCTAAGATATATTGAAATAACAATTTTAGAGAAAGTGGACTAGAAATTGAAAATATCACCTGCTCTTTAAATTAGTATTCCTGAATTTAATATCATCATCAATCCATTATTAATGTGATAAATACGTTTAATTGATACATAAATAATGGGTTAAATAAGTATAAACGTTTATTGTGGGAAGCATCATTCTCAAGTATGGTACATATTCAATTTTCATTGCAGCTGCAATAAAGCAAGATTTCGATGCTCCATTGTTTGTTTTAATTGTGGATTCGAATCCTGGCGCAATGCACCAGAGGTTTAAAAAAAAATTAAGATGTATGATATTTTCAAATAGCATTTTCTTAACATTTGTATATGTCTTAAAAAATTGTATTTTTCTTTTTCATAAAATTCTTGTTCTCCAGAATTTACATGAATCTCATGAACAACATTTATATATTAAATACATAATGGGTTAAAGATGATATTACATTCAGGAATACTAACTTGAACAGTCCAACAGTCCACTTACATAGAAATTGTTACTTTAATATTTCTTGGCGTCTGCTGAGAGTAATAATAAATGTTTTTAACGAATCTTGCAGGAAATTTAGTTCTCTGCAAGTTTGGGTATTATGGTGCATTTCACACTAAATTGCATTGAAAATAGTAATTAAGGCGAAACCACTAACTTTTGACATTTTCGACAATATTTAAGGCCATCTATTTCAGTAGCTGTTCCGAATTTTAAATCATGTCAACTTGTTTGAAATTTAAATTTTACTTAAAATGCACTGGAAGCAACTTTCAAGAGAAAAATTGAAAACAGTGTTGTTTTTTAGCGTTTTTTTCAAGATTGCGGCAAACGACGAGCTCTTTCAGTGCTTTTCGTGCTTCTTTTGTTCTATTTTAAATATAAACTTTTAGTACTTCATGCGATAACATCTCTGCTTTGTTAGGGAAGGAGAAAATGAGTTTGTACCATACTTGAGTATGATGCTTCCCACAATAAACATTTATAATTATTTAAACCATTACGTATGTATCAACAAGGCGTATGTATCACATTAATAATGGATAGATGCTGATAGTACATTAAAAAATACTAATTTAAATAGCGGGTGATATTTTCAGTTACTAGTCCAAGTTTTCTAAAATTGTTATATCAATATATCTTGGCGTCTATTGATTATATGAATCTAGTAGGAAATTTAATCCTCTATAATAGTAGTTACCAGGACGTTTTTCTTTTATATATATATATATATATATATATATATATATATATATAAACTATCAACCGATCAACTATCGATCAAATATTTTCCTTACGGCAAATATTAGAAAAAAAAAATTAGAATTCAACGGTGTAGTTCATCAGCTTTTTGTGGATTTCAAAAAGGCTTATGATTCCATTGATCGCCAGAGACTGTATAACATTTTGATTGAGCAGGGAATACCGAAGAAGTTAGTAAATCTAGTAGGGATGTGCATGACCGAAACATTCAATAAAGTTAGAATCGGTAATTATTTTTCGGAGAAATTTGAAGTTCGCTCGGGGTTAAAACAAGGCGATACCATTTCACCTGTCCTATTTAATTTAGCACTAGAGTATGTCATTAGAAAGGTAATGCGTACCGAAAGGGGTTTAGATCTGGGTGGTAAAATATTCGTGCTCGGGTTTGCTGATGATTTGGTATTATTAAGTGAGGACGCGGAAACTATAAAACTGAATACAACAACGTTTATGACAGCTGGGAAAGAGGTTGGCCTCAAAATAAATACGGATAAGACGAAATATATGGTTAGCAATAGAAACAGAGGCGGTTTTGAGGATATAGATATAGAGAAAATAGATTTGAATACGTTGAGAAATTTAAGTATTTGGGGTCTGTGATTACTAGAAAAACGAAATTCAAGAGGAAATAAAGGCGCGATTAAGGCGGGAAATGCTTGCTATTTTTCGGTATCAACATTACTTAGGTCGCGCATTTTGTCCAGAAACTTAAAACTCAGAATACACAAAACTATTATCTTGCCTACAGTTCTGCATGGGTGTGAAACGTGGCCGCTAACCTTGAAGGATGAACAACGCCTTAAGGTATTCGAGAATAAGGTACTGCGTAAAATATTTGGTCCGAAAAAGGATGAGTCAACTGGAGAATTTAGGAGATTACACAACGCGGAATTGCGGAGCATGCACCCTGTTAATATAATCGAAGTGATATCATCGCGACGGTTGAAATGGGCTTGCAAAGCAGTTGGGCTCAGTAACGAACGAATTCCTAAAAAGTTAATAAACGCTGAGCCGACTGGTAAACGTCCGAGGGGTAGACCGAAACGTAGGTGGGAAGACAGTATTAAGAGTGATCTAATGAATTTGGGTTTGGACGGTAGTCGGTGGACCGAGTTTTGTAGACAGCGATTAGTGGTATCGGCATCGAACCTCCGGGTTCGCTAAGCCTTTTATTATTATATATATATATATATATATATATATATATATATATATATATATATATATATATATATATATATATATATATATATATATTTTTATGTTATTAGTTTTTAAAATTAGATTTCTCGTCTTATTCTATGATCTCTTTTTATGAACTCTTCTTTCATTTATTATTGGCCCACTATTATTGTATTTATTTTTTTTTTTTTTAATTTACGATTTTAATTCTTTGATGTACAATTAAGCAATAATTATAAACAGTGTGAGTAATTATGGGTGTCTTTTGTACGAGAGTGTATCGCCACTTTGTCAATTGTTAAACGTATTTTTCATTTCTAAAATATGTCTAAATATGTTCTAATTTCTTACTTTATATGGATACATGTTTAATTGTAGAATGTTACGTTTATTTTTAGTTTTCAGCTGTTGTATGAAATTTATAACATTTGATTTTGGGACTTTATTTTCAATTTATTGTTTCCTTAGCAAATATACTGCTTAAACATTATTTTGGTTCTTTAGTAAACTTTTGTAAATCAGTTATTCGTTTTTTTATGAAAACACCCAGCTATCTGAAAAGAGGAAGTGGTACGCAGTGACATGAAGTCTGAGAACCCCTACTCTACAAGATTGGTTATTATGAATTTTTCACTTAACTGTACTGAAAAATAGTTATTAAGGCAAAACCAAATCAAACTTTACGGTTTAATGGCCATTATTGCCGATTTTGATGGTCCCGCATATCAATAGCTAATTCGAATTTTTAAAAATATTGCTTACAAATCATGCTGTGAATTTGGCTTCCTTTAAAATTCGTAAGCGCACACGTTTACCTTAAATGCACTGGAATTGAGTAACTGAGGAATAACTGAAAAAGGTGCTTTTTCTTAGCGGTTTTTCTAGAGGGCGGAAAACGCACAAGGAGGTCGAAAACTTGGATTTTTTACGAGTGGGGGAATACATACAATACACCAGAAAATCAAAATTACTCCACATCTTTAATCCAAAATGAAATATCTACTGGGTTGGCATGCCAATTTCGATAAGTGTACCGAATAAAAAAAATGTATACTGATTGAACGCAAAATTTGATGCTCGACAACTTTTATCTTTTATGAGTTTTTATATTAGATTACTCATTTCCATGGTGTATGCAATCATACCTAAAAGTCAAAATTACTCCACCTTTTGTAAGCCAAAAAATATCTCTACTTGGCTATACTTGAAGAAGTGCAGTGCTTGGCCATTTTGTTGTAACATAAAGGCAGGAATAATTATCCCTGCGTTCTTCAACTATTGCCGCATACATAAATATAATTGAAAATCATATTGAATAAATTGAAGTAATGGACTCACTAAATAAATAATAATAAAAAATATATGGTGTTTCAACTCGGACGACATTCCTTTCCACCTTGGGTGAAAGTCTAAGATAGTGAAAGTCCAAGATAAAGATTTTCGCTACATCTTCGCCAATAACAGTCCGATTCAGATTTTCATATAGATCCGTTGAAAACTGCACATCGAAAATTTCACCCGATTGCTATATTTTCTTTGCCTAGCAGCAGTAGGAAAGTAAAAACACGATACTGAGAGCAAAACACTAAACAATGATTCAGTTGCAACTGACAAATTGTGGACGACGATAAAAGAGACATCTGTCACCCAAGCAGGACTCCAACCCGTCATCCATGCAAACATTGACAGATGTAGCCCGTGGGATGTTAATATCTAGTGATTTGCGACTGTTCATTGGATAGGTTCTCTGCTGAAATAAGCCTCTCACGGGTAAACTAACAATTTTTACAATATGTCAAGTATAGAAGTTATATAAAAATAGACTTAAAACTCAGTAAGCCTAATAATGTAGACATTTATTAAGAAAAAAATAATAAAAAGAATCCAGAGAGAGAGATAAATGCTTTATCTACAGCAATGCTGCCCAAATACCTTGGGTTGCTATATTACACAGCATATTAATCAATCTATAGTTAGACATACAATAGTATTATACATAATATTCATATTTGATATACATAATTTAAAATGAATATTTGAATAAAACGAGAATAGTCTAATGAATAACAGGCGATATGTGTGTGTGTATATACATATACATATATATATATATATATATATATATGTATATATATATATATATATATATATATATATATATATATATATATATATATATATATATATATATATATATATATATATATATGCAGAAAACATTTGTGCTGTGTCCTTCTTTATATTACAACCAAAAGAAAGAAAAAATGTTTTAAAATAATAGTTTATTTATTTAAGGTGAATATAATTTTGCTCTGTTTAGTATGTTTGCATAGTATGGTTGAAAAATGCACTGATTTAAATTTAGGGGGTAAGAGGAAAGATGGTTATTTTTTTGGGAGGGGAGATGGGAGTGCCAGAGGAAAAACTCGCCTTGCGGCGCTGTCATCTTTGGTGACGACACTGAACAGAAGTATTTAAACTCAATGTGGATTGAACTTGGAGCAAACTTTCAAATGCTGCTAACATATTTCGTTGGTCTTATAATACAAAAAAAAAGTTCAGATGTTGAATTTTTAGATAATAATAAAAAAGCTTTTGTACTTTTGGAGGTATTTTTCACGAAAATCATGGATAATCGTCATTCCGTGGTGTGGTCAGTGGTAAATAGTTTGTCTCAGAGGATACATCAGAATGGATAGAATCCGCATCATGGCCGGTCTCACGTTTATGCGGAGTTCTGGAGCTTTTTTGTTCAAGTGTTTGTTCATATTTTTTTTTCTTGGGGATATTGGGCTTCTTCAGTCTCTTCTGTAGACGTTCTCTTCGAACCCTCTTTTGCGTTATCTCCTTTTGTAGAGTAAGATGTAAGTATTATGTCATAAAAGTTGGAATTCCATATTTCCTGAATTCTATAAACCAATCTCTACCGCGTGTTGGTGAAATTTCATCCATGTGAATCAGACTATTACATAACTGAACTTTCTTATGTGAAATGACTCCAGTTTCCATCTGATATAGCGGTTTCGTAAGTATATTGAACAATCAAGAATACAATCCTCAGAAAAAGTCAGAAACTTGGATAATTGAAAAAGTTGAATAACGGGAAAGCCAATCTTCTCACTGATATAGCGTTAATCATAGCATTTGTCTATGAAGTCTAATTAAAACATTCGACACGTTCCCGCTATGTCTAGATATGAAGTTATTCCGTTATTACCTTCCGCTCCCGTACATATATTTTTTGATGTATTTATTTGTTGTATTGGTTTTATATTTCACATTTATTCAAGAAATTAGCCATATGATACGTAAATTAAAAAATAAATGAGTGATGTGAAATTGAAATATATATATATATATATATATATATATATATATATATATATATATATATATATATATTATTTATCTATTATAATTATTAACAGAAAAAAACAAAACAAACCCTGATCTATGGAAGGATATTTACTTAGTTTTATAGAATTCTAAGATCTTCCTGCAAAGATGGTTCCGTAGGAAATTCAAAACGGAATCAGGCTAAGTGTGGATAGGTTAGGAGGCAGTCAAGGAGGTAGGCCATTTGTCTTCAGTAGTGACAACACATCGTGTAGTGTGGTTGTCGGAACATTACTTCTCTGTCGGTGTTGGTTTTCACTTCTGATGGATACAGAGTCGTTTGAACTTTCAGGACGTTCTATAAATCTAAATCCTGAGCCTCTTAGGTCAAAGAACAGCAATCTTTCACGAGTCATAACCCCCTCCATAGTATTTTTTTTTTAAACGTCTCTAGTTTTATGCTTGTTGTTGGCCAATTATTTTTTCTGCTTTTAATCCTACTCGACTGATGTAAAAATTGTAAACTCCAGCGTGGCTCAGTAGTTCCATCTCTTAGATGAGCCTATAGGAAAATCCTCAGAAATTGAATCCAGTTAGTAGTTTCTTGGATTGAGAAATAGTCGTCTGTTCTGGAAGACTGTTGTTCATCCGATATAAATATTTTTGTGTTATAAACCAAGTTTATATTTATAAAATAAAAATGACCAATATTCTTTTTATTCCTGACGTATTAATCATTATTTTTCGTGAACTAAATTATGTCGTGTTGCCTTAATTAATACAAATCCATTTAGGGAAAGATAAGTATTTTACACACCTTTTCATGACAAAATTTTGTAAATGGATAAAGTAAATTCTCGACATTTTTGTCAAATAGCTTATTCTAACATCATTTTTGCATGCAGTTCTATGGCTTATTTTCAAAATAACATAATGTATGGGTGTATTTACATGAATGGTGATTAGGCAATGTATGATTTTTAATGTTTGATTTATCATAAAAAGTAAATCTATTAATTTCTCAAATTGAACTCGAAAAATAACTACAAACTAGTCATTTAAGTGAGAAAGCGAGCCTGTTGGTCTTTTTTGTCATCTCAAGAATTACCAATGAGAATATATTCCTCAGCTTTGAACCTTTGGATTTTCCCAATGACAATAGTATCTAAGAGAGGTTTATGTAATAACTATTCCAATATTCATAATTCACGAATTGTACTAATGTTCCCTGAATCAATATATCCTAATTCCTTCTATACTCATTATTTATAAATTAGGATCGGCAATATCTTAAGTTTCCATGGTATACTTACGAATGTGAAAATCACTATTTTTCAGGAAAGCAAAAAATACTGTTACATTCTTCTGTGTTTAAGGGCAGATTTCGATTATTTTAAATTTGTTAGTTGGTGATGTATTTTCTATATCTCATAGTTTCAGCTGTAATTATTGGTTTACCTTTACAATAATACGCATATTCGTTACATAAACATGGAAGCTTCAGCCTTTAAGACGTTTTTCATAAAAATACAACTGCGATTTATTACTAGTACCGTAAAAGATTCGTAACTTTACTATAAGCTGTATCAACCGAAATACTATCGAAAAATAACAAAAACAATTTTAAAAATCAATATACCTTTCCCATCCAGTGTCGAATACCTAATCTCACAATTTATTAATACGGCATTATAGATCTCTTTTCGGGCTCACAAAAGCGATGTATTTTGGCAAACGAAGTGCCAAAAGAAAGTGAATTTCATGGAGAAGTGAAGAATCCCAATTTCGATTCTTAATTTCATATTAAAACTATAATAACAGTGATTGAAAAATGTTGATGGTTTCAAACTCCGACGGTAGCAATAAGTCAGGGTGATCGAGGCGTGGAAAGTTGCCTATCAAAGATTTCGAGGTGGACAAGACCCGGTTTCAGAGACATGAATATCGAAAAAATATATCGATATATATATCGTATTTCCAGTGTATGCACGTTAATTATTAACACAAATTGAAACAATATTCATTGGAAAAGTATAAGAAGAGTTATTTAATTTCATAAACATCCTGTAGGCCATACAATTACAAGGGACTAGCAGATAAATTTTGAGACTAGTAAAAAATATGATAATTAAACAAAAACGAAAATAAAAATGTAGCTCATAAAAAACACAAGGAAAAAACTTAAGGGTATTATACTCCTTATGGATATTGTACAGTTGAAAAAGAAAATCATCAAGTTCATCATCGCATCAATTTGAACACGTGTGGAATCCTTCATTGCTACACATGCAGTGCACCCAACCTCCTCCCTCAAAACCTTTGGAGCATACTATGCCAAAATCTTTTTCTTCAAATGATTTTCTTAACTATTTTTCTTCGTTAAAGATCTTTTATTTTCACCATACATTTACCCGTTCTTATGATTTTCTTCTTTCGCTACGGAAATAAATACCCTATTCAATGGACAGAACCCCTCAATAGACACGCGGCAAAGATTGGTGCCCCATTTTACCCAACTCTCCCCTACCTATAAGCTTATTTTGTAAAATTATTTTTCATATTGATACTACTTTAAATTATTTTTCTAACGGGCCACGGGTCCCCTACGAGGATCGATAGACAGTTGTCTACATTGCCTATGTTGTTAATCCGGCACTGCCTACATCTAGTCTCGACTATAATTCTTTTGAACTTCATTTTTTCAGACATTGTACTTAATGTATATATATAAAATTAAATCTATGCCACTACAACCCATGAAGGGTCTTGAGTGTACAGTTTCTAATCCAACGGATATGCAAGAAAGTGATTCGGTCAAAATCATGCTCAACCGCCAGGTTTTTCTCCCAATTTAGGATACCAACTTTATAGAGGCTGGATGAGCCCGAGGAGGGTTACCCGATCCCACAGGTCGATCCACGGCTGATAACTGAATAAATAGTATCGATTGTAAAAAATTGTATATTGTATTGTATAATTATATATATATATATATATATATATATATATATATATATATATATATATATATATATATATGTGTGTGTGTGTATATATATGTATTTATTTTTCTTTGACTTTTCGAATATTTGCTATAAATTCTAGCTGAAGGTCTAATTTACGTAATTTTTAAGTATTACCCTTTGTAGGAAACCTAATACATTTTATTATAGTGATGAAAATGCTGTCCTAACTTGCCTGTACACCTAGAGCCAGCCATACCAAGCCATATGAAGTCGTAAATCTTTTCCTTGCTTTATAAGAAATTGCTTTTAGCGTTATGAACAGTATCGTAAGTAAGGTCGAATACATCCCGAGGTGAATATCCGGAGGACGACCTTACCCAATTCATAAGTATTTTTTATTACCTGATATAAATGTTAATTATAAAGGCAAACAAACTAAATATATATATATATATATATATATATAAATAATATATAAGAGAAGGCTAATTTCGCAATATAATTAATAGAATATAGTCTTCAATTGTAATCGATTAAAATAAAACGTTTTCTTTACTAAGAATTATATATATATATATATATATATATATATATGATAAGTAGTGTATGTAAATAATTAGTGTAAATAAACAATGTAAGACTATATAAACCCTTGCAAAAGATAAATAAAGTCAGTATTATCCAAGCATCCGTGTTGTTCACTTCGTGCCTTATTCTTTCTTTTTTTTACGTTTTAATTTCTCAAGTATTTTAACTGGTGCCGAAAGCCGGGAAAAAGTAAGTGCACGTTATTAACGGTCGCGAAAAAAAAAAAAAAGAAGAGAGAAAAGAATTTTTTTAAAATCTCATGGTTTTGCGACCAAGTCAGTTAGACAACGTAGTCAGTCAACTTCACGGTACGCCCGCAAACAGTCAAGGTCAAACAATGGATCCTTCAGGTCAACCTATGGACCAGAATAGTGGCTCAGGCTCTAATCCAGGGATTGTGCAGGTAGTTAACAATGATCCTCAATTAATGCAATTAGAATGGGCGAGAGTGAAAACGGCTACTGCCACATATCTGAAAAACACCGTCTCAGAGCTGGAGAGATTCGGCGGAGAACTAGGGCACCTTAATCACTTCCTGAAGAGAGGCAACCAGATCCACAACCTGATCGAGGCAAGGATCACGGCTGGGTGGGTAGATCTTTTGGACGCCACCGAACTGAGAGCATCTTTAGTATCAAAGATGGAATGTACTCAACGCTATACAAGCGGATGAGTTGACTTCATGGGAAGAGGTTACCAGAAGACTAAAAAAGGCGTACGGAGGAGGGCGTTGGACACCAGAAGAAGACGTTTATCGTCTCTTCACTGAAAGCAGACGATCCGGGCAGTCGGATTATAGCTTCGCAGAAATTATGTTGAATCAGTTCACGGCAATCTCGGAAAAGTTGATTGAAACCGTAGGACAGGCCGAGGCGGCCCAACAGCTGTCGATCTATGAGAAGGTACTAAAAGTACAACTAGGAAGAAACCTAAAGGCCAGAGAAAAACTAGCTTCCGAAAAGTCTTTTGTCGAGTGTGTCCGTGACGTAATGGACAAGGGTGCCAGAGAGGAAGAAGAAGCTGACGAACTACAGTGGCGACAAGTGCCGTTCAGGAACAGGAGGAGCAGTAATAGAGACCGAAATAGAGAACGGTTCGACCCCAGGCCTCATCCGTCATACCCGTCAAGGGTTGAACACCGAAGGAGTCCTAGAGATAGTAAAGATGTGCAGAGAGGCTCTAAACCTCGAGGGCCTCGAAGAGAAGAAGGCAGATGCTACGAATGCAACCGCTCAGGGCACATCGCAGCTAATTGTCCCGCAGTTAAATGCTTCGAATGTGGCGACAAAGGTCACGTTGCTAGAGCGTGTCCCTGGATGTTCAGGCGGAACCCAGCCCCAGAACCGATGGAGGTAAACACACATAGAACAAGACGACATAGGGACTCGTCAACGTCAAGTTCTGAAGACCACTCCGAGAAGAGTTCTTCAGATGAAGAAGACGAACAGAGGCCCAGCTGGGCGAGGATAGCGGGAAGATCAAGCTTGCAGTCAAATCGGAAAAACAAACCCAAAAAGTCAGGCGCAGAAAAGGAAACTGCTATCTGAGGAGGCGAGGGCAACCCAGGCAGAGTAGAGTCAGTAAATAGTGTTTGTGGAGTGTGGGAGAGGTTGCCCATAGTGCAGGGGTGCAGCGACGGATTTAGGGCGCTAATTGATACTGGGAGCACCAGTACCTTGGTCAGTAGAGGGGTGTTGAAGGAGCTGGACAAAGGCTTCGCACTTAAGGTATGTAAATGTTCTGTTATCACTCTGAGCGGTCCTTGTAAAGTGTTGGGAGAGTATATATGGGATCTGGAAAATCTCACTGGGGTGAAAATGAGCGCGGTCGTACACGTATTAGAAAAGTTGACTAATCAATACGACATTTTAATTGGGTGCGATGTTTTGGATAAGGTCGGGTTCCAGATGCAGGGCAGTCAGGGAAGTTGGTTAATGACCTTGGGGTCGAAATCATATCACCGGGAATTTAAAACGACGGGAAAGGAACTTCGTGTAGAGATGGTGCGTACAGAGTTACCAAGGGCGGAAGCATTATTATCCGAATACACAGATATATTTTATAAGGAGGGCTGCCCACTACCGGCCACCGGGATGACTAGACATGAAATAACACTTAAAGAAAATAAAATTTCCTATACGAAAGGCCGGAGATATCCCCAGTCAATGACGTCGATTATTAATGATCAAATTGGTGACCTCCTTCGTCAAGGGATCATACGTCATAGCACGTCACCATTTAGCAGTCCTTTGTGGGTCGTGGAAAAAAAGAGGTTGAACCCACAAGCAGACCCCTCTTACCGACTGGTAATTGACTACAGGAAACTAAACGAGAATACCGTAGAGGAGAGGTATCCTCTCCCTAGACTCGAAGATATGTTAGATCGTCTGGCGGGAGCTCGTATTTTTTCTACACTCGACCTAAAATCCGGGTACCATCAAGTGCGGATGCGAGAGGAGGATATCGAAAAAACGGCATTCACCTTCGGCAGAGGACATTACGAATTCACCCGAATGCCGTTTGGGCTAAGAAACGCGCCTCTTACGTTCCAGCGCCTGATGGATGAGTTCCTCCGTGGGCTAGGGGAAGAGTATTGTCAGATATACATGGACGATCTTATCGTCTTTAGCTCATCTCCATCGCGCCATGTAGCTCACCTCAAGGATGTCTTTGAGCGCATCCGCGAATTCGGGCTTAAATTATCGGAAGAGAAGTCCCAGTTCTTTCGTACAGAGATAAAATTTTTGGGTCACCTTATCTCGGAACGGGGGGTCAAACCAGACCCAGCCAGAGTCGAAGCCATCTCCCGCGTTTTACCACCCGCTAATCAAAAAGAGCTTAAGAGTTTCCTCGGAATGGTGAATTATTATCGAAAATTCCTACCGAACGCAGCTGATATAATCGCACCACTTACGCAACTGTTGAAGAAGGGGCGGTCATTCCTTTTTACCGATGAGCATATGATGAGCTTCCATAGGTGCAAGGAAGCCCTTACTGCGGAACCAGTGCTTGCATTCCCAAATTTTCAAACGAAATTCGTAGTGACGACCGACGCTAGCGAAAGGGCGCTCGGGGCGGTATTATCGCAGGAATCCGATATCGGGGATAGGCCGGTAGCTTTTGCGAGCAGACAACTATCCGACGCAGAGTCAAGGTATAGTGCGCTCGAACGGGAACTTTTAGCTATCGTCTGGGCAATTGACCACTTTCGGCCTTATGTATATGGGAGGCGGTTTACGCTCCGTACAGATCACAAACCGCTATTATGGACGGACGGACTAAAGGAATCGTCAGCCAGAATCGGACGGTGGAAAGAAAAACTACGCGCGTACAGCTTCGATATCGTACATCAAAAAGGATCACAAAATGTCGTTGCGGACTGGTTGTCTCGGGTCCTGTATACGAATCCGCTTCAGCAAGCGGGTCCCTCCGGAGACACTGCCGGGGAAGAGACGTTGCGTGATGAGGAGGATACAGTAGATGCGGATGAGATTCCCGAGGAAATTCGACATACCCCCCTCAACGAGATGGACACCATAGTGAACCGACACACGCGCCAGGTCATCTGGAAAACCCGTACGGAAGGAATGTCGCGAACGGAATACACGAAGTATGGTCGCCACAGTATTGTAACCGTTTGGACAGTTCCCTCAGTGCCACCGGCGGATATCGTCCGCATTCTTAACATGAGTACTAAACCGGGCAAGACATATTACCTTTATGTAGGAAATAAAACGGTTCTAGACCGAATCAAGCATCTATTAGAAACAGAGCGCGTAGGAGCTGATAGGAACTTAATATTATGCTCAAAAATGGTAGAAACTGTTAAGGAACCAGACCGGCAAAAAGACTTAGTTAAGGCTTATCACGAAGGGAAAACCAATCATCGAGGGGTACCAGAAACTCTCGCCGCGTTGAGCCGCAGGTATTACTGGCACCACATGCGCCGAACGATCCGGGAGGTGCTGCAAAATTGTACAATATGCCACCGGGCGAAGTACGATAGACACCCCATCAATGTCCATCCAGAAGTGTCACATACCCCGAATTCGCCACTGTTAGAGGTACAGGTAGACATTTTTACTTGGGAAGGCTCGCAATGGCTTACTATTCTTGACAACTTTAGCAAGCTAGCCATGGCTTACCCGTTATCGAACAAAACAGCTGACGCCGTTTGGGAGGGTATGCTCAGTTGGATATCATGCTACGGAGTACCGCACAACATTACGTCGGATGGTGGGAGGGAATTCAAGAACGCTCGTACAACTACGGAATGTTCAGACTTAAATATAAAATGGCATTTTAACTCCCCCGGTAACCCACAAGGACGAGGTGCTATCGAACGTCTCCATAATACATTAGGGGAACACCTTCGGTTATTTCAGTTACATAAGGGATTAGGAGCCACCGCAGCAATGCCTAGGGCAGTAGTGGCTTACAACAACACAATACATTCCGCTACAGGTTTTACACCGGTGGAAGTGGTATTCGGTCATCCGTTACGGAATAGGGGAGATATCCTTACTACCGCGTACACACATCTGCGAGATGCAGTAGCCCACAAACGGAGACAGTTAGCTGAGATCTCACAAAGGGTGTATACTAGGCTCACAAAAGAAAAAATTTCGAGGGCAAATCGGGAGTGCGTAGCGGTACCGGATGAATCTCACAGAATCTCATTAGGTATGACGGTATATTGCCGACCACCGTCCAGCCGTCGAAAAGGGGATCAGCGCTTTGAAGGACCTTTCAGAGTGGTAGCGCTACGAGAGCATAACATAGTTTCTATCCAGGAGATGACAGGTGCACAGAGGATAAGACACACCCACATCCGGCACCTTCGCATCCCTCTTAATCCAGGCAATTCGGAAGTGTAAATAACAAAATTATCTTTTCTTGATGCCGTTGTCCTTTTAGTATAAGTAGTTCTATCACTAAGTAGAGAATTACATTAATTGTCAAACCATTGTGAAAATTCTGGTGTATTTGTATATATGATGTACATACAAGGTCTTATTGTTTAGTTGTAAAGTTAGAGAATAGTTTAGTTGTTTAGTATGTGTTAGTTTTGTTGTCAAAAAGTTATTTTATTTTGTCTTTAGTTTTACCCAGAGTTCACTTTGTGAACTGGGGCGGAGGTGATAAGTAGTGTATGTAAATAATTAGTGTAAATAAACAATGTAAGACTATATAAACCCTTGCAAAAGATAAATAAAGTCAGTATTATCCAAGCATCCGTGTTGTTCACTTCGTGCCTTATTCTTTCTTTTTTTTACGTTTTAATTTCCAAGTATTTTAACTTATATATATATATATATATATATATATATATATATATATATATATATATATATATATAATTATATATATAATATATAAATATAAAATAAAATTATAAATAATATAAATATAAATAAATAAATAAATAAATATAAATATAAAATATATAAATATATATATATATATATATATATATATATATATATATATATATAAAATAAATATAAATATAAATAAATTATAAAATATAATTATATATCTAATTATAAATATATATATATATATAATTAAATATATAATTCTATAAATATATAATTATATATATATATATATATATATATATATATATATATATATATTTTAACGCTTTATTTATTCAATCGATTACAATTGAAGACTATATTCTATGAATTATGATGCGAAATTAGCCTTCTCTTTTTTCCATCCTCTTCGAGTCGTGATCTCTAAAAATTTCCCCACTGGGTAACTAATTTTCTCGGCCTCATTCATTTTCAATTCTTAAGATACTGATATTGCTTAGTCTAGGCGAATCCATTGTATTTCTCAAGTAATTTTCTAGAAACTGGTCATCTGAAAATGTTAGAACATTTTCAGGTTTCAAAAAGCTTAATATCTTGGCAAGATATACCATAATTTTAGATCTTTCATTATCTATAACGTTAAAATAGCAATGGCAACACACGCCATTGATATTTCAACGATACAGATAATGAAGGATTTATAAGCAAGGTATTTAGAACGGCACTCGATTTTTGACCGGTCTTTGTTTTATAAAAATTATAATCTGTCGAAAGAGACCTCTTTCAATATCTCAGGGATAAGACCCTTGAGAGGTACTTGAAGGTGTGCATGGTGAATAATTTATTATTTTAGATTTAAGGCCTCACGATTTAATTTATAAAAAGGCCTCAGTGTGACTCATGTCTTGATAATGACTGTAAGTAGGCTGTTCTTCGTCGGTCACATTTTTATCGGAGGAAAAATTAATCAATAATGGAGATCAATTATGTTCATTGTCAATTAATTATTTCTTTACCTTCTTTACGTTCACTCATTTTATAAAAAACATATACTTGTTAAGATAGAGAGCATCCTAAAATCTGTTAATTAAGTGAGAACTTTTTTTTCTGGGTATAGATAACAACTGACTTAGTTGAGAGAGCAACAAGTATTGAAAAATTGATAAATAATGAAAAAACTACCTGAACAAATATTTGAAATGTACGGCACTTAAGAGCGACAGTGATCGACCTACCCAATAGTGATAAAACAACAGCTGGATTATAGCCTATTATTGAAACAGATTTTTTTTTTACATTTCAACGGCACTATAAGAGTTCCACATCTATTAAAGTTTATGGTGGAATATTTGCATTTCCCAGTTAACTAATTAATAGTCAAGATTTGAATATAATAAAGCAGAGAAGGACAGTTAGTAAACTGGCCAGTAAATATTGTTGTTTTTTTTTTTGTCTATCTGATTGGGGATTGATAAAGAATTTAATGACCTATAAAGCATGTTATGCTTTACGAGTTTGCAGGAAAACTGTAAATGTATCAGAACTCTGTAAAAAGAATTGCATTTCATAATTATTAATACTCAACTAAATACTATCAATTGGCTATATATAGTCGGTCCCATGTTAAACTTACGAATCTGAAACTTCTTATAAAGCAAGGAAAAGATTTACGACTTCATATGGCTTGGTATGGCTGGCTCTAGGTGTACAGGCAAGTTATGACAGCACTTTCACCACTTTAATAAAATGTATTAGGTTTCCTACAAATGGTAATGCTTAAAAATTACGTAAATTAGACCTTCAGCTAGAATTTATAGCAAATATTGGAAACGTTAAAGAAAAATAAATACATATATATATATATATATATATATATATATATATATATATATATATATATATATATAATTATACAATACAATATACAATTTTTTACAATCGATACTATTTATTCAGTTATCAGCCGTGGATCGACCTGTGGGATCGGGTAACCCTCCTCGGGCTCATCCAGCCTCTATAAAGTTGGTATCCTAAATTGGGAGAAAAACCTGGCGGTTGAGCATGATTTTGACCGAATCACTTTCTTGCATATCCGTTGGATTAGAAACTGTACACTCAAGACCCTTCATGGGTTGTAGTGGCATAGATTTAATTTTATATATATACATTAAGTACAATGTCTGAAAAAATGAAGTTCAAAAGAATTATAGTCGAGACTAGATGTAGGCAGTGCCGGATTAACAACATAGGCAATGTAGACAACTGTCTATCGATCCTCGTAGGGGACCCGTGGCCCGTTAGAAAAATAATTTAAAGTAGTATCAATATGAAAAATAATTTTACAAAATAAGCTTATAGGTAGGGGAGAGTTGGGTAAAATGGGGCACCAATCTTTGCCGCGTGTCTATTGAGGGGTTCTGTCCATTGAATAGGGTATTTATTTCCGTAGCGAAAGAAGAAAATCATAAGAACGGGTAAATGTATGGTGAAAATAAAAGATCTTTAACGAAGAAAAATAGTTAAGAAAATCATTTGAAGAAAAAGATTTTGGCATAGTATGCTCCAAAGGTTTTGAGGGAGGAGGTTGGGTGCACTGCGTGTGTAGCAATGAAGGATTCCACACGTGTTCAAATTGATGCGATGATGAACTTGATGATTTTCTTTTTCAACTGTACAATATCCATAAGGAGTATAATACCCTTAAGTTTTTTCCTTGTGTTTTTTATGAGCTACATTTTTATTTTCATTTTTGTTTAATTATCATATTTTTAACTAGTCTCAAAATTTATCTGCTAGTCCCTTGTAATTGTATGGCCTACAGGATTTTTATGAAATTAAATCGATATATTTTTTCGATATTCACGTCTCTGGAACCGGGTCTTGTCCACCTCGAAATCTTTGATAGTCGACTTTCCACGCCTCGATCACCCTGACTTATTGCTACCGTCGGATTTTTGAAACCATCAACATTTTTCAATCACTGTTATTATAGTTTTAGTAAGAAATTAAGAATCGAAATTGGGATTCTTCACTTCTCTTCCCTTTCTTTGGGCACATCGTTTGCCAAAATCCATCGCTTTTGTGAGCCCGAAAAGAGATCTATAATGCCGTATTAATAAATTGTGAGATTTGGTATTCGACACTGGTTGGTTGGGAAAGGTATATTGATTTTCAAAATTGTTTTTGTCTCGAAATAAAAGTTTTTCAGGGGCAAAGGATGACGCCAATCGATTCATGAGTTCCAAAAACACTATAGGTTTAAGTAGGATCCTTCCGCGTAATTCGCTGTATTTCGCTGACAGACAGAAATAACATTTTTATGTAGCGAGTAACATGTTTGTGTAGAAAACAATAATTTGCAATTTCCATTTATAAAATCATTTTTATTTATAAAATTATAGAAGCCAATTTTCCTATGATTCAGTTGAGTAGATAGAGAAATTTTTGATATGTGTTAGACATCCATAATGATCCTTCGCATTGTTCATGTGCTAGCCTGTCTCTAGATATTCTTTTCTATTCTAGGACTAAATTAAAGTATAGAAATAATTATTACTGCTTGTATAAAATTATTGAAACCTTAATTTGTCTCTAGCAATCTGATTCCCACTCTTCCCTGAAGAAATCTTTTTCATTCATAATCTGCTATATATAGAAGAGGTTCAATGTATGTCTGTGCCTCGATGGCTACAATAGGGGTGGACATAGCAGCGTCTGTAATTATTCTTAAGACCGTAAGTTTTACGAGGTAGAGCTTACATAGTGTACTAGCGCTAGTAGTAATAGTTATTTTGCTCCCGTATTCAAGCACAGGTCTTATATGCGAGTAGTAGAAAGTCTTCAGAGTACCTTGATTTACATCCTGAGGCCGTCTTCTTAATAGGGCGGGTTTTTTTCCATGCTTTTACCGCACAGTGGTCTACATTGGGCTTCCACATTAAACGTCTATATAGTTGAACCCCTAGACATTTGGATTTGCAACTTTCCTCCAACGCCAATCCGTTGTTCTGGAGATGGATCTTTGGTATTTTTGTCAATTGACAGAAAAGTTGAAAAGTGGTTTTTGAAATATTTACTGTATTGCGTTTTGCACCGCCCATATTTTTAGTTTTATCAGAGCCTCGTTTAAGTTTTTTTTGAAGTCTGCAAAGAGGAATGCTTGGACGCCAGGACCGCTATTTACTGCACCGAAGGTATCATTTTTCGTGATATTAAATAACGAACAGCTAAAACGACTCCTCGAGCTGGTCCTTGCTGTTGAATTCGAAATTTCCGTGTGAAATCAGAGAACCGTAACCAAATATGCCCTTGGGACAGGAACTAGTTTATCCTCCTGAATAGGTTTCCATATATTCCCTATTTGGCAAGTTTATGTATGCCATGCCGTGTTAGAAGGGGCCTTAAGGTCCATAAGTACTACTAATGTTGACATTTTTCTGTGGAATCCGTTTTTAGCATGTTGGGTAAAATTGATCACGTGGTCCATTGTGCTGCGGTGTTTGCGAAATCCGACTTGAGCATCGTCAATGAGTTTTAGTACTTCGAATTGCTGAATTAGGCGGTTTACAATAATCATTTCCGCCTCTTTACAGAGAAAGGCGCACTTGTCGGAGAAATTGGTCGGTAACTTTCTGCTTTATTTGCTTCTTTGCTTTCTTCTCAGTGTGAGCACGATTTGGGCCTTTCCCCATCATTGTTGTACATACTTCTTCCAATTCATATTTATGGCAGCCAAAACTGCTTTCTCAGCGGCATCACCAATGCGGATTAGGAGCTCGGGAAATATACCATCAATTCCTGCTGATTTCTTTTCTTTAGTCTGAAAATCACCACTATCGAGCTCAGTAACAGTAAAGGGAGTTTCGAACAGTTCCCGATATCTTATATCCAAGTACAATGTTAGCGATTTCTTGGTCAGTGTCTTGACGATGAATTTATCACCCATTGACAAGGATTATATTTTCGCATTGCGTTATGCTATGTTTGCGTTAGGCTATGGCTACACCTTTTGGGCAGGTAAAAGATTGATTGGCAGACTGCAAGAGTTGTTGCGGCATTGGAGGGTTATCATTGTTAAGCAGGGAGAGATATTTGTGGATTTAGGTGTCATTCTACCTGAAATATAATATAATAATAAAAGCAGTGTTGAATTTGAGAATTAATTATTTTGTTTTTTTACCAGTAATGTACATTTTTTTTCTTTTTATATCATATTTATTATTTTTATTTTATTTTCTTGTTTTTTTTCTTTCTTTTATCTTGTACATATGGTATGAATGGATTCCTATAGCCCTTATACCTATTGCCCTTGAATGTGGCAGCTTGTATTATTTTTCAAATAAAACAAATTTAAAAAAAAAAAAATTATTTTGCCAAATAAAAATAAAACAGTCATTTTTCGATTTAAAAAAAAAATCGCCCAGGATTTTTAAATAAAAGTTAAAATTAATCGGTAACATTTATGTATTTTGTTAAAAATCAATAGCTAATTTATGACTTATATTTGCTTGAAATAAAAGCCTAATAACTTTTACTGATATTTTGTTTTCAGTTAAATAATATCTATCACTTTTTGAGTATTTTTTTTTTTTAGGTCAGAAATAGCTTTTATTTCTGAGTGATATTATTTTTTTTGCTCAAAATAAAGCTCAAAACTCTACAACTTGCTTAAAATTAGATCTAGTGAATTGAGAGTGGTTCCATTTTATTCAGCGTGAAAAAAAAAACTATTAAGACGGTCATTTAACCACTTTTTTTTACTAATATGATATGATGAAAAATAAACTACCGACAAACCAAATATATAGATATAAAGTAAGCAATTATATTTTTTTCTACATATTGATCTTTAATCCTTAGTTATTGTTTGAAATATATTACAAAAAGTTTACTTCTTTTCATATTAATTCAACTATAAATGTTTATTTATATCTTCCTTTATACAGTCTTACTTAAATGCTCTCCTCATTTCCATCTTGGTTTATCACTTGTGCTTATGAATTTATCCAAACGGGCAGGGAAAATCTACATTTACATTTACGAATATTTACGAAAATATTCTAATCATTTGTATGAATTTGTATCAACATCTGCATGAATAGAACTAAAAAAACTTGTTTTAACATATTTTGAAACAAACATATAATTGTTTATGGTCATATATTTGGTTATTCGATAGTTTATTTTTTACCGTATAGTATTTGTAAAACAGTGGTTGGATGATCGTCATTTAATTTTTTTTTTTCACACTGAATCAAATACGACCACTATCAATGCTCTAGATCTGATTTTAAGCAAATTATAGCGTATTTTCTTCAGATTGAACAATGCTGAGTTCCAGAACGGTTTGAAGTTTTTCACCTGTTTACAGTAAATCCATTGTTGTTCACAGTCCTGTAAGGCGTTTTCTATGGCGTCAATGCCTTTTCAGGATATTCCGATGTTAGTGCCTCAAATAGAGCCGTATGTTCGGAACTTGTCCCAATCAGCCTTCTTAACAATCCAGCGTGGAGCCGGACGGCTACTGTAAGGTATCTTTTCTGTGATGTGATGGGTTTATGACCGCATCCGCCGGCATCATCCAGAAGTTTGACTTTTATTTTTCCAGAGAATTGGGGGTGAGTAATAACTAAGTAGATGGTTGATGGTAGACGGTAGGTGATTGACACGAAAATGACAAGAAAGTAGGGGTGTTTCTAAAACCACTTAATGATTGCTGTCAATAATTTCTTTTAGGCTTTTTATCAGGGCTCGAAACAGTTATGGAACTTTTTCAAAAAGTTTCCATATAACTGTTTTACAAGAACTTTTACAATTAAAGTATGTCTATTTAAAGAAATAACATTTTATGATAAGAAAAACGACACAATTCCATAAGTATTTACGATATTTAATTTGGAACTTTAACGAAGAAAACTTTTTTAGTATAGAACTTGTTTGTAAAAGTTCTTACGATAAAGTACTTAAAGAACTTTTATTATAAAAGTTCTCACGATAAAGTTCTCTTTACTATATAAGTTCTGACGGAAAACTACTTGCATGAACTGTTTCAAAAAAGTTCCTAAGAAACAGTTTAATTTAGAACAAGAACTTTTTTAAAATAAAGGTGCACAGTTATTTTGGAGCCCTGGTTTTTCCTGCTACGATGAGTCTTGGATAACCCCATCTTGGTGAAGGACTGTTGACATCTCCAAGGAGAATTCTGTTAGCCTGGATTGATATTTCAACTGATTGATAAGGAGGAATATTACCTGGAGGTTGTACAAGCAAAGTATGCTAAATTTTTTTCTATTTTTCCACACCTCGAACTTTATGGCTTCAAGTTTGTCATCATCATCCATTTCATGCAAAACTTCAAGTTAAGATGTTACATTTTTCTTAAGTCCTTTGAATATACCCGAAGAGATTTGTAGGGATTTTTTTTATATTTGTGATGGCGTAACCATTTGTCTGCTTAAACTATCAGTTCTTGTGGCAGCTCCTGCTTTAACAATAAAAATAAATCTAGGACAAATTATAAATACCTCATTCATTGCTAATTACAATATCGCTATTTGAATACAAAAACTGTAGTTTTTAAGTCCATTAAATTTTAGACTTTATACATATAACTGCTATATTAAAATGAGAATTATGTTTATTGATAGTAAAAACTAGTCAATATATAAAATCTTTGAAGGTCTGCCACAGAGTGTAAAAAAATCGGTTTATCATTGAATCAACTTCTTTTCTTAAAAAATTATCGTTAATTTTAAATGTTAATTAAATTAATTCTCAAATTAAACTCTATTTTAATCAACCTCTTTTAATTATCAGCTCTTAGAACTGATGAGAGAATCAAATCCTCTCGCAACAGAACGGTCCTTTCGAGCAGCAATGTCAATTCATTTATCCCTAATACGTTCTAAATTACTTCCAATTCTAAATTCTAAATGAAATGGAAAAGTGCAATCCCATAGAAAGCATATCTTTCTCTTATTTTTTTATACAATAAAGAAAACGTGGAGATGCCTTCAGAAGTTTTAATTATATAATAACAAAGCTCTCGAGTTTCTAAGTACCTGCGAGATGTGAGATTTAAACAACCTAATTTAAAAAAAAAGTATCTTCCTCTTGATCGATTCGGAAACATAAGAGGTGAAAAGTGAAATAGTTTAGTGAAAAAAGACAGGCCATTAATACTTTGAAGACCCTTAGCCCAGGAGGAAAAGAATACCCCAATCGAAGGGTTAGTAAAAGCGATTTATTTTATGCTTTTCTTGGAAAAAAAAAAAAAAGAAACGAAATAATCTTCTTTTTCTGTCCAGATCGGTATTGAGGTATATCGAGCTGTTCTCGCCCTCTAAAGAAATTGGAATAAAGCCTGAAGTATATAGAAATGCTATCAATGGGGAAATTATTTTCTGATGATTAAGAAAATAGTGATTTTTCCTAGTGCTATGTTTTATCTAGGTTAAGTTGAGCTTGATATCTATTTAGCTGCTAATACATTAGTCTATATATATAGGGATGCCATTGGGCAATCATTGAGGATGATTATCCCAAAATTATGTAAGCTTATGAATAATTAGAATTTCTTACCTTGTCCTCTAAATTGGATACCTTTCCAAGGGCCTGGTTTGTGGTTACCATTATTTAATAATTAACCAAGATAATGCTCCTACTTTTAAGTTTAATACTAATGTTAATCAAAGTTACTGCTATCTTAATGAAATATATTCAAATTAAATATGGGCATGGTTACTAAAGAACAACCTCCTTGCTAACAATTATCTTTATTCTTCAAAATTAAAATAACAAACTATTACAATAAAAAGTTAACCATGGAATGATTCAGCCTAGACTTAGCCATTAATTGTTTTAGCATAAATCTCTTATCTGTACTAATTGGTGTTGATGGTTCCTCAGGCGAAGGCTTGAAGGCGATGGTTATAGGCTTGCATCAGGCAAGGTCAGGGTTCAGAGGAGCAGTCTTGCATCAGCCTCGATCAGTCTAGAAGTCTTGCCTCAGCCTCGATCAGTTAAGAAGTTTCTCTTTTTCACCTCCTTGCTTCTGTCCCCCTTTCTCTTTTGTTCTGCCTAAGAGGGGATCGAAAACGTTGTTCATTGGCCGACTAGTTTTATAGAGGGAGAAAATTCTGGGATTTCATCGGATGGCTCCCTCCCTTATCCTGACAACCGGTATCTGCGAACCATTATCCAACTCGTATAATTTAATCATACCTTTTCCAGGCGGTCTCCACTTTTTCCTCGAGGCCAGCCAAAGCCTAAGAGGAACAGTTCTTAAAATTGATTAGGTGTCCCAGCTTTTGGCTTTGTTACAGTGTTAACTTCTCGGTAGGGTTTTTAAAACTTATCCCTTATCTCTTATGTGGTGACATCTGTCATCGCCTGTCTTTCTACCTGCTCGTCCCTTATTTCTTTTGTTCGCACCTGGTCTGTTTAAATTATATAACGGTAATATTGTCCAATATCAATACATATTACTAGGCATCGCCTCCAAAAAAAATTTGGCAATGAAACTTTTTAAATAGTTTAAGTTTTTTAGCATTCATTAGGCTAAATAAATGCGTAAAATGATAATTTGTTCATACATTATACTTGGTAATAATCTTACTTGAATTATATTACTCTAAATACGTGTTTTGCGTTTTTCGGACAGAAAAAATAGTTAACATTTTTTTTTTATAATTTCAAACTTTTCACCGTATTTATTGGAGGACGCTTTCCGATGATTTCGTCCAGCCATCATTTTTGAATGGCGGCTTGGGATTTTTTTTTTAAAATGGTGTCGACTTTTTATACAAAAAATTACTAGTAAAAATATAAATTATTTTCGGTATATTTAAACATTTTGAACAATATCACAGATTTAGTTTAATTTCGATATGGATGGATATACGAAAACGACATCTCAGTGGATAGACATAACGGACTATTGCGAAATATATGACAGTTCTTCTTCAGCACAGAAACGTTAAAAGATCATATAAGGCTTCCATGGGAATTAATACAAATTTTGAATATGAACTGATACGAAAATAAAAAAATTATGTTTGTACTTTTACTGATACTAAAAGGTGAATGTGAAAGGTAAATGTGAAGTGAAGATATCTGATGCACCCGCTAGTATCAAATCCTTTCTCGAGTACAAGAATGGTTATAGAGTGCTTTCCGATAGAGCTCTTCTTTACCTTCACAGGCTACTTGTAGTTTACTTCCATCCTCTTCCATGTTATGGCCACTAAAAAGGAATCTTTCTTAACATGTTTTTACCTTTCTTTGTTGCTGCTCTACTGCTGATCCAATATATTAAAAAAAGAATACAATCAATATTTGTTTTTTTAACTTATTTACAATAGTTTGATTTTTATTCAAATAAAAACAAAGCCCCCAGATTAATGTACTGGAAGTTCAGCTGGCTTACCAAGATAGTAGTTGATGAATATACCAACTTAGTAGATGACATACAGAAGAGTATATTGATCAGCCGTATATGACTCACTAGAATTTTGAATTCAGATTCTTTGTTTGGACGCTACCTCTGCATTCGAGCAAATACTCAGATATCCTCTTGCAGTTAAGAGAGTTCCGTTCACAAACTCCTTCATTGATATTTTTCTGGGATACTTTCTCACAATTAAACCTATTGGGATTTCGCCCATCGATTTTTGTGAATATTGGGATATCTGTAGAACTATAAAAAAACTGGCTAAAATTGAATTGTGATAATTTTACAACTGCAAATAATCGACCCAATATCAACTTTATAAAAATAGTATTGATATAAATAAGTAGATTTCATTAGGTTCAATAAATTTGAATTCAAGCTAATGGTTATCATTTTGTTAGTAGTTCTAAAATTGTTTTTGTAAATTAAGCTAATAGGTGCCAAGGTTTACAACGAAAACGGAATAGCTGTTGAAAAAATAGAAAAGCAGTCCATCCTGTTAATTTAACATCTAAAATTAAAACAACAGAATGTTATGCTAACCAGGCTTTAGTTGGGTATTTAGTTCTTAGAAACAAGGCAATCTATATATTTTTTATTTTTATCAAAGTTCAACAGCTAAAATCAAACTACTGGCATCTGTTGCAAGGAATTAGCTGTTATAAAATAACTAATTACCGATTAACAACACGTCCAATGAAAATTGATTGGTTGATATTGTTATTGAGGGAAAGACTAAAAAGTAAACCTTTACTATTCAGATCGCATTCCATTAGATGTAAATAAATGATTGGAACAAAAAAATAGAATGAAGAAACATTTAAAGATAAAGAAATAACGCCAAAAGATGAAGAAATATTGAAATAGCTTTAGAATATTATTAATATTTTAGAATATTAATATAGAATACATAAAAAAATGTATGCAAAATAAAGGGATCAAATAATTGCCACCAAAAATGATGGCAACTTTGGATTTAGCACATCGAAAACCTTAATGTTGAAAAAATCATCGAAAATAAAAAACTATTTTTTAATTTTTATTTCATTTATTTTTTTTCGAAATAGGCCAACTCAGGACCACGAGAATCATTTCATCTTCCTCCTTTCCTTTATTTCCCTCCACACCTCCCTCATCCTCTCGGAGTGCTGGGTCTTCCTCTCCACCAATCACTTCTTTCCCTCCCCCCCTCCCCCCTCCCAATTTTCGTTCTTTCCTCACTGCTGGGACTATCATTTTGTTAACATGTTGCCCGACAAATTTTAATCTTCTTTTTTGCATCTCTGTTTCTATATCTTCCCTTTTTTTGTAAAATTCCTGATTATCCCTTCGTCTATAACCTCCCTCTACTTTCTTTGGCCCATACATATTTCTCAAGATTTTCCTTGAGCCCAGTTTTCGCCCAGTACAATATCACCGGTTTAACTACAGTCTCGTAATGCATAACTTTTACCGGCAAAGATAAATTCTTTTTGTTATATATGTTTTTTTTTCGTGAATCTTAATCTATCTAATTTCGCTTCCCTATTGTTCATTAATTGCCTATCCCCTCCATTGTAATTTACCCATTCCCCTAAATACTTAAATTGTATCACAGTCTTTATTCCTCCATTTCTTTTTTAAACCGTTTTCCCTATTGTTTCATCATTCGTCAATATTTCGGTCTTGATATTTTTAACCATGCTTTTTCGGCTATTTCCTTTAATTCTTCGATTTGTTCTATTGCTTCTTGTTCACTTTTTGCATTAAGAGCTAAATCATCCGCCAATGCCAATTATCTAACTTCAATCACATTCTTACCCCCTTAATTTCATGCGTTTTGTTTTTCCCCAAAAATTTTATCTTCACCTTGTCCAATACCCCATTGAATAAGATTGGTGACAAACCATCATCTTGTCTCAATCCTGTTTTTACTTGAAACGGTTTGCTTATTTGTCCCCTGAATATAACTTTTGAGTACGTGTCGGTCAATGACAACTTAATCAAATTCCGCGTTTTTCGATCTACCCCATATTCTTCAAGGATTTTTAAAAAAATCTCCTTTAATTGTTTCCTCACACTTCTGGTCCCACCATGCATATCTAATTATTTTAACTTATCTATATCTGTAACTTTGATAATATACAAAGTGTGGTCCGAAACGTTTTGAAAAAATACAAAATACTGCAGTATGAAGGCATTAATTAAAACTCAAAAAATAAAAAAAATAATAGAAAAATCATTAAAAAATTATTATCGTAGCCTAACCTTGTCTCATACCTTATTTATAAATAATTTTTTTTTTTTTCACTTTTCCAGAATTTATTAAAAAAAAAATTCTTGATATTTTCTTTTTGTTTTGTTTTATCCCTGCAGTTTAACTATTTAAATTGCAAATGTTTTATAAATTATTATTTATACTTGAAACTTGGATAGATAAAAATATAAGGACAATTATACAATTAGAGAATATATTTTGTTAAATTTAAAATCAATATAAAACAAAAAATAAAAAAGCAAAGAAAGGTCATATCACAATCGTCGCATGCATCACCCTATCTTTTAAGTTCAAGTTCCAAGTTTTAAGTTATACAGTTGCAAATACAATAAATAAAAAAACTTTAAGTTCAAGCACATACATAAATATGTATTTATTTTCTTGTTATCAATTTAATAAATTAATTATAATGAGGAAAACTCTCGATGTACTGTCGCCTGTCACAAGACGAAATTAAATACGTAAACATCTGTTGAACAGCCAAGCCAAAATTACGAGTAGAATAAAGAATCCTACGTACGATCTACAAAATACCCGACCCTTTGATGTTTACCGCCAGAAGACGGGAAGGCGGCCAAGGCCGGCTCTGATTTTTCTGCAGTATATACTAAAATAATCTCGATCAATTGAGCTGTTGGCTATCGATTGTTGGCCAAGAATTGCAAAGTGTGGACGCGCTTGGGGTTGGCCCCGTTGGCACTGGTCGCTGGTTCTGATTTTCATCACGTCCACACCAGCCGAATATCGGCCAACGGAGCGGATTGGGTTTGGCTTTGGCCGAAATTCGTCTAGTTTGTACGCGCCCAGCACCAACCGTTGGCTCCAACATTGACCTAGTATGCACGCGCCTTTATAATTTGAGGCATCATGTCGGCTGACAAGATCCGTTCTGGTGGATGCACCCCTACTCAATTCTTCATGTTCGAATCACTTGGATCCCTGTCGTGATTTGTTGCACCAATATTTGCGACGTTTGCCGCACCTTGTCGCACATTTTACGCATCTAGTAAACGCGAGTCCTTACTTCAATTTAACTTGTTTGCATATTGTCCCTGTCGTATGTTTTACGCATCCAGTGGACGCGAGGCCTTAGTACTCACATATAAAATACAATATTTTATAGCACTTTTATTGTCACCAATAGACATGGCTCTGACTGAAAATTAAATACATTTTTTTATGAAGCATTAATTACCATCAACAGATATGATTCTGGCTGAAAAGAGGAGTTACATTTTATTCTAAAATAAAATTATCTTTTAATGTCCAAGAAATTAACAAACTGACCAAAAATAATCAACTGAAACAATGCTTACTATTTTGAAGTATTTTTCCATATTATTGATCCCTGTTTATATAACAATATGGAGGACTTACCTTCGCTGTCCGGGTGCTGCCGGCCAAGACCTCCTGGCCCTGCCCCTTGGCTGTGGTCGCTGCCGCCAGAGGTGACCGCCCTCGGAGGCTGCCCGCCGCCCCCGCCCGAGCATGATGGCTCGGCGCTCTTCGCTCGTCTCTCCACTCAGCCTCATAGTACTGTCCTCATATCCTGCACAGACTACAACACAAACTACATCTTACCGTGCAACTGTCGCAGAGGCAGCGTAGATCGGAAGGTAAACCACAATGATCCTGAGCACTTAGAAGAAGAGCTGTTTTCAAGAAAGCTCACGAAGTCGGTTTTAATTGATTAATGAAAGCAGGAGGATTTCAGATTTTCTTTTTGTATCGGTTGGCATCACAGACCATGAAGAATTTGGCTGCGCAATGTGGCTTCTTACCGACATTTATTTCGCGTCGTACCATTAATAGACTGGTCAGGTTACCCAGCTTTACGTTACTGCGGACTATAGTTTCCATGACGACGCAGCATTCTACCCATATCTTGTTAAGCGATATCTTTGGGCTTCGGCTTTCCTCCTTAAACCTATGAACGTTCAAACACTTGTTTCAAGTACCGTGACAGATCGGTCAATAGCTACGGATTATGAATATTTAGAGTCAGCAGACCAATATGTCTTTCCCCAAAGCAGACTTTCCGTAGATCACAATTCTCAAAGCGTGCGTGAGTAGCCCAGTTACAAACAAGGATAGACGAAATTTTATCAGGAGTATTGAAAAATCGTTTACTATAGGAAAAAAACATTAACGCTGTTAGTTTTTTGTTTATTATTATCAATAATGAACCTTTGTAGTCGAAAAAAAAAAGAAATGCTTGTTAGCCTCCTCTCAAAATTTGATTTTTCATGTTTCGTCCGTCGTCCGTCCTCCATTCCTTTTCTCCGATACCATTGGATCGATTTCCTCGAGATTTGGCACCAAAGTTACAGGCCACCCCAGAATGACCAACCCTGGGAACTCGACACTATCATTATTTCGTTTCAAAATGGCTGCTTATTAGTGTTTTTATAAATCCATACCTCGGCTATTAATAAATATTGATAGAAAATGTATTTTGGAATCAGAACTCAAAGGATTTAAAGAAAAAAAAAGTATATAAAATCTTTTGGTTTATTATTTTCAATAATGATCCTTTGTAATCGATCATGAAAATAAACATTTTAACCTCTCCCCTGAAAATTTAAGTTTTTACATTTCTAGCTAGATAGAATCCAAATATAGATTTTTTCGCTCAATAGGTTACTATTGGTCTTAAAAGAGATTTATATAATTTTAATAATTATATACTTTAAATAATTTTAAAGTATTCTGCATATGTTTCTATTTCATAAGTTGAAAACTTTCATCCGGAATATTGCAGATGCTAATTTGAAAGATAGTCTGATTTTTTGGACTCTAAACCAAAGCGATAAAGTAAGTCGTATGAATGACCACACCATATATTTTTGAAATATTACTGTTTGGAAATAATAAATCGTTATGTAATAATTTCCAGCGTTTATTATTTGGTTACCATTATTAAATGTGTAACAGATATGATACATCGTCAACAGCAGGCTTTCCTCTTTAGTTCTTTACATATTCTGGTGAAATAAAAAAATTAATATATTCAGAAGATATTTCAAAAGTTTAGTGAAGGAAATTGAAATGGGCGCTTAATGATCCAGGAGTCGAGAAAGATCTATGCACCAAACTAGTTGTATTCTAAGTTCACAAACCAAGGCGGGCGTATTTGAGAGTATAATAATTAAAACTTGTAAATATTTTATAACCTCTCTTTAATTGGTCCGAAGTTGATATATCTGTTAATCCCGAATACGCTCAGCTCCATCGGTTAATTAAACATTACGAATATGACACTTCAAAATTCATAATAGAGATATACATAGTTTGCACAATCAAATAAAAATGTTCAAAGACTATTTTAGCTTTTGACAAATAACGACCTATAATCTAATTCTTGCCGGAAACAGAGCGAACATTTTAGATATGTAATGATATTAGGAATGAGATCATCAATAGCTACCCGAGAATTAAATATTATTTCAAACAATAAAAAAATCAAAAGATTCAGGATCATGTCAAAAAATTTACATCGCTCTGAAATGGTCCCGATTAATTAAAGGAAATTTCCCTCTAAAGTAAAAAAGTCAAACTTTGTAGAATCATGATTTTCTTTTCTGAATTAATAACGAGACCTTAAGCTTGGGTCAGTTCAATAACGGAGAGAAATCATGCATTTTCGATATCCGGAGAGAAGTGAATAATTATTTATGTACGAAGAAATAACCCTCCACGAACAGAGACTAAACCTCCTAAATTAATACCTAAGGGAGGTAGGCCACTGCATGAGTCATAAATGCATAAACCTTGTTTTATAATAAAAAGAACTATATATAAAAGAATATTTCATTAAATCCTCCTTAGAATGAATTTTCATTATCAGAGAATCTCTTATAGTTTTAGGAAATATAATCAGAAAATACAATATAAATATTTAACCAAATGCGAGAAAAAAAAGATCTGAGTAAAAATAAAATAATAAAGGCGTGATCTGCTGATCCGTCGCTAAGGTCACATTTTCACTAAAATACGAAATTGAAAATATCAAAATGGTGGGAGTGGCAGAAAAAAATCGAAACCTGCAAAAGGCACTTCTTAATTCAATTCATATCCACATTTTCAGCCCTCAATCTTGCAATGTATTGAGAATACAGGGATTGAAGGAAATAATTCAGATTAAATAAAAGTAATCAAATAAGGGATAAATTAAAGCAATGCCACGCGGTTTAGCAGTATTAATATTAATCGGATTCTTTTTCGGACAAAAGAAACAGCGGGCTCGGGATCCTTGTGGTCTATACCTGGAGGACCGGAGAGCAGGTCGAGTTTATCGACGGGCCGCTAAAGGAGTCATAAAGATAAGCATAAGTTAAAGCACCATAAAAACTAGAGATAAGCCCGGTCAACAAGCCGGTATAATGAACCCTATCCTCTCCTCCCTCCCTAGGATATTAGGATCAATAGAAGAAACAAGTTTAAACATTTAGAAGATCTCTTAAAAATTTCCTATAGCATCAATTGGGCAAGCCCCAAATGGAGAGTGGGGACAAAATGTGTCTTTCAAAGAAGGAGAAGGAGAAAGAGAGAGAACAGGCAGAGGAGACAGAAGTAAGGAGAGTTCTAAGGAGAAGGTAGAAGACTAAGGTCCTACGAGTAGAAGCAGAGGGTCCAGCTGAGCAGTCCATCCGAAACGGGTCTGTGAGTCTGGCGGCAGAGAAGAAGATCGCTGCGGGAGAGAAGACCAGACCATCGAACGGCGAAGTGGCGAAGCGGCCTGTATCCGAGATGGCGAAGGCAACAATAAGATGAGTTATAGTCCCTTTATTCAATGTACATTAATGTTTAATATTATGTGGCACCAGAGTAAGATTTTAAATAAGCAAGTTCTCCCAGTAGTCTCAAATACATACGTTAAAGTCCATAGATTTTTATAATGAAGTTAATTCAGGTTATGAATTATTAACCAGCAGTTTAATTAATAACGTAACTTAAATAAAGTAAGCCTATCAAAATCTACAATTCCATTTACCCTGCATGCCATCATATAATGTAATTAAGTGAATTTGGAAACGCGATACCCTTGGAAAGGTTCTCCTATGGTATTTATAATATCCCAAGCTAGTGACTATAGCAGGGAGGTCTACGGTCTCTAGCCTTTTAAGTTAAAATATAGTTTGATTGATCTGCTCCCTTTTAGAACCGATGCAAATAGAGGATAAATTAGATCAGTAAATTAAGTAAGTGTGGTTTCTAGAACGGGCAATTGCCTTAGAAAAGGAATTTGACAGAAACAAAACAATATATATATTTTTTTTTTCCCTATACATCATGAAGGTTTTTGGCAACACGCATATGGTTTTCTTACAGACATTTATTGCTTGTGAGAGCACAGATTGCCTGGAAGTAACCCAACCTCTCGTTGCTACGAACCATGGTTTTCATAGTGCAGCGGTAGGCTACCCATAGCTCTATTACTGATCTCGGGTTCAAAGACAGTGACAAATTAGTCTAGATCCACGGATTATGGCTGTTAGGGGTCAGCAGACAAATGAAATATAAGTCCTCATATATCTTTTCCCAAAAGGAGGCCGTCTATGGATCGAACTTCCGAGCGGCTATTTGGCATCCTGAAAAACTACGACGCGATTCGCAATTAGGGTTTACAGGGCACTTTCATCACTCCTGCAGACTGACGATCCTCTCATACCCCAGGGAGGAGGGGTATAATCACCTGGAGAATCTCGGGCAGCTTGGCCTTCCCCTGTGTGCGGTCACCCATCCAAGCACTAACCACGCTCAGCTTTGCTTAATTTTGATTACCATTTATTATTATTGCAAGCGCCTTAACTCGCTCGGCCACACCGGCTTCTTTTATATATATATGTATATAGTACATATATTCAGACATCCCCGAAACCTCCAAAACCGTGTTCTAGGAGTTATGATATGGATTTAAAATGCACCTGGCAAAAGTATATTATTTTTGAGGAAAATACGAAAAAAGGTTTAACTATAACACCAATGACGTATCATAGCGCTGCTTGATAAATTCCTTCCAATGATAATGTATGTCGACTCCAGTGAATTTGGATTAAATTGGTTCGGTGAGGAGAAAAGTAAGAAGGAGAAATGGTGCGCGGAAAGCTAAAGAAGTTAAGAAAGGGAGTGGAAGGCAGGATTTTCCAGATAGAGGGATGGATTGACGAAGAAGACGGAATCTTACAGCAAATTGGTCTCAGTAAATCCTACTCGAATAGAGATTAAAGTAAGTACGCGGTATTAGAAGATGGGGTACAACAGTGATACCTTCTGTTTCAGATTTTAGATTTTTTACAATTCATGTTTTATCAAAATCCACTATATCACTAATTTTGTGATTTTTGTTTATTAACTCCAGGAAAAGACATTTCTTGGAATCATTAAGTTCCTTATAAGGATTCTAGGAAGGAAAAATATTTATATAAAACACAAAGTAACTAACGTTGAGTTTGTTTCTGAAAAATAGCGACCCATATAGCACCTAAACTGTCCATTAAATATAAAATGTTTTGTATTACCTGCTAAACGGTGCAGGGACGAACAAAGGTAATCAATTCTAGACCTCATTTGCAATACAAAAGCTCGTTTTCGCCATTTTTCCCGTCTCGACCGTTTCACAGTATTTTGTGTTTTTCCAAAGATTCAACGTTGAGAAAGATAAATAAAAAATACAAAAACATCATTAACCTATCGGGTATTTATTACTATTATTTTAATTTTTATATATTTATTCATTCTGATCAGAAAATTTTACTGTAGGATAAATACAATCTTGTTTGCTACAACCAACAGTTAGAAATAAGAGGGAATGAACTAGTTCAATTATTATTATTTATACTTGATAAAATAAAATAAATATTTTTGTTATATGTTCATTGATATTAAGTAAGAAAGAAAAAAAAACTTACTAATTTAAAATTAATGCATATACATATATTGCATACTTATTCCGATTCACAAAAAAGAATCGAGGACGGATTGTAACAGCTTTTGCGGAATCTCTACCCTTCCGATGTGTTATAAAATATTCTCGTTAATCCTATCTAGTCGAATCATGGAATACGCCTAGAACATTATCAAATATCACAAGGTAGTTATGTGGTTTTTGACGAAAACGTTCAATTATTGATCAAATATTTCCCTTTCTACAAATATTAGAGAAGAAATTAGAATACAACCGTGTAGTTCAGCAGCTTTATAACGATTTCAAAAATTCCTATGATTCCATTGCCCGCCAGAAGCTGTATAATATTTTGATTGAACAGGAAATACCAAAAAAGTTATTAAGTCTAGTAGGGATGACTGCCGAGCACGTTGGAGAGAGGGTCCAAGAGTGTCTAGTTCGAAAGGATGTGAGTTTGAACCCACCTAGATCAGTTATTATTTATTTCGAGGCGTCCCGCGAAATGAATCTTGACAATTCCACTGTGGTTAGTAGGTACGCGGTGGCGGGCTAATGGAGCTTGACAAAAAGGACCACAAGACCCTCTTATCGGACTACTTCTCCCACCAATACTATTACCAGCACTACAAATGTGCATGACCCAAACAGTCAACAAAGTTAGAATCTGTAATAATGTTTCGGAGAAGTTTGAGGTTCGCTCCGGTTTAAAACAAGGTGATCCCTTTCGCCTGTCCTATTTAATTTAGCGCTAGATTATGCCATTAGAAAGGTATTGTATCGATGTTTTGGTAGGTACCGAATTTTTTTTAAATATGAGCTGTAAAATATCAGTGCTTGACGGATGGTTTGGTACGAAAAGGCGAAGACGCGGAAACTGTAGAATAAAACAACCATTAACAAAGTATCATCCGATGTTTGTCACTGTTCGGAGCAACAATTAACTAAGGACCATGGTTGTAAACCTTAACAAATACTTTATTGGTCAAAGATACAGAATTTCATTACTTATACTAACTGATCTAATGACAGTGTCAACTTAACAATAGACAATTTCACATTACTTTAGAGCCAGTATATAAATATATACAAAAGAAGAGGAGATGTTAAGGTTGACGTACAATGTTGACATTGCTGACTGAGGGGACGCTGACGAGGAAGTAATGTCATAACTTCCTGGGTCATAAACCCATTGCATTACTTAACGTTAATGAAAGCCAGTAAAAAAGAGGGGCTCGAAATAAATACGGATAAGACGAAGCATATGGTAAGCAGTACAAGCGGCTACGATTTTGGCGATATATAAGAAGGAATACGTTTAAACACGTTGAGAAATTAAAGTTTTTTGGGGTCTATGATATTTAGAAAAAATAAAATTAAAAAAAAGAGAAGAGGAAATAAAGGCGGGGATTACTTGTTATTTTTCGACATTAAATAGCTCACGCCTTTTGTCCAGAAACTGTGTCTACCCCTCAGAGGTTTACTATCAGCTGAGCGTTTATTCAAGTTTTGAGGATTCGTTACTGAACCCAATAACTTTACAAGTCCATCATACCGCAGCTATCACTTCAATTATATTAACAGAAAGCATGCTCCGCAATTTCGTGTTGTGTAACCTCCTAAATTTTCTAGTGCACTCATCCTTTTTCGGACAAGTACCTATATTCTCCACAATACCTTATTCTCAGAGACCTGAAGGCGTTGTTCTTTCTTCAAATTTAGCGGCCATGTTTCACACCCGTACAGTAGGAAGGATAATACTGTAAATTATTACTTCTGATGAGTTAAACTAAAATAACTAAAATGTAATACAAGTGCCACTTGATGGAATTGACCCCATTTATATGTCAGCTGCGACAAAGCATGTTTCCAGGATAATAATAGCAGCGCTTGTGATCCTAGCCTTTGCTTATCACTCCTATAGTGATGGATGGTCTGAGTTATATTTCGTCTACATTATCGACACGAACATTGATATTGATTCTCACTTTGATATTAACACCACTCATGGATTGCGTAATGAATTAATTATTTATGATACCAATGATCTTCAGTCTATTAAATAGGCTGGTGAATAAGGTGAATAAAGATATATATATATATATATATATATATATATATATATATATATATATATATATATATATATAAGCAATTGGAAAATTCCAAAACACAAAGCCTCAAGTCTCTGAAGTACCGGCAACCAACTAACTAGTCAACGTTTCCCCAATTCAAGCATCATCAGGACATACACCAAAAATCACATCTATGAAGATGAAATGCAGCACATCTCACATTAACCGTCCAAAAAGACGCATCAAACAGAGCAGCACATCACTCCAAGACTGTGCTTGTAGTGATTTGATGTCTTGGAGTGATGTGCTGTCACTGTTTGATGCGTCTTTTTGGACGGTTAATGTGAGATGTGCTGTATTTCATCTTCGTAGATGTGATTTTTGGTGTATGTCCTGATGATGCCTGAATAGGGGAAACGTTGATTAGTTAGGTAGTTGCCGGTATTTTAAAGACCTAAGGCTTTGTGTTTTAGAATTTTATTATATATATATATATATATATATATATATAATTTGTCTATGTGTCTTGAACTTATGATAGGTACCCCAAAATAGATAACATAGTTCTGTATTTCCCAAACATGCAATTGAGTTCCATCCTGGATCCAAATTTTATAATCATGTAGACTACTTTTAAGAACAAGCAGCCAGGGTGGGACTGTATCACGAAGCATTGTTGTGAAATCCTGGCGATATTATGGAATATTAATTATTAGGTCTAAAATTCCATTTCTGAAAAAAGGTAATTTCTCAACTTAATAATATTTTGAAACCTATATAGGCTTTATTTGCATTATGTCTACTTTAAGGAATACAGAAACATAACAAAATGTGTTAATCATCCTATCAGAAATCCGTTGATATGGTTGCTAAAGACGTTTACAAAAAATATGACACTAATAATAAAAATTGATCTTTCCTTATAGTTGAAAATTATAAAATATGAATAATTATGAATTGATACGCAGAAATAAATTATTCTATTATTATGATGCTTTAATATGATACCCAAATTAAATAAATAAATAAGTAATAAATAATAAATAAGTAATAAATAATAAATAAGTAATAATAAATAAATTAAACAATTAAGACCGCCTGTACTTACGAGGGTTGCTATGTATATTTCTAGTCTTGGCAACATTGAAGTGTCCTCTGTCGTTTTCATTGGAAACTAGGCATTATTGGATATAACCTTCTTCAGAATATTTTGTAAATTGAGCGCGTTTTGTGTTGTTTACAGTTACTTGAAAAATTCATCTCAGGGAAAGAATGGAATTATCTCGTGAGCATTTTCGTGCGGTTATTTTTCATAACTTTCGACGTGGATTATCAAGACGAAAGTGTATCGCCGAACTAAATTCTTTATACTTTGATATAGCACCATGCTACAGCATTGTAAAGAGCTGATATAACGAATTCAGTCGTGGCCGACGTTCGCTTCAGAATGATTTCCAGAATTGTTATGACAGAAAACACCGATGCTGTGCGTGAACTGATGCAACAAGATCGTCATGTGACATACCGTGAGATTGAATCATCTTTGGGCATTAATATGACAAGCATCAATAAGATATTGCAAGATCATTTGGCTGTAAAAAAGATTTGTCCGCGTTGGATCCCGCTTAAGCTGGAAAACGCTCAAAAAAAGGCTTGTGTCGATTGGTGCAAGGAAATTTTGAAAAAGTACGTTCAAGATGCACCAAAGGCTGTGTGTGTATAACATCTACATAGATGGCGAATCATGGATCTATTCATATGAGTCCGAATCAAAACAGCAATCGACTGTATGGATCTTTCAAAACGATCCGAATCCAAAAAAAGTTGTTAGCGAAAGAAACAGCGATACAAATGGTCACCTGTTTCTTCGGCATTGCCGGTCACGTGGCGTATGTAAGCGCAAGCGCAAACAAAGTAATTTCATCGAATTGATGGGTCCTCCGCCCTACAGCCCTAATTTGGCACCCAATGTCTTTTTTTATTCACGCACATCAAAAACAAAGTGCATGGTCAACGATTCTAGACACCCGAAGAAGCGGTTGATGCATTCAAAACGCATTTTTGGAGTTACCTCAATCGGAGTGGAAAAAGTCCTTCGAAAATTGGTTTGAAAGCATGCAAAAGTATGTTGATCTTCACGGAGAATATTCCGAAAAACAATAAAACCAATTACGATCATTAATATTCGTTTTTTCATTATTAGACCACAAATATAAATAGCAATCCTCGTATATGACTATTATTAATATTTTCCTGAATACCTTCAACATTACTTATTTCCAAAACCCAAAAGAAGATTTCTTAATTTCGTTATCAGCCGAGCCTGTGTAAGCTTCTTTCTGCTCCCTTTGGCTCAGCGGTTTCTTTCTTTTTTGCATTGATTTTACTTCGTACTCTATTTCTTCCATGTAACACCCACACTATTAACTTTGGATTTATGTTTAAAAAATCTATATTGAATTTATGTTTTAATTCGAAAAAAACAACCTAATATTGATTTTTGCTCGCTAATTAATTTTGACACCAATAATTATTGTTGAAAACTATCGTCAAAGAGTAATCGACTTATAAATTCAAAATAACCGAATGGCTAATAATTTTTCACTTCTATAATTGCATTTGTGAGCATATTTTACAGAAAATCAAAGTCGAGCAGAATCATCGACTTCATATTATTTTCTGTTCCTTATAAAACTTAACCGGAATTTTTGAACTTAAAATCGGACGATGATATAGTAAAAAATAATTTTAGCATTTTCAAAAACTTTTGATTATCATATTGCTTTTATTTTTCCTTCTTTAGCGACCTTATGGGAGGGTCTCGTATCCAAAATTTTTTAAAGATTTCATGATGTTAGTTAGCGTATTATCTGCACATTAATAATATAATGTAGTTAGAAATAAATCTTAATTAATGAAAACTTATGAAAGAAAAATAAGCACCTATGATACACAAAAGAAGAAAGTATGAAAAAAAAATCATAAAAAAAAATTAAAAAACAATAAGCTTGAAAAAAATAGTGATTGAATACAAAATGAAGTAAACTATGCATAAAATAAAAATAAAGTTAAAAGAGTGCAAACGACCACAAATAATAGATGGCGGGAGTCATAGTTTGAGTGTTCTTCATTGGTGTTCGTTATTCGCTGTTTTTTTTCTAATTCTCCAGTGCATTGTTTCTAAACCTTTTTTTCATCCGCGGACCACCAAAAACCAAAAAATGTTTCGTGGAGCATTCACATTGGAATAAAATAATAAATATTTATATGACAGATTATTTCATTAAAACAATTTTATGTATGTTTTAAATAATAAAAACACAGTATACAGATGTAACAATATTTAAATGAATTAAATAGGATCCATCTAAAAATGTTCGCCGGCTCCGAATTGAGAAACTGTGCTCAATTGTACAGCGATTATTTTCCAATTTTCTAAAAAAATATACAAAATTATTCATCTACACCCGTCGCTCAGCTTGCAACCTTGCAATTGACGATGCAACCGAATCGTCAGGAATAAAAGATAAAAGTACCCATCAGTTCTTGAAACTTATAAATATTATATTTCACAGCTCAGAAACTTCTTTTTTAGCCTTCTTAGGATATTTTCGTGAATGGCTATTGTTCCTTAGTCCTGTGCATAGTTTTTTTGTAATGTCCATGGGATCGTAGTGAAATCGTAAGTATAAATATAGCTTTAATATCTTATATGTCTTTATGTTAAAATGACATTTCTGGGAAAATTCGACACTAGTTTTTATATTTTTTATCAAAAAGTTTATAAACTGTGTAGTTCTTTACCTGCCTCGTAATTTAGTAAAACTAATGCGCAGTACCTAAGGACGTTCAATACTTAAAAGGAAATGGATATAATTTTCAAAGCCGGTCTTCAATAAAGAAGAAAATTATAAAGTTTTAGTATTTTGCACAGCATTATTGTTTTAATTAAATTTAAAAAAAAATTAAAATCACTAAAGCATAATTTATTGTACTGTAAATTTATCAGTTTACTAAAAACGAAAGGTGAAGCCGGTTCATTCAAAAACCAGTTTGTCTCCTCAATACTCGAAGGTTAACATTAGGGTTGAGATGGGCTTGTCTGGGAGATCTACCGCTTTACTCTCTGCCAACGACACCGTTAACACCTCACCGAGAACCCTAGCCAGCCCTTAATAAAATCGTTAAAAAGATTCATTGCAAGTGAATTCCCTTCACGGCAAGACATACTGGCCATACGATTCAGGTATTTTTTTAATAATACCTTAGTAATTTATCAAGTGAAGTATCTCAATTTGAAGGAAACTTTTTATTTACAAATATTAATTTTGTTGTTAAATAAAAACGTTGTTCTCTGTAATTTGTTTGTTGAACAGTACATCCGTATAAGGTAGAATAAAATAAAAAACTGGTGCGATCATCACACAACTTTCATTACCATCTTATTTGAAATAAATTTTAAATGATTCCATTTAGTTGGTTCCCATTAAATAATATAAGAGTATAAATTATTATTTACAACAATAACTTAGGTTTATGTGCTTTTAAAATCTTTAGCTTTCCAACAGTTTACAGTATATTTATTTCCGGAAATTTGTTTTTAATCTACGAAAATATTTCTCCGTTTTTTGCTTTTAGTTAAATATAAAATTCTTTCATAGTTAATATTTATCCATTTTTCATTATTACTAACAATGAGAGAAGTTAAATTATTTCAAATAAACAAACTTAAATGTACTCTGCAGGAAGCCATTTTGATAATTCGGCATTAAGGGTTTGTCAGACTATTTCAATGAGGATAAGAACTATCTGATATTAAAGACCATTTAATTGTACATTTTTGTAACGAGATTCATCAAAATCGTTAAAGCCGTTTTCGGATAAAGATTCGTTTATTTGGACTTAAAACGTGAATTTCCGTCCGTAGAAAACTCAAGTTCGCTAAACTTTCCCTTGTTATATATTTCATATAAAGATAATTATTTAAATAAAATGTTATTTATTTAAAAATGTATGCTAAATTCGTGAAATTGAATCTATAAAATTTTATATGCGGTGTTAGGAAGTAATGTAAAGTAGAGGCGACAACCGTTAAAATACTGCAGCAAGAGGAGTGGGGACCATTAGACAGACGGGGACTGATTTTGTCACAAACCTGGTTACTGCCGTCTGTTCCTTCTCACCGCCAGAGATTTACTTCCGACTTCGAAACTGCTTTCGGCTCAGCTCGTTCAGAAATATCTCTCTTTTCTCCTAAGTTCACATAAACTTATATATATATATATATATATATATATATATATATATATATATATATATATATATATATGTATATATACATATATATACGTTAGAGATAGAGACAATTGTAACATTAACGGCCTTGATTAAAACATTAAAACCTCATGCAGCTAAAAAAATTCAAATGATCGAGGTGAAACGAACCATAAAACCTTATCTTAACATCGAAGACTCAATGGAAATTAACTAATTTCATTATTCTAAAATTAATACAGTAAAATGTTACTGAACTAATCCAAGTTAATCTAAAATATAAAATAATCCAGAATGTAACATATACCTAAAAGAATAATTAAATTAAATAAGTTTAACTCCATTGAGACTTTCATATTAAGCCTTATATATAACTTTATATATTGCATATGTATAGTAATAAATCATTTACTATTAAACAATTATCTTCAGTGTTTCTTTCTGGAGATTTTATAAACTTGATTTAATATTTGATTATACTGTTTGTTTAGGACTGTTAATCTTCAGTTGCAAGATTTATATGAAGATAAGGAAAATTTATTTTTAACAGTTTTAGCACAACTTTTACTCTTAAAATACCATTTTAAAACACAGTTCAAGGAGAAAAAATTATTTTTATAAATAAAAAAAAATATTAAAAACTTAACGGTGAGGTTTCAATACCCAGTATTCCATGAAATGATAGGTTACGCCCGATAACAAACGTGACGAAGCATTGATTAGCTTTTAGAAGTCATTGAATTGATCGGAAGTTGTTAGATGGCCCTTTTTTTTCTTTTAAATAAAATAGGTACATTTTATTACTTGTTACATTTATTATTCTCATACATATTTATCGTTTTTAATTACCTCTCTTAATTATTTTAGATTTTTATTTATTCGTTTGTGGTCGATTTTGAAATAAATTATTTCATCATATAAAAGAATTGTAAAGGAAAATTTACAAATAATTTAACCATTAGCATTCTTTCGTATTATGAATTAATATATCTCTACCTCGGAGGTAAAGAACACTATGGTCTAGGATATAGTTATCTACTCCTATGGGTAAAGAAAAAACGGTCAAATACAAATATGTAATAATGATATATCAGTAAAAAATGGACATAGTGCCCTTTACCTCCTGTGTACAGACATGCACGGTTCGAGAATGTTATAATCATCATTAGAATTTGTGAAAGCAAGAGATTCTTTACTTAATACAGTATAACTTCGATTAGCTGTCATTTGTTTATACTTCAGTACGGTAGAACTCCAAAAAAGGTGGGAGTTTTAACTCATAGTGTGTGCATTCCAAAGGAAAATATTTCCCAAAATAGAAAAGTAGAATATAATTAAGTAACGTACATTTACATACAATAAATAATAAAATAATATTTTCACTATATTTCATTAGTTATAAATAATTTGAGAAAGTAAAATTAATTTTTAACAAAGACAATTACATACATACCTAGGTTAGCTATTTTCATTGTCATACATTTATATTAAAATTAGAGTCAATTTATTAATATTTATAGATGAGAATATTCTTCTAATCATATTTCTTATCCGTCTATTCGCTTAACCGTCACGTTTTTTTTTTATTTATTTTTTTTTTCCTAACCCCTATATATATATCTATACAGACTTTATTTCAAAAATGTTTACATCATTTTCTTTTCATGAATTATACTTTTTCTCTAGCTTTGCTACATTTTAAGCAGCTTTTGTTTTTACTATTGAGTTCTGAAATTGTTTTTTTTCTGGAAATTGTGGATCGTGTTGGGGGCCACTTCATTTTTGTTTTGTTTCTCAACCGTCACGTCTTTGGTCTCGACGTTTTTATTGTACACGACTGATTATTTATTATTGAGAAGAAAAACAAACATTCAACGATTAAAATTAATTACACCCTCGAACTAGTTCTTAATTCAATTTAAAATCGAAATTATGAAATAAAAACAAGATATTCCAGGAAAAACTATCGTGAAAATAGTATATAGAAGAAAGGCGGTTCGAAAAAAATAATGACGGAAAATATAGAATTTTCTATATTGGGTAAATTCTGTAATGGAATCGAGCATGTCGGAGATACAGCACGGACCATCCCATTCTTTTATCAGCTCTATTCTAACAAAATAAAGGTTCGGAAAATATTTTCTTCATAGTATCTTTCAAGATAGCAACAGTTTTAAAAATAAATCTTTAAATTAACAATAAATTAAATTATAATTAAATAGCAGATTATTTTTAAAAATGTTATGAAATGCGTCAATAATTATGTTAGTTTGAGGTTCATATATAGTTACATTTTTCTCACTTAAAAAAAATTTGAATTTTAAACAACTTTCGTTTTATCACTACCGCCCTTCTTTCCAATTAGTTAGGCCACTTCGTTCTCAAAACTACTTAACCGTTTTCAATCAAACTTTAGAATTGTTCAGTAATAAGTTTATAAGGTTTATAAGAATGTAGATTCGATCATTGTACTATTACCATACAAATTTACTTATCTTGTGAGTGTTGCTTTAAATTATAAAAAAAATAAAAAAATATTTTCCATTAGAAATATTATGTTCCTAAAATCTTTGATGTCGGTACAATGGTTGGAAGGAATTGTTTTAAGGACAATAGAACACTCGGTTTTCTTTTAAAGAAGGTTTTCTTCAGATAATTAAGCAAATGGATTCTTATAATAACGGAACGTTTCTGAAGAAGGGGATTTTCTTTCTTGAAATATTATGATTCGGAGGTAGCGAACAGAAAAGACAGTAGAGATATTAAAGTTCTATTGCTAGTTCGTATCCAGATTAAAAATAATGAATTTATGACATTTTTTGAGCTTATTATATTTCGTAGTCGATAATTTTCAACAATATAAGAATAACTGAATATAATTTATATCCAATTTATTTGCCGAAGAGCCTGATTACTTAAAAATTTTCTCGGAAATAAAAAAAGAAAAAAAAATATGTAAAAACGCTCAAAAATTTAATATTTTTTCTTTTTTTTCTCACATATGAAATCCACGCATTTTTCTAGAAACATCAATCTATACTAAATTAAGCAAGTGTAAATTCTCTACATTTTTTACTCTATAATTTTTTCTTCCGGGGTCTCCTTTAGGTGAATCTGTTCTTAGTCTATTTGGGTCCAGTCAAATGGTTACCATAAAGGGATCTCGGTGAAATCTTTTGATGAAGTTACATTAAATTTATTAATGTATGTTTTTTAAGGTGCTGATTTCAAATTATTGAAAACCTAAACTGTTTATTTATTTACTTCCTCATGTTGATTCCGACGTTTCGAAGATAATGTTTCAGATATCCCACCCCTAGCAGTTCACTTCATCCTTTCCGATGTATAGCTGATGCCTACTCCGAAAATTCACCAAAGATCGTGCGTTTGATCCATTGACCTGATATTGGTCTCATTTCAGGCCAAATCTAATGCTGCTTGACGTCTGTTTCGATCCGTTTTTTTTTTAATCGAAAAAAATGTCAGCAAATGTATTATTTTCATCATTTTGGTCTGAAAACTGGCCATGACTTTATTAAATATCAAAAAGTAATAGTAAAATATATTATTTCATTTCAAACCGCACTCATTCCAGATATAATCCACAGTCGACCATATATGCAAAATTATTAAATTGCCATGACTTTTCAAAATCTTTCAATTGATAATCACTAGTAAAAATCAGGTAAGAGGTAACCTGCATATGACTGACGACAGATGTATCTGGGTGGATGGCGGTAATGCGACCCAGCCTAACGATATCTTCCTGAATAATTCACCAGAATCTCCAAAATCTCTGGGCCTTGATCGTCAAGAAGTCACTAGGCCCTCTGATGGGTTTGCCCGATGAACTGATCCATACAGGTATAGGCATCTTGCATGAAAAAACTAGGAGGGTTTATATCATAACAAAAAATATAACACCGTGTTATTCACTAATTTGGCATTATAATAAATATAAATATTTAAAGAAAATGTAACCTGATTTTTATAATTATACCGCTTCTGTTTAAATTCGTCCAGAATATCAATAAATTTTAATAGAATAAGTGATCCGAAATTATTAGCATTAATTTTAAAATAAATTATTTATTTTATGGTTTGTGGTCTTTTATATGAATACAGTTAATTTTGATTATACGAAAATTTAAGTTTTCAAAACTTTTTTCGACATCCTCTATTCTTACACAGGTGTTTCAAAAGACAGTAATAGGTAGTTTTTACAAAGAAGCTTCAATCACATTGGTATTAATTTTTTTTACGAGTACATCGTCTCCTATTTAAATTATTGCGCTTTCTCAGAGTTTTTTTTTAATCAACTATTATATAAATAAATGTATTATTTTTTATAATAAAGACTAAATATATTTAAAATTTGTACAGTTCAAACAATCCATAGGCGTTGATGACCTAAGGGTTTTACGCCTGTAAAGAAAAAACAGATACAACAAATTTAATATTTTTAATATTTTTTCTTAATTATTTTTTTTTAAAGTCATAATTCTGATTATAATTTTATTAAAAATTACGCTACAATTTTTTGTCGAATTCAGTTCGGTAGAAGTAGAAGAACAACAAATGATTTTTAATTCATAGTTTCAGATATTGTAGATAGAAATATTCATTTAGTGAATTTTGATTATCCATTTAAACACTATACCGCCTGTAAGTTGGATTTCATTCTTATAAATAATTTGTTTGTTTTTAAATGCTATACTTGGTGTCTTTAAGTACTTGTACAAGGACATATGTCGGGAAAAAGTTTTAAAAATCGTAAATTTTAGATTCCTCAAAATTAAAATTAGCATTACAGGTTATGTATGTTAGGTATGTTTTTATATTATTTATAGAAATTGTATTCATATGAAAATCCCTAAATAAATAATTTATAATTTTAATTAAAAGTGATTAACATCATATTAAAAAGTTTTAACCAAGCTTTTAGTGTGGCGAGAACCCGGTTATGAGCAAACAATCAATAACGATTTTTTCGCTCATAACTTGATCCTCCCTAAAATATCCTGACGACGCAAACCTCATTTTAAACACGTTTTAAAAAAGTTTGCTGATTCCGTTAAATGTGATGTCTTGTTGGTTGGTGCATACTTATAATGATTATAATAAAAAGCTTTTCGAATCCGAAAGTTCGATGCAGATACCACCAATCCCTGTTTACTAATAGTCTGTGGGCCAAACCCTCTACCAAAAAAAAAAAAGGTTTTGTTTTTGGTCACTGTCATTCAGTCTTTGGCTTAATTTCGCCATAATTGACTTTGTTTGAAAGCTGAATAGACAGAGAATCACAATACATATAATTAATTTAAAAAAATATATATATTGGCTAAGACACGAAAAACACCAGTAAAGTCAATTTTTTCAAGTCGTTCACACGAAAATTGAAATTTCAAGAGCATTGGCATTTAAAAGTCCAACAATAACAGCTAAGTCTTCAAATAAAAAATGTGGATTATACTGTTGTTTTTTTAGTGTGTAAGCCAATTATTATTATTTTTTATTATTCTATGCATTATGATTTTCTGAGTATTCAGCTTTGAAACAAAGACAGTTATGGCGAAATTAAGCCAAATGCTGAATCACGGTAACTCAAAAACTAAATCAAGTCAAATATTGCAGTCCGTCATCTTTGGACGCCATTTTGGCAAGGTATGGCTACTTTTTTTTCTGGGAACATTGTTTTGTTTTTTTAATCATTAGTCGCATGTAACACAACGATGCGCGATTCTATAAGAATGTCAGAGAGGGAGGGTGTATTACACAGACTATTATTCTAAACATTGTCCCTAGTGTTTGTTATCATTACCGCCACACTATTGATTTTTCCCATGCACGGAATATATTTTTCGCTGAAGTTTTTTCATTGATGACAATAGGCAGCCCTGCAAAGATTCATTCCCTTTTCAATTTAGTTACTGCTTATCGTTTACTAGGTTTTCAAAGGCTCTATTTCCGAATTCATTACCGTATTTCCGATCGCGCATGCGCATTTCGATTTTCTGTTGCTAATGAAGTTTTCTTCGATAAAGGACCGTTTATTCGGTTTTCGATGGTACTACATATTATTATATGGTTCTGTTTTTCGAATTGGATATATCGAACATGATCATTTCGGATAATCATTATAATTGACCTTTCTTCCGGTTTCATAGGACGATATACTCAAAAAAATGTCAAATTCAAGGTTTCTGAATGTCAAATGTCAAATTCAAGTTTTAATTGGATTTTTGGTCGCGCATGCGCGTTTTGTATTTCCGTTACGGTTGGAGTTTTCTATGATATAGGGATCGTTTATTCGGTTTTAAAGGGTTCTGATTCCGTTTATTAAATTGGATTTTGGATCACGCAAGCGCATTTCGCTTTTCTGTTACTGTTGAAGTTTTCTATGATATAGAGACTGTTTATTAGGTTTTCGAAGGTCCTTATTTCGTTTTTCGAATTGAATTTTCTAAAATATGGGTGTCGTTTATTAGACATTCAAAGGTTCTGATTCTCTTTTTCGAATTGGATATTTTATCGAACATGCTCATTTCGGATAACCATTATTGACCTTTCTTCCTGTGAAGTTACTGTTTGTTAGGTTTTATAGGACGTTATACTCAAAAAAATGTCAAATTTGAGGATTCTGATTCCATTTTTTTAATTGAATTTTTGATCGCGCATGCACCTTTTATATTTCCGTTACTGTTGGAGTTTTCTATGATATGGGATCGTTTATTAAGCCTTCGAAGGTTTTGATTTAGTTTTTTCATTGCATTTTTTATCGAGCATGCGCATTTCAAATTACTATTATAGTTGACATTTGTATTGTTTATTAGGTTTCCGAGGGCTCTGATTCGATATTTTTACCAATATGATTCGATATTACCAAATCAGGACCTTCGAAAACCTTATAAACAGTCCCTATATCATAGAAAACTTCAACAGTAACGGAAAAGCGAAATACGCTTGCGTGATCCAAAATCCAATTTAAGAAATGGAATCAGAACCCTTGAAAATCGAATAAACGGTCCCTATATGATAGAAAACTCCAACAGTAACGGAAATACAAAACGCGCATGCGTGATCAAAAATCCAATTAAAAAAATTAAATTAGAACCCTCGAAAACCTAATAAACGATCCCTTTATCGAAGAAAACTTCATTAGCAACGGATTAGCCGACCAAAATTTCGGTAGTTAATTTGGCACTAGCAACTTCGAAAACCTAATGAACCATTATCAAATCGATGAAATCATCCCTCCTCTCCCATCAAATAAATTAAAATTAATAAATATTTAAAAATAAATAAACAACAATTTTATTTCAAAAATTTAAACTACTTGAAATCAGCACTTAATGTCAATAATCTAATATACGAAAAAAATATCGGAAAGATATGCCAAATTTATTTCAAAAGTCATTATTATAATTAAAATAATTATTTTTCAATACTAAAATAAATAATATTGAATTAACGCATGTCCATGTGGGTTACAGTTGAAATGGAAAAGGTGACAATTGATTTGGAAAAGGTTACAATTGACGTGGAAATGATATATATATTTCGGATTGATAAGTCACTTGCCAATTTTTGTTTTTATTGAAAACTAGTTTCAAATGTTATACATTCATCTTCAGTTCTAAAAACACAAAGAAATTCAAAAGTAAGCAATTTAAAATACTGTTTGGTATTATTTTGCATATTAAATTAAATGTATTATAAATTAGTATTAAAAAACATTTATGAATTATGAATTAAATAAAGACAAGAGATCAAATACATGTTGGTACTCACCAAGGTTTAAGTAGATGATATCGAACAGAAAAGGTTATATTAGTTTGTTCCCGCACTGAACTAGTAATGCCAATGACTGTAATGGAAGAAAGGTGAGGTGTTTATAGCTAAATGATGCGGTTTAAGGGAAGGATCGAGGTTTTCTCAGTAATTACGGTGGGTAATTGTTTTAATTAATAATTATTAAGCATTATTAAGAATAATCAATAATTAATTAAGCATTAATAATTATTAGTGGTGATTTATTTCAACAGTAGGAAATTATAATTGATGAAATCATGAACTATAAATATAGCTACAGTCACATTTTATGAAATACGGTATAAAATGCCTCAGTTAAAATGAATGAAAAATTTTATAGAGTCTTTTCATGACAAGAATGAAAAAATATATTACCCCAACTATTCCTCCGATTATTTTAAATGTTTTAAGCCTCATATTCAAATACGATTTTTTTTTTCTTACAGCCCTGGTGATAAAGCACGGGTGAGAGAGGTGGTAATATAAAGTTATTTCTGTTGTCCCACCATTTTGGAGGGAAGATTAAAAGAAGGGAAAGATTAATCTAATATTTCACCGAATTTCCACAGAAGCTATAGCATTTCCGACAAGTCACCGACCCGGGGCGAAAGAGTCCTCTCTGTGCTCGGAATTACAATGCCCTCTGATCCATGGATCAGGGGGATGGGTCTTGGTGAGCATCTGTGATGGAGTAATTCATCAATTTATTGACGTTAACAAAAAAAAAGTGTATTAACCTTTATTTTTATACTTCTATTCCAAAATACAAACAATTAAACTTTATAATTATTTATTTATAAACTTTATTACTTTATAATTACTATACAACAATAATATGCAATAAGAAATAGAAATAAATAGGTCTCTTTATATTATTTATAAGAGTGGAGGGCCTTAGATTGTTCATTTTTCACTTGCAAAGTGAACTGACAATTTTCCATAAAAATCTCAAACGAATCATTATTTCTCACCATTTACGGGATGTGTATGCAAGAACTGCTCTCTGAAATTTAGTTATCAGTTCAAAGAGTACAATTTAAAGATATAGGGCTGGAGTTATTAATGGTTTTGACATGCTAAATAAGTCAATTTGTATGGATACAATTGTATATATTTATATATATATATATATATATATATATATATATATATATATATATATATATATATATATATATATATATATATCTGTGTGTATTAGTATTTTAGCGTGGCTTATTCATTTTTAGTTAGATTGTATTATCTCTACCATAACGTCATAAAAGTTTTATATCAACCGTGCGTAAAGGTTAAACTAACAGTGTTAAACGCACCATATTTTTGTTAAACACATACATTTTTTATGTACACATCGGGTATAACTATTAACAATTACGTCATACCACAGATAAATAATTACACAGATATATTTACAATATTCTAAAATTAGCCTGTCTGATTCTAGTTAAGGCCAAATTGAATTTCCGACTCAAGTAACCTTTTTACAATAATCTACTTAGTAATCTTTTAATTTTACAACAGACTACATTCCAAAGAATTGAATTAATTTTAATCTGTATATATAATTCATTTCAAGTATCGTCATCACATTGTGTAAAGATTTTTATAAATGTAAATATATTATGACATTGTATATTAAATAGTATTTCTATGTTATAGTTTTACAACATGTTATCCAGTATTTTAATATGCCAATAATAATAATAATAAAAGGCTCAGCGAACCCGATGGTTCGATACCGATACCACCAATCGCTGTCTACAAATCTTGGTCCACCGTCTACCGTCCAATCCCAAATCCATTAGATCACCCTTAACACAGCCCTCCCACCTACGTTTCGGTCTGCCCCTCGGGCGTTTACCTCAGCATTTATTAACTTTTTAGGAATTCGTTCCTTACTGAGCCCAACCACTTTGCAAGTCCATTTCAACCGTCGCGATAATGTCACTTCGATTATATTAACAGGGTGCATGCTCCGCAATTCCACGTTGTGTAGCCTTCTAAATAATCCAGTTGACTCACCTTTATTCGGACCAAATATTTTACGCAGTACCTTATTTTCGAAGAACTTAAGGCGTTGTTCGTCCTTCAAGTTTAGCGGCCACGTTTCACATGGGTACAAAACTATAGGTAAGATAATAATTTTGTATATTCTAACTTTTAAGTTTCTGGACAAAATGCGCGACCTAAGTAATGTTGAGACCGAAAAATAACAAGCATTTCTCGCCATTAACCGCGTCTTGAATTTCGTTTTTTCTATCATAGACCCGAAATACTTTAATTTCTCAACGCGTTCAATCCTATTTTCTCTTATATCTATATCATCAAAATCGCTGCTGTTTCTGTTGCTAACCATATATTTCGTCTTATCCGTATTTATTTTGAGACCAACTTCTTTAACAGCTTTCATCAACGTTGTTGTATTCAGTTTTATAGTTTCCGCGTCCTCAATTAATAATACCAAATCATCCGTAAACCCAACCACGGATATTTACCATCCAGATCGTACCCCTTTCTAATCAACTTTCTAATAACATACTCTTGTGCTAAATTAAATAAGACAGGTGAAAGGGATCACCTTGTTTTAAATCCGAGCGAACTTCAAATTTCTCCGAAAAATAATTACAGATTCTAACTTTATTGAATGTTTCGGTCATGCACATCTAGATTTACTACTACTAGATTTATTAATTTCTTCGGCATACCCCGGTAAATCAAAATGTTATACAATCTCTGGCGATCAATGGAATCATAAGGCTTTTTGAAATCGATCAAAAACTGATGAAGTACACTGTTGTATTCTAATATTTGATCGATAGTTGATCGGTTCCGTTTAACACCACATTCGTAGTCTCCGATAATTTCCTCGGCGTAATCCATGATTCGACTAGTTAGGATCAACAATAATATTGTATAACATATCGAGGGGAGTGATATTCCGCAATAGTTACTACACTCCGTCCTCGGTCCCTTTTTGTGAATCGGAATAAGTATAGATTCTTTCCATTGAAAGTGAAAATGATGCAGTCAATTATTGAAGATTTAAACATATTGAGTTTGTGGCAGTTCTGGTATAATATTCAATTTTATTTATTCATGAAAATTTCTTCCCACAATAATTTTTCCCTACGACAAATATTAATAATAATATTTTCTATTTAAGGCACTAACGAGGTGGATAAACCGAGTTTTGCTGATGAATGTGGCTTCAGGAAGTGTGAAGTTGAAACAGGGAAAGTTTCAGCCAACTAATTTTATCCTACAGTGCACCATCACCATTGTACTTCACTTCTCAATTTTCAGAATTTTCTCGGTCATTATCAAGTTCGTTCTTCTATATACCACTCCGCAGGGTAGTTAGCTGGAGGGAACTTATATCATCATTGTTCACATAGATTATTAAATATCGAATCATTTCTGAGGTTATAACCTTAAAGGTTAAAACTATTAAGTTTTAATTATTAATTGCGTTCTTCTATTAAATGTTATGGTTGAGATTCTGTGGAATTCAATAAATAACCATACGATATTTTAAACCCAGTAATATAATGTAAAACTGTTTTCTGCTGACAATCGGTCTCGTTTAGAAACTGTGGAACTGCAACATTCCAATTTCCACTTGATATTATCAATAACATACAATATAATGAATCCTTTTTATCTTTAATTCTTTGTTTATACTTGTGCAATATATAATTCTTATGCTAATAGCCGTTCTACAGTTTATGAAAATATAAAAATCTTAGTGTGAAACTGTACGCTTCACAGTTTCACCGGCGAGGGGCTGTAGAACGCATTAGCACCTAGGAATTTTGGCGGAGGGATGAAAGAGCACTGTCGATTCCACAGTGTCGGCCCTTGCGTAGTGATGGAAGGTATTTTTTTTTATTTACACCGTGCGTGCTGTGCTTAAAAAAACCATGTACTATATTCTTGTCTGTGATAAAGTGTAGAATTGTTATATCGTTATCCTGTATGTGTATGGTGGACTGAGTGATAGCCATGAGACGAGGCTGAAGAGACTTGCTACAGTAGATTCATCTTCTGTATAACCAGGCTTTCCCATGTCTCCAGTTGGTGTGCCAAGTTAAAATAGATTTAACCTGTTTTTCGACGGCAATACTTCCTTGGTGTCTTTCTTTTCTGGTCCTATAGAACCAAAAAGCCTCCCTACATATCTGTGGCCACTGCGGTAGGCGGGAAAAAAAAAATCATAAACGTGAAATAGCCGAACGTGGAATGTGTAATATTGGGGAAAACAGTGCCAGCAGAAAAAGTATTTCCCCAAATGCCAACTTTATTTATGCCAAATTCCACCGAGAATCAAAGAGGCGGTCAGTGGACAACAAGATAAAGGGATTGATAAATTATTTGTCATTTCTATAAATTTGTTTTATTGAAAACTAGTTTCGAATATTATACATTCATTCTCAGTTCTAAAAACACACCAAAAATTCCAAAATTAGCAATTAAAAATATATACTATTCAGTTTTATGTTTTAAGATGTGTTTTGTTTAATTGTAATTTATTGATGAAAAGAAATATTGCTAACAAAATTGATAAAGAAAAGGAAAACAATGGAAGTGAGTACATTGCAAGAGGCAGTTTGCACCCATGCAATGGAAATGCTATGGTAGTTGCTTACCTCAGGTATAAACGGTTTGGATGGTTTCAGTAAGGTTTATAATTATAATTGATAGTAGGGCTATACTTGAGTAATTTACAGTTCCATAAATATACTATTATTTAAATAGCCTAAATTACGCGAAAACCGTAAGTAATGCGCACCAGGTAATATATGGTCAAATATATTGTCGAGGAGAGGAAGGACTTTGTGTCTGGTCTTCGTTGGTATCAATTGCGGTTACTGTTCCCCCTTTCTCCGGTAGGTACACATCATCACCTTACCTACGGATGTCAACTGAACAAGATAAAGGTCCACGCCCTGATGAAAAAGTTTGTCCTGTCTGTGGACTTTCATATAAGGGCGAAAAAGGTCTTGAAACCCATACTGCAAAAAAACATCCCAGAGAGCCTACATTGAGGGATGAGGGACATTGTTGAAAATGTAGCAGGCCCCAAAAATGGAAAAGGTAAAACATCTAAAATAAAACAGGACATATGTGCATAGTACATATATATATGCTTAGTGGTTTTGCAACATTCAAAAACACGTTAAAGGAAAATGTGAACACTCGGTATTTCGACGAGGCCGTAAGCAAGTTCCTAAACTTTCTCAGGACTCTAAATGCGGAACTGCCAGGCGCGTAACATTCTGGCATTAAATTTTATGGGACGAGAAAAAAAATAATGCTAATTTGGCAGACAAGGGTGCTGGAAAAGTGTCAAATCCGTAGAGAACCAATAAAGCAGACAGGAGTCATTGGCAAGAATTATACCAATATAAGATTGCACAATACAATTATTATAATAATAGGAAAAAGGTAGTGCAAAACATAATAAATCCCGACGCTCCTAAGCAATGTTCTTTGAATATGGCCGAAATCGGAAGGCATTATAAAAACCTGTTTGAGAGCGAAAATATCTGCAAACGTGCGGATTATGAAAAAAATGCCCCGATACGAGGTTTAATGTCCATTGAAATTGAATGAATTAAAAAAGCTATTAAAGCTACATCATTGGACATATTGTCGCGGCCTGACGGGGTTTTGACCCGCACAATAAAAAATTTTGATATATCCTGTATCATAAAAACTACTGCGGAGATAATGCTAAAGGTAGCCTATGTACCAGAACCAATTCGACAGGGGCGCACAATTTTTATATATAAAGACAAAGAGGATATTAATGATATATCTTCCAGGAGTCCAATAACAATCTATACCAGTGTGAGCTGAATCGTAGAGAAGATTTTGGACCACGAACTACGAAAACAAGCCACCTTCCACAAGATCAAACGGGTTTTATAAGAGGCCTGCCGGAAACGCACGTGAACTCAATAATCTTCGACGCCAAATTAAAATATGCACAAAATAAGAAAAGCGATTGTGCGGTGGTTTTTCTTGACGTTGTTGATGCCTTTGACAATATTGGCCATAGTGAAATTGTAAGCTCAATTGAAGCTAGAGATGTGTCACCGGATCTTAAAAATGTAAAAACCGTTCTCCTATATACAAATAAAATTAGGATTAGTATCGGAGCCCACTCAAGTGCTGGATGGATTGCCCTAAGGCGGTCCCTGTCTTCTTCGCTGTTCAATCTGGACATTGGCCATCTTGTGCTCTGTGCGACGAGCATTTCCCCAGAAAATTTAGAGACCAAGAATTTGTGGTCCTCGCAGGTTTTGCGGATGACCATTCTGTCTCAACACCTGACAAGGGTGCTGCAGAAAGAGTGATTGGCTGCTTCCAGAGGACATTTGTGGAGATTGGTTTGGCTATAAATCCTCGGAAAGGTGTGGCATCGTCATGAATAAAGGAGAGCTGGAAACAACGACGCTCTCCCTAGAGATGGAATCGAAACATTGAAAAACGGAGATACCATTAAGTACTTAGGATGCTCATTCTCGGGAGAGCTACAGTTTCGCTACGAGCTACGAAGATTCGGTGACGAAGATAAACGAAACTTTAAATACTCTTGCTTGCTCAAATCCGAGCAAAACGTAAACATTTTCAACGAGTATCTATTCCTGGGTCTTACTTATCCTTCCCAAACAGCGCCCCTCTTAATGCTACATCCGAATATATCAGAAGGAATCAACACCATAATTCGCAGGAGTGTAAAGGCCATTATTGGACTCCCTGCGAACACCTCCACGGCGATTTAATACGCTCCGAGGAGGTATCGAGGATTAGGATTGATCCGCCACCAATGGATGGTTCCTCTACAACACTGGTCCATTGCCCAGCCACTGCCAAATTTGTCGGATACCCTGTTCCAATCTACGTTCGATTATTCTGCTGAGATTGCCGAATGTGCCGAGAGATTAGCCGTTGATCGGGGAAATCGGAGCATTACGACAGTCGCTATGAGAAGGCTCCTTTGAAGATTGGGCCAATTGCAGGTGGCAGGGACTTCGTGCTCGCCATTTTAAAGTGACCCCAAAAGCGAACAGATACTTTTTGAGAAGCAAATACTTTCGGGTTCCGAATGGTCTGATACTCTGAAACTGAGCATCAATTATTCATCCCTGCGTGGAGTTCCAAAAACCAGCGGACAGGTTAGAGAAGTAGGATTCCTCTGTCGCAAATGGAACTGAGAGTCTGAAAAACTAGCACATGTGCTGGAAAAAGGTCCCAACAACTCCCTCCTCATAACACGCCGGCACCACAAAAGTAATTGATGAAGCTTCTGAGAGGGAGAGTCTTTCCATTTTTTTTATATTTGTAAATATTCATTAAATGTTAAGTTTTAATTATATTTTATACTATTGTGCGAAATTTTGTCATTTATATAAATTTGTTTTATTGAAAACTAGTTTCGAATGTTATACATTCATTCTCAGTTCTAAAAACACACAAAACATTCAAAAATAAGCAATTAAAAATATATACTATTCAGTTTTATGTTTTAAGACGTTTTTTGTTTAATTGTAATTTATTGATGAAAAGAAATATTGCTAACAAAATTGATAAAGAAAAGGAAAACAATGGAAGTGAGTACATTGCAAGAGGCAGGTTGCACCCATGCAATGGAAATGCTATGGTAGTTGCTTACCTCAGGTATAAACGGTTTGGATGGTTTCAGTAAGGTTTATACTTATAATTGATAGTAGGGCTATACTTGAGTAATTTATAGTTCCATAAATATATATTATTTAAATAGCCTAAATTGCGCGAAAACCGTAAGTAATGCGCACTAGGTAATATATGGTCAAATATATTGTCGAGGAGAGGAAGGACTTTGTGTCTGGTCTTCGTTGGTATCGATTGTGGTTACTGTTCCCCCTTTCTCCGGTAGGTACACACATCACCTTACCTACGGATGTCGACTGAACAAGATAAAAAATAATGCTAATTTGGCAGACAAGGGTGCTGGAAAAGTGTTAAATCCGTAGAGAGCCAATAAAGCAGACAGGAGTCATCGGCAAGAATTATACCAATATGAGATTGCACAATACAATTATTATTAGAAATTAAAATTATTTAGAAATTTTATTAATTTATAAGCATACATTTTTATAAATTATAGTTATAAAATTATATTTATTAATAAATTATATATTGATGTAAAATAAGAAGAGGTTCATATGTGCTAATGTTTATAAGAAAATTATATGAAAACCGCTAAAAAAGAAAAGAATGTATATATATATATATATATATATATATATATATATATATATATATATATATATATATATATATATATATCAAATATACATATAGATTCCAGCCCATAAACTTATATATTACTTCTCATAGATCGACCTTCTTCAAAAAATCCTTCATCATTCGTTACATTGTTCTGGAATTCCTTGCTCATCTCTATTCGTAAAATCTGATCATTAACATCATTCGATCATCAATTATTTCTCCACATCCTCAACTATCAATCTTTCGTGTATATATATATATATATATATATATATATATATATATATATATATATATATATATATATATATATATATATATATATATATACCCGAGCGAGAACTCTCGCATTAGATGTCTTCTATAAATAAAACAATATATAATTTCCCACTCATTAAAAGTTTTTGTAAACAGACTCACTCATATTGATGTAAAGTTGGCATGACAACGGCACGTACGCAAGATGGCATAGGGAATATGTGGTCTTATATCGTGCATTATCTCAAAAACGGTAGATTTTAGAGCTTTATAACGCTGGTCCAATACGTTCCACAGGAACGTATATGACTTGATGTCCGCGTTAAAATCTTTAAAGCCCAACTTATCCAGTCTCGATCCGCCGACTCTCAGTCGTCAAAGCTTTGAAACCTCCCTGTTTTTTCATCACTTTTATTTAAGCCTTAGTAAGAATTTTAGAAACAAAATAGGAATTCGTCACATCTCAATGAAATTCCCTTTCTTTTGATACCTCATTCATCAAAATCCATCGCTCCTGAGAGCCGGAAAAGGGATCTATAGTACCGTAATAATATACAGTAGTGATACATAAGAATTTAAATTATCGCTATATTTATTTTATTTGTTATTATTTTAATTTTTTTTAGGCCAAATTGTGCAATTATGTTATATATTGCAATCAGTCATGTTCTTGTCTTTTATTTTACAAGCCATAGTACTTGAATGAGAATATTCAACTACTAAAAAACTACAACTGTAAAGCCTCATATAATTGACTTCTAAATATCAATATCCGATACCCTTGATTTGAAACTACGATAACACCGTAACATATTCAATCTACTTGGAATTGGTTTCTTTAAGGCGTTGTTAAATAAACCATGTTTATTTTATAATTGCTACACCCCGAGAAGAGGATTTCCTATCACTTTTGTTTTTCATCAATCGCTGCTAACGAGGTTATGGCAAAGCTGATCAGAGGCAAAGTGTTGTCTACAAAGATGTAAAGAGACTGCTGTTTCAACTCCCTACATCTTCAAGACAATTTATTTATTCTGAGAATAAGTGGCGGCCTAGCGGGCTCCAGGATTGCATATTGATGAACTAATCTTTACTTCAGGTGTTAGGGTCGGATGTCATATTAAAGTATATTTGTTGATGCAAATCGCTGTTGCCAACTAAACTCACAACTTTCGCCGAACCTATATCTAATTAACTCGATAAAATCTTTAAAACAACAGTGATTTCAGAAAATTAAAAAAAATAAACTCCAGTTTCTTACTAATACTCTGATCCACTATCCTGTTTTGCATATAAAAAGCTTTCTTTCCCCCCTCACTATATAGTGCATTTATAATAAAGTGTACATTGAATAAAGAATAAATCACAGGAAAGCTAAAAAAAAATCTTAGATATTTTTTTATTCAAAACTGTAAAATTTGCACTTACATCTGTGAGGTTTACAATACAACTCTTTAAAATACTATGTATGTTTGTGAAAACACTTTAAAACTAAAAAAATAGCTTATAAAAAATCATTTATTTTAATTGATTCAACTAGGCTAAAATTTGTAGCGCCACTTTTATTCTCCATTACCAACATTACGGTCATATGATACAATCAACAGGTATATTCCTAGGTGGATAATTTTGAGGTCTGATTATTTACTAAAAATTCACTAAAAGAACAATAATGGCTTACTTAAATAAATTAATTCTTCTTTATCCCCTTTCTTGGTGATTTGATCCACATTCAATGATTGTTTAGATGTTATTATTTTGATTGCATATAAGATTTGTGCTAACGGAAAATCTTAAGCTTAAAGCATCTTGTGGATAACAAACATTAAATTTTAATATTTGGCATAATGTGAGAATACATAATATATACATGTACTTATTTACAGACGTATATTTATATAGTTGATGACGATAAATATCTGTATCCAATACAAACACAGTTTTCAAACGTTTACTGAATATTAATAGCCAAGAGATCTGATCATTTGACAAATGTGGAGTTAGGGCCATTGCAAGTTTTCCAATTTAACTTGGTTCGCCACAGTACCTATTTCTGTAGGGTTACAAAGTAGGGCTTGACCACAATAAGTGGTAATATATGGTAAAAAACAAAACAAAAGCACAGGTAATATTCGTTTAGATAATAATTTAAAAAAACTGACACTATCCGCGATATATATTTCAGTGAGGTATCAAAATCAGTAAGATTAAGTCTCATTCCGTAAATATTGGCAAACTTAGTAAGATTCTTAACGAATACCTATCCTAGCAGTTTAAATTATCGCCTGAAATTTCCAGTTTGGCAGATCAAAATGCTATGTTTCATATCTTCTTCTTCTGATTGAAGTTTATTTACAATTCGAAAAACATTTTTACTCTGTTATTATGAAAATCATTTACATAATGAATGCAGAGACCGTTGTGTCCGTGCTTGTTGGGGTAGAACCCCTCTCGTCGTAACAAACCACAATTGGCGTCTGTTCCAACGAGGGGTTGGAAATAGTTGACTTTTATTTCGTAACAGATTCATGAAATATTTAACCTTTCTGACTCTGGATAGTTTCGTTGTTGGCTAGACTAGATTAGTAACCTAAAAGACAACCCTTCCTGTTAATAATATTTGGAGTCTATAATAAAGTGAAAGCCCAATAAACAAACCAAATGACAAGGAAAACCTTTGAAGTAATAGCTACATATCCGTAAATTCAATTCATCAAAAATAGTTAAGCACTTTAGGAGTTACCGCATTGGTAGCATAACGACATTGATAACATCCCCGCATTATTCTATCTACCGATCGCTGTCGAATTCGTCGGTTGCTCCAATTTCGCCAGAGAAAAGAAAGAGCTAGATAGTCTCGGAAATCCTGGTCGTTCTAATTATGGATAAACAGGAGAGCTGGAGTGCTGTTTCGGACTATGTATCACATATCTGTCGAAAACTCAGGGAGGAGGAGAAGAGGGGTAACGATGTCAGGGGTGGTAATTTTTAATGTGTAGGATTCTCACACTATTGTGGGCTTCGGTCCACTTCGTCTTATGGTTGATTTTTTCCCTTCATTTAAAAAATAAGTAAATAAAAACGCCATCGAAAAGCAAATCTAAAAAATCGAGCTTAATATCATCTGCCTGTTTAAGTATTGGTAACTTTGGGCCTTTTTACGCCACTTTAGTTCCGACTCTCTATAAATAGGAATCGGTGAAAAATATATTGCAACAACATCGTCGAAATAAAACAAGTTCATGATCTAAGCCCCAATTTGTTAGCACTGTTTCTTAGAAAACCAGGAAACCTGGCCCCTACTCGCTTCTTCCTTAGTATTGAGGCCAAAAAAACTCCGGTAGATCGCAGAGTTTCTCCCTACACCGCATCACTGCCATTGAAAGCCTTTGGATGTTGATTAATAGCATGATAACTGCAGGAGCTTAGCGCTTGAATGGAGAAGCTGGCTACTGTAATAAATCCTGCAATATTTTCCACCATATGTCTTAAAACGTATTCCTTTCACCGGTTTGGCAACTCGGTGTGTATTTTATATGGGCGTTTAGCTCCATAGAAATCATTGAATGTGGCTTAAAATCAAATCTTGATGGAGGAATGATAGAAAAATGAGGCGCTCATATCAATGGATTCTACTCATATTTAATTATTCTGAGAATAAATGGCGGCCTTACGGGGTCCAGGATTGCATATTGATGAACTGCAGGCGTTATTTGTGTTAGGGTCGGATGTCATATTAAAATATATTTGTTGATGCAAATTGTTGTTGCCAACTAAACTCACAACTATCGCCGTGATTATCAATTATCAAATACGTACGTATATGATAAAATATAAGTTAAAATCACATTACAGCGAAGACGTGCTGCTCATTTCCCAATCAATACTTGTCAGAAAGATAAATTTGACTCTGGAAATGCTTATTTAGCAGCATCCTCGATCCGAGATTGGCTACTTGAGGCATTTTCGAAGGAAATTGACAATCATGGGGCTTTTCCGGCGAAGAAAATATAACATGCTTAATATTGCTCTCATTTGAGCGGTACTTTCTAACAGCATGCTTTTTTGAGGACACTAAAATTAGGTTACTATCAGATTAAGAAAGATTGGATATAATCTAAATATAGTTATTTAGAAGAATAAAACAGTATTTACTACAATGCTTTTGAAAAGTGTGAAGAATAACTATGAAACATTCGGATATAAATTACAACTCGTACTCCGAAAGCAAATCCTACCCCGATGAGTTATCATATTTCTGAGGTTAATTGGCCACCTCCGGCCCTAATGTCGGTGATTTGCATTCCTCTTGATGTCAATATTAGCGAGTTCATTGTGTACACTAGACAATGCAAGTCGAAACTGTCACAGCCAGGCTGATGTTAACACAGTTAGTCCAGTCAGACCGTGGCATTTGACAACACCTATAAATTCTTAATTATGATGTTTATACTTTCAGTAGCATCAATAGCATTTCGATTTTTGAAAGAAAAGACTGAAAATAGATAGATAATGAAAAAAAAAATAATAGGATTTTAGGTTCAGAGGTACTATAAAAAAACAGAACATATTGTTAAGTTTTTATTTCAAGCCCAAACATGTGGACCATCATCAGGGCTAAAATTAATCAGAGACATTTAGATCAGAAATATGTATAAAAAATAACGGAGAAGTTCACTAAGTATAAAGTAAATATAAGAAACAAGAATTAAAAATTCAAAAATAATGATGAAAATACATATTATAAACATCTATATTTTAAATTATCAAAGCAATATACAATACGAAAATAAAAAAGGATTCTATGATATTAAATATTTAATTTTACAAATAAATATTAAAGTATTATAGTATTAATAAATTTGGCGTAGTTAAACAATTATTTTTTTCTGAAAACTAAACAGTATTATCCTTTTAAAGAAAAGTGCCTAATTTCTAAACTACAAAAAAAATACACTCATGATCCAGCATAGTAATATATTTACTTGTAGCGTTTTGAAAAATACAGTATTAAATGCACAATAAATAAAACAATATGAAAACTTATTTAATTATTCAAAAATTTAAAATTTAAATAACATAAATGAAATTAAAAATATTGTGTGTATACATACATATATATATATATATATATATATATATATATATATATATATATATATATATATATATATATATATATGCATTTAATGTATTTTTATATTTATATAATTTTATATTTATATAATTTTATATTATATATATATATATATATATATATATATATATATATATATATATATATATATATATATATATATATATATATATAAATTTATTTCGTTTAGTTGGCCGTGAAATTATATCGGTGTGTTTAATATCTTATAAACATACTTCATGATATTTATATCTCATAAAGTATATTTACAAGATATTACACCGATATTATTTCACGTCCAACTAAACGGAATAAATTTGAAAATAGTAAAACATTAATTAATAGAGAAAAAAAAAGCGTTTAACGAGAAAAAAAAGTCAGTGGCCCATGAGGGGATCGAACCCGCGACCTTCAAGTTAATATCACGACGCTCTAACCAACTGAGCTAATGGGCCAGATGGATAAGTTGTTTACAATTTAAAAACTTTTGGTAAATGCAAGTTTTCAGATTTTTCCTGTTTATCAAATTTAAATTTTGTTTATTTCAGGACATGCTATCAAGCATAAAAAATTAATTTTAAAAAATATCTCCTGCACGAATTTTCTGCACATTATTGCATTATTTTCTGCACATTGTTGAACCTAACTTCTTTAAAAATAAATTTTCTTGAGTTAAGTTATGACATATTTTTCTTTGAATTTATAAATAATAAGAGGTAATTGAACTTTTTTTTCTTGTTTTAACAGTAAAGTTTTAATAAATAACATGAATAATTTTGAGAGTATCAATTTTGCTTTAATTATAAAACTAAACAAAATTTTATTCAATTTAGTCGAAAATATATAATTCTATGTATACTACAATGACATTAATAGCGTGATTGGTCAGACATTTAATAGAAATTTTTTTCATTCGTAGAAAGAGAAGTTATTAAATTTTAACCAATTCGTAGGATATTAAACGAACGGTTTACCGAACGATAAATAATGATAATAATAATACTCTTATATTATAATGATCATAACTACCATATGACTGTTAAAATGAATGTTTAAACAAAATAATACCGATATTACATAACATATAACATTTAAGAAAATCCGGCTATTTTTTTTAATAAGTAGCCTTAATTAAAAATTATTAAATTATGAGATAAACATATTTTCGTACGAATCTGATCAATACATACATTTTTAATTTTGACCTGCTGCGATAAAACAAAAAACGCTGAAAATTATTACACAATGGTTAATTATTTCCAAATAGTAATAAAATTAAAAAAATTTATAATCTGTCCATTTACAGGAATTTCCGTTTAGCTTTAATTTACAATTCAGTTAATTAGATTATGAGCATTTGGAGTGTTTCGAAAAAGGAACTGAATACTTCATAAAATATATCTACCAAGTTCAGCAAAGAAATTAAGCAGTAGGCACCAATGGAGCAGAAATTTAATGCTTCTCCCAAGATGATCTCCGTGAAAGTGTCGAATTGAGAGTGTTAAGAAACTGTGTCAATGCAGGTAGACTAAGATGGTCAGGTCAAATAATCAGAGGGAGAAATGGTACAGAGGGCAATATTGGATGTGCACTTAAATGGGAAAAGAAAAGGGAAAGACCAAGAAGCTGAAGAAAGTGCAGAAATAATCCAAGGAAGAATCTAAGTCAGAAGCCCGCTATTGTTAAGTCAGGAGTAGGGTTGGAATATCGGAACGCGATATATCGATATATCGGATTTGAAAAACCGATATATTATATCGTTTATTAAAACTTTACTGTTAAAACAAGAAAAAAAAGTTCAATTACCTCTTATTATTTATAAATTTAAAGAAAAATATGTCATAACTTAACTCAAGAAAATTTATTTTTAAAGAAGTTAGGTTCAAAAATTAATGTGCAGAAAATTCGTGCAGGAGATATTTTTTAAAATTAATTTTTTATGCTTGATAGCAAGTCCTGAAATAAACAAAATTTAAATTTAATAAATAGGAAAACTCTGAAAACTTGCATTTACCAAAAGTTTTTAAATTGCAAACAAGTTGTCCATCCGGCCCATTAGCTCAGTTGGTTAGAGCGTCGTGCTAATAACGCGAAGGTCGCGGGTTCGATCCCCTCATGGGCCACTGACTTTTTTTCTCGTAAAATGCTGTTTTTTTCTCTATTAATCTATAATGTTTTACTATTTTCAAATTTATTCCGTTTAATTGGACGTGAAATAATATCGGTGTAATATCTTGTAAATATACTTTATGAGATATAAATATCATGAAGTATATTTATAAGATATTAAACACACCGATATAATTTCACGGCCAACTAAACGCTTCTAAACGCACACACAATATTTTTAATTTCATTTATGTTATTTAAATTTTAAATTTTTGAATAATTAAATAAGTTTTCATATTGTTTTATTTATTGTGCATTTAATACTGTATTTTTCAAAACGCTACAAGTAAATATATTACTGTGCTGGATCATGAGTGTATTTTTTTTTAGTTTAGAAATTAGGCGCTTTTGTTTAAAAGGATAATACTGTTTAGTTTTCAGAAAAAAATAATTGTTTAACTACGCCAAATTTATTAATACTATAATACTTTAATATTTATTTGTAAAATTAAATATTTAATATCATAGAATCCTTTTTTATTTTCGTATTGTATATTGCTTTGATAATTTAAAATATAGATGTTTATAATATGTATTTTCATCATTATTTTTGAATTTTTAATTCTTGTTTCTTATATTTACTTTATACTTAGTGAACTTCTCTGTTATTTTTTATACATATTTCTGATCTATATGTCTCTGTTTAATTTTAGCCCTGATGATGGTTTTTACCCCCAGAAAACTTCGTAGCATTACAACGTGATTCAAACACAATGTTATTGGCTGTGACCAGTTAAGAAAAGCCACTGAAGGTGGATAGACACAAGCTAATTTCAGATGTTCCTACCAGATGGAACAGCAAGTATTACATGATCCAACGTTTCCTAGAACTTCGTGTGGCTTTCGAAAAGGACGATCCTCAATTGACCAAATATTCTGCTTACGCATCATACTTGAGAAAGGGCGCGAATATAAGCTTAAAGCGCACCATCTGTTTGTGGATTTTAAAGAAGCTTACGACAGTGTTCACAAGGAACAACTGTACAAGGCAATGAGGGAGCTTGAAATCCCGGAAAAGCTTATTAGAATGGTAAGACTCACCATGAGAGAAGTGAGATGTATGGTGCAGATTGGAGGAGCAAGATCTGAGGAATTCACAACTGGGAAAGGACCGAGGCAGGGGGATGCACTGGCATGCCTCCTATTCGATCTAGCTCTAGAGAAGGCCATTAGAGAATCTGGTATTCAATTGGGCGGAACAGTATTCAGCCGAACAGTACAACTTCTGGCTTATGCTGATGATATTGACATCGCCGGACGATCCTTCCAGGCTGTCTCTGATGGATTCCTTAAACTAGCATAAGCAGCGAGAAAAATGGGACTTACAGTAAACGCAGCAAAGGCCAAATACATGGTCACAGAGGAAATCCCCAGGCCTGGCGAAGAAATCACTATCGGAGAGTATTCTATTGGAAAAGTTTCCGAGTTTATCTATCTCGGGTCCCTCATAACCCAAGACAATGTTGTGAATTCATAAATTAAACGAAGAGTGCTAAGCGCCAACCGTTGTTATTATGGCCTCAGTCAATATTTTAGGAGCCGTGCATTGACTAAGGACACAAAAGTTCTATTATACAAAACAATTATCCGGCCAATTCTCCTTTATGCCTCAGAAATGTGGACTATCTCCAAAACCGGTGAGCAGAATTTGATGGTCTTTGAGAGAAAGATTCTGCGTAAAATCTTTGGAGCTGTGAAGGTTGACCAGGTATGGAGACATCGAACAAACCAGGAGCTCAAAGATTTATTTAAGGAACCAGACGTGGTGCAGTGTTTGAAGCTCAGTAGATTGAGATGGGCCGGACATGTTGCTCGGATGACTGAGAATGATCTGCCAAGGAAAATAATGACGGAGGCGATAAATGGAACAAGGCGAAGAGGAAGACCTCGTATTCGATGGAGTGATGGAGTGGCTGGAGATGCTAGGTCCATGTTGGGTGTGATGGATGGCAGCAGCACAGGATCGGAACAATTGGTGGAGGCTGGTGCAGGAGGCCAAGACTCAACACCGAGCTGAAGCGCCGATTGATGAATGAATGTATAAAATTAAAAAAAGCTTTTAAGAATGATGAACATGGTCATTCGAAATTGTTGTAATACAATAACAATAAGCTAGGAAAATATATAACAAAAACTAAGGAGAAAATTAAAACAATAAATAGACAGAATGTAATTTACAAAATAAAATGGAAATAATACAATGAAAAGTATTATAGAGAGGAAATGTCCCAAAATTTGAAAACAAGATTAAAGCAGCATAAGACAAATTCCAAATATCCTAATAGTAATAAAGAAGTGCTCAATTTCAAAATCGATATGAAATTGAAAATCATTACATAGACATAATAAATAAAATAGATATATAATGAAAGAACTAATAATTGTAATGAAAATAGTAAATTTAAAATAAAAAAAAGACCTAGAAGAATTACAAAAAGGAAAGAGAACACTATCATAAGTATTGCTAGATAGTGAAGACACAGGCCAGAATATTCAACAACAGGAATCGAGGCACATTAGGTAGATGCTAACAACTAGTTTTAAATTTTATGGTGTTTCAACATTTCACAGTGTGTGATATGCATAGTAAATCATAGGTCTACTCGCAATTGTACTTTATTATGAAATAGGGTCCAGGTTTTTCCTCCTTATCCTTCAAATAAACTTAAGAGTTTAAGATTACCAAAACAAAAAATAATCTGGATCAATGATCCACCAAATTGAAATAAAATAGACAATACTATAAATGTAAATAAATTGTTGCAATAATCATTGGTATATTTAGCACATATGGATGTGCTATATGGCACATGTTAATTTATAAATGTAATGGTGTAAATATGAGAATAAACAATATTTAGTTGCCAAACCGTAATTAGTAGATAAGATTGAAACACATATACTATTAATTAATCCTATGTAAAGACAAACAGGTAATAATATAAATGGTGATTGTACTGAAATATATATCAGATGAATTACATGTTTTTAGATAAATGTTATGAGAATGCTCAATGCATGCATGGAAACTTTATAAAATACAATTATTTTTTAGAAAAATAAAACAAGGTTTTATTTTTGAAAAATTTGTAGAATTATATAATATATGAAATATGGCAAAAAGCCTCCAAGACATAAAAGTATTATAATACTTATTTTTTTTACCAAAATATTATTCTTTTCTATCTTTTTTTATAATGATTCATGAATAATAAAAAATATTGTTCTATAAATAATATTTATATTATTTCATAACCTCCTCATAAATTTCATGACGTTATACTCATTTAATGCATGGCTTCTTTGCTTTTGTCATCCATTTCCTTTCGATATATCGATATATCGATATTTTTCAACCGATTGTCGGTGGATATCGATATTTGGTTTTGCGATATATCGAAATATCGAATATCGATATTTTTCTTTCGATATTCCAACCCTAGTCAGAAGGCCTACGATCACGCTGACCTGAATTAGTCTGAAGAATTATTCTGCGAAGTTCATTACTCTATATCTCAGCTTAATACTGGTCCGATTCAAATGATCTTTTTTTGATTTTGCAGGGAATTTCATTATCGATTGGTCGTAACAAAAACCAAATAAAAATAGATTTCTGTTCAATATTTGGATTCTACGTATCTTGGAAACGTAAAACCTTAAATATACATTTTTTTTTAATACCTTCGTATACTTATTTCAAAACACCATGCATTTCCTCTCTATCTTAATGAATGGTCGAGTTATTGGCTTATAAAATCTCCAATCGACCGCCATTTTGAAACAAAAGACGGATGGTAATGTCGAGTTCCGAGGATCATCCTGGAGTGACGTGTGCCTATGTTGCCGAATCTCAAGAAAATCGGTCTAGCAGTTTCGGAGAAAAGCCGCTTACGGAGGAAAGTTTTTTTTTAATTTGACATTTGGAGTCTATCTATCATGAAACGTAAAACCTTAAATTCTGAGGGGAGCTTAAAAATATTTTTTTCTTAGTCGATTACAAAGGTCTATTATGGAAAATAATAAACCAAAATTGATGAAGCGTAGCATTTTTTAAATTAAATTTACCAATTTTTTTTTGTTCTTCATTTTTTCATAATCCATATTTTTATACATTTTCCTTAGTCATTATTTTTTATTTCCAGTTTTTAAAAAAACTGTACCACTACAACCCATTTTTAATTGGATTTTTTATCAAGTATGTGCATTTCGAATCACCATTATATTTGACATTTATTAGCGTGTATTGTCCTCGTGAACTTAATAAATAATACCTAAAACAGCTAAAAATGCCAACATTAACGGTAATTCGAAATGTGAATGCTCGATAAAAATACAATCCAAAAAAGAAATTAGAACGCTCGAAAACCTAATAAACTATTAAACTTACATCATATAAAATTTAAACAGTGATGGAAAAGTGATATGCGCATATGCGATCAAAAATACTATGGTAAATTTGGAAATAGCGTCCTTGAAAATATAATAAACGATACCTATACCGAAAAAGTGTTAACTGTAATGGTAAAACCGAAATGCGCATGCTGGATAAAACATCCAATTAAAAAAACCGAATCAGAAACCTCAAAAACCTACTGAACATTCCCTATATCGAAAAAAATATCTACAGTTGCGGAAAATTTAAATGCACATGCGCGATCAATAATCTGATTGTAATTTGGAAATAGCGTACTTGAATACTTAATTTACGGTAGCTATACCGGATAATTTTGCAAACTAATAATTAATTAGAAACACTCGTTGCTGTCAAAATTTCGATTGTAAATTTTACATTAGCAACTTGAAAACTAATGTGCGAGAACCAAATCGATGAATTATTCGCATTCTCCCTCCTCCCCCAACAAAAAACAAAAATATAATAAACATTTAAAAATAAATAATCATTTCCTTTTTTATAAATATTAACTAGTTGAAATTATCACTGAATATCTATTATCCAAAAATCAAAAAATGTTATAAGAATATGCCGATATTATTTCAAAAGTCATAATTTTAATTAAAATAATTATTTTTCAACAATAAAAGAGAATTAATTTCCGAAGGACACGGGAGTGTGTCTCAAGTTGATACGGTATACGTACCTGTAAGCAGCTAACGAAAACAAATGATAAGTATTTGAAAAAAAAATAATAATTTACTTAATGAGTTGTCATTTGTTAATCGTCGAAGACGAATAGAATTAAATTGTTGTAATTGCCGTTTCAACTAATATTTCATTGCTAAAAAAAAAATTAGTTGCCCATTTCAACTGATAACTAACTTAGTTATAAAAGTTTGTTGTCTTCCGACGAATAACAACTAATTTCAATGGTTTAGTTGCAAGTTCAACAGAATTACAAATAAGTTAGTTGCAGTTTTAGTTATTATCTACAGTTAATTTTTGTCCAATTCTGATATATGGCTAAATAACCACCATTACGAAATAATGTTACGAAAGCAGAGCTTGGAAAAAATGTTTCAAATTATACATTAACGTTGTTACAAATCATTGTCTGTATATTCCAATCAGAAGACTTGAAAAGAAATTATTTTTGAGTCATATCCAATACAGACATAAACAATATTTCTTTATTAGTTTACGTTTTCAGATAGAACTTTCCACAAACATTTTTCATTCTGAAATTTTTTTTATATTTAAATAATGTTAATTAGATCAAATATTGTCAAAAAAAAAAATTAATATACATGTAAATGATCCACACAGATTTGACTTCCTTCCCTCAACAGACCGCAATAAAGCTGAGACCTGGATAACATTAGGTAATTTGCTTTCCACTGGTGTGGCTCGAACATGATCAGCCTTACAAAAGAGGTTCATTAATCAGTGAGGTTAAACTAAGGATAGCACTTCGGTCCAAGAACATGGAACCTGCTTTATCTCTATCATGAATATGCAACGACCTTGAATTTAAAACTGACTTGAGTGCTTAGTATATCAACAAATCAATTGTTTATATCGATTAGGTTGGAGAGAAAACATTTAACTCTCCGTCGGCTGCACTAAAAAATCTTACACCTGCTGGCGCAATTTAAACTAATCGAAGGGACTAAGAACTAATAACTAATAATAATTAAACTAATAAGGGACTAATAAACTATATCGAAGGGACCAGATATCTCAGGTAATCATATATTATAAAATATCTGTAATAATAAGGGACGGGATTAATAAAAATATAATATGGAATAAAAAATTAATTCAGTTTTGTGATTTATTTATATAATTAAAATTAAAAGAAAGCATTATTTTGTTTGAATTATAATCAAAATTAAAAACTTGAGATAATTCAATTCCAAAATGGAAATAATTTAAAATGAAATTTAATTATCCTCAACGGCCAACAAATGTGCCGAATAGTTACAGCAACGTTCGTCTGGATTTATTTTGGTAAACGCTTTATCGTGATTAGCTAAATCCCCTTGTCCCCTAAGTTCAGAAATGTAAAATCCCAACCCATTAAAAGATGGAAACCTGCTTGCTTTGATATATAATTACCATAATAAAAATATCTGATGTGGACAACACATGACTTCCTTGCACGCCTATTAAACTATAACTCGGTGGCTCAAAAAGTGATCCTCAATTTGTTTACTCGTTTCCAAAGATTGTATTAAAAACGACACTCGACGTCGCGACATCCATCTATTGACACGCACACAAATGGGGAGGAAAACCAGTATTTTACATTAAATTTTAACACTTAAAACAAGTAATAAAAACGTTTAATTGGATTGGAAACCAAATCGCGTTTGTAACCTTTATTACCGAAACATATGATTTATGTATTTTATTTAAATATAATTTTTGACGTAAGCTTATTATGACCTTCAAGTAAAGTATCCTTTTCGGCTCATCAATTTTAACCAAAATCTATTAAATACATTCATATCGATATAAAAGTCCTATTTACCAAATTTGAGATGTTTTACATTATATTTTAATATAATTTTTGATGAAAGTCCAATATGACCTTCAAGTAAAGTACCGCTTCCGGTTTTCCAATTTAGACCAAAATCTAGTATGTTATTTAAATCAATATATAAGTTCTGAATACTAAATTTGAGAAGTTTTGCATAGCAATTCAATTCAATTTTTAATAGAAATCAATTATGACCTTCAAGTAAAGTACCACTTCCGGTGATCAAGCAGTGACCAAAAAGGGAAGTTCAAAACTAGATTTTACAACAATTCTAAATACAAAATTTCAACTTTCTACGGCAAAAACGGCAAACTGTTTTTGAGTTATGGGAAATACAAACGAACGCACGAACGTACGAACGTACGTACAGACGTCACGACGAAAGTAGTCAAAATGGATTCAGGCATGGTCAAAATGGATATTTCCGTCGAAATCTGAAAACCGAAAAGTTTCGCGATTATAATACTTCCTTTACTTCGTACAAGGAAGTAAAAAAAACAATTCTATCCAATATTTGACATTGTGACTAACTGATGGTCATTGAAAAAACAAAAACAATTGGAAACTTCTTTGAATATCGAATAGTAAAATAGTTCCCGAATTAGTAAAATTTATACGCGGGATCAAAATTCGCTTACCTCAACAAGTTTATTCGTAATAAACGAGTTGTAACAATAATAAAAATGAGGCTAGAATTCCATGCATGCTTTCTCAACTGCTCGATAATTAACTTTAACCCATTATTTCTTTTAGTTATTATTCTTCTTTTTCGTAAACTCTTTCCTTCTTTTATCTTAAGTCTCAAAAGTATCAACTATGTTTTGTCAAAAAGTTTTTCTCAGTTGACTTTAGCTAGTGGTGATACACACGGCACCTAATACTGCAAAAAAATAGATAAAACAAAAAATTTCTGAAAATAGTAATAGTTTTTAGTGTACATAAATTATAAAATAAATTATTTTTCCTAAGGCTAGGGTTTTTGACTTAATGATAAACGAATTTCTGAAAAAAAATTTAGAGTTGTTTGAACGGTTATGGAGGACTACGTTAACACAGACCTTTAAGACATGCATTTTTACGGTGGTCGGTGAAGGAAGACATTTAGGCAACTACGGTCGTTATTGGTATAGGCTTGGATATTGGTATCGAACTTTCGGTTCTTGCGAAGCCTTACATTTTATCGTTCTATTCAAAGTTTCTCAAAAATAGAACTTTGTTTTTTAAATAAAGGAGCAGAAACCAAAGCCATAGTTTGAGGGTGAGACGAACAATGTTGGAGAGTTATTGTGCTTCCACAATGTTTAGTAGTTGAGTGAAAAGGAACCCTGACACTAATCCAACTAGTGAACTCTCTATAGAACTTGTCGGCGGTCTCCAACACCACAACATTCCATCCCTCACCGAAATTAAACTTGCTGTCGATAGTTCCACCAACTATTCCGAGAACAATAGCATGGATTTTTTCTAAGAATTCATCTGAATGAAATATTTATAAAATGAAAAAAAAAAATACCAAAGCAATCAAAATATCTAAAATATTTAAATTAGGGAATGGTAACACTAGGCTAAACTAGAAAATCATGATGGCCAAGCACGTTGGGGCGGGGGTCTCAGAGTGCCCATTCCGTAACGGTGTGGGCTCGAATCCCATCTGAGTCAGTTATTTCAATACGATCCCGAGAAATGAATCATGGCTCTCCTACCGCGGTTAGTACGGTGGTGACAACCTGGAAGAAGTCATCAGGGGTTGGAAGAAAGGACCACCCCACATGGCGGACTAGTTCCCCCTTTAATAACAGTACCTGTACCCTAATCTAGCTGCACATGGCAACAAAATATTAAATAAAAACACTTTTTTATACTACCTTTCATTACCTTTCATATAACCCGATCTCATTACTATAATTAATACAGTGTACAGAACTCTATGATTTTAAACGTACGAAGTTCAGCCGAAAACTGAGATATGCTTATTTTTTTTCTTCACTCCCCGACGAGGGTATTGATTCTTTCCATTATTAGAATAGCAATTATCCAAGTAATTATAATATAATAACCATTAATCTTCTTACGATCCGCTCTTGTAAAATATAAATGCAATTCATAATCTAGTGAGCTCACTGTTTTATGCATTAGAAGAAGGAGATTGCGATAGCAGGTACAGTCATAATGCACTCGTTCCACGGAGACCGGCACAAAACCATTTGTATGTATTACTTACCTCTTATCCAATTGCCATCTACCTCAACTGCCCGAGAGGTTATCCACATTCTAGGCACATACCTCATAAGAAAACACAAGATTTATTCTTTACCTACTTCACGCTCATGGATAAAAATTACTGTACATTTCTAAAAGTTTCTTTTAACCAGTTAACAATTAAAGTGGAATTTTACATAAAAAATATCTATAGCTCATATTTTTAATATATACATATATATTCTGAATTAAACTCATACGTTCATTAATTTTACAATACAAATTCGTATAGAGTTGAAAATCAGAATCCGTCCATAGCATTCTTCACGCTTAAACTTTCATGCACTACATAGTGGACGGGGAAGTAACAATTATAATAAAACTTAACGATTATTGAGAGTATAAAACTTAATTAGATAAACAATCCAAATCACATAATTTCTTGTAACAAGAAATTACAAAACAATCCACCCGTCTACACCTCGGTATGTCCCTTTTGTATTCATTCGTAGGTATAGCGCTTTTTTTTATATGTATATCTTTCCTTATATACCTGATATTTTCTAAAAACTTTCACGCCCGTTTCAATCATGCAATACTTCAATTATAGTTGCATATGGGCGCTGATAATCACCAATTTTGTCTGCCTTCTAAGTTTCAAGAATTTCGAAAAGCACTACTTTCCCCTCAACGTAAGCGATGTTCAGCATGAGGATAAGAAATGCAAGAAATGAAAACGAAGACTCTTAATAATTAGTAGTTGGCGAAAATATTAAACATGCTAGAAAGTACGCTATATGTGAGGAATTCACAATATACATTATACAAAACTGTATAAGTATTACTATATATTTAATTATGAAACTCAATCGAAAACTAAGGCTTGCCTTTTTTTTCCTTATCCGCCATATTAATGAATTTTTAAGAATTAATTTTAAAACAAAAATCAAGCCATCTTACTCACAATTGTTGATGTTTCTTAATTTGGTTCTAGGTAAATTGCATGTAACTCGAATTGGAAATAAGCCTATAAATTATTTTCAAGGCCAGACCAAACACCCAACTGGTAGAATATAGAGACTTAAAACAGTGGGAAAGAAGACATTTTTTTTTTTTTTTTGGTTGGATGGTAACTTTTCTACTGCATTGGATGCATTGCAAGAGGGATATGAAAAGTAGGATTTTTTTTTTTTTGGAGTTAAGGATCTACCGGATCATTTTGATATGCCTCCGTTCCATAAAGTCAGTTATTGTCTGTAGTTCGAGGGTGTATGGAATAAGTCAGTTCTTGTACTCTGTAAGTTGGTGTGTCACACAATTAGTCTCAGCAGACTGTTCTGGAACTGTTGGAGTTTCGTTGCCGATACATTAGCTAGCATCGGCGGTATGAAGAATGGCCGGTCTTAATACGCTTTTATAAATTAATAATTTGATGTGGAGGGATAGATTTGGCGATGTCAACAGGTGGATTAGTCTGTAAGAGTTGGTCTTCACTAACCTGATCTTCTTCTGGCAATGTTTGCCAGTCTATTTGTTCTATCCGTTATTCTATAGGCCTCAGGAAGAGGGCGCTTGTTCTTCTAGAAGGACAAAATAATACAGTCAATCTTCTTGCAATTAACTGTAATATTTAGCCTTTCCAGTTTCTTTGTTATCTCATCTGTTAGCGAATAAAGAAACATTTATGGTTTCCGCAAGTTACGTAACCGAGAGCAGGATTTTTGTTAGCAAAATTTTATACTCTGCGGGTTTCGTATAAATCCAACCATCCAGCAATGGTCAAATTTTAACTTCAATAAATTTGTATTTTTATGCTTTCTATTTTTGTGTAAATAATAATAATGTATGATATGTATGTATGATATGTATGTATGATGAATAATATCATGTATGATATAATCTGAGTTCTAATCACTTTTTCGGTTGCACCTTGAATAATGTAAGAACTCAAAAACTAGATGAAGAAATGATACCTTCAGAGAAGCCTAAGGGTGATTGTTATTGCAGATGTCCGGAAAAATTTCTTGTCGTCGTGCACAAACTTAAAGTTACCTAAAGCCTTTTTCACTTCCTGATATTCCAATTCTAAGTTTGAACTACTCCCAAAATTTTCTTCTTCGGATTACACTTTCCCTCCTAGTTTCCTCATGAATGATTATGAATTCATTTAAAACTTATTGCATGCGCATAAGTCCATAAGGCGAGAGGAAAAAAATATCTATTAGGAGGCCTATTTGGGAGGTTAAAACTATAATAATAATTTACTACAATTATTCAAGAATCCTTAAAACGAAAATGCATGTCTGAGTTCTAATTTCAATCAAAAATTGATAGAAAATAGTTTTAATCTGGGTCCCTTCACACTCCAGGATCACCGGAAATAAATTAGGAGATTACCAAGATAAGAAGAAACCGTCTTCCTCCGTTTTAGGATAGTGCATTGGTAATTTTCACATGCATACTCATTGCAAAGACATGATTTCAAACTTTTGATATTCAAAGATCACTAAAACACGTTCTACAAGACTGCGTCAAAGCGTTAAAGCCTTTATGTCGACAAAGAAGGGGTCAAGAAACTATATATATTTTTAATCGATAAACTTCCATTAAATAATTTAAGATAAAACTGTCACCAATGACCCTGCAGTGTCGTAAAATTAATCAATTGTATCATTATTGTTTTGTCTACAAACCAGAAAGTAATAATTTCAATAAGACTATAAATGTCTATGCGAGAATTGTCTGGTACCATTGGGTTTTAGATATGTATGTGCAACGACTGTTTGTGGTATCTGTATCGAACCTTCGGATACTTTATGTATTATTATTTCATTTTGATAAACTTTATTTTAATTAATTATCATTGCTACATATATTGATTAAAACTTCACTAAAAATATTTATTCTGACGTATTCCTCGTCACATGTTAACCATGTATAGTCCACGGGGAACCCCAGTTCCTGTTCTTTAATTCAAGATTTTTCTACTTCTATGGAGGTAGAAGAATCTTTACCATATCGAAGTATTCAGAAAATAGTGGCTGGCCTAAAAAGGGCTTAAGTGATATTTGCTTTCACTTCTATATTGAATGTTCATTATAATTACAAACTTCAACATCATCATTATATAAACTGAAAATAAAACAGGAATAAAAAAAAACTTGTATTTTATATTAACAAATAATTATTTAGTATTACCATCACAGTCAGCCTTTCGTCAATTTTAATTAGTTAGACTTATAATAAGATAAAATTATAATAGCCATCGTAGTCGAAAGGGGAATATGGATACAGAAATGGAAATGCTGAGCAAATGGATAAAGAATATTACGTCGTTTTGGATTTGACTAAGTGATAATGAACATACTTGTTTGGTGGTTCCGACGTTAGTTGATTCATCCATTCTCACTACAAATGTAAAGATGTCCCTGGGAGGTTCAGATATGTTTCAGTTAGGGGTAGGAGACGGAACAAGGACAGACTAGTCTAGTGACCTCATCTTATCAAGTTAACTTGACCCCAACAACGACCAATCAAGCAGTGAGCTACGCAACGCTGTTGGAGTAGTTATAAATTAATTATCAACAACATTAATATTTTAAAAGCAATTATTGATATTAAATTGATATGGCCGCCAAAATTTTAAAAGTACCAGAGAATCACTCATGTGCTCATGTTCAAATATTTTTTCGAGATTACCTATTTTTACCTTTTTGTCAATTTCCGGGAAAAATTATTTTTTTGTTTGTATATAATTTTTTTTATAGATGGGCGTTAACAAATACCACAGCTTAATTTCCAAAAAGAGCTCCTGCGATAATTACAAGCTCTGTAATAAAATGTTTTTAATTTTTTTAAACTCATTTATAAACGGTATTGCGTACTATTTTTAATTATTCTTAAACAAATTTTTTACATACCTTAAATTTGAATAAACCTCTTTTCGGCACCTTTATGAATTTTTTTAACGATGTCGCTACATACTGATTTTATCTAAAACATATGCAATTTGTTTCGAATATTTTTCTCCTAATTATCACATTAAGAAACTTCCATGGCAATTTATTACCACGCCTCTTCTATAGGAACACGTTTCAGGTATTGAACTATATGTCATAGGTAGTAGTAAACATCGAAGCTGTACTATTTTCCCATCAATACTCTACTATTTTCTAGCAACTATATATTTACAATTATAATTGAATCTTCAATCACAGAAAAGCCTGATTAATAGTTTATATTATATTGCTATGAAGTTTATCTTCAGCATTTTATATTTTTGATTTTAATAACTTTGAATTTTCTTTGTCCCCTTTATGGTTATTGGCATATGGTTATTATTATTATTTCCTTGCATTTGGCATTTCATATTTCGTTATTTTTTTCCTTGGTTTTATGTATCATTATATATTTATAAATATGAAGTTTTTCTAAATGATTTCCAAGTTTTCCTAAACTTTCCTAAGATTACATAAGAATTTTATAAATTTATTACATTTCAGGAAAAATTATTATACCCCTTATATAGCATTTCCACGTTAATTGTAACCTTTTCCATATCAATTGTCACCTTTTCCATTTCAATTGTAACCCAACCGAACATGAATAATTCATTATTATTTATTTTATTATTAAAAAATAATTATTTTAATTACATAAATGACTTTTGAAATAATTTCGGCATGTTCTTTCGACATTTTTTTCGTTTATTAGATAATTGATATTTAGTGCTAATTTCAAATAGGTAGTTTAAATTTTTGAAATAAAATTGTTGTTTATTTATTTTTAAATATTTATTATTTTTTCATTTATTTAGTGGGAGAGGGTGGATTTCATCGATTTGATGATCGTTCAGTAGGATTTCAATGCCAAATTTATTACCGAAATTTTGTTCGGCCACGAGTATTTCTACTTAATTATTAGTTTTCAAAATTCTTCGGTGTAGATATCGTTTACTAGATTTTCAAGGACGCTATTTCCGAAATCATTATTGGATTTCCGATCGCGCAAGCGCATTTCGTTTTCCGTTGCTATTGAAGACTTCTATGATGTAGGGATTGCTTATTTGGTTTTCGATGGTTCTGATTCCATTTTTTTAGTTGGGTTTTGGATCGCGTATGCGCGTTTTGCATTTCCGTTACTGTTGGAGTGTTCTATGATATAGTGATCCCTTATTAGGCTTTCAACGGTTCTGATTCCATATTTTTAATTGGATCTAGGATCGCGCATGCGCATTACGCTTTTCCGTTGCTATTGAATATTTCTATGATAAAGTTTATCATTTATATATATTATTAGAATGGTTTTATTTATTGAATTAATGTGTATATTTAATAATATTCTGAATAATATTTACGATTAATATGTACGTTTTAGGGGACTTCTTTAGAGACTGTGACTTGAGAAGTCAATATTAAAGAAGAAAATTTGTATCAATTCAATCCATATTCAATTCAATTGAAAAATTGAATATATGATTCAAGTAATTGTTTTCAAACTACTCCTTCCTCTATGTTTTTATTATATGTTTCTGGACTTATTAAATTTTCATTAACAACTCAGAACCTTCTTTAGGGTCACTAGTGCTCAATGTAATCTTCAATTATGTCAATCGATACCATTAGTCTCCCATTTTTCGTGATCACATCCCGTTAATGTCTTCGTCTCCAGTTATGTTGCCAGCCTTTCCATTTTCCTCTGGCTTTGTCCAATTAGTGGAACATGGTCGCCCCGAAACGATTTATTATTATATCCAGGAAGGGGGAGGAGGTGAGGATTTTAGGATCGGAGGTATGGAGGTCCAGGACTCGGTAAATAATTACGGAACCCGACCGGAGAGGAGGGGATCGAACCCCCGGCTAGGGTCGGCAGATGATACCTGACCAATATCCTGCCGTTCCTTCAGATCTGGAAGTCCTTCATTACCTGCCCAGCTGGAGCTAACTTTATTTCGATCGGAAATTAATCATATCGGTGTCTTTACCTCAGGGCGCCTCATGACTTACTATCTGTTCATTTTTTGTATTTAATTTGCGCGTCATATTTTTAATTTGTAAACATTTTTAAATAAAACCTGCCAAAATATGACTGGATACTGGCTTGTCAAGGACCCTTAAAAGATATTTGATTGCTTACTTTATCATTATATTTTCATTAATTACTTATTATTTCTTTTAATAGGTTTAAGTATTTCAACATGTTCGAAATAAAATTTGAATGGCCATTCTGTTAAACACCTCAGGTTAAGATCTTGATAACGTTCAGTTGTTTTTTCACTGATCCAAAACCCTTAATACGCTGGGTATAAAAAATAAACCATCAAATGCCAAATATAGAACTAGGTATTTAAAATCAGTTTTAGAGTTTATTACACTTATCAGAAATGATAGCTCTTAATTGTGGACAGTGTCTTGGAGTCTTTTTACAGTGATCTGGAAAACCATTTCCTATTCAGTAAAAGAGTTCGAAAAACCGCGGTATCGCAGGTTTGACTAAAATAAAGTCGAAAACATTCAGACAATTCCAAACTTTAAATATAATATAACATCAGCACTTATTCGAGTTTCATTAAAACCATTTGATACCTATATACTGATAAATTTATGCTTAAGGCGCTCGTAAAATTTAACCAATTAATTTACTATTAACTAATTTAACAATCATAACTTAAATGTTGACAGTTTTAATTTTTTGGGAATAATAATTTTTGATGTAAGCTTATTATGACCTTTAAGTAAAGTACCGTTTCGGTTCACCAATTTGAAGCAAGAAATAGTAAATACATTCACATCAATATAAAAATCCTATTTACCAAATTTGAGATGTTTTACGTTATATTTTAATATAATTTTTGATGAAAGTCTAATATGATCTTCAAGTAAAGTACCGTTTCCGATATTCCAATTTAGACCAAAATCTAGTATGTTATTTAAATCAATATATGAGTTATAAATACATAATTTGAGAAGTTTTGCGAAGTATTTTAATATAATTTTTGATGGAAATCAATTATGACCTTCAAGTAAAGTACCATTTACAGTGATTAGCAGTGACCAAAATTGGAGGTTCACAACTAGATTTTACAACAATCCTAATTACAAAATTTCAACTTTCTACGGCTAGTCGTTTTTGAGTTATGCGAAATACGAACGAACGTACGTACAGAGGCCACGACGAAACTAGTCAAAATCGATTCAGGGATGGTCAAAATGGAAATTTCCGTCGAAATCTGAAAACCGAAAATTTTCGCTATTAAAATACTTCCTTTACTTCGTACAAGGAAGTAAAAAAATGTAGAGAAGTATTGACAAATCGATAAGCTGAGATCTTGTATTGAATGAGTGAATAGAAGAACGTAAAGTGAGAGGAACAAGAATCTAGGCATATTTTAGCTCGAAAGACTTGAAAAAAAAAAGAAGTATTGCCGTCGGAATAAAAATTTAAGTATCATTTGGGATATTGTAATAAAAATATATATTATTTATAATTTTTTTTTTTTATCCTCATAAACTGTACTCTCTTTTTTCCAAAAAGTCAAAACTAAAAATTAAGCAGAAACTAAATAAATGCACATAGCTGCCTGCCTAAACCCATTTGGACTTACACTTCTCAGATTTACGGTTCAGCAAAAAAGACTCACAAAAACTGCAATATTATCAATCCAAACTTTTAATACTATTAACAGAAGCTCTTAAGCTCCTTGGTGCCTAAACAACAAAACTCTACATACCGACTTACAACAAACAACTCTAGATCAATAGACTCTTTACTCTCGTTTCCATAATAATCTTCACGGAAATCGCAACAGACTGATAGGTGATACGGCTACGGCTGACATGACCATTAGGAGAAGGCTAAAGAGGAGCTGGATGGGAGATCTCCTTTCCTGAATTAAAGGACTAATTCAAGACCGGGAAGACGTGATGCTGGGTGCTATCATTCCTCGTGCCTATCATGCCACGTTTATCTATTATATTCATAATATTTGTTTATTGTCAGTCAATATTTGGTTCGGTTATTGTCGTGAGAATGAATAGTTTACAAATAAATAAATTATTTATTAATAAACATTTTAAAACTTTGTTAACATAACCATTTTAATTGTTAACATAATAATAATTTTTTATAAAAGTGAAAATATGGGTTTTGAAGGATAAAAAATCACGCACATATTATATTTTATAATTTCAGCATTATCTATCTAGAAATGCACGATGTTTTTCAGCAAAACACTCCAAGCAATAGTCCGGATTTTGTGGACATACATCACAATACATACGTCATTACCTTAGAAGGCCATAATTGAACGGCAAGTTCTTTTTCCAGCGGACCAACGCGCTTGAACGGAAAAGTTCAAATCTATAGATTGAAATAAATTAAATTTTTTCAAAAATTGATAGAATTTCTAAGAGTAATCATTACACAATATATGAATAAAAACCGAATGGTCCCCTCACCGAAAAAATATAAAAAATCTGATGGGACTGAAAGTGTTAAACCAGGCAGATAGCCCTCCATAGCAAACGCAAGTATCCAAATTGAAAGGAGGGACGGAAATAACAAGGAGTATATTGGGGCAGTATTTTGGCGTATCAAATCACGAAACCTTAGGAATAGCTCGAGATCAGCGATGTATCTTTCGATTTGTGAAATATCGTTATTCGTATTTCAGAAAAGATGCTGTTATATATTTTGCTATTTAAGTATACCTGAATGGTTTTGTTTCAGGAATGCATAGAATTTTAATAAGGCTAAGTAATAATTTCCAGCAGATGGAATGGATAGCATTTTTGTCACAAAGACAATTAGTTCAGTAGGTCTCATTATAAATACTCATGCAATTCTATTATCAGCACGCACGAGGTGGATTATTCGCATTATTTACGTTAGACAAGAATTAATAGCACTATGTCTAATGGAAATTATTTCAATGTTAAACATGAACATATCGTCCACATTTTAATGTAATTAATGTGAACACTTTTCAGAGCACCGTAATAGAACTTTACTTTTAGCTTGTGAATAATTATTTTATCTCTAAGCCCTTTATTTCTTAGCCATTATTTTACTTCTCTGAGCTCTTGATTTGTGTTTGCATGATATTATTTTGTAAATATACTTCTGGAAAATTAATCAAACTAAGAAATTCGAAACAGACAGTTCTTCACATTTTTTAATTAACGCGATGGTGACGATATAGATGTTTACATAACGTTGTAGCGTTAAGTTTGGAGGTGGACTGACGGCTTATGGTCTTTTGAAGCTCAACAAGTTTCATTGGAATTAGATTCATTAAAGCAAATTACAACCGACTTCTAGATGCTTTTTGTTAAATTTATTGATTTAGACCTTTAGTTGTTTATTTTCGTTAATTTAATTTCAGAAATGATAAGAGTGGAGATTATGCCGATGGAGTTTTTAAAAAGAGTTGAAAATTCGTTTTGTCAAAGGCTTCATCGACACCAGCCATGTTTTACAAACAGTAATTTTATGATATTAATTTGAATATTTGAGCTCATGGGCATAAAATTATGGAAGTTTAAAAATAAAGTGTAGTAAGAATAAACTGCATATTTAGTAAATCAGTAAAAAAAATTAGCCAAATTATAAAATATTTGAATTGTCTAGAGCATTAGATTGTTCGTTATAGACCCTTTTCTAAAAGATTTATAATTACTTTTCTACTTTTTCAACACTAACACAGATATGATAAACAATGTTTAGTTAATATGTAAAATTAAAAAAATAAATATAATCAAGCTTCTTTATGTTGTTTTTAGTCTCGCGGATCCGGCCCTAACTGACAATGGGAGTGCTCAAGTCAATGGGTTACCGATTTCAGGCTACTTTTTTGTGGTGATTCTACATCCAAAAATATTGGTTATGTGTACCGGCGTTCTTTCCAATGGGCCCTAGGAATCGAGAAAAAAAATAAAATACGCTGAAACTTAGAAATTTGTTCACACCAAAAATTATGGCAGATTTAAATTCAGCGCATCAAAAAACCATTATGTTTAAAATTATCATCGAAATAAACATCTTTTTTCTTCAGTTTTGAGGCGGTTTAAAATTTGCAATCAACGAAATTACCTTTCGGTTTCATACGAAATTACCTTTCGATTTCATTCGAAATTACCTTTCGATTTCATTCGAAATTACCTTTCGATTCTTCATTTTATACCATTTCGGTTTTGTTGGACTCATTGGAAAGAGAGAAGTTCCTTCTTCCCAAACACATAGACAGCTCTTGCATTTTCTAGATAGTAGGTCTGTGTAAAAAGATGTCAGAAAATTGATGTTTTTTGAGAATAATGTTGGTTCTAAAACACCATGGAAAGCAAATCGCGTAGATTAAGAAGATTTACGGACGACCCAAATTTGGTTTGAATCGTTCCAAAGGTTAAAGGGTTCCTGATTTATGGGTAAAATTTTGAATCTTTAAAAAAATTTGAGGGGAAGACGGCGAAATTTTTAGTCAAAATTTTTTTATTTTTAGATTCGTCCGAAAATTCGAATATAGATGTTTATCACAGTGCTAAAACCAAATCGGACGCCAGTTTTGAATAAAAAAATTCTGTTTACATACTTCATTCCGTAGAGCAATAGTCTTTTCATTATACTTAATTCAATAGAGCTTTGAGATCGCTCTGCATTTTAATGGTTTTATTTAAAAAAATTGGATAATCATAAAATTTACCATTTCTGAATCACAAATAATGTTTTTGTAGTACTTACAACATTTTAAACCCAGCCTTAAATTTTCAAATTAAATTTCAGTTTATTATGACATCCTGAGTAAGGCCATTTACATAATAGAATAGACACGTTCTGATGAGTTTTTGGTTGATCGATTTCGAAAATTAAAAAAAAAAAATGGCATGCGAGCTCTTTCTTATATTTATCTACGATTAAAAAGTTCAATGTATAAAACTCGCCCTACCTACTATATGTTGTACCATTGTTTTCACACATCGGCAAAACAACAGCAAACAGATTACAATCATTCTAAAATCTGAAATGAAGAGGAAAATCGTAAAAGGAACATCCTTGCAAAGGATAAAATCATCAAAACTAAATGATGTGTTGAAACTGACAAGGGTCAAAGAGTTCTTGAATGAGAGATGTAATACTTTTTTTAACTCTTTTAATTTTACGATGAGCGCCTCTTTCAACAAACTTACACAAACAGGACATCCAACATAATGCCGAAAAACTCTGTGAAAATTATGTGTGAGTTAAAGGAGATATTGATATGTAGGTTAATAAAAAAAAAGTTTTCTTTGAAGTATATTATGTATTGGCATATATGTTGAGTATATACTTTCTAGCACAGTCTAATTAAGTGAATATAATATTTTAAAATGCAGTAAGATTTTATATATAAAATAAAAAGGAGGCTCTGTTTTTTTTTTCTTCATTCCCTTCTACGGTCGTGGAACGTGTTACAATGGCGTATTAATGAAGGTTGCGGCATACATAACTCAGGAGGGCACAATAGCCACTGATGGTAGCCTAACCATTTGGGTCTCTATTGTCCGGATTAGCCATCCTAATGGTCCGTCCAACGAATTAAATTGGCTCAATTGGTAGGGAGGTATGTATCATCGCACCGCTTAGTAAGCACTTACCATGTGAACACCATACCACAACACCTTTATCATGATTTATAAAAAAGTGAGCAGTTTATAATTATAATCAAGGAGAAGGTAAAAACTGTTAGAAATAAGAGCATTAAATATAGCATTAGGAATAATGCTGAGAAATGTTGCATTCTAAAACACCATTAAGCTAATTATGGTTCTTTGCAGCAGTAAGGAGCTTCGTGGCTTATACAAATGGGAGAAAGTAGTAGCCTGATTTGGAATGAATATATTACAAAAGAGAAATAAAAGCGGTTTAGTAGATATTCTGAATAGACATGAGCATAAGAACAAAAACATCATTTGCTTCAATTCTAGTTCCAGTTAGGCTTACGCGGAAAACACGATATGATAATCCAGCAAGCTTTGCAGCGATTAATTACACTAGTAATAGAGGGCCACGCTATCGAGCATATGTAAACAAGGAAAATGTAATATACATGCAGGATATTCCAGGAGGAAATACCAGTAATTGGCGGAGGGGTAGTCTATCCAAAATTCAATTCAGTGCCGCCAACCACATCTTGCTATCTCAATCCGTTTTTGAGACATGATTTTTAAAATGGATTTCCAAGAAAATCACGTTTTTTTTTTTTCAATAAACTTCCGTATTTCTCTTCTGAAAACTGTAAATGAACATTTATCAACTTTTGTTACCATATTTGGAATCTTCGATGAATTTCCTAAAGGATAGCAACCAATTAGTAGAAAATATTGCTTCGTCAGGCGATCAAGTACAGTGAACAAGTAAAAACGTTTACTTACATTTACGTTTATTTTTTTAAGGTGGCCATCACAATGCTGTATATAGACCGCCATTGTAGTATTTGATTCCACTCCATTTTCTATTTACCGCATTGTGACAAATTTAATAAAAAAGTTGGATAAACTATAAAAAACCATGCCAAACAAAAACTCTGTATTAGCACTAGTAACCCACATTGGAAAAATTGTTGGTAAACAAAAACCAAGATACGAGATAATTAAACCAGGAAAAAAAAAATGCGGAGTACCTACTTACTCGTATTGTTGTAGGTACGTATCGTTTTTGGCCTCCCAATCTCAATATCTATTCTAAATTAGACTAGCTTCACAAAGTTGGGGATATCGTTGGAAAGCTGATGAAAGCAACTTTTTTTAATTTTCAAGATCGCAGCTAGAAAACTCATACCGTAAGATTCAAACAACCATATCTTAAAATTGTTCGTTTTTACTTGTTTATTTAGCTTTATCGTCTGATGATGCAATATATTTCTACAAATTGGTTTCTGTCTTATAAATAATTCCAAAAATGGTGACAAAAGTTGAGAACTGTTCAGTTTTAGTAGAGAAATTTAGGACTTTTATTAGAGGGCCTTCTATTCTATGGAACTTCGAAAAAAACGTGGTTTTCTTGGAAAATCATTTAAAAAATTATATCTCGGAAAACGGATTTGGATAAGAAGGGCCAGTTGGCGGCACTGGACTACATTGTTGGTACACTATTTAATCCTCCTTTACACAACAGTAAATGATAGATGGAATAAAGTGAAAAATGCAGTGGCCGAAATCGCAAGGGAAGTACTTGGGAGGAAGGATCCAGCACCCAGAAGTAAATGGTTCGACGAAGAGTGTGAGAGAGTTACGGAAGAAAGAAAGAGAGCAAGGTTAAACATGCTAAAAAGAAAGACCAAAGGAAGTAGACAGGGATTCATAACAAAAAGGAGAGAAGCCAAAAGAGTGTATAGTCAGAAGAAGAGTGCACAGGAAAAAGAAGACTCGAGAAGTTGCAAGAATCCTGAGAGAAGAAAGAAACAAGAAAAATTCACAAAGGTGTAAATAATACAAAAAAAAAGTTTCCAAGCCAGAACTGCATTATGCAGAGGAAGGAGGTCTGATTGGGGAAAAGTCGACTTTTATCCAAAGGTGGAACCAGTATTTTAGTGAATTTCTGAACACAAGAGCCACTGGAAAAATATCTGAAGAGAGTACCGACCTAAATGAACTCCTGAGTAATGCATAAGAAGTAGAAACTCCGAAGAAGGATGAAATAATTGACATGATTTTGTCGATGAAGAATCATAAGAAATCAGGTCTGGATGAGATCACTCCAGAGATGTTAAAATATGGAGGCAGTGATCTGTGGAAAGAAATTCATGATTTAATTTGGAAGATATGGTCGGATGATAAAATGCTCGAAGATTGGACAAGAGCAGCAATATGTCCCATACACAAGAAAGGGGACAAACTAGTAGATGATGATTATAGAGGCAATGCTCTACTAAGTAAAACATATGAGATATTATTGGCAGTGCTCCAACATAAAAGACTGACAGATTTGACTGAACATATTATAAGAGAATATCAGAGAGGCTTTAGGCCCGGAAGGCCAACAGTTGATGGAAAAGTTGTGGCTGGCAATGGAAATGTGTTATGAATTCAACATAGACAAACATACATCTTCTCTTTTCGGACTTCAAACTATCAAGGTATACGACAGTGTGGACAGGGTAGAACATTTTAAATCTATGGTGAATGCATACTCAAGAAACTAGTTATACTGACAAAAATGACGCTAATATAGTCTACTTGTCCAATCAACTTTGGAAATTCACTGTTCGAGGAATTCGATTTGGATATTGGCTAGAGACAGGGAGATATCCTTTATCTCCCCTTCTTGTTAATCTAGCCCTGGAAGTAGCTATTCGTTCTAATCGAATAAATCCAGGAGGAACCATCTACAATCGTATTTCAACCATCTACAATTATCTCAACATATACCAGATGTTGAGACAGGCGATCAGCATGATCATCGGCGTGATGATGTCATCTCCGCTAGAGCCCAAACAGCGTTATCAGGATCATTCCAGGAATTTGAAGAGGCAGCTGCTAAACTGGGCCTTAGAGTTAATGAAAATAAGATTGTGTATATGAAAAGTTCAAGAAGGGAAAAGAAAATGAATAGATAAGATCAAAGTTTAAAGAGATCACAGCTTTAGATCTGTAAACCAATCCAAGTACCTGTGATGCCTGGTTACAGGCGAATACAGTAGAGAGATAAATAGAGGCCAGGATAGCAGCAGGAAATAGATCCTATTTCTAAGTGATAAGAGTTTTGAAGTTTAGATCACTCTCTAAAAGGATGAAAACCCTTATCTACGAAACCATAGTGAGGTCTGTGGTTATGTACGGGTGTGAAACATGGCCCTTGATCAGAAAATCAGAAAGCATGCTCCACTCCTGGCAGAGGAAGGCATTGAGAAGAATATGGGACGAAGTTGCTGAGAACGGCATTTGGAGAAGAAGAAGGAATGAATACCGGAACTGTTTGGGGAACCCGAAATTGTGTCATTGGTAAAAAGAGCCCGAATAAAATGGATTGAGCATGTGGAGAGAATGCCCGATAATATGGAAAATCGGATGGCAAGCGAAGGAGAGGACACCCTCGAATCAGATGGCTGGATGGATGAGGAGGACCTGAAACGGCTGGGTTTTCGAAGATGGAGCCCAGGATCGTGCAGATTGGTTGGCTGTAGTGGAGGAGGCCCGGGTTCTTGCAAGACCGTTATCAATATCAATAATTAAGGGAGGGTCATATCCCTTAAATCTTGATATTTTATTCTGGGACACCCTGTATAATATTATTTTGACGAGGGTAGCTTATGAAACAGCAGATAATCATATCGGTAGTACCTGTCGATGCGTAACAAATACAACTACTTTTTCCCATTTCAACATTCGTTCGGATATCCCTTAATCAGTAAAAGAGAACAGATATATTACTTATCATATCAATATAAGATGAAGTTGACACATATAGTAGTAAAGAATTAATTAAAAAAATTAAGAATAAAAAATAATGATTATATATCTATGATTATAAAATATTAATATTTGCTAATCATCCCTAACCAAGAAGAGCAGTTTTGTGGGTCTGATTAATTTATTATTTTTTATTAATGGTATATCAACCAAAGGATTTTAATTGTTTCTGGCAACAATTTTTCTTCTTCGTTGAAGAATTATTTTCATCATGGCCATTAAAAAATTACAATGTAATTTATAATATAATTTAAAAAATATTTGTTATTCAATTTTATTTCACTGAAATCAATAAAATAGTAAATGAGAAAACAATTTTTCGTTTTACTTCATTACATATTATACATATATACAACTTTTTGTATAATGGCAAATCTGCCGTGAAAAGCTAAAAGGACCTAGCTCCAAATCATTTAAATTATTAAAATACATTCATTAAAATACATTCATGTTCTGTACCCGAAGTGCTCTAAAAACTGCACCTTTTTATGACATTAGAAAACCCTAAATCCAATAGCTAGATAATAATCTGGGCATTGCGATGTCATAAAAAGGTGTAGTTTTTAGAGCAATTTGGGTAAAAAACGAAAATGTATTTAAAAAAAATATATGGAGTTAAGGCCTTTTAGCTTATCACGGCAGAAATAATATTTCTTTTTATTAGTTATAGTTATTATAAAGATACATTGGACTTCTCTAGATTTAGAAACAGTAGGTGCACAGGTCTACAGGTGCAGTTTATATTTCAAATTAGATATTAATAATAATAATTTTTCTTTCTTTGCCAGTTCCTATTCAACCTATCAACTTAAATAATTATAACATATTATTTATTTATACAGGGTGTACAAAATAAAAACCAGGACAATTCAGGTACGATTCTGCGCCCCAAGAGCAACAAAAAAGTTCATGTGAGCCATTGCCCGATTCTCCATAAGAAAGGAGGAAATTTAATTTTTGCTTTATTATTTACAATAATTTGAGGTCTGACGTTTCAAGAAACGTAGAATCCAAATGCCGCATAAAAAAAAAAAATCCGTCCGTCCGCCACCCGCCATCCGTAGCTTTTCTCCGAGATTACTGCACCGTTTTTCTTGAGATTTGGCCGTTATGAAATTTAATTATATATATATAATTAATTAAAAAATGAGCATTTCCTTTTTGATGATTTTTTTTTGCGTATGTCCAACACTTCATTGTAAAACATCTGGTCACTTTAGCATGGTACCAAGTCAGACTAGCTCTATCTAAAAAAATAATATTATATTTTACTAATCGAAATCAATTTTGAAAAAATATCGGGTCCTCTGCAAGTTGGCCCATTAGCTCAGTTGGTTAGAGCGTCGTGCTAATAACGCGAAGGTCGCGGGTTCGATCCCCTCATGGGCCAGGATTATTTTTTTAATTGTGATTTTTATAATTCGTAATATTTACTATATTAAAATGATATGTTGATTCATTCTATAAATTTATATCTATTCAGTTATTTTCAAATTTAGGGATAGCTCAGGTCACGGATTAATAATTACTAATGAATCTAACCACAAATTTTTATGTTTTTTTATTTCATGAATACAAGTCCTATTTAAAAAAAAAATAAAAATATGTTAGTAGGATGTTCAAACTCACACCCACCTCGCTTTCTCTCATTATCAGTCAGCGAGTCCATCGGACCTAGCCGGGAAGAGCTTAACAATGAATCTTGAAAAACAATACCTAATGTTTCATCGAAAAGGTAAAGTAAATTCAGAGGAATAAAAAAGGGAAGAAGACAACAGCAGAACCTTTTTTTTTTTTTAAACGAATTTTTTAGAACCTCCGAACTGTAGAAGCAAGATCTCAAAAATATTTGTTTGACCTATTATCATTATTTCTAAGTATTAGAAGAAAAAGTTATCAGAGAAAGATAAAGTGTAGGTCGTCATAGTTCTTGTAATATACCAGAGCTCCTTCAATAAATTAAAAATATGGTGCGGTGCTCATATCAACTTTGACTTCCCAGCCAGTAATAATTAACCATTTAAAAAAATATATATATATATAATTTTTGAGAATTCACGTAAACACTGCTTGAAATATTTTCAGTAGCACGCGCCTTCTTTTACTAAAGTTGGTAAAATAAAAGTTTTTAAAACAATACGACAATTCTGTGCAGAATATTTTTTTGGTTTGTCAAGCTGAAAATAAATTTTAAAAGATCCTATTTAGTTTTCTTGGAAATTCAATATAGTTTCCATTAAATAATATAAAATCAGAAATTATTAACTACAGTAATCACTTAAGTTTATGCATTTTTCGTCACTCTCTATTACCTTCTGCGATATGTTAGATAATACTTTTTCCAAAATATTTAGCTTTCCAACGGTACCATAATACTAATAAATTACTACTCTTATTTTCGGAACTTTGTTTTTGACCTGGCAAAATATTTCTCCTTTTGTTAATTATCAAATTCTTCCTTAGTGTATAGTTATCAATTTTTCATTACTACTAACAAGTAGGAACGGTTACAAATTATACGCAATTTTGCGAAACTTGGTTATTTGTGCTGGAGGACCTTAAAAGGCGTATTTTCGTTAAAAACTCCCATTTAAAATATTCCACAATCACAATACTTTCCCATACGTTATATTTCATATATAGGTAACCGAAATGTAATAAGCTATTGATCGGTAGATAGGGAAAAAAGTACTTACGAAAAATTATTAAAAACCAATATACATTCATTTAAAAATAATTATCCCCTTTCTCCTCCATTCTGGTACCATATATCACATTTTGTTTCTATAAAATCGAGAGACACTTAAAATTTTGATGGTACTAATCGTTGACATTGTCTTTTATTCCACCTATGTAGTGGTGTCTGGAACTCTAGCTTGTTTCACGCCATATTAAGTTTCCACTGACGTTCAATATTTCACATGCCCTTTGATCTCAGATTACTTCTGTAGCTCTGACAACGGAATTACGTTTCGAACGATTTCTCGAGAGTACGGGATAGCCTGAAAAATGAAGGATATAACTGCACAAAGGATATTCAGTACAAACGGGGAATTAGAGCGATAAGAGTTTTTCCAGCTTGCGTCATGCAGAATTCAAAACGGGGCTAACCCCATCGTTAAATATTAAAACCTTGATTCCACGAGGGTTTTTTTTTTCAGATTTTACACTAGCCAATATTTGAAAATCATAAATTTAATATTTTCCTAAATTGTGAAGGGTTGGGAATGATAAATCAATTACACAAATCTTAGTATGCGTGAATTTATACATATAAAGTTGAATATTTAATATAGTTTTTCACAAAATATGATTTGACAATAATTAAAAAAAAAAATAAGCATTGTTATTATTTGTATACTATAGTCGCAATCATTGTCAAATTGATGACATTTGAATAGGGATTGTAAGAAGATAATTTATTTCTATACACCTGGTAAATTCATTTCTAAAAAAGTCCAATAGGTTTTTAATTATTATTAAGATTTTTATTAGGGATTGATAAATTATTTGCCACTTGTATAAATTTGTTTTATAGAAAACTAGTTTCGAATGTTATACATTCATTCTCAGTTCTAAAAACACACAACACAATTCAAAAATAAGCAATTCAAAATATATTCTGGTATTATTATACATATTAAATTAGATTAATATAAATCAGTATTTTAAAACATTTATGAATTATGAATTTAATTAAAACAATAAATCAAATACATGTTGGTACTCACCAAAGCTTAAATGGATTATATCAAACAGAAAAGATTGTACTGGTTTCTTCTCGCATTGTACTAATGAACGAGAAGATAGGTAGGATATTTTTAGGTAAACGGTTTAAGGGTCAGGGTTTTTCCAGTATTACTGGTGAGTAGTTGTTTTTCTGTTATAGATGGGAATAAATTTAAGATTGGACTATTGGAGATATTTATATGGTCATTTAAGCAAAAATGTGGATTGGATTTGAAGGATTTTATTATTTCAAGTGCTTCATATGTATTTAATTTGAGACTATTTCCAACGTGATGTATTAATCAACTCCTGAGTCTTTGATGAATTTACGACTATTTTCATTTAAATGAATTGCAAACTTGGAATTATCTATCTTATTATTATATGATTTAGAGATCTTCCAGTTTTTCCCGTGTGTTTGGCTGCACAATCATTACAATTTAGTTCGTATAATCCACTTTTTTGGAAAGGGTCTATTTTGTCTCTAGGAGAAATATGAGGATAGGGTTTTTTCTATTTTAAATTGATCCCTCTATACCATCATATTCTTTTTAGTTCTTTAGCTATACCAAAGGTGAATAACAAATAATATAAAAACTATCGATTAATACGATTGAAGACCTTGTTTTTAGAATATTTAGCGAAGTTTTAAAGTCTAAAACGAAAACTTGACTGTTAATGATCCGGTCGAAGACCCTCCTCTAGATAGGCGGCACGCGAAATCCAGACCATTCTTAACGATCTTTAGTAACTAATCAATGGTTCGTACTCAAAAAACTTGGCAACAACTCTTAATGAAAGTCCCGATACTTCTAAGTCAAGTTCATCGATTTTAATCATGAACTTTGTCCATTCATTAAAATTAGACCGAACCATTTGATGAGGTAAACAGGAAAATTCAAAGCTAGAAGTATTTATGGCTTTTTTAATGCGGTATGATGTAAAAGTTACAATAAGCTATTAAAAATTAAATAAATATATAGGGTAAATTACTAATGGGCATGGTTGAGGACGTGACGGCCGAGTACGTTGGGGCGAGGGTCCCAGAGTACCCGGTTCGGAACGTTATGGGTTCGATTCCCACCTGGGCCGGTTAATATTTATTTCGTGGCGATCCCGCGAAATGAATCTTGACACTCCCACTCTGGTTAGTACGCGACGGTTACGTAAAAGTAGCCGTCAGGGTTTGGCAAAAAGGACCATAAGGCCCACTTGCCGGACTAGTTCCCTCCACCAATACCAGTACCAGTAATGGGCATGGTTAAGGATTTTTATTCAATCTAGGTACAATTCCGGCTTTTTTGATTCTTAAAAAACAATTATGTTTATAGGGTTACAACCACAAGGTTTCATTCTCAGAACTACTTAATTTTCTATTATTTCTGATATGAAATTTAATTTTTTTTTTTAAATAAACTTATACATATCTGTTTTACTATTTGTGGGCATATAAGTTATGGTTACCCTTGAAACTAGTAATGGTCACCTTAGGGAAATTGTAATTTTTTTATATAAAATATAAAAAAAAATAAATAATACCAATTTCAATTGTTCGATTAACACAGCTCTCAACTTATAATTGTTGGATATTTATTTATTTATTAAAACATAGCCAGAGTCTAATAATAAACATCACATTTTTGAACTATGTACAAAGTTAGTTTTAAATAAACAAGAATATGAAAAAAAATATAAACACATATTTGTTTTAATACAATGTCTCATGTATCGTCACTCCTAATCATCACTGCATTTTACAGATGCACCTGCTTCAATTTCTTCCCGAGTTTTCTCAACATCGAGATCGGTGTATGTGTTAAGTTTTCGAGGCATTTTAACCACCTACAATGATGTAGAAATATACTAGGTCTTTTTCAATTGGGAAAAAGTTCTCAACCCATAAAAAAAAAGATTATGAATGAAAAATAATATGCCCATAAGTGAGATAATGGCTGACCAATACCGGTTATGGTCATCTTCTATTGAAACGTGGGCACACATGACAAAAACTAGTAATTACATATCTACTTAAACTTATAAAGGCATGCTCTAATCAAATACATGGTAAAGAAATAAAGCTTCAATAACTTCCATTTTTTTAACTCCAAAATATTAAAAATAATGAATAAAGCTCCTCGGTAACTAAACGACAAAACTTTAAACACTGACACACTCCATACTTATGCTAAATAAGCTCTCCATACTACTTATAATTGGTAATCGAGGAAAAAGATAAATAATGATTTAAAAAATACTTACAGATATCAACATAAATATTTGAGTTTCAAAAAAATTAAATTTTTATAGTTTAAAATAATCTTATAATAAGACAAAAGTTCATATTTGATGAATCATTAAAAAGGTAAACTAAATTACAAGAATTTGTTTATTATCTGAAGCTCAAAAGTGTTGTGAATAAAATTTCCGATTTGGACTTACCTCTATTTCTCAATCGGTGCAGAGATATGGCAAGAGACTAATAAAATATGTAGCTACACGTGTACTGAAGTGAAGGATCCACTTCGTTAGCAATAATGAAAAAAAAAGAATTAATAGCTGAAAATACTACTTTTATATTGCTAAAAATGAAATATATGGTTGATTTTCTGTAAAAGTAATGACCAACGGAATACCTCTGGGAAGTGTTCTGAGCTGTGCCAATTTCGCTATAGCCATCAACAAAGTCACAAATCTATCAAAACCTTTTTATTTGTTGACGACTCAACTTTGTTACTTCCATTCAGGGACCGAAATAGGATGAAAACAATATTAAAAAGCTGTTCTTCAAATTTGGAACTATGGTCCATAAAGTCGGGACTAAAATTGTCTATAGAAAAAAAACAAATTCCTATTTCTCACTGAACTCAGAGCACCGACCTCTCCTCCAGAGTTAACCTACAGAGGTACAATTCTGAATTTCGAACCAAAAGGTTAATTTTTGGTATTAATCTTAAATTGTAAACTAGATTGAAAAGACCATAGCAGATGGTTAAAGACTATTGACTAGTCCTGTAAATAGACTATGTGTAAATGCTGGCCAAGCTCCACTATCTGTTAGAAGACATCAACTGGCATGTCGATATTTCGGAAAGCTCAAATTCAATAGTAAAAATCCGGAAGGGAGACCTATTTTCCAACCAAATGTAAGGGAAGATTCGCAGAAAGTCTACACGCTCCACTTGGAATCAGATACATAGAAGAAATCCGCTATCTGCCAACATCCACCAATGTATTTAATTATCCCTCTTGGACCTTAAAACTACATATACTAGACATAAAACTTAGCAAATGCAAGGAAAATAGTAATTCAGATATCACCTATTTAACAGAATACCAAAAAAATTTAAAACAAATACAGTAATATCAAATATATTTATACAAATCAAATTTTAATGTTGGGTGTTCCATTGTTATGGACTCCAATATAATTAAATGCAAGCTACCACATACAGCAACTTCACCGCAGAATGCTACGCTATTAGTACAGCACTTAACCTTATTTTGCAGAGTTATGAAGAAAACTTCGTTATATGTACGGACTCCCTATCTGCTATAATGGCATTCAACAACATACTCAAATAAAGCTGTAATGAAGAAAACCCAAGCTTAATCAACAACGATAACAAATCTAGATAAAATAATTCTTGTTGGGATAACGTCACACACTGGAATCAAACGGAATGGAGTGGCAAACGAAGCAACTAAAGAAGCAGCATTATCATCATTGGAAGTAAGTAACATCCATTTTTCATCAGATATACGCAATAATCTAAAATACCAAGCCAAGATGACTTGGGTCCAGCTTTGGGAATCCTCCGACGGGCAAAATAAATTAAAAAATATAAAAAAATAAATAAAAACATGGGAAAGTTCAAACCGAGGCAGCAGAAGAGAAGAGGTTGTCATCACTAGACTGAGAATCGGCCAAACGCGACATACACACGGATTCCTTATTACAAAAGACACACCACCCAACTATGAAATTAGCAATTAGCAGCCGACCATCAGTCACATTTTAGAAGACTGCCCACTACATGACAGCAACTTTCAAAATCTATGAATAGAAAGAAATCATCAAATGATGTTAGGAGATAGCATAACAAATACAGGAAAAATAATTTAATTTCTAAAAAAACAAAAACAATATTTTCAACAATATATAATATAATACCAAAAGAGAAAGATAAAAGACAAATAAAGAAGGATACTAAAGAAATAAGCAGTCGAATGCCCATAAGAAGCTTAACTTAATGTATGGTTGATATAATTCATAATATTATATAAATAATATTATATAAATATTTCCAAGGATTTATAACAGAAAATAGGATGGCGTGTCGTAAATCCTTCCCGTTGTGCAGCGTTTCATGTGGAAAAATGGATAAAAAAGTTAGGGAAATAGATATATATTGTGTAATATAAATAAGGACAATCGAAAATCAATATCTAGAAAAACCTTTACAGAATACAGATACTCGTCACTTTACGACCGAGTTCGGTGTGGTTAGGTGAATGGGTCGATAAGCAAGGATCTTACGATGGGAATAGATTTTGGATTATTGTAAAATTATAATAATCATGCAACAAACTTCTAATTTATTAATAATTTGTAGATTTCACGGCCTCTTTCACTCTTACGTTATCGTTTAAAATCGTTGAAATGGTCGATGAGCTAATTTCAAGCCACGTGTCACCATTCGTCAATGACGGACACTCAAGCTTAATCCGAATTGTAGGTCGAAACTCGATTGCTTCTAAGCAGGAGTGGTCGTTAAGCAGATAGGTCGTAAAGCTTTATTTAGTACCTGCATTAAAATGCCCTAGACTACGTTCAGAAGTTTTAATGGAAATGCCATCAGAATAGAAATTTAAATATACTTTTAATTACCACAGTTGTATCTTAAAATATTCAACCTCCGGTTGAATTTTAAAGATAATAAAATATAGCTGGATATTCTAATTAATTTTAAAGTATGCCATTTTCATGATTTTTAGGTAGACGTAGCAATATAGTTATCAAGGTGCTTTTGTTATTATAACTTTAATTGGAAAATTTTAATTCTTTTTCACTGTAATGTATATCTGTATAAGGAGTATGAATATAAGTGTATATGTATGTTTTTTAATTAAATTTCTTTATATTTTACTGTTTTCAAGATTTGGGAAAAGTGAGAGAAATAATTTGATTTGTTTGTTAAGGGTATTCTGTTTCTTTTTAACATTAATTTATTCCTGATTTAAACTATAACACATTGTAAGTTGCACATATTTTTGCAGTGCTGTGCTATCATAGTACGAATAGTGCATTTAATTAAAAACCTATGTTTTTTAATTAAATGCACTACTCCTAAGGTTAGTATATTTATAGTTGAATAAACTCTGTAAGCAGAATTTGTCAACGACGATGAAACTTCATGTAACATCGATGCTCAGCTTGCTTGTAAAAGCTTACATGACAGAAATCCAATCAATCTCTAAGCCACTGGTATGCATCAAGTGTTTGTTCGAAGTTATTCGACAAACACTTAAGCATATTTAAGAAAAAAAAAATATGCCTACTTGTTGGGAATATTATCAAATACATGCCTACCGTTAGTATTAATTAATTTAAAGACAACCCCAAATTAAAAAAATATATAACTAAGATACTAATCTAGCTGTGGATACTTATAATTTTTTTTCAAATTTCAAAACCTTATAAGGTACTTAAAATAAGATCCTTCATGGGTTGTAAGAAGTATAGGTTTTTTAAATATATTTTTCTTTTTAGGGCTGATTTAAAAAAAAAAAAAAGTTATTCTCTTGACTAAATCGACGTGATAACTAGATCAATGTGATAAAGTATTAATTAATTTGAGATTTAATGTAATGTTGCTATTGTTGTTGAGTATACCATAACAACTCCCAAGACCTGCCAGAGATAATCAAGACAAATTTCTAAGTTTAGCCGCAACAAATTTGTTCGCGACCTCCTAGCGTGGGCAAAGTTGATTACATCCAACACTGTTAGATTTTAGGGAGCCTATAGATCCGGAGATTGATGTCAGACAATATTCAGTTAAAGCATGATCGAAATATTTATATGTATTCCTCTTCCAAATTAAAAATCTGGATACATATTAAAGAACAAACTGGTTATTTGCCAGTATATAAAAATAAAGAAATTAATTATTTAGAACCCTTGAAACGATATCAATTTTTTTGGTTATATGTATTCTTGTGTAAACAAGTGCTATTATATAATAATGTCGTTCAATTCTTATTTACGTTTTGTCAAACTATGAATGAGACATTAGTGAAAAATGCCCTAAATTATTACATAAGGTATTATTCATCATTTCCAAATATATAATCTTAACAAACAATAAAAAACACGTTTCATCCTTACTCTGTTATCATAAATGACCAGGATGCAATGTGGAGTCTGCGATATTTGGACATAATCGAAAATTTTCAGAATAACTTCTACAAGCAGCTCCTACTCCTTCTCTTCTGTACGCCAGTATATCTAGTCACTCTGGAATGTGGTGTCACTAGCATTAAGGTAGAAGTTCTAAAACTAATCCTAAATTGGCTTATAAAGATCCTTGACAATACCAGTTCTAGAATGCCAAAAAAATGTTATAAATGACTTTTGAAACTCGAAGCATCTCCAGCCAATCTGGAGATCTCCCAAGTGCAAAGGGATATTTAAAGAAATTGGAAAAGAAGAATTATGATCAGAGCAAAATTATGTTCAAAACGAGTTTGAGAAAAGTATATTGAGAGTAATATAAACTTACTCAGAACTATTGAAGCAGGGAGATATAATTCGCATACAATCATCTTTCTATTTCAAATTTTACCCAATAATAAAGACTCATTACTGCATCATGTCTTATCTAATTATCAGGGCAAACATATGTCTTTCCAGAATAATTCCCCAGTACTGGGAGTTATATTAGGTTTTACTGGCAGGGATCGTTCTATATTTTAGACGGTGAGAAAAGATCATACTCGATCATATCATATATATATCATACTCATCATAAATCATACTCATCATCAAAAACGAAACTCATTTAAAAAATTATTTTTTTGTAAATTCAAAACTTCATCAATTTTCTATGCTTGTTTAACATTACTTATTTTATTTTCTGCTATGAAACATTTTAATAATTATCCTTTTTTCTCTTTCTTTTTATTTTTAGATTATTTAGAAAAAATATGTTTAATTTATTTAATTAGTTTTCAAACAATTGTTTTCTATTTCTTGATATCCAACATAATTTGCTATTGTTATGTTACTTTTGTACAAGAATCATTTATTTTAACCTATTGTTAAGATTTCCTCTGTTATATTTTCTTTAAAAACAAATATAGAATATTCTCACTCTCTTACCCTCTCCGCCTCACTCGTAAAACCTTAAATTTGGATTTAAAAAGTTCTTCATTGAAAATAATTAACCAAAAGTATTATCTTTAAATTCGCTATGTACATTTTTTTGAAATTTCTCCATGATTTTTTCTTAGGTTCCATAGAGTGCAGAGCCGGAGGGGATAAATGGGGCACAGAATGTATAGGGCGACGAACATGGAACGAATTTTTATTTTTAGATTAAAAATAAAAATATTTGATTCCCTTTTTGATTTTTTGACCTATATTCCGTCGATAAAATGAGATGATACTTATTTAGAAATATATTACTTAAAATACTTTTGTTGAATTTTATTAGGGTGGGTGAAAGAATGAACGGCAAAATCAAGCTTTTCCTCCCAGAAAAAAATTGTAGTTGCGGCCCTAATTTGAGTTTATTTATTTGACTGATTCTGAAAATACTTGATGGAGGTAAGACGTGGTTTCCAATGTTATTTTTCCGATTATTCAGCTCCTAATTCTCAAATATTAGATTTCATTTCAACTCTCTCCCGATTAGTTTCATGCAGTGTGTTTCTTTCATGTTACGCTGCATCATTGTGATTTCTTTTTTAATTTTGTCAGTACAAATTGGGATTTTATAGCTGTTTTCTTTTTCCTATAGATAATTAAACATTTAAGTTTTCATCTAAACTCTACATAATTATTATCCAGTAGGGCTTTTTATGTTTTAACTTATTGGCACTTATATATATAATATTGCTATGAATAAGTTATTGCGTATATTGAATATTGATAGATTTTAAAAAACTATATAAAAATCTTAAATTGATTGTTTTGGAGGAAAAAAATATTACCTGAATGGGTAAAGGGTGGACCTCATTTTCTTAAAGCATTATTGTTTATTTTTATTATTTTTTTTTAGTTTTTACTTCACCAATTATAAATATAATTAACCGTCATTAGAATTTTTGCGGAATTTAAATTATCAACACAATAAGTTTTGTTTCAACTTCGTTTATTTTTTAGGATTTATTAGGGTTTTTTTTTTACCCATTATTATTTGTGATTAAGAATGTTTAATTAAATATTAATTATATAACAACAGATTTTTATGTTCGAATTCTGAAAAGTCACTAAATTCTGTAAATTATGATACGGTAAAATTGTTTTATAATCTACAGGCCATTCTCTCCTTCCCCTTTTCCTCCTCCCGTGAAGTTAGCAAATAGTATTATCCTTATATAAACCATTTATTCTCTGCCTCCCGCCTATCATCTCCCTTAAAATCTTTAATATATAAAATTATTGTATGGCGTACCATTATTTTCACACGTTGCTTAATCAACAGAAAAACTTCTACAATCATTTCAGAATCGAGTATTACGAAGAATAGTAAAGGGAACTTCGCTGCATAGTCCGAAAACATCGAGGCTGAATGTGGAATTGAAAATGCCAAGAGATGCGGAATTTCTAACCGAGAGAAATAAAAAAAATCACGCATCTTTATTACAAATAACAAACCCGATATTCCGAGAGCTCATACCTTCTGGAGTACCCCAGCGTTGGCAACAACTATTTTGAACCTTGAAATTTAGTTTTAGATGGTAAGGTCGACGCAAACTGAAAGCTGAGCCGCCCCATCACCTGAGTAATAATTAGAAATTATGAAACATTAATAAAAGACGAAGACGTATAATAACACTGGTTAGAATGCATATCTGCAGAAAAAGGGGATTCTCCAGCCAATACAGTGTTCAGAAGCGTAATAAGGGGATATGAAAAAAAAAATATATATATATATTTATGTCTCCTTTGAGGACTTCCTAAAAGCATATGACTCAGTAGATAAAGAGTATTTTCTACTATATAAGAGTATTCTCTACTATTCTCTCTTTAGAGTGCTGAGAGAATATGGTGTGGACTAGAAGACGATAAATCTGATCAAACTGACTTTGACCGGAACTTACTCTAAAGTTAATTTAGGAGCGAAGACAGCAGGCCATTTGAAATAAAAACAGGACTAAGACAAAGCGAATTGTCTCCCATCCTGTTCAACGTAGTGTTGGAAAAAATCATAAAGACATTCTGAGAGACCAATAGATCAGGAGCCAGATTGGAAAGAAGGAAAGATGGGGTGGAAGTGAAGTTGCATAACCTTTGCATAACACCTGGCATTACTAGTAGAGAGTGGACAAGAGGCGATTGATCAGATCAATGAGCTGAAAGAGATAGCGGGTAGAACCGGGTTGAAAATATCGTTTAAGAAGACAGAGATGATGACCAACAATAAGGAAATAGGGTAAAAGATTATAACCAAGTATGGAGTTATCTGAACAGTGAAACAGTTTAACTATCTGGGAGAAATGAACTACAATGGAGGAGACGGGCAGGCGACAAAAAGTCGAGAAATAAAGTTTGATAGATTGAGATGTTTAGTTAAAAACATTTACAACAAGAAGAACCTCTCCGGAAATACTAAAGTCAGACACTACGAGACGGTAGTACAGCCTGTGGTATTGTATGGAACGGAAACAGCGGGTTTCACCAACACAGAGAGACTGCTGAGAATAGAGAAGCCCAGGAAAGTGGGAGAAGAGAACTGGCCAAAAAATTACAAAGACCGGTACGAAGGTAATGAAAACCTAGAGACCTCAAAGAGGAAAAGGAGGTTGAAATTTTACGGCCACCTGAAGAGGATGGACAAGGATAGAGTGAGCAAGCAGATCTTTGACAGGGTGATGAAACTTAAAAACATCAAAGGATACACCGAGCAGATAAAGGAAGAAATAGAGAAACTGGAGATCAGACAAGAGGACTACAAGGACAGAGAGAAATTTAGAAGGATGATAGATGGAAAGAAGATCCTTGTGGTGCAGAGGAGGAGAAGACGGGAAGGAAGGTGGACAGACGAGCGTATAAGGGAAATGGGAAGAAAGATGAAAAAGGTGTGGGCTGAAAGAAAGATGAAAGCCATGAAGTGATATACGCGTGGTCCTTACCTGGCCTTTATCGCGATAAATATAATATATATATATATATATATATATATATATATATATATATATATATATATATATATTAAATTTAAATAAAGATAAAACTATTTTCTTTATTGTAACTAACTGTATTTACAATTAAGGTTACAATTAAAATAAAAATACAAATTTGAATTGACAATCAAATTTGTTCCATAACCATAGATATTTTTATTAAAAACCAAAAAGAATGGATGCCTAACTGAATTCTGAAACTGAATTTGTGCTTTGTTTAACTAATTTAATTCTAAAAGAGTTAATTTTTCGAATCAGTGGAAATTGCTATTCTTTCCTAGCCTATCCGATGATATTTAATTTATCGATGATTCGTGCGGTATTCTTGGTAGATTTTTGGATTGTTCTCTCTTACAGCACCAAATCCCTTTACGAAAGGAATGGGTGCGATCATCGTTCAAAATGTTCACTGCTTTATTTTACCGATGATAAACCTCGACTTGGATAGATACCTTTCTGGATATATCGAAAGAAATACAAGACTAAAAACATTGGAAATAATAATATTTATATTTATTATTATTAATTTACTTTTCATATATGGGAATATCACATCTTGAATAGTTTACCATAGTAATTAATGAAGGAGACGATGATAAGGGTTGTGATCAATATTAAAAGAAAAAGTATTAAAAACTAACTGATGAATGGCGAAAATTCGGCACTCATTGTAGGCCTTCATACTGCTATGAAGTAAAATCCGTCTCTTACTATCCACCAACTACAAGTCTTTCACTAATTACTTAGTAATACCTACTTTCAATCATATTATTTCATTTTCAATACAATCTAATTTTTATTTTTGCACAGTTCATATTCAGTAATTGAATCATCAATTGGGAATAGAAACGGAGTATAAAAATATGATTTTTTTTTTTATCAGACAATCATTTCATCTGGATCGCGCATTGGTGGTAAAAAGAATTAAGTTATATCGGCAACGAGATTTTGGAACTATTGTAAGTGGAAAAATAATTAGTCAAACTTCAAAAACTAAATAGTAGGTCAGTTTATAGTGTCTCCAGAAAAGTTATGTTTTCAGACTTAGTTCCCTTTATCACTTGATGATTTAATGTTTTATTTGAACGTTGGAAATTATCTGAAGGAAACATATAATCCAAATATTACATTAATTAATTTTTAACATTTTAGTTTTTATTTAAGCCAATCTTCTTTACATTAAAAACTGTATATTCTAGATAATTTTGGATGTACTATGCAGGAAAATTTAAAGGACTTTAATGAGAAGATTTTAGGCAAGTTTTATCAAAATCATTAAAACTGTTTCGGTGCTACAGTCTATAAAAAAATAATGTGTTTTTTGCTATTATACTCGTACAGACGCTATTGCACTTAATTGGTGACCAATTTGGTACATAGGCATCGAAGGACAAAACCATAAAAAAAAAAAAAGTAACAAAATTGGTCCTTCCGTTCAGCAGTAATCGTGCCACAGACACACTGACAGAACAAGGGCTGAAGTTTTTGTACTCTTGGGATTCTGAACGCATAGATCCGTTGAAAACGTTGAAAAATTTGGCCCTATTACAATGCCTTCCTTACGTATATAGTAAGAAAAACGATTGATTGGCTATAAACGAAACAGATAAATGATATATTTAATGAATAACGGGAATAAGGAATAAAAATTAAAATGAGGCCTAAAGAACCCGAAGGTTCGGAACCAATAACACCCACAAATCAGAAAATTATTTGTTAGTTGCTGGATTACATGCAATTGGTAACATGACGACTTTGTTTCGTAAATGAATGATTGAGTATGAAGTGAGACATTCTTTGTTAAGATGATCTTTATGGAACAGAAGATTTCTAGTTATTTTGAAGAATTGAGTTAATAATTAATAAGAATGCGTTGATCACATTTCGCTCTTTTAATCACCTCCATAGCTTTATAATAATATAATGAGCACAACAAGGTAGTTAATCCCTCTCTAATGCGCAGCTGAACACATCCATATCGCTTAACTGAGCTGAGACGGTGAGCGTCTAATATAGAAGGGAGTTTAAGCAAGAGCAATTAAGTGATGCTGAACAGATATTGAGTCGCTTAGCTCCACTCTCTCCAATCCCACTTGCAATTGAGGTAGGCATTAAATAGAAGGCCCATTATAAACCAGTACTTATTAAAATATATAATATTTTATTTATTGATATATTATAAAGAACCATAACAAGATTTTAATAGGATAGGATTAAATTCCAAAAAAACATTAATTAGAATTGAACCGATGGGTGAACGTCAGAGGACTAGACCGAGTCGTAGGGAGGAGGATTTTCTTTTCACTTAACTTTCTAAGCTAGAAATTTTATTTCCGTGAAAATGAGCTATTGAAAAATTGAAAATTGGTTCACAGAAAACTAGCAAGCAAAGATAAACTTTCTCGTGCCAATGTTAAGTAAATCCCAACAAAGAAATTTATTGCGTCGTGTTGCGCAACTTGTTTTAAACATTTTTTACAACATTTTCTGTATTATAACTTATAATTATAATTATAAGATCAGTAATGAGAGAAAAAAAGTTAAGACCTCCAAAAGACACTTCCCCTGTATAAACAGGGGATCATCCCAAATCACATACATACAAATTTTCAATCCTCTTACTCAAAGTGGCTAGAAGGATGGCAAAACCTTGAAAACTGCGAAAAATCATTTGGACATGCCGAAATTTTAACCAAAAATTTTCCTGAAATAAAGAACCATACACCGCTATAGGGGTGTGTCTTCATTTGATGTGAGAGACAAATTTCAGCTCATTTGACCCATTAGAGGCCGCTTAAAGTTCCCGGAAATAGCGGATAATAATGAAATAAAATAATATATATACGACATCCTAGAAACATCTATTATTTTCGGGTTAAATACGACTAATAACATATAAAATTTGACATCTTCCAGATTACGAATTTTCTTCATAAAATAACTAATAAAAGTACTAACAAAAAAATAAATAAAAAAATTTAGCTTATATGCACATGAAATATGGAGGAAAAGATATTACGATTGTTGAGAAAATGGTCGAAGAGAAGCGAGTTAAATTTGGAAAGGGGGTGAATAGATTCGAACTACAGGTGGAATAAAATTTCGGAAGGATGTAATTTAATTAATAAAAAAAAAATTGACAAAAGCAGCAGTTTTATGAAAAAGGGTACAGAGATCGGGACCGTGCATTGTGAAGTTGTTTTTCAGTTTTGGATTAAAGGAGTTGCAAGATAAATAAAGGGCGAATGGATTCGATAATATGATACATGAAAGTGACTAAAAACTGCAGCGGTGACCAGAAAACAGCCATTTCGATTTGGTGTAGTATTTCGAAGTGTAAGTATCTCATTTCAATGAATCGAAGAAAATAATTCTACCAGGTACGGAGAGAGCAGTAATGGGTATTGGGTTTCTCATTCCAAATTGATTTGTTTTCTTTCTGAAGGATGCGGGGGTTGTTAATTAAAGGCTTCAAAATTACATGGATAAACCTAGATTATCCAACCGACAGTATTCAGGAATTCTATATTATATTGGAGATGGTATACGAAAAGCAACCACGGCACTGTATTAAATAATATTATCAGATGATAAGAGAAGAACTATGTATCTAGTTCATCGATAAAGAAAGTTTGCACGAATATAGTATCCGGCTGCTCTACTTACCGTTTGTAACCTCGAAAACTCTAACAATCAAAAAAACTTTACTCATAGCTTTACTAGTAGGTTTAGTGGCCAAAAAAAGGTAGGCTGACTATTTAGAAGTCAGTGGTTTATGGTATATCATTTATACATTTATTGGACATTGTATCCATGTTTTCATCTCAGGTTCCCATGAAAACCCGTTCAATTTTTATTTATTTTTAAATAATTCGATTACTATACTTATATTTCAAATAGCCACACAGATATTAATTTAATAGGAAGGAAATAAATTATCAGTATTATAGAAATATACCACTCACTCACTGGCTGGTTCAGTAATCGCTGTATCTCAAAAACGACAACGCCTATGAAGCTCAAATGTTTAATGGTGGGCCCCCTTACATGATGTGCAATAAAGCGCGACTTGAAATAATCATACTTGCTTAAATTAAAGTGCTTAAAAAAAAGTATTTCTAAAACCTAAAATACAAAGATTTTTCACTTTTTACAGGTCTGAAGTCTTTCTTCATCCACGGATAGAAAAAATCACATGTGTATTGTAAATGAGTTAAGAGGTTATGCAATGGTTATATTTAGAAGCTAAAACGTTAGTATTAGTTACATCTAGCTGTATCGAAGTCTTTTCAACCAGTATTTTATAATAGCCACACCAAGATACAGACAGAAAGGTGAAACTTTTATTCAAGCTGCGAGCAGAAAACTATGTGCTTCTTAAAGAAGCCACATGTAAGAGGGATGGTAACGTTTCGGATATTTTATAGTTGTTTGTGTTGACATCCTGTTTTACAGGTGCGCCCTGTTAAATGCAAGAGAGAACTCAGAAAGCGATGACATATGTTCGTCTCTATGATCGCCCTGATTTGTTTATCACGTTTACACGTAACCCGACATGGTATGAAACTGGAGATGCCTAAAAAAACGAGCAAAGGCCTCAGGGAAGACACGATATAATAGCTCCAGTGTTTAAAAAAAAATTAAATTAAAAAGCTGCCTCAAATAGGAAATCCTTGAAATGCACACATAAACCTATGTGAGATGATAATTTTAGATCTAATCTGAAAGTTAGTGGAGAGAAGTCTGTTATTAACGGTAAAGATCATTGTGCAAAGCCGAATTACTATTAGTATTACTAACAAAAAAGATTATAAGTATTATTTGTTACGTTAATAAATGAAACGTGTAGAGCAACTCTATAGTATCATTGTGTCATTTCTAAATAAACGGAGCCTGGCTGTATGGATTCGTGACAAATTCTCCAGGACCGTATCTCTCACATGCGGTGTACCACAAGGAGCAGTCCTGTCTCCCATTCTCTTCTCCATCTACACCGTAGACATTGTAGACTACAACTATAGAAAAGCAACTATCGCCGCCTACGCTGACGATATAGCTATCCATAGCAGCAGCATGAACTCCAGAAAAACACTACATCAGGCCGAAACAGCATGCCAGGAAACAGTGGAAAACCCGGTGAACCCGGCAAAGACGGACTGTGTAGTATTCGCTCTACAGAAGGGGAAGAAATCGAGACTGCCTCGGACGTTCCGAATGGCTGACACCACACAAGCGCCATCTCACTCGATAGTCTACCTGGAAATGAAAATGGACCGTCATATGACCCTATCCACTCATTGCTACAACAAAGTGAGATCCATCAGAAGAAGAACATATAGACTCCACCACCTACTATTATCACCTGCTCTTTCACTCAGGCCCAAGTTACAAATCTACAAGAGCATAATTAGACCGGCACACTTGTACGGAGCTCCGCTGTTCACGCGCCTCCGAGACGGAACGCAGCGCCATTTTCAACAGTTTCAGAATACCGTACTGCGGAAAATGGTAAGATCCACGTCGATGAAGGAGATGAAGGTAGAAGCTCTTCACGAACACTTCGAATTGCCCACCATTCCAGAGTTCATAAAAAGAAGACACATAAAATTCTTTGACTCCCTAAAATCCTCGGTGAATCCATTATTCAAGACGATGACACCAGCAACAGCTCCAGTGCGCTGGCAGCGGACTGTAGAATAAGATTAGGTTAAGTATATGAATCGAGAAACAAAACAAAAATGAAGTGTGCCCCAACACGATCCACAATCTCCAGAAAAACAAATTCAGAACTCAATAGTAAAAACAAAAACTGCTTATAATATAGCAGCTACAGCAAAAGTATAATTCATGAAAAGAAAATGATGTAAACATTTATGAAATAAAGTCTGTATATAAATATAGGGGTTAAGAAAAAAAATAAATGAAACTAGCAATATTTTATATAAGAATTTATAATAAATGGTATACATTTTTCGAGACTATACGCAAAGTAATAAGAACCAATGAAAATTTAAAGATAAGGTTTAATTAATTAGCGTGGTCCCTAAAGATCAGACTCTCTCTCTTTCTTATCTGTAATTATCGATAGACAGCCAAGAGTGCTTATAGAAGGTAGGTAATATTTAAAAATCCTAATGTTGAGAAGCTTTTAAGTTTAAACCCCAATTAGTATTTTAATCAAGTCATTCATTTATTTCTGTCTTGCCTCCCCTTTAAGGGTCATTGGCATATAATAACCTTATTAAATTCTGTTGAAATATTTTAATATCTTTTTTTTCTTGGAGATTCCCTTAGGAGCCATCAGCTCTTTCCGCTTTAGGAGAGTTTATACTAAACTCGATATAAACGAAGAAAATACAGCATAAGAGTTGTTAATTACGAAGAAAATCATAATTATTATATTTCTTTTAGTCTTTCATTTCATTTGTTGAATTTTCAAACGATATTATTGAATTATTTTCAAATCTCACGTCATCGTGATGATAAACAACAACGAATAAACAACAACGAATAAACAACAAAGAAGGCGTGAATATATTTGTGTTTATATAATAGACAGATAAATTATTCTACGTGCCTGGAGTTCTCCAGGTTAGAAATAAAGATTCGTAGAAAATTGCATATAGATATTTATTTGACATTCCGACTGGTTTTGGTCAAATTCAAAATAGATTTAAAATATCACCCCGATGTAGTAATAATCAAATTTAAATATAGAAGTCATGGAATTTAGTATTTTAGGATCTTCTAGTTTTAAAATAGTAACAGAAATTTCTTACGGAGTTAATTCGCTAAAGTTTATCTTATAGTTTATGTAATCTAAATGGGAAACAAATGTGTAATATGTAACATTCCGAAACGGTACATTCGACCAAACGCCATCAGAAATGAGATAGACAGGTAGGGAACCTGAGAATGCCAATATAGAACTGAATCCAAATGCCTATTGGACTGTAAGCAGCAGATACAAGGAATCACAGAGGCAGCTAACAGCCCACCACTGATATTAGGCATAAGTCTTTCAAATATTTAAATATTTTACTTATTTCCTAAATTATGAACACAACTTAGAAATATTCAATAAATATAATGATTGTTTCGATAGATGAATTATAGTAATTGAGAAGTAATACATTCTGCCACTTTTAAGGGAAATAATATTGGATCTATATGTTAGCCATTCGTGCCACATATACAAGAAAAATAAATATGAACAAAAACGAAAAATCAAAGATAAAAAAAAAAAAATGTCTTAAACACATTCAAACCTATATACAATATTTACATTCAGCCTAGGGAGCTCCGAAACAGACTTTGCCTCGCACGTGTGGAGCGCAAATGCAGGACTCTCGATCCCATCCGCAACACTAGTATTGAAGGGCATTAGAGCCGCAAACGCACAGGACATATCTGGATAAGCTGGGCAATGCCAGAACTCCGACAGAGATTGTGCTAAATGATTTGTAATATGAATAAGGTTCTGGTGAAAGTTTGAGAATTTAGATGGAATAAGGTCAAGAACATGTAGGAAATTGCGGTCATGATGAAACGTGTTTTTTGTAACATAATATGGAGCATTGTCTATTTTTCAAAGAACTTTAGACTTGGACGGATTTGATACGTCCCAAATTCGAAAATTTAGCTGTTCCCCACAGTTAAATAGGTTTCAGGATGTTATTATAAATTAATATTTTGTTGTCAATTAAAAGATGAAACGTTCTGTCTATATAATGGTCCATACCGTCGGTTAAGCTCTTGTCTTTTAAGGTTAATTATATAGGTTCCATGCTACTTTTGTCTAGTAGGAATCCAAGATACCAGACATGTCTGAAAAGGGAAGCGATTTGGTGGTTAAAATGTGCTGCTGGACAGCATCTGCTTAGGAGAATGGAGGTGACAAGCATTTTGATTAATTGATTTTGAAGCGCCGATTTTTACCATGTAAAAACGCCCTTAGACTGTAGAAATGTAGAATCGGACTCAAATAATTATCGGACAGTGTGAAAGAAACTCATTCTTCAACTAAATCGGAGTCGAGTCCGACTCCGATATTTATTACACCGTGTGAAAACATCTTAAAGTGTCATTGGCGTCAAGAAATAATCTTTCATTTATTTTTAAATTAATATATTTATTACACTGTATGAAAACACCATAAAGTGTCCTGGATCTTCATCTCGGCCTCATCCCATCCACACAGGTCTTTCTGATGGCTCCATCTCGATCCATTCTTGTTCATCCTCAAGAGGTGTCCGAACAATTTTAGCGAGTACTCCTCTAAGATGGTCTTGGCCGGTTTAATTTCGAGATTAATCCGATGGTAGCGTTTCGGATAGTACCTCTTCGAGCCTTTCCTTCCATTTTATGAATTAGCGCATTTCCATGGATTGGATCCGACTCCTGTGTTTCAAGGTGAGAGTAAAAATAAGAATAATAATTAAAAAAACTTATTTAGGTAATCATTCCAGAAAAAAAATTATTTCACGAAGAAAACAAAACATTTTCGGCTTTAAATTTATTTATTCATGGATAAATTATTACACATAGCATTCATATATGAAGTCGATATTTATCATTATCCACAAATAATAAATACAATATTTATTTTTCAAAATACAATATGTAGAAGTTTGTTGAAGTTCTTGCAATTGTGGTAAAAATAAAAATCAGGAAAGGCCAGAATCCCTTTCCAACTAATTAACTCGTCTTAGAATCCCCTGTTTTTTTTTATTGTGTTCCTAAAGTCACATTGATCATCTGTTCTTTTTTTAATTTTTTTTTTTTATTTATACCTACTTCGAAATTAAAAGAAGGATTTCGAAAAAGAAACAAATGAATTAATATGAATAATAATTAGAAGTAATATTTAGCATAGTAAGAATATTTGATTTGCTATTGAAGGGGGACTGTAACAAGCGAACATAACGTCGGAAAAATTTGAAATAAAATAAAGATCATGGTGACCTATTGGCTGTTTTTTAAAAACTAAATTATTTATCATACCATCAAATGCTCGTAATACAAATTGAAGAAACGTATATATTTCATTTTTTAATTCCTTACCAGAACTCACTGCCATAATATAATTTAATACTGATCAAAACTGATCATTAATAAATTTGATTTGATTTTAAGATGAGAATAATATTTTGATCATATATATGATATTGAATTCAGGTATCAAGGTAAACGGGACAGCAAATTAGCTATCCCAAGGTAACTGACACTGTATGCTAACCAACCCACACTATCGCATTTGCACCAAGACAAATACGATATAATCTCAGGGGAGTCATGTTGCATGTAATAACTCCTCTAATTAATGGCGATTCAACTACTATGCACTATATACACGCATATTGCATCGACATAAGGATCAAAAAACATTCTGGGGAATTTTAAACGATCACAATTGACAGTTTTCGTAATCCGCTGAAATGTTGTTCTATATTATTACCAAGCTAAATCGAATATACTGGGTTGCACAATATTTGCTAGTATTTGGTAGATATTGAACTAACCCAATACAGAACGGTTTAAATTGCTTTGAATGAAAATAATTAAATTCTGTATTAATGAGCAAATATTGGCGGATGAAATTAAATTCCAGGAGTAGACTGATATTACTCTATGGAGTTTATTGCAGCTATTCAAACTTGTGGATTTAGCTGTGTTGAATTACAAAGTGATAAAGTAGTAATCTCAGACCCCAAATACTTAAATTTTTCAACGTGTTCAAACCTATTTTCTCCTATATCTATATCCTCAAAATCGCCTCTGTTTCTATTGCTAACCATATATTTCGTTTTATCCGTATTTATTTTGAGGCCAACCTCTTTCCCAACTGTCATCAACGTTGTTGTATTTAGTTTTATAGTTTCCGCGTCCTCACTTAATAATACCAAATCATCCGCAAACCCGAGCACGGATATTTTACCACCCAGATCTAAACCCCTTTCGGTTCCCATTACCTTTCTAATGACATACTCTAGTGCTAAATTAAATAGGACAGGTGAAAGGGAATCGCCTTGTTTTAACCCCGAGCAAACTTTAAATTTCTCCAAAAAATAATTACCGATTCTAACTTTATTGAATGTTTCGGTCATGCACATCTCTACTAAATTTACTAACTTCTTCGGTATTCCCTGCTCAATCAAAATGTTATACAGTCTCTGGCGATAAAAAAAAGTTAAAAAATAAAATTAAAAAATCAGTCGACAAAACTTGTTTGATTACGGCTTGAGTTGACTTCTATTGCATTGTAGAATATATCTCGACCTTCTTGACTTTGCTTAAAGAGTTTGGTAATCTGGAGTCAGTTCAACCCTCCCGTTCTAGTTGAAATATATTATCTCCAAATCAGTAAAATATTGAAGCGACGATTTATTGAAACATTTTAATAAGTTGGGATGCTGCAATTCTCAATGAGAAAACATTTTTTTATTAATACAAAAAATTAAATATACGCACTATTCTTGACATTCCTTCAATAGTGAATGAGAATTTCAAACTAATGTAACTGGATGAGGTTGAAAAACGATTCTACCCCATTGTTAGAAGTCCTGTTACTGACTGTGTGCCACTGTAATAGGATCGGAACACGAGAGCTGTCTCCTCAGCATTCGCACTGGGATATTCTCTATCCGTTCTTGACGAATTCTATCCTCGTATTGAGGAATAGAGATAATTGTAAATTGATAATCAATCTCTATTGGATGCTTAGAACAACAAAAAATAGGCTGTTTTTTTAAAATCCTATATGCAAAGCGGTTTTATAACACGGTCATTGTTTACTTTATCTGTATACTTATGTTCAGCATTTATTTTAGTCTTAGTTTAATGTTTCACTACTAATTAGTGTTTAAAAAAATATAATTATAATATATTTTATAGTTTATTTACTTATTGAATAGAGTAATTTTTGTTTTATAGGTTTACACCATTGATTGGTATCATCTATTGATATTTTAGTCTGATAAACTTTATATATATATATATATATATATATCTATATATATATGTATATATATATGAAAATCAAATATTCATATATTTTATGTTAGATGATTGGACTAAAGAAAGTCGAATGCTAAAATGCTGAAACTGTTCACATTAATTTATTTTTTTAAGAATTCTACGAAGACGCTAGATACAGGGAACTTGTAACCTTTCAAACTTCTTTACTTCCTTTATTGCTTAAGTTAACGACGTTTCGGACAGAAATAGTCCATTTTCAAGTCTACAAAGATTATCTAAAACAAATTTTTCTCAACAATTACTGTACAATAAAAAAATCGTAGTAAATATCATAAATAATTGTTCTCTATTGTCATCAATTACTATTTAAAAATTGCATATCACTTATCTTAACTAAAAACATTGAATAACATCACTCTTGGTAACATAATTGAGAAGTAGCCAAATCAAACATTTATAATTTAAAAAAATTTCATAATATAGGTACCTGCATATTGTCTTCATAACTTTTTATCTGATCCAAATCGGGATTATTGTCATTATTTTTCTAATAAAATATTCATTTTATATGTCCTGTAAATAATAAGCTCTGCGTTCTATTATGGAAATATTTAATTATACTATATGGTAATGGCGTATTCATTTTTAATTATCATAACCTTATAATTGATATCTCAATTAAATCGGAATGCTAAGCAACAAAATAGATAGATAAAAATGAAGTACACTGCAGAAAAAATTAGCGACGAAAAAAAGATTAAAGACGAAAAAAAAAAATCTGTGGTAAAAATTTATATTTTTCTCAGCCATTGGGAAACATATATATTACATTAAAATGCTAGATATAGTGAAATGCTCAGATTATGCTCTGTACCCTTGAGAAATATATATATTTTTTATAATTCAAATCTTTTAATAATGTATTTTTGGTAATATAAAATTCGGAGATATTATTGTTGTTGCCCATCAACCTGATACCCCTGGGCACGCCTGTACCTAGGAAAATAAGGTTGCAGTTTTCATAAATAAAAAAAAACAATGTTTGTAAATAAAAAGTTTATTGATTTACAACTGTTCCAAATATAAGCATACATATAAAAGAAAAGAAAAAATACCTGGTAGACAAAAATAAATGTTTGAACTTAAAATTAAAATAAAGTTAATTTATTGAATTCATTCACTCAGATTGAAGCCTACAAAGTTCACTTATAAGATCAAAAAATTCGATTGACAAACGAGTTGTGCCTTACATTGTCCGAAGGTACAAGGCAAACCAGGGAATACCAACAGATAGGTTATGATTTCAATTACTTCAATATAAAAAATATAAAGATGAGATGAATTTTATTTTTACTTTAACGTTTAGAAAAAGTAAAAATAACATATTCACTCTTAAGTCTTCTTAGAGCCCGCTGGCTTTCCATGAAAACTCGATATCGCCAGTTTACATCCACTAGGAACCGCCACCCTTTCTTCAAATTGTAAAACGAAATGTCCGTAGGTTCGACTGCACTTAAATACAGCGTTCTACCCTAGAGAATGCGAATAACATAATATTCAAGAAATTACCACAACAAATATTCTAAACAACACGCGCTGAAGGCTAAAAAGCGTTGAAACGGAGGATCTCATGTAACAATCCTAAAATTAAATCAGGATGATGTATCACTGGTGTTAGTCTCAAGAAAGCCTCCCATGACCTGTTTGTTTTGTATTTCGGCATTTTCAATAGCTATATTAAATTTTAAGACAGATGTGAACAGTTTCCCAAGAAATAATCCAGCAAAGGTAAATAATAGCGATACAGAATTCAAAAATATGCTACTTGCCATAAAAAAAAAAATAAATAAACAATAGAAAGGTGCGAAAGGATATTGGACTAATTATCAGGAATGGGGCGCTGTTTAAAACAAAAGAAAAACACTTGTAGATGAGCACCGGGTCTGAAGAGCTGTCAGATCGTCTAATGAGATCTCGTTCAAAACGATACGGGGCTTTCTCTGTCAACCAGAAGTGACCCATCGACAAATTTAAGGATTCTAAATTTTTTGTTTCAAATTTTCCATTTCAAATTATGGCTATTAAATTCCGAATAAAAATTTATATCAGAAAAATTGGTTAGCAAATTGGTTAGTTGATTTTATAAATAAAAATCAAGAATAAAAACAAAAACATTAGTAATAAAACAGAGAATATATTTTTCACAAAGAAAGTAAATATAGAAGTTGTATGGAATCGGCGAAGTAATAAGCAGCATACCTTGTCTGTAGGTTTGTTTGTAAAATTTAACACAAGCACTTAAATTTTTTAACGATGAAATCAAAGTTTGAAATGATGTATATCCTCTTTATTTTATTTTGCAATTAAAGTTCTGGTTGAGTAAAAATATTTTAATATGCGAGCTTAACAACTACCGGAGAATGTCCTTAAATAAAAAGCATACGTCAATGTTACAATACATAAACCGAACTTTCTATTATTTCCGTCTAGTATAGTTTGTCGTTAAATAAAAAGAAAAATTAGATCGTATTAATTATAATAATAATAAAAGGCTTAGCGAACCCGAAGGTTCGATGCCGATACCACTAATCGCTGCCTATAAATCTCGGTCCTCCGACTACCGTCCAAACCCAAATTCATTAGATCACCCTTAACAAAATCCTCCCACCTACGTTTCGGTCTACCCCTCGGACGTTTACCAGTCGGCTCAGCGTTTATTAACTTTTTAGGAATTCGTTCGTTACTGAGCCCAACAACTTTGCAAGCCCATTTCAACCGTCGCTTCGATATCACTTCGATTATGTTAACAGGGTGCATGCTCCGCAATGCTACCTCCTAAATTCTCCTGTGGACTCATCTTTTTTCGGACCAAATGTTTTACGCGGTACCTTATTCTCGAAGACCTTAAGGTAAGTGGCCAGGTTTCGCACCCGTACAGAACTGTAGGCAAGATAATAGTTTTGTATATTTTAAGTTTTAAGTTTCTGGAAAAAATGCGCCCCCCTAAGTAATGTTGATACCGAAAAATAGCAAGCATTCCCCACCTTTAACCGCGCCTTTATTTCCTCTTGAATTTCGTTTTTTCTAGTAATCACAGACCCTAAATATTTAAATGTCTCAACGTGCTCAAACCGATTTTCTCCTATATCTATATCCTTAAAATCGCCTCTGTTTCTGTTGCTAACCATATATTTCGTCTTATCCGTATTTATTTTGAAGCCAACCTCTTTCCCAGCTGTCATCAACGTTGTTGTATTCAGTTTTATAGATTCCGCGTCCTCACTTAATAATACCAAATCATCCGCAAACCTAAGCACGGATATTTAACCACCCAGATCTAAACACCTTTCGGTACGCATCACCTTTCTAATGGCATAATCTAGTGCTAAATTAAATAGGACAGGTGAAAGGGAATCGCCTTGTTTTATTCCCGAGCGAACTTCAAATTTATCCGCAAAATTCTAACATTATTAAATGTTTCGGTCATGTACATCCCTACTAGATTTACTAACTTCTTTGGTATTCTCTGCTCAATCAAAATGTTATACAGTCTCCGGCGATCAAGCCTTTTTGAAATCCACAAAAAGCTGATGAACTACACCGTTGAATTCTAATTTTTATTCTAATATTTGCCGTAAGGAAAATATTTGATCAATAGTTGATCGGTTCCGTCTAAAACCACATTGGTAGTCTCCGATAATTTCCTCGGCATATTCCGTGATTCGACTAGTTAGGATCAACGAGAATATTTTATAACATACCGGGAGGAGTGATATTCCGCGATAGTTATTACACTCCGTCCTCGGACCTTTTTTGTGAATCGGAATAAGTATAGATGCTTTCCATTCTTCGGGCATTTTTTCATTTTCCCAGATCTTTTTAACCAAAAAATGTATTTTAGAAACTCCAGCTTCACCGCACGCTTTTATTATTTTACTGGGAATGTATTCGATTGACGCTGCTTTATGAGATTTTAATTTTCCGATGGGTATTTCGACTTCCTCGAAACTGTATACTCGGTTTCTCAATTAACGGTTCAGCACTCTGATATTCAGAAGGAGGAGATTGACTATTATTTCCCGAATTCGAAATACTTTAAAAGTGTTTTTTAAATCTATTCACAATGTCCCCCGGATCGGCCAAGATATTGTTATTTTCATCTGTAATTCCATTCATTGCGGGTTCAAACTGTTTACGCGATCTATTTATACCCTAGTACATGTCTCTTACGTTGTTTTCAATTCTATTAGTTTCTATCTCTATTATTTTATTTTTAAGATATTCTCGTTGTTTTATTTTTGAGGAATTTGGGCATTTCGTTCATCAAGGCTCGGAAGTTAGCAATATTGTTATCGCTTGGATTATTTAAAGCTTTTAATTTAGCAGCTCTTGTTTTTTCACAAAAGTTTAGACAATCATTATCGAACCACGGTTTGTTCTTTTTGCTGTTCCTTTTTCCAAGACACAAATTACTTACCTCTTTAATATTATTCCTAATTCCGATCCATAGCTTGTCTACATCATAGGCGATCCTCATCTAAAGATTCCAAGGCTTCAAACCTATTCTTGATATCTATCGCGAATTGATTTCTAATTGAAGGGTTTTTTAATTTTTCTAGATCAAAATTTTCGGAACAAATACGGCTTTCTTTTCTGTTTTTGAAATTAAGTTTTTGTCGAAGTTTCACGATTACTAATTCATGATCTGACCCACATTCTGTCCCACGATAAGACCTCACGTTAATTAATACTATTTTGCCATCTTTGTTGTATCAAAACATGATCAATTTGATTTCGTGTTTGTGAATCCGGCGATGTCCACGTATACTTATGAATATCCTTATGTTTAAACGTAGTACTTTTGATTGTTAGGTTTTTCGAGATAGACGGATCCCATTATCATTACTATGTTCGTGCAAACTTTCTTTACCAATCGTCGGATAATATACTTCTTCCCTTCCCACCTTTGCGTTCGCATCTCCTAATATTATTTTCATCCAGTTTCGAGGTAGTTTATCATAAACCCACTCAAGTTTATCATAAAATTCGCATTTAACTTCATCATCACTGCCTTCGATAGGAGAATGTATGTTTATCAGCGCGATTTTAAACCACCGCCCCTGAAATATGGCCACAGATATCCTATCACTAAAAAATTGTACGTCCCTCTATGCGGAGAGCAATCTATTCCTAATTATAAATCCAGTACCTAAAGAATAATTACCGCTCCCACCGTACCAAATAGAATAATTCCTTTCTGTTAATGAACCCTTCCCTGGCCAGCGAACCTCTTGTAGTGCCACGATATCTACATTGTATCTCTTAACCTCGTTTGCCACCGATTTTAAGCCACCCGCTGTGTTCAAACTTCTTACGTTCCACGTCCCTATACCTAAATCTCTAATTTTCAACTTGCGCCATGAATCCCCTGAAGCAGTCCGCACCCGGAGACCCGAACGGGGGACTAGTTTACTTCCGGATAATGAGCGTTTTACCTCGGAGATATCCATGACTTTTTTGTGGTATTTTGTGAACTAAAAAATATGTGAGTAGGGCGTTCAAACCTACGTGACACCCTCCAGCAAGCCTGGAGGGGCGCTCTCATTGTTGGTCAGCGAGTCCATCGAACTTAGCCGGGAGGAACCACAGGCCATCCACACATCCGCCACCCGTGGGACGCTCCCTTACGCGGTAATGAGATCCGCGCGAGGAGTATTAATCATAACAATTATCAATAATAATCACTAATTTTGGACAACAGTTTAATTTGTACTTTTGCGTGAAAATGCATAAAATGCAATATTTATCTATTCAATTAGCAGCAGCAAATGAAATAATAGCACAATTCATAATTTATATAAATTCACCCATTAACGGCTTACAGACGTACATCCGTTGGTACTTTCTGGTTTCAATACTAATGGAAACGGGGGTTCACACAAATATTCTTCTTAATAACCAACTCAAAAGTGTGACACATAATACCCATCAAAGGGAAGACGCCTTTAGCTTTTGTGGTTATACTTAATCGGCTGTCAATGTAAACCAGTCAGTTTTCAAAAGTCTATAAGGCATTGAAATGGCTAACTATATACAGTGTCATTTTTATTTGGGACATAAAGAGCAATTTCCTCTCTTTTTAACAATTTTATTTATAAAGTGAAAATAAATAAATTATACATGGATTAGAAATAAAATCGACATTTTTACGCTAAATAGCTGTTATATATAAGGCATTGCACCCGTAGAAGAGACGAACTGGTTTGTTCACAAATTTTGTGTGCACACGACGGGATGATAGCAGACAGTATTCCACCAAAGCGAAATTAACCCCCCCCTCTTTCTCTCAGCCTAATCTAGGGAGGCCACTGCTCAATATGTACGGGTCGCTTCAATCAGAATGAAGGCGTTCCTTTTCTGTTTATTTACTCAATCTAAAAAAATATTTTCTTTTTGTTTATTTGTTTACTGCTATGAAGTAATTGATAGATTCCCAGCAAAAAACCCACAAGTCAAAACAATAAAACAAAATGAGTAAAGGAGCCACCGTATAGGCTCGTGATTTCACAGTCCAGTCTCTCCAAAACACCACAGGTCGTTTTATATAAGCTTCTAAAAATACGGTGATTCGGTATGAACAAATCTGGAACATTTATAGCAAGAACACCATTCGTCCAATCCATTTTCTTTCTTCACAGCGAAAATGGACCAACACAGACAAGACGAATCACAAGCAGACAGAAATATCCGGCTTAAGCACAGATGCTTTAAAGCAGGAACATCTCATTACGATATTAACATCTAAAGGCAAACACACAGAGTTACAATTAATTTTGAATCCGAGAGCTTTGAGGAGGAAACCCGCAAAGGACAAGCGAGGGAACTTGTTAACGAGATACATCTTCTAAGAACAGTGGTGCTCTCGGCTGCCTTCCAATCAACCACACTTCATCCCTAATAAGGAGGTTAATTATTTATATAAACCAATTTGTAATATTTTATCCAAGCTGATAGAATTTTAGTTACATACGTATTAAACGGTATGCTGTTATCAGTAATAACTTGTCACTTAACGCCTATCTTGTTCGTATTTTTGGGAATTTATGTGACAGCGTAAAAAAATTAAATTTTAATTGTATTTCGTTACTAAAATTCTTTTATTTAAAAAAAAAAGTGAACATTCCGAAACTTTGAATTTGAACATTAATATACCATTTGTTAACATAAAATAAACATGATTATATCTGCGCATTTTAATTGTCTTGCTCATAAGATAAATGAATATAAATAAAACAAATTTGTTTAATTTATTAATGTTTCCAGTAATGATAACAGAAGAGATACTTATTCACAATTCCTTTTAAATAGATCGGAGTTGATTTAATAATTTTATGATTATTCTCGGTACCATTTTTTTCAATGGTTAATTTTTAGTATAGATATTTTTTTTTCTAATTACTAAATCGCTCGCCATTCTCTAGAACTTGTCCGACCCTGGAGTGTACATTGGTATGCCCTTTGGTCAGGTGAACAATTAATTATGAAATTGCTAAAGAAAGACAAGGCAGCTGTAAATGCCACTAATCGATTTGGCAAAAAAATTAAGCTCCATTGAATTTATTTTTTATTGATTTGTCAAAAGAAATCAGCAACGAAAATATATTTGATTTGAGCATGGTATTGTAACAGGGAATCTGTTGATGAATCTAGGAAAAAGGAGATTTAGTGTATATGGTAACAACTATCTTTATACTCAAACAAAATCATTTTGCAACCATTTGCTTCGGTTTTTGACCACATGTGGTATGTCACATTAGAGCTACACTTGCAAAAAGACGGGATATCTCTGCTAATGTGCCAACTGCTGAGGGGCTCACCCTTTCAGATGTAGATAGTGCACGACTTTCACAATAGCTGTCATCACCAGCAACAGGTGTCCCAATGGACTTCAGTTAAGGGCCAAGAACAGCTACAGCTTTGCTCGAGCTAAAGTGCGGAATGAAGAAACTCTTCCACAACTAAATGTGGAAGCTTAACTGTAGCATCTCACATGGACAGGCACAAGGCCTAGCAATCCAACAGCGTGTACCTAGAGCCGGATTTAAAGTTTGGATGCTCCTGGGCCTAAGAGTTTTGCCGCCCTCTCTTCTTACCATAGGAGATGCGCTTGGTTCGGCGCAAAAGTTTCCTCAAGAAAATAATCTTTATGATGGCAATTTTAATTTTACCACACAATAACTTCACTTGCGAAATTAATCCGAGCATCAAATTTTTGTATTTTAGTTGAATTAAGTAAATTAAATTGCCCAAAAAGCGATTGAAAATAAGTTTAATCTCTTATATAAACTTATATAATAAACTGTAAAAAAAAATTAAATGAAGGATTTTCTTAACTACAGTACAACAAACATTTATTTAAACAAATATTTTTTTTAACTTGCACCCCTCCCCTCCGATGTTGTGCGCCTCTAGGCCGGGACCTTGTAGATCAAGTGGTTAATCCGGCCCTGCGTGTACCCACTAAAAATGAGGGGAATGAGAGATCTCCAAGATCGATCACGTACATTAGCTTCATACTAGAAGGAGGTACCATAAAGATACTGTCTCCCGCATGCTTGTACGTGTTTTATTTCGCTCATTCGCGGGACGTAATATGAGGTGCGGATACATCAAGAAAGTTAAGAGAAAAAAAATCAAAATTAAACCTATCTAAGATTTAGGCGATGTGGATAAAAATTATTTAGTATATCATTGGTCTACTGTAAAAAGCCAGTAAGTAACATTTTATCAAATTTGAGAGAATCAATTGTGTACATAGTCAAAGTATTTTTGACTTTAATAGGGTTTGTTTTATTTGTAAGCACTTAATGAGTTTTTGCATCGACTAATATAATCAAAACTCATAACAACATACTTTTGGGTTTAAACTCATCAAAAGTGTACTTATTGACTTTTTCGACAAACCGACCATATGTAATTTTTTTTTTAATTTAATTGCTAACCAATTACATTAATAACCAATTATCGTAATCAATTTAGCTACTAAAAATCAATGAAAAAAGGGTGAGGGCACAGAAAGATTTTTACAGATTAAGACTTCTCCACAACCGAGGTCACGAGGAAGAAGTTTAAAGTTTGACAAGGATAAAAAGAACTTCGCTTGACATTTTACAAATACAAAAAAAAAAGTAATTGTAAATACAAAAGTTAATTCTCCGAGAGGCGTGACCCGCATTCAGACAAAAAATCCATTCGATAGTGTTAAAGCAAAAAGATACAAAATATCAGATAGAAGTCTGGGATTTAATGAAAACAGTCAATTGATTCTAATATGTAATATATTCTGATCAGGTCAGACGATTGGTTGAATAAATACGAATATTCGAGGTAACTCTTAGTAATTACAGCAATATTTGTTGAAGTATTAAAAAAAAAAAAAAACTGTATAATTAAGTAAACTCCTTTAGAAGAGGGTGATTTTAAAAATAAAATAAAATAGTCATCCGCGTTACAAAAGTATTAATGAAAAAATCAAGATTATGAAATGCTAACAGATTATCTCAAATATGATTCTAAATTAAGACACGATATATCCATGTCAAGTACATGTGTTATAAAGGAATTTTAAGCTTCCAGTTGATCGTATGAAGAAAAAACTGTCCAGTTAAATAATTAAGTTGAAAAGTTCTCCGAGCACTTGTTTGAAAATCATGGAACTATTACGAATGAGAAGAATCGTTTGCCTGGAATCTAAAATATTTAAATTTCATCATAATATTTGGGTAGAGATTTATGAAATTTCCGGAATGTGAGATCTTCGGGCACTTGTGTTCAAGCAGTTATAGAACCAGTCTAGATCCATGAATTATGACCGTTTTTTGTTGTCTGACCAACCGACCAGCAGTCTTTTTCCATTGTATACCAAAAGTACGGATAGATACCTCAACTTTGATCGAAGAAAACAAGATACCCTCTTGAAAATGAAAGAAATAAGAATAACCTACATGGAAGAAAAGTGTTCAGTTAAATGAGTGATCTATTGTGCTAACTTTTGTCGAATGTCTCATTTACATCCAAGAATAAAGCATTAGGATTTTAGTCTCTCATCCACGCAAATATGTATTGTGAAGTTTATCATTATTTCTTCTAAGATGATCCACTCAGTAATAAATTGCGAGAAGGACTTTATCATTAGAATGGTAACGTACTTATTTTACGGGTGAAAAATAAACTTTTTAGTTTCTGAACGCACATCCCTTATATTATTTCCTTTTTATATTGTGTAAATTTGTAAGAAATATCACCACTATATATTTTATGGTAGTATAGATCCCTTTTCCTGCTCTCAGGAGTGAGGGATTTTGAGGAGTGAGGTATCAAAAGAAAGGAAATTTCACGGAGATGTGACGAATTCCAATTTTGTTTCTTAAATTCTTAGTAGGGCTTAAATAAAAGTGATGAAAAAACTGGAAGGTTTCAAAGCTTTGACGACTGAGAGTACGGGTAGATTGGGTTTTAAAGATTTTGACTTGGGGATCAAGATCACATACATTCCAATGGAACGTATGGGTACAGCGTTTTAAAGCCCTAAAACCTACCGTTTTTGAGATAATGTACGGTATAAGTCCGCACGGGTCCTGTGCCATCTTGCGTACGTGCCGTTGTCGTGGCAACTTTATATCAATTTGAGTCTGTTTACAAAAATTTTTAATGTGTAGGAAATTATAAATTGTTTCCCATGTCCAACCCTAAGAGGGCATTGTCAAATATTGCTAAATTTAAGAGATGTTTTCCAGTGGGGTAAGCTAATTACTTATAAAGTATGAACTGTAACTTAAACGTAGTCATTACAAACAATGTAACTTCACCAAATGTTTGTGCCACATAAACTTTTTTGGTAGTATTGTATTGTTTACAAGAATAAATATGTTTCCCTAATATCGCTTATACTTCTAATGTATTAGGATTGATATCTAATGCGATAGTTCTCGCTTGGGTATACTAGTTTTTCTTATTTTTGCATTGGCATGAAGAATATCAAACAAATTATTACATTAGGAGAGGAGGGGTTTTCTTCTTCTCACCTTCCCATTCAATAATTTGAAAACCCAAAAAGTTAGAGAATTTGAGAGCCTGCTTCAAACTGCGAATATTTTAGTAAAACATTTTACTCAAAGAGTTACTAAAATTTAAAACCAATTCCAATACCTATTGAATTTATTAATATGAAATTTATCGATAAAATGTTGCGTTTGCATAGAGAAGTGCCATCATTGATTAATTTTAAAATTAAAATCCAAAAGAGTTGCAGAAAACTAAAATATTTCTTAATTAATAATTTAATTTATAATGGAATATTAAATTTAAATAGTTCTTTAAGGTAAAAAAAAAAAAAGAGTAGTTAGCTAGCTAGACTGCACTGCCGGTCCCAAGCCCGGATAAAACAGGAGGGTTAGAGGTAGGGCCGACAACCCAACCTCTGTAAAAACATTCACCGTTAAACAAGCTCAAAAACCAGGCCTCGGATATCGGACTGTCACACGGAAACGACACGGCGCAACGGAAAAGGTTTACCGATTTGGAACATGGAACGTGAGGACCTTAAATCGAGCAGGAGCACTCAAAGAGTTAACCGATGAGCTAGGCAGGATGAGGGTAGACATAGCAGCTATACAGGAAATCAGGTGGAAGGGAAGTGGTAATGTCCAAGGTAGAAACTATGCCATCTTTTACAGTGGTAGTACTGAAAAGCATGCGTTTGGAACAGCCTTTGTAGTACCTTCAAGATTTAAATCAGCAGTCATGGATTTCCAGCCCATCAATGAGAGGCTTTGCAAATTAAGGATAAGAGGGAAGAAATGCCATGTGACCCTCATAAATGTACATGCACCTACGGAGGAGAAGAGTGAGGAAGAAAAAGACATTTTCTATGATGAGCTGGATAGAGCACTAGCAGCCAGCCCTTCCTCTGATATGAAAATAGTGCTGGGAGACTTCAATGCTCAGGTTGGGAAAGAAAGAATTTTTATACCTACCACAGGGAAAAATAGTTTGCACGCTAAAACAAATGAAAATGGAGTGCGAATGATAAATTTTGCTGCATCCCGAAGCTTAGTAGTGATGAGTACAATTTTCCCCCACAAAGATGAGCATAAACAAACGTGGCACTCGCCAAACGGAATATTCACCCAAATCGACCATGTGCTAGTCTCTAGTAGGCATTTTAATGAGGTCAATGATGTGAGATCATATCGAGGGGCAGATGCGAACTCTGATCATTTCCTTGTTATAGCAAAGACTCTGACCAGAATAACATATACACAACAGGGGCACCTCAACCAATCGAGCAAGTGGAGTATAGATAAATTAAGGGATGAGGATATAAGGAGGCAATATAAAGAAAAGTTGGAAGAAAACATAAGGAGCATCCCTGCTGTAAGTGGTGACAAAGAGGTAGAAACTCAGTGGAAGGAGTTGAAGGAGTCAATCACTGGAGCAGTAAAGCAACATTGCCGAATAGAGAGGAAGCCTCCAAATAGATCTTGGTTTGATACAGAGTGCGATGAAGCCATCAAGGCTCGCAATATACTAAGAACCAAGTGGTTGGGTAAGGACACACGGCAGAGTAGAAAAGATTTTCATGACGCTAGGGCCCACGCTAAAAGAATCATCAGGTCTAAGAAGAGAAACTGGATGAATGACAAGGTTAGAGAAATAGAAGAAGCCAGAAGCAACAATTCTAGAAAATTCTACAAGGAGGTCCAGCAGCAGAAAACAGGCACTAGAAATAACAACCTGGTTATAAGGGATGAAAATGGACGCCTATTGGTCGCAGATGTAGAGCTGCAAGAACATTGGAAGAAATACTTTCAAACACTCCTGAGATCTGAGCATGAGGTTGAAGCCACGAGACCAGTAAATTATGCGAGTGTTGGCGATGACGACGAAGATATTCCACCAGATAAAGAGGATATCGAAGCTATTGTGGAAAAGTTAAAAAGCAATAAGGCTCCTGGTCCAGATGGAATACATGCAGAATTCTTAAAAGTGGCAAATGGGTCATTAGCTAGTGAGATGCATGGACTAATTTCACACATTTGGCAAGTAGAGAGGATGCCGAAAGAATGGTCAGAAGCAACAGTCGTTCCACTCTATTAAAACAAGGGGGATAGGACGGACTGCAAGAACTATAGAGGCATAAGCCTGCTGAACACAGCGTACAAAATTTTCTCTATAAGCTCTCTACAACCGCATACTGCCATATGTGGAGCGTAAGCTGGGAGATTACCAAGGAGGTTTTAGGCCTAACAGATCAACCATCGATCAAATCTTCTCCTTGCGACTGATGTGTGAGAAAATGAAAGAATTCCAGTAGAGGGGAAATGGGCGAGCTGGCGCACTTCTAGGAGCAGCCAATCAGAAGCCAGCATTTGGTCACGTGACCTATGGCGGGAAATTTGAATTTGAATTTTTGCCTCGACCTAACCTTAACTGCCACGTGGTCTTGCCTCGATCCTACCTTAACCACCACGTGGTCTCACCTCGACCTAACCTTAACTGCTAGGCCACGCCCCTTATTGGTCACGTGACCGTTAAGCCCCGCCCCTTTTTAGTCACATGATCCAGTCACGTGACCCATGGAACCTCCTGGTCTATGCTCCGCCCACATGTTTTAGTCACGTGATCCAGTCACGTGACCCATGGAACCTCCTGATCTATGCTCCGCCCACAAGATTTACACCCTCCACCCATTGAAGGATCAGGTACCCACCTTATAGAGCATGAGTGTACCCGGCCGCCATTTTGTTTTTCTTACGCCACCATTTTGTTTTTCTACTGTTTGAGGGACTTGAGGTTTTGTTGAAGGGTTAGGTACCTACCTTATAGAGCATGAGTGTACCCGGCCGCCATTTTGTTTTTCTTACACCACCATTTTGTTTTTCTACTGTTTGAGGGACTTGAGGTTTTGTTGAAGGGTTAGGTACCTACCTTATAGAGCATGAGTGTACCCGGCCGCCATTTTGTTTTTCTTACACCACCATTTTGTTTTTCTACTGTTTGAGGGACTTGAGGTTTTGTTGAAGGGTTAGACACCAACCTTATAGAGCATGAGTGTACCCGACCGCCATTTTGTTTTTTATACATCGCCATTTTGTTTTTCTTATGCCGCCATTTTGTTTTTCTACTGTTTGAGGGACTTGAGGTTTTGTTGAAGGGTTAGGTACCCACTTTATAGTACGCAACCTCCCCAACGGTTATATAATCATAACCTATACGACGAAGGGTCAGGTATCAACTTTATAGTCTGTAACCTCCTCTATGGTTATATAGTCATAACCTATACGATGAAGGGTCCGGTGCCCACTTTATACTCTGTAACCTTCTCAAAGGTTACATAACCTTTACATTGTTTTCGTGTTTGTGCAACCTTCTCAATGTTTACATAACCTTTACAATATGTAGCTGTATCAACATGTAAACAGGTTGCATCTTGTATAGACAAGTTGGATTATGTCCAGGTGAAATACAAATATGGACCTTGAACTGTTTATCTCTAACATATAAATAAATAGCATAGTTTCTTAATCCTATAACTGCTTTTGGACTTTGAGCTCTTAATCCCAAACCTTTCTTATCTCGCTGAAACATAAACAAAACAACTTTTCAATGTACTATATATTTTTAATGGCTGATAGTATAAGTAATGGTCTTAAAAGGATTAACTTGTCAATGTTCTACGTATTTTTATTCTCTCATAGTTAAATAATGGTCTTAAAAGGATTAACTTTTAATCCATTAAGTTCCTATCGAACTTTTAATCTTTAAAATATATTAACAAATCAAAACGATGGTATCACGTTGGCCAAAGAGGTTGCACCTTTTCATAGCTTTGAAATATTTTCAAAGTACACGAGTCGGTATTAATAACTGCGAACATGTCGCAGTAAATTTTAATTAATGAATATTAATTAATACTATTTCTTAATCCCTTAAGGGCTTTTGGACTTTGAGCTGTTAATACCAAAACATAAAGAATGATTTAGGACTTCCGCTAAAAAGTAAACAAATTTAGCTTTCGCAATAATGCTCTATCTCTTAATCCTTCCTTTAAAAGTTAACAATGGACTTTGAACTGTTAATCCTCTATCATTACTCATCTCGCTGAAACATAAACAAAACAACTTTTTAATCTTATATGTATTTTTATTCTCTAGTATAAACTATTAAAACGCCGTAAAAGAATTAAATATTAAATCCTTAAAGTTTTTTATCATTTACAAACAATGATAAAGAGCCTTTTAATCATTTCATAATATCTGGATAGATGACGTCATTATTATTAGCTAAAGTTTTGTACCTTTTTCAGTTCTCAATGTTTACATTTTATGCAATTTTTCCAAATGTTTACCTTTACCTATCTATTTCTTTTTTAAATTTTCTATAACCTCCTCAATGTTTATACATTTTCTGTCCGCTAGGGCGCAGCACCTTACTCCAGTAGGGGATTTTCCTGGCTAGTTTACATAATGTTCTCAATGTCTATGATTTATGCAACCTTCCCAATGTTTACATTTACCTATCTATTTGTTTACGTTTTCTATAACCTTCCCAATATTTAAATTTTATGTAAATATAGTCTTCTCAACTGATTTTTTGCCTTTCCTAAATTGTTTTCCCCTTTTCTGAACTTGATTTAATTATAATTAACTATCCTGGTTCCTAATTGCACTCGTATCAGATCTTGCGATATCATCGGCTCCTTTCGGCTACTCTCGGATACCCTCGGAGCAGAGCGGCCGGGCCCCGATCATTGTCCTCGGTGACGCTCGTTCGTCCTCGTTTTTCCTCGGGCCCCCACCTCGATCTCCCTAATCTGCCTTAGGATGCTCCCGATTCGAGAATAACCGAACTCCTCCGGCCTCATATGATCATCCAGAATCACTAGGAAAAATTTGAAAAAATCTCCTCTTCTCACCTGGACTTCTTCTCCTACGGTTCCAACCATTCATTTTACTCAGCACGTAGAGGTCTCTCGTCTGCGTACCTCTTGATCAACTATAAATATTTATATTTTTCATAACTTGAAGTCCCATAATTTTAATGGTTTTTAGTAATTTTAGCGGTTTTTATTGATTTTAGTCATTTCTTATCAGCTTCTAATGGCAAAATACACTCCGGCAATAATATTATGCTTAATGTTTAACCGAATCCATCATTTTCTTTCAATTCATTGATAATATTTTTTGAGTAGGTCTTTTACTGCTTTACTGGTCTTTTACCTCTAATTTTTAACATAGCTTTATATTTTTTAGTATATTTTAACCAATTTTAGATATTATTTTTTGTTTTTATAATTGATTTTACATGTTACTTTATTGATTTTAGTCAATTTTAATGATTTTAGAAATAAAATAAAACGCTTTATCAGCAAATATTTGTATATAAATCTGTTTTGAGATGATTTATTATCTAGAGTTGATATTATTTGAGAATGTTGATGTAAGATGTGCTATATTTGGTCCCCATTTGTATGATATTATATTGTTGTTTTTTTTTTCAATCCTAATGATGCCCGAATTAGCGAAACGTTGACTGATCAGATATTTACTGCTGTTTAAGAGACTCAAAACTTTATTCAGGATTCTTCCAGAAATATACTGATAATTTAGAATTAGAATTTAAGATAATTTTGAATATTAGAATGTTTGCCATCATCGGATGATAGATAATATTAACAGTAACTAATATGAGCATAATCGTCGCAGTTGGAGCACAATTCTGATCACACTTTCCCCCTTTAAAATTCCAAATATTTACATTATTCATAACTTGAAGTCCCATAATTTTAGTGGTTTTTAGTAATTTTAGCGGTTTTTATTGATTTTTAGTTATTTCTCATCAACTTCTAGCGGTAAAATACAATTCGACTATAATACCATGCTTAATGTTTGATCGAATCCATCATTTTCTTTTACATTATTGATAATATCCTTTGAGTAGGTCTTTTACTGCATAGACTTCGATCTCTAATTTTTAACATAGCTTTATATTTTTAGTATATTTTAACCAATTTTAGATATTATTTTTTTGTTTTTATAATTGATTTTGCCCGTTACTTTATTGATTTTAGTCAATTTTTAATGATTTTAGAAATAAAAAAATTTTATTAGCAAATATTTGTATATAATACTGTTTTGAGATGATGTATTATCTGTAGTTGATATTATTTGAGAATGCTGATGTAAGATGTGCTATATTTGATCCCCATTTGTATGATATTATGTTGTTTGTTTTATTTTTTTCATTTCTAATAATGACCGAATTGGCGAAACGTTGACTGATCAAATATTTTCTGCTGTTTAAGAGATTCAAATCTTTATTCAGGATTCTTCCAGAAATATACTGATAATTTAGAAATATTCATATTAACCCTTCTCCATACTCGCTTCATAATTCAAATTATTTGATTTCTTTCATGAAATAATAACTATTTATTAGATATTTCTATAACGTCTCCGGGTCAAAATGTCTTGTTTTGTGCAGTATCACTGTCTATTTTGTTACTGTTTTGTCACAGTGTGACTGTCAATATTAGAATGTTTAGCATGATCGGATTATAGATAATACTAAAATTAACTCATATGAGCACAATCGTGGTAGTTATAGCACAATTATGACCACACTTTTTCCCAAAAATACCAAAAGTTCGCCTATGAGGCACCACTATCAGTACTTGTTTCCTCATCGAAGTTTGTTTATCGATTAATCAACAATCAGTTCAATCAATTTTGACGAGTCCATCTTGCTTTTGCACACTAACTTTCTGTTGGACAGAACATTTATGGACTTCACCAGGATGAGAACCATTGTTAAGAGGTGTTTCATAGCACCCTAGGATTTTAAAATGAGTAGCCGATAGAGGGAAAATGAGGTAGTTCGAGCACAATGCTGATCACACTTTCTACGAAGAATAGCATCAGGTCTCGTCTATGAGACATTTTTTTCCCAGTTACTTTCGCCTTGCCGAGGTGTGTTTATTGGTAAACACAGCAATCACATACTAGATTTTATTTGTTTTTATTAGATTGATATTTATTTTTTTATTAAGAGGCGGAAGCTGGACCTCATTAAGACTCCAATATCTTTTGGTAATCAACTCCAATCAATCCAAAATGTTAAATATTTCCTCGAAAAAACATAAATTTAACGGAAGGCATTAGATCCGTCCTCATTTCATAATTCAAATTGTTTGATATCTTTCATGAAATGATAACTATTTATTAGATATTTCTATATCGTCTCCGGATCAAAATGTCTTGTTTTGTGCGGGTGACTGTAAATATTAGAATGTTTACCATCATCAAATTACATATAATATTAACAGTGACTAATATGAACAAAATCGTGGTAGTTAGATTCTGATCACAGTTTCCTCCAAAAATACCATAAGTTCGTCTGTGAGGCACCTCTACTAGTACCTGTTCCCTCATCGAAGTTTATTTATCAATAAATCAACAATCAGTTCAATCAATTTTAACCACTCCATCTTGCTTTAAGACTCCAATATCTTTTGGTAATCGACTCGAATAAACTCATAATATTAAATATTACCCCGAAAAGACAGAAATTTAACAGAAGGCATTAGTCACTTTCTGAAAAGTTATACGAGCTGCGGACATTACATGTGACTATAATCCAAAAGTCATGCCCTGGATAAATTCTACTGTCATAATATTAATCATGGATGGATGACCTTAGTAGTTGAGCTCCTCTAAATACTACATTCTTAATACGAATATAAAATTTTTAATCCAATTTATCACATTTGCAGGGGAAGTACTGCAGTATATCGATGATTATTAAAACTATCAACACAACTGCATGCGAATCTGCTGACCTCTATTGTACTCTGCACACGAGGGGGTGTAGATCGGTATGTTCAAGGTATGGCTTGAGGTAGTGATGGAGGGTAACGGATGATCAGGAATGTGGTATAGGATGATTTAGGGATGTTCAGACATGGTTTGAGATGGTTAGCGATGGTATGGGATGGTTAAGAGTGGTTTGGGGTGGTCAGACATGGTTGGAGATAATTTTAAACCATCTCCAACCATGTCTGACCACCCCAAACCACTCTTAACCATCTCAAACCATCTCTGACCATCCCATACCATCGCTAACCATCTCAAACCATGTCTGAACATCCCTAAATCATCCTATACCACATTCCTGATCATCCGTTACCCTCCATCACTACCTCAAGCCATACCTTGAACATACCGATCTACACCCCCTCGTGTGCAGAGTACAATAGAGGTCAGCAGATTCGCATGCAGTTGTGTTGATAGTTTTAATAATCATCGATATACTGCAGTACTTCCCCTGCAAATGTGATAAATTGGATTAAAAATTTTATATTCGTATTAAGAATGTAGTATTTAGAGGAGCTCAACTACTAAGGTCATCCATCCATGATTAATATTATGACAGTAGAATTTATCCAGGGCATGACTTTTGGATTATAGTCACATGTAATGTCCGCAGCTCGTATAACTTTTCAGAAAGTGACTAATGCCTTCTGTTAAATTTCTGTCTTTTCGGGGTAATATTTAATATTATGAGTTTATTCGAGTCGATTACCAAAAGATATTGGAGTCTTAAAGCAAGATGGAGTGGTTAAAATTGATTGAACTGATTGTTGATTTATTGATAAATAAACTTCGATGAGGGAACAGGTACTAGTAGAGGTGCCTCACAGACGAACTTATGGTATTTTTGGAGGAAACTGTGATCAGAATCTAACTACCACGATTTTGTTCATATTAGTCACTGTTAATATTATATGTAATTTGATGATGGTAAACATTCTAATATTTACAGTCACCCGCACAAAACAAGACATTTTGATCCGGAGACGATATAGAAATATCTAATAAATAGTTATCATTTCATGAAAGATATCAAACAATTTGAATTATGAAATGAGGACGGATCTAATGCCTTCCGTTAAATTTATGTTTTTTCGAGGAAATATTTAACATTTTGGATTGATTGGAGTTGATTACCAAAAGATATTGGAGTCTTAATGAGGTCCAGCTTCCGCCTCTTAATAAAAAAATAAATATCAATCTAATAAAAACAAATAAAATCTAGTATGTGATTGCTGTGTTTACCAATAAACACACCTCGGCAAGGCGAAAGTAACTGGGAAAAAAATGTCTCATAGACGAGACCTGATGCTATTCTTCGTAGAAAGTGTGATCAGCATTGTGCTCGAACTACCTCATTTTCCCTCTATCGGCTACTCATTTTAAAATCCTAGGGTGCTATGAAACACCTCTTAACAATGGTTCTCATCCTGGTGAAGTCCATAAATGTTCTGTCCAACAGAAAGTTAGTGTGCAAAAGCAAGATGGACTCGTCAAAATTGATTGAACTGATTGTTGATTAATCGATAAACAAACTTCGATGAGGAAACAAGTACTGATAGTGGTGCCTCATAGGCGAACTTTTGGTATTTTTGGGAAAAAGTGTGGTCATAATTGTGCTATAACTACCACGATTGTGCTCATATGAGTTAATTTTAGTATTATCTATAATCCGATCATGCTAAACATTCTAATATTGACAGTCACACTGTGACAAAACAGTAACAAAATAGACAGTGATACTGCACAAAACAAGACATTTTGACCCGGAGACGTTATAGAAATATCTAATAAATAGTTATTATTTCATGAAAGAAATCAAATAATTTGAATTATGAAGCGAGTATGGAGAAGGGTTAATATGAATATTTCTAAATTATCAGTATATTTCTGGAAGAATCCTGAATAAAGATTTGAATCTCTTAAACAGCAGAAAATATTTGATCAGTCAACGTTTCGCCAATTCGGTCATTATTAGAAATGAAAAAAATAAAACAAACAACATAATATCATACAAATGGGGATCAAATATAGCACATCTTACATCAGCATTCTCAAATAATATCAACTACAGATAATACATCATCTCAAAACAGTATTATATACAAATATTTGCTAATAAAATTTTTTTATTTCTAAAATCATTAAAAATTGACTAAAATCAATAAAGTAACGGGCAAAATCAATTATAAAAACAAAAAAATAATATCTAAAATTGGTTAAAATATACTAAAAATATAAAGCTATGTTAAAAATTAGAGATCGAAGTCTATGCAGTAAAAGACCTACTCAAAGGATATTATCAATAATGTAAAAGAAAATGATGGATTCGATCAAACATTAAGCATGGTATTATAGTCGAATTGTATTTTACCGCTAGAAGTTGATGAGAAATAACTAAAAATCAATAAAAACCGCTAAAATTACTAAAAACCACTAAAATTATGGGACTTCAAGTTATGAATAATGTAAATATTTGGAATTTTAAAGGGGGAAAGTGTGATCAGAATTGTGCTCCAACTGCGACGATTATGCTCATATTAGTTACTGTTAATATTATCTATCATCCGATGATGGCAAACATTCTAATATTCAAAATTATCTTAAATTCTAATTCTAAATTATCAGTATATTTCTGGAAGAATCCTGAATAAAGTTTTGAGTCTCTTAAACAGCAGTAAATATCTGATCAGTCAACGTTTCGCTAATTCGGGCATCATTAGGATTGAAAAAAAAAACAACAATATAATATCATACAAATGGGGACCAAATATAGCACATCTTACATCAACATTCTCAAATAATATCAACTCTAGATAATAAATCATCTCAAAACAGATTTATATACAAATATTTGCTGATAAAGCGTTTTATTTTATTTCTAAAATCATTAAAATTGACTAAAATCAATAAAGTAACATGTAAAATCAATTATAAAAACAAAAAATAATATCTAAAATTGGTTAAAATATACTAAAAAATATAAAGCTATGTTAAAAATTAGAGGTAAAAGACCAGTAAAGCAGTAAAAGACCTACTCAAAAAATATTATCAATGAATTGAAAGAAAATGATGGATTCGGTTAAACATTAAGCATAATATTATTGCCGGAGTGTATTTTGCCATTAGAAGCTGATAAGAAATGACTAAAATCAATAAAAACCGCTAAAATTACTAAAAACCATTAAAATTATGGGACTTCAAGTTATGAAAAATATAAATATTTATAGTTGATCAAGAGGTACGCAGACGAGAGACCTCTACGTGCTGAGTAAAATGAATGGTTGGAACCGTAGGAGAAGAAGTCCAGGTGAGAAGAGGAGATTTTTTCAAATTTTTCCTAGTGATTCTGGATGATCATATGAGGCCGGAGGAGTTCGGTTATTCTCGAATCGGGAGCATCCTAAGGCAGATTAGGGAGATCGAGGTGGGGCCCGAGGAAAAACGAGGACGAACGAGCGTCACCGAGGACAATGATCGGGGCCCGGCCGCTCTGCTCCGAGGGTATCCGAGAGTAGCCGAAAGGAGCCGATGATATCGCAAGATCTGATACGAGTGCAATTAGGAACCAGGATAGTTAATTATAATTAAATCAAGTTCAGAAAAGGGGAAAACAATTTAGGAAAGGCAAAAAATCAGTTGAGAAGACTATATTTACATAAAATTTAAATATTGGGAAGGTTATAGAAAACGTAAACAAATAGATAGGTAAATGTAAACATTGGGAAGGTTGCATAAATCATAGACATTGAGAACATTATGTAAACTAGCCAGGAAAATCCCCTACTGGAGTAAGGTGCTGCGCCCTAGCGGACAGAAAATGTATAAACATTGAGGAGGTTATAGAAAATTTAAAAAAGAAATAGATAGGTAAAGGTAAACATTTGGAAAAATTGCATAAAATGTAAACATTGAGAACTGAAAAAGGTACAAAACTTTAGCTAATAATAATGACGTCATCTATCCAGATATTATGAAATGATTAAAAGGCTCTTTATCATTGTTTGTAAATGATAAAAAACTTTAAGGATTTAATATTTAATTCTTTTACGGCGTTTTAATAGTTTATACTAGAGAATAAAAATACATATAAGATTAAAAAGTTGTTTTGTTTATGTTTCAGCGAGATGAGTAATGATAGAGGATTAACAGTTCAAAGTCCATTGTTAACTTTTAAAGGAAGGATTAAGAGATAGAGCATTATTGCGAAAGCTAAATTTGTTTACTTTTTAGCGGAAGTCCTAAATCATTCTTTATGTTTTGGTATTAACAGCTCAAAGTCCAAAAGCCCTTAAGGGATTAAGAAATAGTATTAATTAATATTCATTAATTAAAATTTACTGCGACATGTTCGCAGTTATTAATACCGACTCGTGTACTTTGAAAATATTTCAAAGCTATGAAAAGGTGCAACCTCTTTGGCCAACGTGATACCATCGTTTTGATTTGTTAATATATTTTAAAGATTAAAAGTTCGATAGGAACTTAATGGATTAAAAGTTAATCCTTTTAAGACCATTATTTAACTATGAGAGAATAAAAATACGTAGAACATTGACAAGTTAATCCTTTTAAGACCATTACTTATACTATCAGCCATTAAAAATATATAGTACATTGAAAAGTTGTTTTGTTTATGTTTCAGCGAGATAAGAAAGGTTTGGGATTAAGAGCTCAAAGTCCAAAAGCAGTTATAGGATTAAGAAACTATGCTATTTATTTATATGTTAGAGATAAACAGTTCAAGGTCCATATTTGTATTTCACCTGGACATAATCCAACTTGTCTATACAAGATGCAACCTGTTTACATGTTGATACAGCTACATATTGTAAAGGTTATGTAAACATTGAGAAGGTTGCACAAACACGAAAACAATGTAAAGGTTATGTAACCTTTGAGAAGGTTACAGAGTATAAAGTGGGCACCGGACCCTTCATCGTATAGGTTATGACTATATAACCATAGAGGAGGTTACAGACTATAAAGTTGATACCTGACCCTTCGTCGTATAGGTTATGATTATATAACCGTTGGGGAGGTTGCGTACTATAAAGTGGGTACCTAACCCTTCAACAAAACCTCAAGTCCCTCAAACAGTAGAAAAACAAAATGGCGGCATAAGAAAAACAAAATGGCGATGTATAAAAAGCAAAATGGCGGTCGGGTACACTCATGCTCTATAAGGTTGGTGTCTAACCCTTCAACAAAACCTCAAGTCCCTCAAACAGTAGAAAAACAAAATGGTGGTGTAAGAAAAACAAAATGGCGGCCGGGTACACTCATGCTCTATAAGGTAGGTACCTAACCCTTCAACAAAACCTCAAGTCCCTCAAACAGTAGAAAAACAAAATGGTGGTGTAAGAAAAACAAAATGGCGGCCGGGTACACTCATGCTCTATAAGGTAGGTACCTAACCCTTCAACAAAACCTCAAGTCCCTCAAACAGTAGAAAAACAAAATGGTGGCGTAAGAAAAACAAAATGGCGGCCGGGTACACTCATGCTCTATAAGGTGGGTACCTGATCCTTCAATGGGTGGAGGGTGTAAATCTTGTGGGCGGAGCATAGATCAGGAGGTTCCATGGGTCACGTGACTGGATCACGTGACTAAAACATGTGGGCGGAGCATAGACCAGGAGGTTCCATGGGTCACGTGACTGGATCATGTGACTAAAAAGGGGCGGGGCTTAACGGTCACGTGACCAATAAGGGGCGTGGCCTAGCAGTTAAGGTTAGGTCGAGGTGAGACCACGTGGTGGTTAAGGTAGGATCGAGGCAAGACCACGTGGCAGTTAAGGTTAGGTCGAGGCAAAAATTCAAATTCAAATTTCCCGCCATAGGTCACGTGACCAAATGCTGGCTTCTGATTGGCTGCTCCTAGAAGTGCGCCAGCTCGCCCATTTCCCCTCTACTAATTCCAAAACACTATGTGGCTACTTCATTGATTATAAGGCGGCATATGATTCGGTTTTGAGAGAGGAATTGTTCCAGGCAATGAAGGAGATGAATATTCTCTTAAAAATTATCAGACTCGTAATATGCACAATGAACGATACCAGCTGCAAAGTTAGAGTCAATGGCAAGTTAACCAGCGCATTTCAGGTAAACGATGGACTCAGGCAGGGTGATACTCTAGCCCCGCTACTTTTCAACATCATTCTTCAAACTATAGTAGCAAGAGCCTATCTGGATGAGGGAGGTAATATCTTCTACAAAGGGGCCCAATTATTAGCATATGCCGACGATGTGATGATAGCTGGAAGATCTCTTGTTAATGTTAAAAATGCTTTTGGGAAGCTGGAAAGGGAGGCCAGGAGATTTGGCCTAGAAATTAATGAAGAGAAGACAAAGATTATGATCTTGAGGAAAAAGAAACCCATGCGACCCTAGATGTGCTATACAATTGGAAACTACACATTCCAATGTGTTGCTAGTTTTAAGTATCTTGGTGCACAGTTTAATGAAGCATTGGAGGAGGAGGAGGAGATCCAGGCACGCATTATCGCGGCTAATAAAGCTTTTTTCGCAATAGCTCATCTTATGAGAAGTAGATTAGTTAGCCGCTTAACCAAGTTAAGGCTATATAAAACCCTCATTAGATCAGTGGCAGCATATGCAAGTGAGACATGGATATTAAAAAAATCAGCAGCTGAAAAGATCGACATCTTTGAACGCAAAATATTAAGGCGCATTCTGGGACCTGTGAAAGAAAATGGGGTATACCGTCTTAGAAAGAATAGAGAAGTATATTCCCTATATGACGATGTGAAGCTCTCCGACTATGTCAGATTACAACGTCTAAAGTGGTTGGGTCACCTCCATAGAATGGATGATGGCAGAACCGTCAAAGAGCTATATAAGGATTGCCCAGAAGGAGTGAGAGCTCGAGGGAGGCCACGAGGCAGATGGAAGGACAGCGTCTCAGAGGACCTTCGAAATCTTAACATGTCTCTGAGACTTGCTACGGACCGACAAGACTGGGCAAGAGTGATTGAGCAGGCCAAGGACCGCCTTGTGCGTCTGTCGCGCCTATGAAGAAGAAGAAGTTCTTTAAGGTTATTGCGAACACTAATTCTCCCTTATGATTTATTTTTAAATATTACATTTCGACCAACATTTCGAGATATTTTTGCTTCATCATTTAGGGTTCACATTCAAATTATTAGTTCAAATTTTTTTTCTATATAAAATTTCTGTAAGTATTCATCTTTTTCTAAATCTTTTTTATATCATGCATTCATATAACATATATATAACTATATATAATGACGAAATATATTTTAAATAGATGCATGGATATAAAAGGAAGAACACTTAAACAGATTTTATTTTTATTTTTTATTTATTTATTTTTTTTTTTTATATTGAACTAATAAGTTGAATGTGAACCCTGAAAATGAGTCGAAAATGTCTCGAAACGTTGGACATGATTCAATATTTTTAATAAAAAATGATAAGTAAAAATTAATATTCACAATGACCTTGAAGAACTAGAATATTTCATAGTATAGTTGAAAAAAATTAAAATTTTCAATATAGTTGAGAAATCCGGTCAAAATAGTATAGTGATTTTAGATTTTTCCCCCTCCAATAAATTGCTCTAACAATGTCCCCTGTATGGCGACCTGAGATCTTTAAAGTAAGATTTAAAAGGCAATACGTAACAGCTTAAAGTCAACACTGTAACCTGTCTAGGTATAAAAATTACAAAAGTCTCGACTATTAGAGGAATTGACGAGTATAAGGACAGTTAGTTGATAATTAGACGGCGTGTGGAGGGGATCGATGAGGCTGGGGGGTAGGTAGCCATGGTAGCACGCTCCACGCTCCTGTCCCTTGTCTGGGTCAGGATCTCGTGTCCCGGCACTTGTGGATTCATCCAATAAATAGTAATTACAATAAAGATATATTATTCTGAGATAAATCTGCTTCATTCAACAAATATTATTCAAATTTACGATGGATACTTCGGAATGCTTAAAGGTACTTTTACGCCGAAATGTTACTCGGAAAAATGTTATTAGAAAATTTTTAATAAAATGTTGACATTAACATTTGAATGCCTATCGTTCACACCGGTCAATGAAATGTTCTGATGACATTATAAGTCTGGAATTGTCTAGATATTCTTAAACAATTGATAAAGGGTTATATGCTTATCTAAATGTGGACCCTGGAATTTAAGAAGGATGAAGGTGATGAAATTACAGAAACTTCAAAAAGAAAATACCGAAAATATTAATACTATGAATTTCTCGATTCTACGGAATTCCCGTGAATATTAACTTTTCAGAAGTTGTCTGTCAAGGGTCAGGTTCACTTTATTTCATTTTTAAAAAACGCAGAGGATATGGGATTATGGTCATTCCATGTTAAATCAACCAATGATCTGGAACTTGTCTCAGAATTCAATGATTTTAGTTCATATGTTAAGATAAAAAAATATAAAATTTCAGATTTATCCCATTTTTAGTGTTTAAGTTATAAATCTTTAAAAATAGAAAATCGGCTGTTGAACATCGCAAGGATTGTTAAGAGTTTTCTCAATATTTAATAGGAATATAAAACAACTAAAATGTAGTGGTTGGAGTTGATTCTCCCCCTCTCCAGAAAAAAAAATCCTCTTTTGAAGTGTTGACGAATAAAATAAATATAATAGTAATAATTTAGAATAAAGTAATTGCCACTAATGATTCATTCCACACCAAATCAACCACTAATTCTAGACTCGATGCTTTTCGAAATGAGACAAATTAGTGTTCACGTTCTATGCATAACAATAGTCGAACATTTAAAAATTCAGATTTTTCCATTGTTAGTTATTGAGTTATAAACTTAAAAAAATTAAAAATCAGCTATCATTCTCACGATTATTGGAAAACTTATTATTACGAAACTATTCGACCTAAAAAGCTATAAAATTTGTCATTCTGTTGACATACATTAAATAAAAGCTCCTGTAATTCTGAAAACAATGACAAAATTTTGAGCTCTATAGACAAATAGTTTTGGATTTTTAACCTTTTAAATTATTCAAGAATCGATATTTGATTTTCTTAAAAATTTTATAACTCAAGCACTAAAATTCTGAAATTTTGAATTTTCGACTATAGAGCATAAACACCAATTTTGGCTAATTTTTAAAAACACCGTGCCTAAAGTTATTTTTTATTGGTTGATTTGCTGTGGAATGGCTCATTAGTTGCAATTACTTGGTCATAAATTATTTTTATCTCATTCGTCAACACTTCAAAAGAGTGTTGTTTTTTTTTCTGGAGAAGGGGGAGAGCCAACTCCAACCACTACAGGTTAGTATTTATATATTCCTATTGGATATTGAGGAAGTTCCTTACAATCCTTGCGGTGTTCAACAGCACAGCTTTCTGGATTTTATTTATAACAGCTCTCGGGAGGCCAAATCGAAAAATAGACAAATACTTTCTCCAGACAGTAAAGGCCTTTTAACTCAGCTTCTCGAGCATGACATGTCCGATTTTTTTTTTCACACTCAATAATAATTATATTAAATAATTAATAGTTGACCCTAAAAATTATAAGAAGGAATATGGTCCGAAAGGTGGTCAAAAACAATGGATCATAAATAGTATAAATTAATAAATAGTTTTTACTATTTGTGATCCAATCTTTTTCACCGTTTCCCAGACCACCTCATTTCTTCAAATAATAATTATAATTATTATTGGAAAAATCTTAAGTGACCAGAAAGGGCATTGCAAAATATCAATGTTCTTAATCAGGAAAGAGATTGAATTTTAAGGACTGAAAAAGGAAGGAGACCAAGTAGGACTTGATGTCTGGAATAAGGAAATCTAAACTAATTTAGATCTAAACTAATTAATTTGGAGAACCTCCAGGTAGCCTAAGGGATAGTCATAAGAGATCCAAACGCCCCAAGTCATAAAGGGCTCAACTTAGTTGATTAATGGTAAGGAATACCTCTTGTTTGTAATTGCAGTATTTTGGATTTTTTTTTTTATTGAGCCAGATTTTTATTATTACAGTTGATTTCTAAAAAGTAACACTATCCAGTTTCTCGCTATTTCGTAAAGTACTCTCGAGTCTAGGAGAATACTTTATATACATATGTTTAGGAAGGATAGGCATCTCAAGACAATTAGTGTGAACAACAAAAATAAATAAATCACATAGACCAGAGAATTTGAGGTCAGAGTTTGCACGGTAGGCCAGTCAGACCTCTTATCTAGTGATATTTATTGCGGTATTAATGTGCTGCAACCTCCTTGTGTACTGGACTCGTAAACTGGTCGATGCAGGTCATGTTTATTCTGAATTCTATTATACGTGTTAGGGATCGAAATATTGTTAAGGAAAACTACTTGCTTAAATCTTTATGGCTCATCTATAAAATGTCAGACAAAATAAGCAATATGATAAACAGTCAAAATAAATCTCAATCCGGTAATATATGCTCCCGCCCTTCTGAGCTCTATACTCATTGCCATAAAACTGCTGCATTTGACAGGCCCTTCATTAACTGAGCTACATTTTATGGGCATCTGTCCCACCCATAGTCTGCATAGTTCACTCTGTATTCTACAATTAAATCTCGTCTGCTATTTCTCCAAGAATCATTGTTCCCTTGTTAATAAGATTTGTTAATAAGAAGTAAGTTTTTTTTTTAGTTTTTTTATTTTTACTATAAATAAAAATATGTAGAATGATTATGGCCAAACTATTTGAGTTACTGTATCATTCCTGTAATATATTCTTAGGAGTCAATAGTACCAAGATAAATAAAAAAAAATAAAATTTACATTTTAAAATAAATTTAACGAAAACCGACGATAAAAAATGAAACTGCCAGAACCGCAACAAAAACAATTAACAATTAAAACAGTTCATCTATATATCAAAATAAACAAACATTTAAAACTCGATCAGGATTGATGTATTTATTATAATTTATTCGGTTAATGTTAAACGATGTATTTTACCTATCTAAGTATATATCTGTACGTCAGTGGTAAACTGTCGTAAGTACAATTTGGATATTATTATAGTATTTGCACTACTCTGGCCATATTTTATCGTAAGTGACCTAAAATGGTAATTAAATATGTGATACAAACTATAAAGATTAACAATTATCCAGAGCAAGAAGTACAATCTAATCAGATACTTCTTCTTTCTCTCCTGTAAAATTTTTAAAATGTTACTTCCGACAGTTTTATATTTCCTTTATAACAGGATCTCTGAATTCTTCGTTAATAATTCTTCGAATTATTCTCTGAACCAAGCGATAAATTCTACTAAAGTATCATTGAGAGCAATAATTTTAAGCGACTTCTATGCATTAAAGTTCTGTTCATTATGTAATTTGTCAATAACGTATATTATAAGTGAAGTAAAATGGTTAGACAATTTTTACTTCCTTGTACGAAGTAAAGTAAGTATTGTATTCGCGAAAATTTTCGGTTTTCAGATTTCAACGAAAATATACATTTTGACCATCCCTGAATCCATTTTTACTAGTTTCGTCGTGGCGTCTCTACGTACGTACGTTCGTATTTCGCATATCTCAAAAACGGTTTGCCGTAGAAAGTTAAAATTTTGTATTTAGGATTGTTGTAAAATCTAGTTGTGAACCTCCCTTTTTGGTCACTGCTTGATCACCGAAAGTGGTACTTTACTTGAAGGTCATAATTGATTTTTATCAAAAATTATATTAAAATACTATGCAAAACTTCTCAAATTTAGTATTTATAACTTCTATATTGATTTAAATAACATACTAGATTTTGGTCTAAATTGGAAAACCGGAAGTGGTACTTTACTTGAAGGTCATATTCGACTTTCGTCAAAAAATATATTAAAATATAATGTAAAACATCTCAAATTTGGTAAACAGGACTTATATATCGATACAAATGTATTTATTAGATTTTGGTTAAGATTCGTGAGCGGAAAAGGGTACTTTACTTGAAGATCATAATAAGCTTACATCAAAAATTATATTTAAATTAAAAGAGAAATCATATGTTTCGGTAATAAAGGTTACAAACGCAATTTGGTTTCCAATCCAATTAAAAATTTTTATTACTTGTTTTAAGTGTTAAAATTGAGTCTAAAATACTAGTTTTCCTCCTCATTTGTGAGATCAACAAGTCTTCATCATGAGAATAAAATATTAGTTACGTGGGTTTTTCCGCTTAAAATGTCGAAACTGTCGATTTCTAATGCTTTATCCAGTGATATTGACAGTTTTATTGTTGTCATGGAACATGAAGGAATATCTTGGAAACTACATATAATATAAAACGACATATAATAACGGAATCAGACCTCCAGTGACAAGAGTATGTGTTTGTGCGTCAATAGATGGATGACGGGACGCCGAGTGTCGTTTTTACTGCAATCTTCGGAAACTAGTAACCAAATTCAGTATCACTTTTTGAGCCACGGATTTATAATTTAATAGGCGTACAAGGAAGTCATGTGTTGCCCACATCAGATATTTTCTTCTGGAATGACAGTATTTCAGCTCCATTATAAAAAAATCTGGTGCGGTGCGCGCGCATCACACAACTTTCCGTTACCGCCCTATAATAATTATCTTTTTAATATAATTCTAAAGAGTTCACATAAACAATACTTGAAATAAACTCAGCAGCATTCAATTCTTCTCCCACTGAAGTATAATAAAATAGTTTTTAAAACAATTTTAGTACAATTCTGTACACTGTCTATATATTTTAACTTTGTCAAGTTGCAAATATATTTTAAAAGTTGCTGGTTTAGTTTCTATGGAAACATTTTCTTTCCATTTAATAATGTGAAAGTAGAAATTATTATTATAATAATGTATTATTATAATATATAATAATTATACATCTAATAATGTATTATTAGAAATTTTCGCTTTTATATTCTTAAATTACTTTATTACAGAGCGTATTGTTTACAACAGATTGGCGGATTGGTGGGAGGAGGTTCGGTCGCTTCTATCTCCTTTCGGATGCCCTTAGTTATCCATCTATTTTATGCTCTTCATAAAATACACTGTATCTTTGCTATTACTTGTCCGATTTTGATGATTCTGTTATTGTTTTTTAGATAATTTAATTATCTTTCATAAAAGTCTATAGATGATTTACCATAAATTGCACGCTTTTGATGTTATGCGTAAATGAAATATTCTTTTCATCATAACATTTTCCCTGCAATTCCTCAGTGATGTACCATATATATGAAAAGTTAAAGACTTTTATGAAGAATAATTTAGGCAAGTTTCATCAAAATCGTTACAGCCGTTTTCGAGAAAATTGTAAACAATAGTAATATTCATGATATAATTACCATTTCCGGTTAGTCCGATGCGCTGTATCTTTACTATTATTGATCCGATTTTGATGATTCTTTTTTAGATGATTTAATTATCTTTCACAAAAGTCTATAGATAATTTACCATTAATTAAAATATTCTTTTCATCATAACTTTTTTCCCTGCAATTCCACGGTGATGTACCATAAATATGAAAAGTTAAAGCTCTTTATGAAGAATAATTTAGGCAAGTTTAATCAAAATCGTTAGAGCCGTTTTCGAGAAAATTGTAAACATGTGTAGAAACGATTATATAAAGTGGCACTTCCGGTTAGTCGATTTTGTAAAACATGTATTTCCGTTGAAAACTCGAATTCGAAAATTTTCACGATCGCAATACTTCCCCTTACTATATACTTCGTATATAGGTAAGGGAAAGTAAAAAATATTATTTTAATTTAAATTTTTTTGAAAAATAAAAGGCTATTAATTTCAATTTAAATAAATCATACAAAAAAGGTAAGTTGGTCTAAAACACTATTAATTTAAATACCATCATCCAACATTGAACGAAAACATTCCAACGTCTATTACAGAGCGCACGCTTAATCAACATCTACATTATGTAGATTGATTAGGGACGAACAAAGGAATGAAACATCTATTCAACAGTAAATAATTGATGATTTTCCAAATCAATATTAACAGTCTGGTATTAATACTGTTGATATTAACAATCCTATCTGTGATTAACTAATAGCTCATAGAAGTTCGGCAAAGCTCTGATTGACATTTCCGTACAATGAATTATAAAGCATAGATTAGGGTGATAGGCGATTGGGGTTAACTGTTGCAGTCTTCACGATCGATTCTCGAAGTAGAGTATCACAATACGAAAAAGCTACATCTTTTAACAAGAGAAGCGTTTACTTACTTTTTTGTTTCAAAACAGAGCAAATATCGATCTAATCATGAATCGAATCGAGGCAGTATAAAAAAAAAACAAAAAAAAAACGTGTGAGCAGCAGAGCTCCGTTATTTTCAATAAAATACAAAATTGAAATTTCAAAATGGTGGGGTTGGGAGAAAAAAGTTGAAAGCATTCCACTAAAATAAACTCAATTCACATACAAAGTTTCAACCTTTTAATTCAATTCTTAAGGGCCTTTAGAGGTGCAAGAAACATTAAAAACCGCGGTGTGTGGAAGAAAAGAGCTGAGACCCCCAAAAGGCACTTCTCTAACTCAAGATGAAGGTGTGCAAAATCTTAATAATCACGAAGAGAAAAAAAAACACAGACATTTTGACTGAAATATACCCACCCTTCTATTGTATATACGGGATTATGAACCGGGTGTATATACCTTCATCCCTTTCAGATGACCTTCGATATAGTGCAAAAGATTATATATAGCGGGAAAAATACAAATAAAAATTGTGTAACATTTAGAGCTTATTGATCATAAACATACATTTTGAAAAAAAAAAATTATTCATTAAAAAATGAAATGAGGTTGAAAGTAAAAATCAACTCAAAATATTTCATTGAACGCATTAAACTATAAAATAATATTTTAAACTTAAATAATGGTGTTTTCAATTATTCACAAAGTAGCGAAATTTATACCTTTTGGTCACCTGATTAGCTTAACAATGATATTATTATAACTTTAAAAACAATTTATTATTATCTTTTTCAAGACAGTTTTTATCAAGTTACTCCTTAATTTATAAATAACAATAATTTCAAGTAATTATATCAAATTATCGGCTGATTTATGTTGCTTGAAAATAAAGGTGATTAAAAAAATCATATTATAACATAAAAATCTAATTTGATTTTTGGTAAAAGTTTTTTTTCTAGCACCAAAATGTAAGCCACATTAAGTATATTTTATAACGTAATGTGAATAAAACTTTGAGAGCTCTGTGTTTACAAAATCACGTTTAAAACGCTGCAAACTATTACGCTATGATTTATAATTTCCAAATAGTTATCAAAATATTAAAAAAATAATTCCAAAACACTTTATATTCGTCCTCTTTCTTCATAAATGGCCGAGATATGGACGTATGATGCTCTTTAATAGCCACCATTTAATGGATGAAGGTAATGTTGATTAGGAAGAATGATCGTAGTTGACCCGCCGGATCCTCCACATTCGAAAGTCTGAGTATCCGGAAGGTTTTTCTGTCTGCTAAGGCCAAGATTTCTACCATTAGACCAGCTTAAGTAGATGTACCTAAGGGATCAGTACTTCCGCCACTGTTTTATATAAAATAAATACACACGATATTCCAAACAGCTCCAAAATTCTGACAGCAACGTATGCAGACGATACCGAAATTTTAACAAAGCATCAAAATCCAGCCCACGCCTCACAGGCTTTACATCATTTAACTAAACTTCGTGACAGGTGCAAACTTTTGAAAATTCGACTAACCAAGACAAATCCCTCATATTACTATTACTCTTCGTCAAGAAACCTGTCCTCCAATATACCTCAACAATGTTGTAATTCCGCAGAGGAAATTGGCCTTTCTGAAATTTCATAGAAGAATGACACAGAATCCACACAAAGATAAAAAAAATAAAATAAATAAAACTTTGAACCAAAGACTAAAGTTATTATACTCACTTCTATCAAGGCGTTCAAAATTGAAACTGAGATAGAAGTTGAACACTTAAACTTACTTATTCAAGCCCATCTGGACCTACGCTTCACAGATTTACGGGACAGCCAAAAGGACACACATACAAAAACTTCAAAAATTTTCATTCACAAACTTTTAGGACTATCACCAAAAGTCCATGGTACACCAGCAACATTAACTTACATACAGACCTTAATATGCCAACAGCTAACGAACTCAAATGCGACCCATTATAAACAATTTCACGATAACTTACACGGACATCCTAAGACACTCATACAAGACATGACTACAACGAACATGCCTGACAATACTAGTAGAAGGCTGATGAGGTATCTCCTTGCCTAATAATACCCAATAATCAAGACAGGAAGAGGTGTCGTTGGGTATTACACTCTATCATGCCAATCATGCCACAATATCAATTTTTTAGCCAGCAAATTCACTTAATGTCAACATTGACAGGTGTGAATATAAAAATAGAGCCCAAAAAAAAAAAAAAATGTTTTTCAGAATTTATTATAAAATCTCAGCTTATGTATAGGTTATAAAAATAAATGCATCTGGAAAATGAGCAACAATTCTCTTCCAATAACTTCTTACTTATATAGTAACTATAATACGTTAACGTTTCAAGGATTTATCACTTTTCTTAGAACATATTTCTGAAAAACTGATAATCCGCTATACCAAACAATTTATAAGATAATTTTTATAATCAGTTGACATCCGCATGATGGTAAAGAAGGATCAATCTAATTAGGGATTAATATAAATTAATAGAAGTGGCAAATAATTTATCAATCCCTATTAATATTTATAATTTCATTAAGTTTCATTTTTATACAAAATTACTTTTCAATAATATTTCAGGTATCATGAGGTCAACAATAATAGCTAGTTATGTTATTTAAATCATTTTGCTAGATACTTGGCCATTAGTTCAACTTATATTAAGATCCATAGCTGGAAAGTACGCAATGGACTTAGACATCCTGCAATTCCTCTGACTAATATTTACTGTAAGATTTAATTATTCTCAAACATATTATAATTACTAATTACATTTAATTTCACTATTCATTATTGTAATGATTTTTATCTTTTATATAATTATTTGAATTTATATTATTGTTATAATTATGATTAAAAAGTTTTTATTTTATTCATAATAGCGGCATAATGGATTCCCAGATTCTTGGTATCATTTTTATCGTTAACCGTTATATTGTTGTTTTTAGTAATGTTAATAGCTTCTGATAATATCTATTGTTTGTTCTTTGGGCACTGCATAATATTATAAATCTATCAAAATTAAGTTTGTATCGTAATTTAATATTTTTTACGTCATAGATATGCTGTTTATACGTATTTCCAATGTAAACCTTTTATTACAAAAACAAACAATTTGCACTGTCTAAAAATGAATGTACAATTACAAAAATGAATGTAATTAATTTATAGGTATTAATTATAATTATTAATTATAGGCATAAGGGAATATAAATCATAGTAAGATATAATAAAGCAATGCATACATCTTGAATTGAACAGCTTTTTGTTCAAAGATCATGGTTAATGAACATAGGACGGAGAATGTTTTTTAGTTAGGTGGAGATATGAAACGGAAAACTTCCTTTGATATTGTCTGTAGTAATGAGAAACAAATTGAGACAGGAAAGACAATATCTCTGTGAGTTGATGTAGGACCACTCTAGCTATCATAATCGTATTTAAATTAAATTTGATAGACTGTTACGATCAATCCTTCTTTTATTTCTCTTACCCGTATCCCTCGTATTAAAATTTTGGAGTAATATACGTCTCGTTTTGGCCTTCAAAATATTGAAGTGAAAAGTATATTGAAATCAATTCTAAAATTGAAGGTTTCTTACGACAATTATTTATCTAATTGTAAAATATTTGCTTAAGCAGTTCTTTACATTCATATTTGACTGATGCCTTGTACTCTAAACTCTTGTAAAAATTGCTCTTATTTATTCCAAGCACTATTCAGTTATCTCTGGATACTGCTTACTTCTCAGGTAATCGATTTTAAAATGTTTTAGTTTAAACTGTTGGAGGACATCATTTGGTTAACCTATTTTCGTTAATACTATTATCTCCACGTATTTTGAAAATTCCAAATATGTAAATAGATCATTTTTCATTACTGAAAGCCACGGAATGCTTTTATTCAGAAAAAAATGTGAAATTACTTGAAAGTCTGGTAAAAGGTCAATTTTTTTTTTTTTACCAAATAAATAAAAAGTTTCGTTTAAAAACGATCTCGTTAAAATAAATATACTAATTTTGAATGTTTTATGCGTCTATAATATTATCTATATTGTTGTTTGAATGTTAAAAAATTTATAGCCTATAAGAGAATGATGAAAGTATACCATAAATACACTGGCAGCAATCGATTCTGTAGTTGTAAAAGCTAAACTTTGCGGAATTTGCGAGCGTTGCAAGTTTTTTGAGTCATTTTTGTTTATTTCAATTTGCTTTAGGTCGGATTATGCATTTTAAAACTGTTGACTTTTATTGGGAAGTAGGAGTGAAAGAAGGGCAAAATTAAGTTTATCTTTCCTAGGCAAAAATCCTAGTTCCAGCACTGACAGTATCAAAAAAATGCTCTAACGATTTTGATGAAACGCCTACAATATTCTTCTTAAGTCCTTTAAAATTTTCCTATACAGTACATCACCGAGAAGAAGTATGAAGAAAATAAAATTTTATTTGAGCATAACTCAAAAATTATACGTAACAATTTCCTACAAAACAGAAAAAAAACGTCGAAATTGGACCATTATTAACAAGATACAGCGTATCGAACTTTCTAATCACGTTTATGAAGTATTCTAGGCATGTTTCTATGGAAACCCGTATAATTTCCGAATAACATGAAAACTATGCGTCTCCGGATAATTCCAGTTGTTCAAGCTAAACATAAAATATCTGATGTGGACAACACATGACTTCCTTGTACTCCTATTAAACTATAAATCGTTGGCTCAAAAGGTGATCCTCAATTTGGTTACTAATTTCCGAAAATTGCAGTATCTCAAAATTGCAGTAAACGAAACTCGGCGCCGCGACACCCATCTATTGAAGCACACACATACTCTTGTCTCTGGAGGTCTCATTCCGTTATATGTCGTTTTTTTTTTCAGTAGATAACTAGTTTGCAAGAGATTTCTTCGTGTTCCGTGACAACATTAAAACTGTCATTATCACTAGATAAAGCATTAGAAATCGACAGTTTCTAAATTTTAAGCGGAAGAACCCACTTAACTTATATCTTATTCTCCTGTTGCAGACTTGTTCATCGCACAAATGGGGAGGAAAACCAGTATTATATGCCCAATATTAACACTTAAAATAAGTAATAAAAATGTTTAATTAGAGTATAAACAAAATCGCGTTTGTAACCTTTATTACCGAAACATATGATTTATGTATTTAATTTAAATATAATTTTCTATGTAAGCTTATTATGACCTTCAAGTAAAGTACCGTTTTTGGCTCACCAATTTTAAACAAAATATAGTAAATACATTCATATCAATATAAAAATCCTATTTACCAAATTTGAGATGTTTTACATTATATTTTAATATAATTTTTGATGAAAGTCTAATATGACCTTCAAGTAAAGTACCGTTTTCGGCTCACCAATTTTAACCAAAATATAGTAAATACATTCACATCAATATAAAAATCCTATTTACCAAATTTGAGATGTTTTACATCATATTTTAATATAATTTTTGATGAAAGTCTAATATGACCTTCAAGTAAAGTACCGTTTTCGGCTCACCAATTTTAACCAAAATATAGTAAATACATTCACATCAATATAAAAATCCTATTTACCAAATTTGAGATGTTTTACATTATATTTTAATATAATTTTTGATGAAAGTCTAATATGACCTTCAAGTAAAGTACCTCTTTCGGTTTTTCAATTCACTTCGTACAAGGAAGTAAAAAGAAAAAAACTTATCGGACCGGTATTAGCAAAAGATATGCTTTTTGCAACCAAAGTGGTAATAAAAGTCGTATAATTTCGCGATATTTCTTTTTTCTCTACCAATTCACTTTCAAATTATATTTAATTATCGTTTGTTTATTCGTGAGAGTGAGAATTTAATTTAATTTTAATGGAAATAAATTAATTACAAACTATTGAAATAATTGCATGTACTTTGTTATAAATATAACAGTATAATACATTTATTTTACTTACTTCTGAATGATATTTCTAAAACGGTTTATATGGAACAGACAAACTAAATATGCAGTGGAATACAAATCATAATATACTGGATAATATTGTCCATTCCGATTTAATAACTAGCCTAGATTCTATCTAAGCCTGTGTCAATGCTAAAACCGACTATTTTTGTTATAAGAACCTCTCGAAGGACCTCTATCCTCGCCAAAGCTTGTATTATTTATAGAGCGTTATAATATATGTATAAATTATACGTAAATTATATCCTCCTCCTCCCCTCTTATCCAACCCATCCTTCCTTACGCGATTCCTAATAGGCTTTCGGGTACAACTAGCTTCAATATTTTCATTATATTAATTAATCATTATTTTCATACAAAATAATGGTATTTTCGGATCAACTAAGAGCTTTTATAATATAATCAGCAATTAAAATATTATAATATTGTTGATAGAGAATGGGAGGCATAAATAACGCCTTTTCCAGTGAAGATTTCTGGTTTTGTCTATTTTCTCGGTAACGATTTACGTTAACCGTGCTTCATGGGAAACATTCATACTTTAAAGGGAATTTCATAGCAGGTTCCAGCTTTTTGTTATGGCAACTGTTAGAGAAATAATTTGAGTGAGGTGGTGCGGTTATTAAAAGACGGACGGAGAGCATTGGCTGGGTTGACAGAACGCTTCGGGAAGTCCTAAACCGCCAGGGAGTCCCAGATTCTCTGCACCACCAAATATTTACACAACCATGAATTAAATCTCGCCAAGTGAGATATTCCAGTAGCCAAGACGAAAGTTGATAACAAATCATCCAATGTTATTTCGTCCATAATAGTTCGATGCTTCGGAAAATAGTTTGATAAGGTAGATCCAAGACCAGTAAAACATTAGTGAGAAATTATCACACGAGGTTATGAATTTAAAATGCGATGTGCACCTATTGAATCTGAGGATAGATTCTAATAACAATTAGAAAATTTCATACCTTCATTTCTTATTTTTTTTTTTACTTTCCAATCAAAATTTTCCTGTGTTATATGTATAAGTAATTGACAATCCGTACATTATGTAAGTATACAGGAAAATCAGGAATGAGGAAGGGCAGTGCACAGTAACATCTTGAAAGGCCTGATTTAGTTACATTGGTTAGGTAAGGAAGGAGATCTTTCAACCAGCAGCATTTTAATGTACTCTCCGTTTTGCAAGGAATATCGTTGGTAAAGAGTCCAATATGTATTGGTCAACTGTCGGCAGATTTAACTCGGTCATAAAATTGTGCCCGTCACTCACCAAGGTACTTTTGTTATCAGTCGTAATATTATAAATTGAAAAATCCGTCATTTTGGTATTGGGGTAATTTTTGTTAAACCGTGTATTTATTTGTAGGTGTGTATTTAGTTACTGTTTCAGATATAATTTTTAAGATTTGGAAATCGTTATAAATTAGTTTTCTAATCTTCCGTTTCATTTCAATACGAAAGTAGTTATTAAATATTTACTCTAATTCTAACCATACGACATACGGAATATGGTGAAAAAATTGATTATATGTATCAACTTGGATTCAGGCAATGGCGGTTTATTACACAAGCCTGCGATGGTAGCGTTTTTTAGTTTTTGATAACTGATTCTTATGTATTTTTTATCGCTGAATCCGAATAAAACCTTCATTTTCTTCCACCACGTCAAGATTTTTAGGAAATTACAACTTTCAATATTTGTAAAATGCTCAAAAATTGCGGAAATATGAGACTTCATATTAGACTCAAAATGTTTTTCTCTTATAATACAATATGGCTCATTCTATGTAATCTTATAGTTTTTTTCACAATCGGAAGCTAACCGATTTGTTCGAGACTTACATCTTACCAACGAAAATTCAGAATTGCTCGATTCAAGTTTTAAATTCCTGGTTTAGGCACTGATAAAAGGATTTTTTTTTCCATATTTGCGATATATTTATTTCCATATTGCGGAAAATCCTGACGTGATGGGAAAAATGAAGGTCATTTGCGTATCCAACACAAACAAATTACATAGGAATCAATTACCAAAAGGTAAAAAATGTGTCACAATCCAAATTTTGCATGCGCATTTTATTAAACAATTATTCCAATATGGCAAATATTAGAAAATAAGTTAGAAAAAATAAGTGCAATAAACAGGCTGTAAATGTACCTAACATTGCATACGAATAATGAAATTATAGTCCGTTCGCCAAAAGAATGCCGTTGGGTATGGGGAACAACACGAATAAACAAGACACTTCGTACAAAAATCCTAGACCAGAATGCCTAAATGGCAAATTAATTTATTATGATTTATTTTTATTTTTAAGCGAGCGGACTATGGTTATAATCTGGACATTTAGTCACCTTTGCTTGGCTCTGAGCCATATGATTTGGTACTGTGCAGAACAATGCAAATAGGATGTAATAACGAATAAGATCTAGAAATTAATTCGGTCATCAAAAAATATGTGATAATTATCAGATACTGTGAAGACTTTGATGATACAAATTAATAAGGGAACAAGCGTTGACAATTTGTAATATATAAGTGCAAGATATAAAAATAATATCATTTAGGATGGTTGTTGTTAAATATGGACGAAGAAGAAGGTAAGGGCGGCAGATCCCTTCACCCTTTAATGGTGATCGATCCCCACTCCATAAATTAATACTTCTTCGTATGAATTTGTTGACCGCAATCCATCATTTAACCACAACCAATAGTTTCAAAAGTTTTGTAGAACCCCTCTTGTCGGGATCCACCATATTCGAAATCCTGATCATCCGCAACTTCTTTTTTTTTCGTTTAGGTACTTTTGTTTTTATACACAAGTTTTTCATTTTAACTGCATAAATATGATCAATCGCTTGCTTACGTAAGTAGCTGTCCGTAATCGTTGTCATGGCAATTTCATAACTCTGGAAGCAAGTTTACTGCGCAAACGTTAACGTTTATTCTCGTTTCGGGGAGAAATGAGAACAAAAAAGTTTATTAACTTCATTTATGAGGTTTTTTTGTATTTTAGAGGATTGGTTATTATGTGTTTTAGATGCATTTGAGCAGCTAATTTTTACTAAAAAATAATTTTTGCTAGAAGAAATTGGATTAAATAAATCGATATATAAAGTGAAAAGTGACGATAAGTCTGATGATAGAAGTAAGCACCCAGCAATCTCTATCGAAAAACATTTTTTTTGCCCTCTTCTTTGATAAATGTTATTAATACCAAGATTTTTTATTCATTGATAATACCATCACTTATCCGAAATTTCGTGATATCCGGAATAATATGGCCAGGATTATTCCGGATAAATGGAGGTCCAAATATCCCAAAAAAATTAAAATAAAAAATAAATATCTATCTCTAAAAGGAATATCAGGCGGAATTATCAGAAAATCCAGACAATCAAGAAAATTTTCTCTTAATTCCTTAAATATGACATGAATCCCTTTTATAGGTATAAAATTTATAGTATAATAATATAAACACAATTTTAAGTAAATACGTATGTAACAAGGATAACGTTAATCAAAACCAAATGCAAAGGCTTACAAGGTTCCATACCTGGCCTGAGGTCGAAGCTAGGATCACAATGTCGCACTGTTATTAACTAAGATAAAGAGATAAAGGCTAGGAACTGATGGTGTAGTTACCTTGGAGGCGCTGTTGTTTCAGAAGGTCTAATGGTCAACTCCAGATATCCCTCGTTCCTGCACCGTATGTGTAGCAAGAGAATCTCAACAACTTTCAGTTATTATTAAATCCTTTAATATTACCTCATTTTTGCCTTTCATTATTTACATTTTTATTACATCTTACTCTTTAAAATGATATAATATGAAAAAAATTTAATAGCGAAACTAAATTTCATAGCTTAAAAAAAAAAAAGAAGAAAAAAATCCGTTTACGTTACACAAAAAAATGTAGTGACAGCCATGTAAAATGGGGGATATGATAGCCTAATTTTTATTTCTAAATTACTTTCTTCTCACGTAGACAGAAAGATACTGGAGAGTGCCAGCCAGATCTCACCTTTTATTATATATTCCAGCTCCTTTAAAATAGAGAAAGAGTCTCAGAGATTCCGTAGGGCTAACTATAAAAATTAAATATGGAATTACTGTTGAATTATTGACTGAATTACTGGTATTAAATCCATCGATACACAGATTGTTATTTTCTATTATTTGTATTTTGTTCTTTTTATAACAAACTTACTGTTATTGAAGAACGGATGCCTTACTGAAAGGCCTATTACGAATATCGGCGTCCAGGGAACAGAACTAAAGACAATTATGAAATTATGTTATAACATTGCCTGAAGAAATATGGATATATTCCATATTTCTCCAGTCTCTATATATTTTAATTTTTTTCGGTTGGCTTATAACAGGGCTTGAAGATCTTTAGCCGCCTTTACCAGCTTCCTCCACCCATGTCTATCTTGGTAAGCGATGGCTTTTCAGTTTATTCAGCCGCGTCCTTCTTAATCCTGTCCACCCATCTGCGTTTCGGCCTCCCTCTGGGTGTAAGTACTTGCCATATGTCCTGTCCAATATAATATTTTTGCTTTTTTCATTTCGATCGATCGATTGCTGCGGAAATTATTTCTTTATTCGTCTTTCTTCTCTATATCTCTAATTCCTTATCCAATTTTGGGCCCACTTAGAACTTTTCGTTCAAATTTTTCAACCTTTTTCTCAAACGTGCCCGTAAGAGACCATGTCTCACGGCCATACATGACTACAGGTTTTATGATTGAATTATAAATTCTTAGTTTCAATATTCGTGAGATCTTAGGATACGGGCTACTGAGAAGAAGTCTTTGTTCGCGCTGAGGATTCTTTGGTTGTCTTCACTGAGCTGGTCGTCAATGGAGGTTACTGTGCTTCCAAGGTACTCGATACTGTCAACTTTAGGTACTGTCTAGGTACTAAAGGACTAGGTACTGTCTAAGGTTCGATTTCTTACACTTATAATTTATTCTTTATATACGTATATATATATATATATATATATATATATATATATATATATATATATATATACACATATATGCACACACATAATGTATATGGATACATTTCCAAACGAATCGGATAAATTATGCGTGAATAGCTTCCCTATCCTTATAAAATTGTTTTTACCAATAACAGATGGTACAAAACCTATTCGCCATAATATCTAATAACCTCAAAAATGATTTAATATTGTTTGTTAAATTAATGCAGTTTTTAAATTGGTTTTTGTAATAAAATTTAAAAATTAGGACGTCACTAATCGTCTTAAAAGACAGAAGCCATAATAAAAATAAATTATTGAAATATAAAACACACCTACAAGAAAAAAAAAATCAAAGTTTAGTTGCACTGTTGTATATTAAACAAATGCATTATGTTCATACCTATATATATATATATATATATATATATATATATATATATATATATATATATATATATATATATATATATATATATATATATATATCCGGAAAAACATGAATACATGAAACATGAAAAATATAATCATGAATACATTTTTGCATGATAAATTTTCAATTTTTGTTACTAACCTAATTAAAACCGAAACTTCAGCGTTCAAATTCCAACAGTTGTGAAAATAACTTGTTAGTTTGCTCTCATCTCTCGGTTTTCACTTAATGCATAATCCCTGATTCAAATTCAAAATCAAAATGATCTTAAGCGATAATATAAAAAAAAAAAAAACAACAGATAAATCAATTTAGACTAAATATCTTATTTTCTGTCTACAAAGAAATAATTTTGTGTAATTGAGACCATAATAAAGGATCAACTCTTAGATTCTTGATTGTCAAAATAAATATAGCTAAAATTAATACTGAATACAACAAGAAAAGGAATGTGGCTACTGGGAAACATCGGTTAGACAACTGAAAGTTTTAACAGAGGTTTCTTAATTTGTAAACCGCTTCTGAAACAGAACCATTCAATTATACGATTTAGTTACCCCGCCCTTCATCCAACGGGAAACTTAGTTCATTAAATCTAGATAATCGCGTCGATTCGGTGTTCAAGGGTTTTCGCGTTTCTCAGCACTGATATTCAGAGGCAAGCAGGTTATTTTGTACGAATCTCAAACCCTGGAAGTCGGTGGTTCATTTTAATCATATTTTCTGAAATTTATTAATATTTTTTATATTGTTCTCAATTTTAGGTAATACTACTTATAACATTTTATTATTTTATTTTAAAAGAGATATTATTTTCTTTAAATGTTAAATGTATGTAAACAAAATTAATAAAAATGCTAAGCGAGCCTGATGCTGATACCACAAACAATCTTTGCATGGATGCCTTCAAGCAATCCTTCCTTAAGTTGAACGTTGACCCGTTGGTTCAGCAACAATTAACTTTTTGGGAATTTGATCATTATAAATCCTCTGAGACCTCACGCATTTCTATGTTTTGAAATAATAGTTGACGAAATCCTTTGACACTTCTATCGATTATTGAATTTTGGCGTGAAAATATTTTATCGTGGATGCGGTCATTCTGGGACTTCCGTGGTATCAGAAGTAACTTTTTTTTTTTCGAATTTACTCCAGAACGTGCTTAATAATAAATCTAAAAATAATTCCTTGAATTAAAAAAAGATTCTCTTGATTCAAGATTCACTTGAATTAAAAAGAGAATTACAAATAACTTGATAAAAAAGACGATTACAAAAGACCCAACCATTAAGAGTGCACAGTGTACTGAAATGACTAAGCTTCAAAACCTTTTACATGAATGCGATGAAGAGTTAAAGAAAAGGAAAATACGGAAACACACTCATCAGCATCAGCCATTGCAGTGGGAAAACGCGCATAATGCTATTTGTGCCTAAAAATAAACCATGAAACATTAACATTTTTTGAGATAACTGCATATGTATGATAAAATGTATAGGTCTAAAAAAATAAATGTTCGAGCGATTATTATTTTTGTAGTTCAATTTGTTGTCACTCTCATTTTTACAATAATAATTCTTTGGTATATTTATATAATTTTTTCATTTTTATTCCCATGACCTCTTCATTTAATACTGACTAGATTTGAGAAATATTGAATATTTGGATTTTAAGTTAGAAATAATAAAAAAAAAAAGAATTTTTTTTATCAAAGAGTTCATAACCTATGAAGAATAAATAAGACGTAACTTTTATTTACGTTACTTTTATTTTATTTATTTATCAGTCGTAGTAAAAAACAAAACATAAACGTGGTATTCATTTTGAGTATCCATAAAAATGTTTAGCTTTCTAATACGGTGGATCTCAAAAGGATCTCCATTGTACTTTAGCGTTTCATGAGACCCACAGAACTCGGAGGGTTAAGCACAACAATTTTTTAGGTGCATCTCAAACGAAGCTATTATATTACTTTAATAATATTTACAGAGTACATATTATCCATTATGCAGTGGTTTCATCTTTCTTCGCACCAAATATTCTAAACAATACACTATTTTCGATCACCTTAAATCGTCGTTCGATTTTTTGGAAACTTAATGTTTACAAAGTTCATAAATTAATAACCTTGTATCTAAATAAATAAATAAATAAATATATATATATATATATATATATATATATATATATATATATATATATATATATATATACATTAAGTTTACAAAAAAAAAGAACTACGACTTAAGGTGTTCGAAAATAATATATATATATTTAAATTTATTAATCCACGAATTCAGTTCAGAAGATTGGATGGAATACTTTGTTTCTAATTTGTCAATAATCAATGTTTTATGTTGGACTTTTTCCAATGGGATGGGGAATTATTTTCTATCTAATTATAATTTTTTTTTTTAAGATTGGGAACGACGAGTTCACTAAGTAATATAAAAATATAAGCACCGCACTTTAATATTTTATTGCCTATAAATCGACTCTAGAATCTGCATAATGTATCTTATTAATTATAAAATGGTGGAACAAATAAATTTTTCCACACACCGGATCGACAAACGGGGGAAGTTTCAATTTTCCTAGCATTTCCAATTAATTTCGGTTCTTTGTGAAGAATGCTTGAAGCGGAAGGGCCGAACGGGACCCACAAAGAGATTAGCAAAAAAGGTCGAGGTAGTGCCTTTGTGTCCAAAGAGACCGGCTCACTAATTTCCGCCAAGTAGCCTGGTTACGTCGGGCTCTTCTCAGCTACAGTAGGTGCAGGTGGGAGGCCATCGTGTACTCAGTAGCTAAAATTATATGCCTTTTATGATGTACGGAAAAGGCATTGTCAGATTATAAAAGTACCAAAAATATTGCTAAGTTTCAAATCCATTTTCCCTCAAGAAATGTTAATAGATAATATAGCTAATACGAGATATCGGAGTTTTCGACAAGATCTGAACTGGTGACGTGTAACGAATCCTTACATTGGATACCTACAATAAACAGTTTACCGCAGGGCAAAAGTTAGATCAATAGCTGAACGGTTTCAGTAGCCGATAATTTCCTCGACCTTTTCTGTGATCCTACTAGTTTGGGTTAGTGTAAATATTTTATAGCATGATGGAAGGAGTGAAATTCCTCGATAGTTCTTACAGTAAGTTCATGGTCCCTTTTTTTAGAAACAGAATCAGTATTATTATGTAGATCAGTATCAGATATATAGATTATTATTATTTAATTATATAATAAGTATATAGATATTGTTATATATTGATCATTATTATATGACATATAGGTAGGTAAATGTATTATAATTATATAAATCAATACAGATTGCGAAGAAGGGTTAATTAAGTAATATTGAATATTTGGATTTAGCCGTAGTCAAAAACAAAACACAAACGTGGTATTCATTTTGAGTGTCCATAAAAATGTTTAACTTTCTAATATGGTAGATCTAAAAAGGATCTCTGGTACATAGCGCTTCATAGCGCTTGACGAGCTCAAGAATATGTATAAAGATATAGATATAGTGCAGGACATTGAACTAGCAAGATTATGATGGCCTGGTCTCGTCATAAGGATGAACCCAGAAGAAATCCCACGGAAGGTATTTAGTGAGCAAATGTTAGCAACAAAGAGAGTTGGTCGTCTAAAGGTTAGAAAGGATGACACAGTGGCTATTGATGCTAGGATCCTACTTTCCGAAATTGGAATTTCAGCAGGCAAGTCTCAACTTGGGACGCAGCGCCATAAAATCGTAATAACCAGGATATAGGTTCTTTCCATTCTGAGTGTATATATCAGATCGGCTAGAATACTGTTATTTTCATATCTGTTTTCAATCATTACGGATTCAAAAAGTTAGCACGATCTGTTAATGGCCATGTAATTATCTCTTACTTTCTATTTTTCTCATATTGTTTTTCTTCATCAAACCAGAGTTTGTTCTTTTTACTTTTTTCTCTCAAGATACAAATTACAACCTCCTTAATATTATCTCTAAGCCCTCCCTTTAACTTGTCAATACTTCTCTATCGATTCTGAGACTTGAAACTTATTCTCGGTTTCATCCACTAACTAATTTCTGATTAAAAGCTTTCTTAATTACAATAGATTAAAATTTTCGGGAAAAATGTTTTCTTATCGTGTTTTTTTTTTTTTTTTTTGTCGAAATTTCGAGAATACTAATTCAGGATCTGATCCACATTCTGCACCTCAAGACCTCAAGTTAATTTTAATGTTTTCCCTGTTTGTTGTACCAAGACATCATCGATTTGATTTCGGGTTGGTGAATCTGGTAATGTTCATATATAAATGAAAATATTCTTAAACATAGTACTTTTAATGATTCAATTTTCCGAGACCGAAGAGTTTATTAGTCCACTCACATTCTCATTACTATAATCCTATAACTTTCTTTACCGATCGTAGGCTAATTTTTCCTTTCCACCTTTTCGTTCGCATATATTAATTAGAGTGAGGCTGTGGATGCAGTTGATCCTATCCCCACTCAAATTTATAATACGATTTGCAAAAAAATTAAATGATATGCCAGAAAATTCATTGGCACATAACGCATAATAATAATTTAAAATCTAAGGAAAATTGAATGAACAATGTGCATACCAATCAATTATTTATTTCCATTCATACCATTTTATTGTAGCATGACTTGATAAGAAATGGCTGAAATTATCTTCCATCTCCAGTCGATTCACTATATGTGTCTATTTTGATTGCGTTGATTATGCACTCTCCTTTAAAAACCTATTTCTATTTCTCAGATACTGTAATATTAATTATATAAACCGAGTATAGTTACATGATGTCTCACTATTTCAATTCTTCAGTTGTTTTGTCAAGGCTAAACAAGTCTGAAGAGGAATGGACATCTCTGAACGAGCCGCGAGTAAATATTATTGAGGCACTAGGACAGCTATAGAATATCCTATGTAGGTAATTAAATGTTGATACTTGTTACTGATTTTAATACCGAGGATAGTTGTATTCGTTATTATATCGATCACATATATGTTATATGGCGCACATGCTAATCGTGTTAAGGGATTGTGGATGCTTGCCAAAAGAAAAACAAGTTAATGTGTGGTATCTCAAGAAAACTACTCGACTTCTACATGTGTGAGTTGATATGGAGGCAAAGATACATAAATATTTTTGTTGGTCATTGCATACATTATTAATAACCTAAAATTTAGCATCATATGTTAAACTAGTGATCACATAAATCACCGGTTAGTAATTGCGGTACTCGAAACGGAAAAGACCCTAAAGTGATAAATAGTTTAGCTTCAGGTTCCTACTTAGGCATGGAATGTGCTAACTAGTATCCTATAAAATACTTCCAATGAGATACTATTTGAATATGAAAGTCATTACTTTTTAGGAGAGCATAAAAACTGTTGTATCTTTCTGTGTATCTTATGCCCACAAAGAAAGACCTTGGATAATTTTAATTTTTCTTTTGGTAAAGTGCAACACCACATAGTGCAACACCAACAGAAAAAATAAAATTATTGAAGGTCCCCTACACACAGGAGGATAAAACTTTTTTTTTTTGCTCTCGTGAAATGTAGTAATTTTCATATTCGTTGGTTCAGCATGGGAACGACGATGTACATTATAGTAGGATATTAGTTAGCGATATGGCTCTCGCAGTCGAAAAATTATTTTTGATTATTATTTCAGGAATTTTCCTGTTTATCGACATTTGCCAGAAATAGCTCCTACTCGGACATAGTTCAAGTGTGAAGCTAGAAAATTTACTCTTTAATATTCATGCATTTTCTAACCATACTCGCAGTCCCGAGCAGGTTTCTGGATCTGTTCCAAACTTTTACTAGAAAGTCCAAATCCTTAATGGTATTGACCGTCATCTCTGGGATCAAGCCATTTGTCGAAACGATCGAAGGTAAAATCTCTCCACATATACGGCTCTTGAAGGACTTTGAAGCAATCACCTGGTTGAAACCAAATCTTCGGTTTCAGGAACCAATTTGCCCCTACGTAGCCACATTAAACAAGCCTCCTGATCTACTCACACTACCGACAAACTGTGGTAAAATGTACCATGGAGCTCTTTAGATTTTCATCTTTCAAGCAGGCATTCTTGATTAACAGGTGGTGGAGACCGTTTACTTCGAAGATTTAAGGCAAAAGCCGCTATGGTGGAGATTACTCTTGATGTCTCAGTGGCTCTAAAATAGTTTCGAAGTTGTTATTGTTCATCGTGGCATGACTTTAACAGGCTTGAGAGGCCTCGTCCCTCTTTCCGCGGAAGATACATTCTAATCACGGATGATTTTGAGTGGCGTTTTCTCGCATTCACCATCTGCACTGTAAGGTGTGTATTGGTGCGCTTCATAATGCTGGCATTGTCCATGTATTTAAAGTTTTAACAATTTTATTTCCTGATAGATATGTTCCGAGGATAATCTTCACACGTGATTATTATTATTCATTTATTTCATGTTTTTATTTATTTTTTTTGTTTTCTCTCCCTCCGAGAATATGTGCAGTTGATTTATAATTACAATACATACAAAATAGCAATGACGGTTATATAGCAATGTACAGAGTGTCCTTTTTAAATGGTCCGGCGGAATTTCTCTTGAACCGATTACGTTATAAAAAAAAGTAAAAAATACGTATTTAATATTTTTTAGTCTAGTTTAAAATTAAGACCTGTTTTTGAAAAAAAAAATAAACGGGGTCTCTCAGATTCAGTACAACTTTAAAATTTCAAATAGAAACCTATGCCTTCCGAAACATCATTTTAACGGATTTTTGAAACTGAATTCAATGTTGAAACCAGAGTTTAATTTAGTCAATAAATTACAAAGTTATGGTACAAATACATTTTGTTTGTTTCGGTATTAATTCTTTTAAATTGCCTTTAATTTTTTTTTTTTTTTTGTTACACGGGAATTAATTGGGTCATATCGTGTTTGTTATCTTTTTAGCCGTAATTCATGATAAAGGTTTGTTTTAAAGATGTAGTGAAAAAACAGAAATAATATGATTGGCAGCGTTTATGCCAATCATAACCCTGCAACATCAGTTGAAGAACTGTAGTAAAGAGTGGAAAATGCTTGTCGATCCATCGAGTCAGTACATCGCACTGAGGACCAGCTAAGAGTGGCTAAGAAGAGCCAACCTTTGCATCGTCAAAGAGGATAGGGAGTTCGAACATGAAATGTAGGTTCACCAACCTCTGGTTGTATGTAGTATGGATTTTTTTTATTATTAAAAAATTTATTATTATTATTATTATTAAAAATAGATAACAAAATGCATTATTTTTTTAAACTTTGTAATTTATTGACCAATTTTATTAAAATCTGGTTTCACCATTGAATTCAGTGTCAAAAATCCGTTAAAATGGTGTATCGGAAGGCATAGGTTTCTATTTGAAATTTTAAAGTTGTACTGAATCTGAGAGACCCCGTTTATTTTTTTCTCAAAAACAGGTCTAAATTTTAAAATAGACTGAAACTTATTAAATACGTATTTTTTATTTTTTTTTTATAAGGTTATCGGTTCAATAGAAATTCAGCCGGAAGAAAAAGGACACCCTGAATACAGGGTTTATATAGTAATTCCTTTTATTATCCGAGGGTAATAGAGTAATATCTAAAGAAATTAAACCAAAGACCAAACTCGAGAATGCAAATAAGAGGCACATTGATTGTTTATATTTATCACTTAATCCAATGTTGGTCTCAATCTGTTTTTGAACCTCTTAGGAACTGTTAAAACTTTTTGTGTCTGAATAAGTAATAAAAATTTAAAAATGTACATTTCAAAAACAGATATGTAGGTCTTATTAAATATCTATTAATGAATTTTTATAAATTCGTAAGGTGGAGGCGAATTTTCAGAAAATAAACTTTATGTTTTTAAAAAAATTTTGTTTTTACTTTGCGCAAGTGTTTCAAACTTTACTCTTCAGTTATATTTTCACAAAAGCTTCTATTATAACGCTGTACTTATAATAGACTGACACTCCAATAGAGTGACATTCTTGCGCAAAATTTAAAATAAAAATAAAATAACAAAGTGTATGTTCAGAAATTTCGTCTCCACCTTATGAATTTACAAATTTTTGTTTAATATGACCTACATAATTAGTTTTTGAACTGAACATTTTTAAATTTATATTATTTAGTTTTTAAAAAAATTATAACTGTTCCTTAAGGCCCCCATACACTTCAAGCGATTTGAACAAATAGTAAGTTTGCGCTAGCAGTTTTATGGTAGGTGTAAAATGTATGGCGCGGTATTTCTGTTTGCGCAAACGTTCGAAGTGAATCGGTCGAGACCGAAAAAATGCGTGCAAGAGTTAGGGTTGAAGAGAAAGGTTTGAAGTCTACGGCAGTGTTGCGCAAATGTTTGAAGTAGAAACCTCTCTCTCTCTCTCGGTTTAGCGTCGTGGTTTAGTTCATTAAGTGTGATTAGTGATTTTTCTTAAAAATGTCAATAAATAAAGTAAATTGTTTAGAATTCTGGCGCGAGCTCATAAAAACACATTGCGAGTCGCCGAAATTATGGAAGGTGAAGAGCCAAACGTACAAGAAACTAATTTTGAAGGATGATGCCTAGGAGAAGTGATTAGAGAAGTTAAAGAAGATTGAACCAAAGGCAGACAGAGCTCTGGTGTGAGCGAAGATAAATTCCCTTCGTACTTTGTACCGAAGAGAACTTAAAAAAAAATTAACAGTTCTAAGAAATCCGGTGCAGAGAGTGCATCATGTATACACTTCGGTGATACATTCACAAAGTCGGTGATACATTCACCTACTTTGTGGTATTTTACGGAACTTGATTTTCTGATGGACCAGGAAGCACAGATGCAGGGAACTTCCATAATGTATGACCAAAATGACAAATACAAGGAAACGGAAGAAACAAATGAAACGGTAAGCATTTCGTTTTTTTTGGTCCAACTAACGATCATAAAACACTCAAGTTTATCAAAAACAATTATGTATACATCTTACTAAAAAAACTTGAAAGGTTTAAAAAAAAAAAAAGTTGAAAGGGAGGGAATGACAATTTAACTAGGATGTTTGAACAAATTGTTGCATATTGTGTGGACCAATGCTAGCAAAAACACGTTGTTGCACAAACCCAGGAGTTTGCACAAATTGCTTGAAGTGTATGGGTGCCTTGAGAGGCTCAAACACAGACTGAGACCAAGACGAAAACATTGGTTTAAGCGATATAATGTGAACAATTAATGCGTCTTTTATTAGTCTTTTTTCCCCGAAAAAATAGACTATTGCAGTGAGTCGAAGGTCGGCGATGAGCGGCGGGACTGCGATCTCTATCAGTTTCATAACCCCTAGAGCACGATTATGGAAAATTTGGAGATGTCTGATATATATTTTTTTCCCTGCTACATTTGAGCACCTCCAGCGGCCCCCTTTGGGTCAAATGATCTGAAATTCGGTATGTAGGGCTTTCTTCAAGGCAGAACGATACCATTAAAGAATGGATAAATTCCAGTCAACATTTCCGTATGTTTACCTGAAATTTCGGCGTTTTTTAAGTTTTGCGCATCTCTACAGCCTTTATCAGGGTGGAGGAGGGTATTGTGGACCTATCCTCAATATGACACAGCTAGGATATCAAGAGAATGCCTAGGCCTCTTCAAGGAGCGTTGGCACGATGGCCTCCAGTCGATCTTCGAGAACATTATGTCAATTTAAATTTACCATTAACCAGTGTGATGATTTATCACAATCCCAAAATAAACTTTTTTTTAGGATTATGAGAAAAAAAATGAAAAATGAAATTGCAATTGCCATGAAACTATTTACTACCGCCATATGGAAGGAAGGCCCTCTTTCTGTATAATGTTTTGACCAATAAAGGTCATCTTTTAGCAGTGTATTTATTTGATTTAATCGGAATTAATCAAACTAGATTAAATCGTTACAGTGTTGCAGAATATCGTTTCTTAATTACAATAACATATTGTCTCAGTTTTTAAAAACTGAAATTTCAAATTTCTAATCACCGCCGATTAGATTTTTTTTTTAATCATTATACTTTTGGTATTAAATACAACTAAAAAAATATGTTGCCTGGGAGTCATTGCTACCATGTTAAAACAAAGGAAAAACATACATATTCATATATGTTACTGTGTGTGTATATATATATATATATATATATATATATATATATATATATATATATATATATATATATATATATATATATATATATATATATATTTGTGTGTCATTTCGCCTCCCAATTTCCATTTTTTTCATCAGTTTTCGTCCGCGAGAACATAAGTTTTATATACATATATATGTGTATATATATATATATATATATATATATATATATATATATATATGTGTGTGTGTGTGTGTGTGTGTGTGTATGTATGTATCTTGAAATTATTGTCTGTTAAATAAATCAGAAGAGATTATTATAAGTAGTTAGCTATTTAAGATTTATTTTTTTAAACAGGAAAATGGTAATTGCTGTCATATTCTTCAGTTTTATTTTTTCGTGAGTCTATAGCCAGTTTTATTATAGGATGTTTTTCAGTGACCGAATCGTGGTTAGGTGATGGGATAAAAAAAACTCCAGGAAGAGACATAATTCTTTTTTGCCAGTTTCAATACCAAAAGGGAGGGTCGTTAAAAATATCCTCTCAAGGGTTAACTTTGTGCACACAATTACATCAGACCTCGGCCGGTTTCAAAATGTCCTGTTGGAATTTTTTTTTCTCTCTGACCTCTGGTTACGATGACCAGTACATAATCCATTTTTATAGTATCAGCAAAATGTAACAGTGACCTCTGAGGTAGCTAATACTTAAAATTTAATTAATTATAAAAGAAAATTATAATAAATAAGTAATGAGAAAAGAAAAAAAAATGTTTTCCTGAGACGGAAGTAAGAGGCACTAACAACCAAACATATAGTTACAGTTCAAAATTTGTAAAACCGATAATATTTGCCATTGTGATTAAAAGATCGACTTATTTTATTGTTAATTACAAATTTAATATCTTAACCACCCAATATTTTTATATTAATAAATGTTTTGTTTTAGGAAGAACAGTTGCACATAAATTAATCAAATAATATAAGAATAATAATTTTAATATAAATGTATAGCTTGTATATTATATTAATTATTAATTATATTACAATTAATTATAATATAATTATATTAATTAATTATAATACATTTATATTAATTAATTATAATATAATTATACTAATATAATGATTATTACATTAATAATAATATAAGTTACATTATAAGCTCATAAAACCGGGAAGAATGTTACCATCGTGGACGCTGTCACATCCTCAGGTTAACTAAAAAATGTTGAAATTCTTCACTACTAGAAAAATTTTCCCACAAGAAAGCTTTCCTTTCTGAACTCAATAAGTGTTATTACAGCAAAGTCGTATATACAGACGGTTCAAAAACGAATGACTCGACGTCATGTGCAGTGTTGAACGGTGAAAGAATGTTTAAGTTCCCGTTGGATGGTGCTTCTGGTAGACACCTATTTTTAAAGCTGAACTGACGGCAATTCTAAAAGCACTCCAACTAGCCCGGACATCAATAGAGCGGTCAATAATTTTTTTCTCGGACTCAGTGAGTTCCCTCAAATCCCCTTCATTTTTTTTTTTTTTTTGGTATATCCTATTGTTCAGGAAATTCACTACGCCAAAAATAGCAGATTCTTCTAGAAAAATAACTTATGAGTTTTCAGTCGACCCGACGGACCAAACTACACTGAAGAATAATAATTTCAATCATAAAACCGACCATGAGTTGTTGGGCCTCATCCTCCGGACAGTGTAGAAGAGAGGAGGTAGTTACCACACGCCTCAACACTGGGCACTGCCGTTTGATCCATGTCTTCCTGATGACAAGGCGAGATCCATCCCAGTGGCAATGTACATGTGCATTCAAAATGAGTCATATCTTTGAGGAGTGTCTTTGGTAGAAAAGAGAAATGGAAAACTGTGCTGTAGCTCATCAGTATAGCTCTGTAAGGCTTATTTTTATTACATTATGTACTAAACTGACTTAATTTATATGTAGTTCAATATTTTATTTTATTGATTTATATATATTTATATTTACTTTATTCGTTTTTTATTTTTTCACATACTTATTTTTCTATCTATTTTTATTTTTATAAGATTTATTAAAATACTAATAAATAAATCGTTTTATCTAATTATGAGGGCAATAAAAACAGCAGCAATGTTCGCTCTTAAAACCCAAGAGCAACAATAAATAAAATGAGCTTTCATAAAATGGTCATGTGAACTCGCATAAATCTCTAAATTTTTGGGAACCACGCTTATATTTTGGCCGGGTGCCAAAATACTGCAAGAGATCTGGGTGATTATGGTAATGGGGTAATATAAGAGCTTCCAGGATGCTTTCTTCAAGGTCAGAATCAGCATGGCCTGACCTTCCAATGGATTGGTGGCATAAATGATAGTTAAATCAATCGTATTGGTATTATTAAAAAAAATCTGAAGCATCAAACATAAAAATCACACAACTTCCACTTACCACCTTGTAATAATAATCTTTAACAACATTTTAAAGAGTTTACATAAATACTACTCGAAATAAACTCAGCAGAATACACTTCTTCGATTCTTCTCTCACAAAAGTATAATAAATTGGTTGTTTTTTAAAAACTTTACGCCTATTAAACTCAAAAAGTGATCCTGAATTTGATTACTAGTTTCCGAAGATTAATATCAATATATCAAAACTAATATTTAAATTAATATCAATATCAGTATCTCAAAAACGACACTCAGCGTTTTTTGTAAATCCATCTATTGACACATATACACACACACACACACACACACACACACACACACACACACACTTATACTCTTGTTTCTGGAGGTCTCACTCCGTTTTTAAATATCGTTTTCTTTCAGTAGGTAACTAATTTCCAAATGATTTCTTAGTGTTCCGTGACAATATTAGAACTGTCAATATCACTGATAAAGCATTGGAAATCGACAGTTTCTACATTTTAAGCTGAAGAACCCAATTAACTTATATCTTATTCTCCTGCTGCAGACTTGTTCATCTCAATTTACTCTATTGTGAGCAGTATTTTACACTCAATTTTAACACTTAAAACAAGTAATAAAAATGTTTAATCGGAGTGGAAACAAAATCGCGTTTGTAACCTTTATTACCGAATGTGATTTCTCTATTTAATTTTAATACAATGTTTGATGTAAGTTTATTATGACCTTCAAGTAAATTACCCTTTTCGGCTCACCAATTTTAACCAAAATCTAGTAAATACATTCATATTGATATAAAAATCCTATTTACCAAATTTGAGATATTTTACATTGTATAGGTACATACAGACCGAGCCATCTGGCGGAGACTGTTAGAGGAGGCCCAGTCTCTCTAAGTGTGTTGTTGCGCCAGTAATCTATATTAATCTTGTTAATTATTAATTTACATATATATATATATATATATATATATATATATATATATATATATACAAATGAAGCCATAATCATAGAAAAACAAAAATGAATGAAGTTACTTGGGGAAGTTGCTTCTTTTCTTTGCAGGAGATGGGGTAAAGCAATGCCTTGGTTGCAGTGGCGAATAGCGTGTTAAATATACTGACACATTATTACCAGCCCAGGAACTCGGGGTAATTTCCTTCGGAGTTTCCTCAACTTATAGGAGAGACTTTTTTCTTTTTAATTTCCTATTTTCACCCCTCGTTGGGTATATTGTAATTGCCATAGCATGGTTTCGAAATAAACTCTTTCTCGAAATCCCTTTATACAGAAGCTGTTTTGTGATTTCAAAGATATTATTACTAAGGACTGCTTATTTATTAAAGATTTTGAAAAATTAATTTATCATGTGAGATGTTTCTCAGTTCTATATAATGAAGGTTAATAATATTAAATGCCGATTTAGAATCAACATTTAAATCTTATATGAAACTAGAAAGGTTTACTAAAAATGTTTATTAGAGATGCTGTATTATTTAATTTTAACAGAACATTAATAAATAAAAAAATTACTATCCTGACTCGATTTAGGATTTAGGATTTAACTTAAGGTTATATGTCAATCAGAGTTAGGCAAAAATTAACTGAACTAATAACTAAAAACTACAACTAATTTAGTTGTAATTCGGTTGAACTCACAACTAAATCATTAGTTGTTATTCGTCGACAGAGAACTAACTTTTATGACTAAATTACTAATTAGTTGAAATGGGCAACTCATTTTTTTTTACCTATAAAATATTAGTTGTAATGGTAATTAGAACTATTTAATGTTGTTCGTATTAGACGAATAACAACTAACAACTAATTAATTAAATTATTTTTTTTAAGAATACTATTTGTTTTCGTTTGCTAATTTGCTTACGGTATTATAATTATTCGTTTACGGCCTTATATCACCTTGAGACACACTCCTACGCCCTTTAGGAATTAATTATATTTTCTTTATTTTATTAGAGAAATATAACAATTTTAATTAAAATGATGAATTTTGAAATAATATCGGCATATTTTTATAACTAGAGAGCGGATTTACGTTATATGTATTTAAATATTTTTTTTAAAGTCTTGTATATCCTTCTTCGACATTTTACTTTACGTTTAAAACAATTTAAAAGCAAATAAAGTATTTTTTATTTTCGTGTTTGCACAAATTTGGAGGATATTACATATCTTTGCATAGTTGGAGGAGAAATTACATATTATAGTCCATATTTAAACAATGACAAAAATTCATATTGATAATTTAAAAAAAAAAATGAGAAAGGTCAGAAGGAATGCTTTCTATTGAAAGTATTTTAACAGGCAAGCAAGAAATCCCGCGTTACTGATATTTTATTCCATTTCCCGCCATTGGCTATTGTTTTTTCCCCTACCAATTCTTTTTTTAATATTCAGAATTTGTCACATTCCATGTCGAGAAGTGAGCTAGTATCATATTTTGTTTGTTTCTAAAATGCCAAACATTAAATCGACCACAAAGCTAGGGCTTTTGTAAATACATTCCAGGATTTCCTGACGAAATCTTTCGCGGAGATGGAAACGTATAGTTCTGTGATAGCACTGAGAAAAAGTTGCATTTTTAAATGTAATTTAATTTTTTTTTTTTAATATTTTTGAATATTTAAAACTGTAGGTAATATCTCATAATTTTGACGAGTAAAAGTTTATATTTTATTTTATTTTTTCTATATTCTCATTAATTTATGAAAAAAGGGATACGTACATAGGCAAATATTTCAAGTTTTATTTCGCATATAAATTTGGTCTCTTGAATTATTACATAATTTTAAATGCTAATTATTTTTTCATTGTTTTCTTAAATGTTTGTTTATTTATTTATTTTTTTAATTTCATCAACATTCAGGATTTTTATTATTAAATATATCTCATATTTTGCTACATATTTAGAAAAATAAAGGGATTCAACTAGGTTTCCGCCGTTTTTAATAAAAAATTACGAAGTTATTTTTAAAACAAACGGTACATTACATTTTATTTAACATATTGTCTACCACTAGCTACTACTTTTTCCCATTTTTCTGGAAGTATTAGGATACCACTGGTATCTCTGGGAATACGGCGGGTAGGGTAAGACTTCCCATTTCAATCACCGGTGCAAACAACCTTTTCTTTTATGCCTGGCAAGCAGCTTTTCAGATGTGCACAATCGGCGTTCAATGTCTCTTGGCTTCAGCTCTTATGGGACCCAATTTCCTTTATTTTGTATCATTCCCGACGATCTTAAACGATGTCAAATTGCTTGTTGACTCACTCCTAATGTAAGTGCAAGTTCTTCTTGCGTTGGGCACGAATCTTCCACCAATAATGCTTCCAATTCTGTGGTCCTCATAAACTTTCGGCCGGCCACTATGTTCTTTGTCCTCCACGCCAAATTCGCCGTTTTTAAACTTTTGAAACCACTCACGACAACTTCTCTCACTTAAAGCAGCATCGCCGTATGCTTCTAAAAGCAATCGATGGGCCTCAGCTGCAGATTTCTTTAGGTTAAATAAATAAATCAAAACTTCTCGCAAATGACACTTATTCGGAATAAAAGTTGGCATTTTCGCTCTAAAAAAAAAAATACGTACTGCTAACACAAAGTTACTAATATTTAAGGTTATGTTGTTGCCAGATGTCCAAACTTACCATGTGCCGTTGCTCAGCTGACAATTTCAACATAATCTTGTCGGTTTAGCAATATCTCAAAAACGGCGGAAAATTATTTGTACACCTGCATATAGATGTAGATGATTTCCAAATTTACGATTGGATTTTAAACCTGTTTCTATTTACTGTTACTGCTGAAGTTTTCTTCAACATAAGAATCGTTCATTAGGTTTTCGAGTGTTCCGATTCCTATTTTGAATTGGAATTTAATCGAGCATTCGCATTTCGAATTACCATTAGTAGAAGTTTTTGTTTTTCGGTATTGTTCATAATGTTCACAACGACAATATACGCTATTTAATGGTAATTTGAAATACACATGCTTGATAAATAATCCAATTAAAAACGTGGAATCAGAACCTTCAAAAACTTAATGAACGCTCGTTATATCAATAAATAAAAATTCGTAGGCGCGATCAAAACACCGATAGTAAATTTGAAAATATCGTCATTGAAAACTTAATAAATGATACCTATGCCAAAAAAAATGTCAACTCTAATGAAAACTCGAGATGCGCATCCTTGTTAAAAAAAAATCCTATTAAAATAACGGGATCAGAACCCTCGGAAACCTAATAAACGATCCTTATATCGAGGAAAACTTCAAAAGCAACTGTAAATCGGAATGCGAATGCACAATCCAATATCCAGTTCAACAAATGGAATCAGAACCCTAGAAAACTTAAAAAAACGATCTCTATAAGATAAAAAAAATATTAAAAAGTAATGGGAAACCGAAATGCGCATCCACAATCGAAATTCAGAAATAGCATCCTTAAAAACCTAATAAATGATATCTATATAAAAAAAAATTAACTTTTAATTAATTAGAAATGTTCGTTGCCGAAAAAAAAATTCGATAGTTAATTCGACATTGGCAACCTCGATGAATTAATGAACGATTACCAAATCGATACAATCCATACACCCCATCCTCAAAAAAACTAGTTAAAATTAGTACTGAACTGCAATTATCTAATAAACGAAAAAAAATGTCGAAAGAATATGCCGAAATTATTTCAGTAATTTTAAGTCATTATTTTTCAATGATAAAATGAATGAAATAGAATTAATTCATGTCCGGTTCGGCTACAGTTGAAATGATTAAAGTTACAATTGAAACGAAAATATGACAATTAACTTGAAAAGGTTACAATTAATTGACTTGGAAATGCTTTATATAGAATTTTTTATTTGTGAATATATCAGAACCAGCCCTCCACTTTAATTCATAATAAAGCAAGTAAGTACAAGTACAAGTGAGACAATAAGTTACTATGCCCAACATTCAAAATAGTTTTATTAAAAAACGGTAAAAAAAAAAAAAAAAAAATTCATACAATTAATATTATCAAATGACGATAAGTAACCTGTATCCTCTAAAAACGAACATTTCCACTTATACTTTTACCACTTTTATTTGTACTGTAGTTATTTAGTTAACTAAAAAATTAGTTAACTAATGCCCAACTCTGCTGTCAATATGATATAACTTCAGCAATTGTCAATTCACTGGAATGAATAATAAACCTAAAGTTATTTTATATTCGTGACATATTTATTTCATCATATAAAAATTTGGCATTTCTCTCTGAAAAAAATAGGCATAGTTATGGGCATGAAAAGGAAGCAGACATATTAAAATTGACCTTTCAAGAAATAAATACTGGGAAGTTTCAACATGATAAAAAATAGTAAGTCAATATGAAATATATTGTGGGAGAGATGGGGTAGGAAGTGTAAGTAATAGGGACTGAGCCCAACTGTCAACCGACCCCAGATTACAAGGGCACTTGGATTTAAGATTGGATTTGGGGTCCTTTTGCAGCAGTCTAAGATTTTGTTTCAGTAATTTCCTATCACTACCTTCAGAAATGCATTCAATACTATTTTCTAATTTTTGGTATGATAGGGTAAACATTTTCAGGATTGATATAACAGCTTTAACCGAAAAACTGAGACCAATCTAATAAAGTTCTGTTTTCTTCGGAAGGAAATATGAAGAGACTTTATTTTATTATAAATCATTTGTTTTGTCATTATACAACTATAAATTATTATTGAATGAATAATTATAAGTATATATAATTAATTCTGACATAATGAAGTGTATATTAATTAATTGATTAGTATGTATATTAAATCCGTAAGTATAATAAGTAATAGTTCTGCGAACTGTAGATCTCGCGAAAAAAAAAATCTGAAATCTGCTTTTTTATTGTAGCTTTGGTTCAACTATTTCAGTTGTCATACATTGAGAAGCCAACTTTGTTTTCAGGAATACCGGACATCAGAATTTATCTTTCGAGGAGATACCTTTTTTTTGTCTCTTTATTTACCTAAATTTACCTTTATTTATATATTCATATTTATTATATTTATATATATATGTTTAATATATTTTACTGAAGATATTGTAAAAATTAACTGATCTACATTTTGTATTCTTATGGCCAGATAATGTTACTGTTTTATTTGTTCATTCATGTTATTCTTAAGGGACCTAGTCCCAGAATAAAGTTCTTTTATCTATTTATCTATCTATTTATCTATCTATCTATCTATATATATATATATATATATATATATATATATATATATATATATATATATATATATATACAATAGAAAACAAACTTTATTGTACAAAAAAAAATATGTTTAGTCCCTTCTTCTATGTTATTTTCTTCTTTCGGACACACTCAGGTTTCCATCTAGTATCTAGTGTTATAGTCCTAATAAAATACGCTATATCTTTGCTAATTTTAATTACTGGTCCGATTTACATATATATTTTTTTGAGAATTCCATTGCCTTTCATACGAGCTAATACATAATTTATTATTCAAATGCCTATTTTTTGTTATGCGCAAATAAAATTTTCGTTTCTTCATAAATTTTATCTCTGAATATTCTCGATGAAGTTCTACATATATGTTAAAGGGCTTTAAGGAGAAAACGTTTGGAAAGCTTCATCAAAATTGTTCGAGCCATTTTCGAGAAAATTGTAAATAAGTGTAAAATCGATGATATAAAGTTAAGCTGCCGGTAAGTCGATTTTAGCGAAACAGTTGCTGTAAAATCCCAGGCATTTACTTATGTCTGATTGAACCTTAAATACGTATACCTTAAATACGTAATTTCAGTTTCGTACAGTTTTTCATTTTGGATCTAGGCTGTTCACATACATGCACACACACACAAACACACTCAGGGGACCTTAAAACGTGTATTTCCGTTGAAAACTCGAATTCGAAATTTTTCACGATCGAAATATAAATTTGATTGTCATATGCTACAGAGAAAAATAATAGACATAGAAAAAAAAAGAAAATCTGTATCTAAAAAACCTTGATAAAACAAGGTGTCGATTAAAACAACCTGTTGATTATATTCGAATTTCTTAAGAATCGAATTGTAAATGTTTTAATTGAAAATATATTATATATACTATAATATAATATATATTTATTATAATATCTGACAAAGCTATATTTACGACCTCAAACCAAACAGTGTACCGCTTTGTATACCCATACTATCTACAGATTTTAATATCTATACCTATTAATTTACAAACACTATTTAATAACATTACAGACTATAAACACTTGAACAACCTACCATAAATAAACAAAACACTAAAATATTAACCGTATTACAGCTCAAGGTTTTGCAATATCTGCTCTTATTCTACTGTTAGCCCTAATGAAATTTCGTTCAGTCCATGTGAGTAAAACGATCCAAATTGTAGCTGAGATCAACGAGGATATCTGATAACATTTTGGCTCAAGAAAGGTCTAGGTAAGTACAACAAGGAACTAGATTCCTTATCAGTTACAACTACAGCGACCTCGGAAAGTGTTAGGCCTTGTTATTTGTTCATAGTCAATGTCCAAGTGAGAATGAAAGGGAAGAGGGTTCTGGAGCACAATATGTTGCCAGACTTCTACGATCTGGTCACTGCGGAAATTGGATCTGCGTTTCTGCAATTTTTATTCTTTTTTTATTCAAATTCATATCCTAATAAAGATAGCATAATAAAGATAATAAATTAATTATCAATAAATCTGATGTCGTGCCAATTTATGGATTTTTATTTTATTTTGTATCAGTTTATTCCAATTTCTACGCTGAATACGAATGTGATTTTTTATAAATCCCTTTCGCTTCTGTTCGCATAGTCTTCTTGTAATATCGACATCAGAAGTATGGTGTCGATATACGGATCCACTAAAACGACCTCCATCTTAGATCGGAAATAAAAAATAAGAATCTTTTCACATACGTCGTTTTTCCTGACCGCAAGGAACATTTGTGCTAAATTTGAAGAAAATCAAACAATATGATCGCCATCTTGGATCGGAAAATACTTGGAAGTTTTGCCGTTCTCAGGAATAAGAAAGGCTCTGCCCAGGTAAGGCAGGTAATAGTACTCCAGAGCCTGCCGATAAATGCCTGCCGACTTAAACTTACGTACGCCCTCACAAGAAATTGTTACTACCAAAGTTTCAGATCTCTAGTGCCTTTCTGTGTCCCATACTTAGCCAAAGTAACTTGAAACGCTGTAATTTTTTCTTATTTTTTTATTGCAGGTACTCATTATACGTTAGAAAAATTTCTCAATTTTACCATAAGCCATGAACCTCACTAACTATCCACAGACATTTTCTGATTCCGTTTAAATATTTTGAACATTGCATTTTATTGTTGTTTTCCCGGGAAAACTAAAAAAAAATGTATGAAAATTTGGAGAAAACAACTTTAACTTTACAGGTTGTTGAATGAACAAACCAAAATTATGACCGGTGAAGTGGTGGCTACAGGTTGAAATTGTTAAAAGAAATTGTGCATTTCTTGAAGTTTAACACAATCTATTCAGTTTATAATAGGTTTGTGATTTTCATATCACATGCTGCAATAAAAATTATTTCTCAGTGCATCTGTATTTATTATTCATTTCTTTTATGTTTATATCTTGTATTACTTAGCCCTGATGAAGGCCTACAACTTAGGCTGAAAGGTGGGCACAGATCAAAATAAGTTTTTTTCACTAACTATATGTTTTCTCTCTTCACCGTACTCCGAATCATCTTCTCCTCGATTACATCTAGGTGTAAACGATATTTCCACCATTCTTAAGTTAGTTTTAACTTTTTTTTTTTGATGTGCTAATGAATCCATGTTAACGATGTATCTATACTCATGCTGATGCATATTCAACTGTATTTAAAACTGTTTTTACATCCTTGTACGAAGTAAAGGAAGTATTGTATTCGCGAAAATTTTCGGTTTTCAGATTTCAACGGAAATATCCATTTTGACGATTCCTGAATCCATTTTGACTAGTTTTGTCGTGGCGTCTGTACGTACGTTCGTTCGTATTTCGCATAACTCAAAAACCGTTAGCCGTAGAAAGTTAAAATTTCGTATTTCAGGTTGTTGTAAAATTTATTTGTGAATCTCCTTTTTTGGTCACTGCTTAATCGTCCTAAGTGGTACTTTACTTGAATGTCATAATTGATTTCCATAAAAAATTATATTAAAATACATTGAAAAACTTCTCAAATTTGGTATTTATAACTTACATATTGATTTAAATAACATACTAGATTTTGGTCTAAATTGGAAAACCGGAAGTGGTACTTTACTTGAAGGTCATATTAGACTTTCAACAAAAATTATATTAAAATATAATGTAAAACATCTCAAATTTGGTAAATAGAATTTTTATATTGATGTGAATGTATTTACTATATTTTGGTTAAAATTGGTGAGCCGAAAAGGGTACTTTACTTGAAGGTCATAATAAGCTTACATCAAAAATTATATTTAAATTAAATACATAAATCATACGTTTCGGTAATAAAGGTTACAAACGCAATTTGGTTTCCAATCCAATTAAACATTTTTGTTACTTGTTTTAAGTGTTAAAATTTAATGTAAAATACTGGTTTTCCTCCCTATTTGTGTGTGTGTCAATAGATGGATGTCGCGACGCCGAGTGTCGTTTTTGAGATACTGCAATCTTCGGAAACTAGTAACCAAATTCAGGATCACTTTTTGAGCCACCGATTTATAGTTTAATAGGCGTACAAGGAAATCGTGTGTTGTCCACATCAGATATTTTTTTTTTAATACAGAAGGTTTAAGAAAAAAAAAACTGAATAAATTGTGGAAAACCTCAAAAAATGGACAATTTCTTTCATAAATTTCAGCATGTTCTACCGCTTAGAAAAATATGAAAATATGGAGGGTGCCAAAACGGCTTCGTTTAAGATACCCTCTGACTTTTAGACTGTTAGTCTAGCTCTACAACCTGTAAATTTATAATCGTTTTTCTCCAAATTTTCATACTTTTTTTCGGATAACAGCAATAGAATGCAATGCTCTAAATTTTGAAAGGTGAAACGAAAACTATACTGTTGATATTTTATGAGGTCCATGGCTAATGGTAAAATTGAGAGTAAAATAAAAGAGTAAAATAAATGGTGAAAATATCTGAGTGTTTCAAGATGTTTGGACTATTTGGCATAGGAGAGAAATAGGGATCTGAAACTTTGGTCATAACAGTTTTTTTTTTGAGGTTGCACACATGTGTAAGTTGGCAGGTGCATATCGCTTCGGGGCACTTTTACCTGTTTCACCCGGACAGAGCCTTTGGAATTGCATTAGGTCTCAATAATTTTGGGTCTTAATTGTTTTTTGAAAATTATTGGGGACGTCTGTCTGGTAATGATGCAAGATAAATGAAGAGAACAAAAGTTGCAATTGTAGATCGAGGAAAATAACGTTTAGATTCACAAAAGCCATAATTTGTCGTTGCTATAATTCTTATGAGATTCATGCAAATGAGAAGATCTGAAGAAGTCTGACTGGGAAATGTAATCTCTGGTACGAGTACTTTCCTGTATTGGTCGATTTTCTTACTGATGATATGCATAAACATTTTGAATGAAATATAAATTATTATTTTCAGCTTCTCCATTAATAAAAAAAAAATCATTTGTAGGAAAAATGTTGAAGACAATTAATAATTAAACTACTGCGCAAGGATGTTAATTGCAAGCGACTACGGTCGATGGTCGCATTATGCCGGAGCGATGGCACGAAGGTGGCCTTGGTAGTCACAGAAAGTCGATGTGCTATCTCGTGCGCTGAATATGTGCACTGTCTGCTAAATTTGCATCCGTTCTGCATTTTATAATTTCGCCAATCTTATTAAAAATTAAAAACCTCAAAATAGTTGTTTACAATTATAATTAATTTAAATAAAATTATTAGGTTTTTTTTAATTAATCCCGTAACAGTAATTAATCCCAAAAGCTTTCGGCTATCACAAAGTTTGTGATAATTAGAATAATAATATTTTGTGGCAAGTAGGTATCTCCATAATCACCGGCCTGATGAAAAAAATGGACGAAGATTATATTGCCCTAAATCTTAAAGGCATTGGTGCTCCAAATAAAAAATTAAGACCAGCTATCGACAGTTTATGAAAATATTAATCTACCACAAAGTAACACAATTTCTGTGAAATTTGGTAAAGTCTATACTGAATCATACGTCATGAATTCTTTTATATTGCCTCGTTGTATGCAGTAAATTTTCGGTTTTCAGATTTCAACAGAAATATCCATTTTGACCATCTCTGAATCCATTTCAACGTCTCGCGTATCCCGCGTAACTCAAAAACAGTTTGCAGTTGAAAGTTAAAATTTTGAATTTGAAATTAGTGTAAAATCTAGTTGTAAGCATTCCTTTTTGGTCCCTGCACAATTACCGGAAGTAGTACTTTACTTGAAGGTCATTATTGATTTTCATCAAATTTATATTAAAATATAATGCAAAACTTCTCAAATTTAGTATTTAAGACTTGCATTATAATATAGATAGCATAAGTGGTACTTTACTTCAGGTCTTATTAGACTTTCATTAAAAATTATATTAAAATATAATGTAAAACGTCTTTTTATATCAATATAAGTAATACAATAAATTTTGGTTGAAATTGAAGAGACGAAAGGGGTACTTACTTGAAGGTCAAAATAAATTTAATTCAAAAGGTATATCGACATTTAATACAGAGATCACATGGTTCGATGTTAAAGGTTATAAATGCGATTTTTTTTCCACCCTAATTGAACAATTTTACTACTTGTTTTATGTGTTAAAATTGAGTATATAATATTTGGTTTCCCCCCATTTGTGAGCTGAACAAGTCTGAAGCATGAGAATAACATATAAGTTAATCGAGTTCTTCCGCTTAAAATGTTGAAACAGTCGATTTCCAATTATTACTTTAGTTACAGTCAGAATACGACATATAATAACGGAATAAGACCTTCATAAACAAGAGCGTATGTGTGTGCGTGTCTGTATCTGTCAATAGATGGAAGTCGCGATGCCGCGTAGCTATGTTCCGAAACTAGTAACCTAATTCAGAGTCACTTTTTGGGCCACCGATTTATAGTTTAATAGGCGTACAAGGAAGTCATTGGGTGTCCACATTTAATAGGTATTTTAGTACCGTCACATGAAGCTGATGTATACATCGCCCGACTTACTTCCAGGTAATGCGGGGTTCGGCGCCGGAAAATGAGCAACTACTTGAGAATAAACTATTTATCTGATTATTATCTCATAAGTATTATTAATAATGACTATTTATCTATTGTAGGTTATTATTCAATAATATAATATAATTTAATATATATTATAATATAAGTTAAATATATATGTAATTTTAAATAATATAATAAACAAATATAATTTTAATATGAGTTATTGAGCTTAATTAGCAATCAAAGTTTAAATATTTAATTCAAATAATAAATATTTTTTATGTATACATTGTATACTATACAAACAGTGAAACCAGTAGCATACATCAATCCTCATACAAATTAAAATAAAATGTATGATGGCAAACTTAGAATGAAAAAAAGTATATCATGTGTTTAGCAATTTTTTTTCAATAAATTATTTCCATACCAATCAAGATAGAGAAATATTATAGTTTTCTGCAAATGGTCAAAAAAGTTATTTTAACCGTTGCAATGTTCTTGCTTATATTACTTCAATTATAATTACTGCTCCGCAATTATAAATTGTCAAGACTTCTATGTATAATTCTTATCTTTTAAATATAAAATTATTCTACGAAAAACTTTATTTCCAAACATCTAAAGGTGTTTTTTCTTTAAATGTTCGCACCCGTAATTGTGACGTTTGTACATTATAAAATGCAAATTTTGGAGAACGAACGTAAATATTGAAATATTTTGTAACAGACCTTTGCTTATATTTTCGTTTGATTTCGAATTTGCTTGGCATCCACCATTTTTGTTTCCACAGCCCAATGGGATATGATGTTGGTTGATTTCAGGGACTGGTAGAGCGGTTTAAATCTCTTTTTCTGCATAAGATGCATTTTAAGAGGTGTCCGAGGAGAGGAATATTTGGAAGTCGTGGGTATTTACATGGTTAAATGATTCTAGAGATGGGGCTCATTAGTAATATTGTGTCAACCTAGTTAGCTGTCCTCAATCTAGTCTAAGGCTGTTTATATGTGTTTGCCACATCTATGGCTCCGTCCTGTTGGGGTCAGAGAACTGAATAGTGGGTTCGTCGTGTGTTTGAGGCTATAAAAAAGTTGAATATGTTTCCATTTGATAAAGCCGTTCGGTATTTCGAGGATCGTATGGAGTACGGCCGTTTTTGTCCTCTGTAAGTTGTGTGTCTCACGATTCGTTTGCACTCCATGAAGATGGGCCTGTCTTAATATACTTTTATAAATTAATAATTTGAGGCAGAGGAATAGATTTGTGGATGTCAACAGATGGTTTAGTCTGTTACCTGGTCTTCACCTGCCTGATGTTCTTCTGGCAATGGCAGTGCTTGTGTCAGATGCCTGCCGAGAGTGACACCCATGTACACTATGCTGTTTGCCGGCCTATTTGTTTTACCCGCTACCCTATATACCTTAGGAAGAGGGCGCTTGTTCTACTGGAAGGAGAAAATAATACAGTCGGTCTTCTTGAGAGTATTATTTGGACCTTCCAGTTTCTTTGTGATCTCCTCACAAGCCTCCTCCACCTACCTTATCCTTAAAATTGTCTGCTTGGTCAAACAAATTTTCTGTTAGTGAATGTGTGTACATGTATATTTACGCTTATTCGTTTTAAACGTTGTTATAATATTATCAAAATAATTAGTGAGCCAAGCAATGTTAGTGAATATTGCCCTCTAAAGAGTAAACGATTTAAATGATTTTTAAAAATTACCTCTTTACAGACAGATGTCACTATCAAATGATGCCATACAATTTATGAGTTTAATTTTAGGTGCAACATCTATTGTATCGGGAGTAGTTTTATTTAAAATGTAAACCATAATTGAATTTTTAATCGGTTTCATATCATGTAATTACTTAATTTTTAATAATGATATAATTTAATAATAATGTAATTGAATTATTCTGAACCAAAACCTCAAGTATCTCAAATTATAGTAAACAACTAAACAGTAGTTATATATTGAACTGCCTAAGAAGCGATGTACATCTCTGTCTGGCAAGTCGGCTTTAGACTGTTGATGTGAAATGTATTATTTATGGTTTAAATTTGTTATCTCATCTTTTTCTGTCCTGATCATACATCGGTTAATCATTGACACGTTATTTGTTTATTTTAGTATTTAAGATTTTTTTTTTAGTTTTCGCTTTATTTAATTAAAAATAAATAAAAATTAATTATTATTATTTAATTGGTATAAATGGTCAAATTTTCTCAATTTCGATTAACACTATGGGATTACATTTATTTACATTACAAATTACATTTACATAGTACATAATAATTATAGAACTTGCCCACCTCAAGCAGTTCCTAGGATGTTCCTATTTCTTACCACTTTCAGCTCCTTCCTTATTTCTTCTACTATGACTAGGGTTTCTGGTATATTTTTTATTATTCATCAACAAATGACTTTTAGTGTCCCTTGAGAACTATTATATCTTATCATGGCATAGAAAAATGATACCAATTCATCCTGTCGGGATTAATTATTTCGTAGTTTTATGTCAAATCCATGAGAATAAAAAAAAAAAGTCTATTAATTTATCCTATATTTATCTGTGTGCTTAAAGAAAAGTTGATCCATCCGATAAATTTTACTTTATTTATTTTATTTACGTACACTCTTACGTAGAATAGTTTTTTTTAATAAATACTTAATTATCCACACAATGCCTTTTTATTATATGTCTATCAATCTATAATATTTCCTATAAATCATCCCTGTAAAACATCTATTTCATTACTTCCTTAATAACCACTAAGAAATTTAAAATATTGTATACATTTGAATTTGTGACGTCATAGTAGATTAAATTGACTTACTTAGTTGTACTATTATATTTTTTTTGTCATTATTATCATTGCTGACCAATACAGTTATAATTTATTTTTTAGTTTAACAGTTCCATGTGTGATATGATAAACTATTCGCATTTTTACTTTCCCTTACCTATATACGAAGTATATAGTAAGGGGAAGTATTGCGATCGTGAAAATTTTCGAATTTGAGTTTTCAACGGAAATACATGTTTTAAGGTCCCCTGAGTCCAAATGACCAAGTCTCGCAAAATGGTCTGTGTGTCTGTGTGTATGTGATCAGTCTAGCTCAAAAACGGAAAGCTGTACGATACTGAAATTACATATTAAAGGTTAGCACATGCATGTGATGTTACAGCAACATTTTCGTCAAAATCGACTAACCGGAAGTGCCACTTTATATAATCGATTTTACACATTTTTACAATTTTCACGAAAACGGCTCTAACGATTTTGATTAAACTTGCCTAAATTATTCTTCATAAAGACCTTTAACTTTTCATTTATAAAGTAAATCACCGAGGAATTGCAGGGAAAAAAGTTATGATGAAAAGAATATTTTATTTGCGCACAGCTTAAAAAGTATGCATTTTACGGTAATTTATCTATAGACTTTTAGGAAAGATAATTAAATCATCTAAAAAAGAATAAAAGAATCATCAAAATCGGACCAAAAATAGCAAAGATACAGCGCATCGGACTAACCGGAAATAGCTATTATATCATGGATTTTACACTTTTTTATATTTTTCTCAAAAACGGCTCTAACGATTTTGATGAAACTTGCCAAAATTATTCTTCATAAAGGCCTTTATCTTTTCATTTATGTAGTAAATCACCGAGAAAATGCAGGAAAAAAAGTTATGAAGAGAAGAATATTTTATTTTCGCATGGCTTAAAAAATTTGCAATTTATAGTAAATTATGTACAGAATTATATGAAAGGTTATTAAAGTATCTAAAAAAAAAAATTATCAAAATCGGACAAGTATTAGCAAAGATACAGTGTATTTTATGAGGAGCATAAAATAGATGGATAACCAAGCGCACCCGAAAGGAAATAGAAGCGACCGAACCTCCTCCCACCAATCCGCCAATCTGTTGCAAACAATACGCTCTGTAACAAAGTAATTTAAGAATACAAAAACGGAAATTAACTTAATAATTTCTACTTTCACATTATTTAATAGAAAGAAAATGTTTCCATAGAAACTAAACCAGCAACTTTTAAAATATATTTGCAACTTGACAAAGTTAAGATATAGAGGTAGTGTACAGAATTGTTGTACTAAAATTGTTTTAAAAACTATTTTATTATACTTAAGTGGGAGAAGAATTGAATGCTGCTGAGTTTATTTCATGTATTGTTTATGTGAACTCTTTAGAATTATATTAAAAAGATAATTATTATAGGGCGGTAAGGGAAAGTTGTGTGATGCGCGCACCGCACCAGATTTTTATTATTACGCTCATCATAATCGTTTTATATAGTTTCAACCGTTAAATCTAAATTAGATTAGTTTTTCAGACAAATATAGTACATAGGTTGCTTTTAAAATATACCAAATCAAAATCCTTCAAACAAAAAAAAAAAAAAAACTCCGCAAATAATAAGAAAAAAATTCCAACAAAATCTACTTGAAGGAGATCATACCACTCAACTTAGATTTGTTTCTGATATATATGTAGCCCTTGAATTTTAAGGGCTATATTTTTCAAATATTTTTTCTCTATACTTTAAATTTTATTAAAAAACCAATGCCATTCATAAAAAATATATTTTAAGTTACCAAATTTTATCAGACTAAAAATTTAAATCTATAAAATATATCCTTTTTCAAATTCAATGTTATATTCATGTATGTTTTATATTATCCTTTTGTAGTAACGACGAATTATGATCATGTTAAAAATTATCTTGGCATTCCTTAGCATAAAAAAATCAATGAACATTAATCTTCTGAAAAGATTGGCAGTCGAGATTAAATTAAAAAATCCAAACTGAAAGGCTATTTTTCTAGGAGTCGAGGTGTGACGGTAATCAAAGAAAATAGAAGAACCTTATTTACCTTCTTTTTATAATAGATTGATCAATCAATTTCAATTATTTCTCACTAAAATCCCTTTTTTTTTTTTATTAGATTTTTAATTTCTTTAAATACTAAATTGTACAATGATAGTATATAGAAACTGATTAATGATTATCAACTGTTAAATAAATAAAATAAAAATGAATTAGAAGGAAACTATGTGATATTCCAAAGCTTGGATGACGATTTCCAAACTTGGATGATCCGTCTCTATTACATTAATATTTACAATGAAATTTATAATTATAAGTGTTTGGTTAAATAACGGGAAAATTGTACAGAAAATCTGCGTTCTTTCCTTATTAAGGACTTATGTATTGACCCAAAGGGTTTTCGAAAGTGAATTATATTAAAAATCTACTTCTCATGAGACTTTTTATATATATATATATAAAAAAACTAAATTAAATTTTAACAATGTTAAAATTTGTTGCAGTTCATATAAGCATTATTTGAAACTCAACATAAACTTTTTCAATTTCAATTTCGATCTCTGAATGAAGTCTATCGGATATAAATACAGTGGAGCGTCGATTATCCGAACGTCAGTTATCCGAACGTTCGATTATCGGAACGTTTTTTTTTTTTTATGTGTGTAATTTTAATTAATTTGATCATGACATTTTATATGCCACAGCATTAATTTTGATAAAACTTTGATTAGATACACTTTGATTATTTTTTTGCATACACATAAATACATATTTTTGTTCATTTCATTATGTACATGTGACTAAGTTAAACAATTTATATGTACTTTATGACAGGGTTTTTTTCACTATGCACATACATACTATATTTATATAAATAAACAAACATGTTTTTTTTTTTTTTACAAAGTTGTTGTTTTAGATCTTCCTTTTCCTTATTATATATAAAAAAATAAAAAACAAATTAATATATATATATATAAATATATATATATATATATATATATATATATATATATATATATATATATATAGCGTGCGAGTACGTGAATTTCGATTATCCGAACTTTTGATTATCCGAACCACCACAGACAACATTAGTGCGGATAATCGACGCTCTACTGTATATATATATATTTAGAGTCTTTTTTATATTTATTAAATTATTTTCATTTATTTTTATAATTTTTTATTCCCTTGTCTTTTTTATCTTGATTTTTATAATAACATACTTTTTTTTTTATGATATTCATTTTTCTTATTCTTCTCCATACTTGTTACTACTTAATATTCATATCTAAAGGAACTAAAACATTACTGCACAGTTTAATATGCTTGATTGAAGCATGAAATTTGTAAAAGTTATTGATAAATTACTCTTATATTAGGTTAATATGCAAAAGAAAGAAATAAGATCAATAAAGATTTAAAAAAACAAGCTAATTACAAAACTTTGTAATAATGTATATCAATAACGATGATAATAAATTATTATTATTTGTCTCTTCATGAGTTTTCTTATGAACATAATAAATAACAGTCTCATGAAGAAACAATAGTGATCTAATTTAAAATTGAAATATCAATTTCGATGTGATTATAAACTAAAGGATAATTAAAATATACATTTTAAAGTAATATAAAATTGATAAGATGTAGAAGAAAAGTGGAATATACAAAATTGATATTCTTGACACTCTTTAACTAAAGAGGAAAGGGCAGAAAAAAAAAAACTCCTCACAGCAGTCCTTTTATGCAACAAATAAAACGGAAATAAAATAAAAATCCACATAAAAGGATTCCGAGACCACTTGAAATATATTTTTAGCAGCTGCCATTAAATTTCTTTGCCGGAGTTTATGAGCCAGCTTATTGTCTTTTCGACGTTTTGGTACCTTAAATGCAGGATTTATTACATATGAACAATAAGCCACTTCTCCTCAGAATTCTGAGTATGTCGTTGTTTATTTATTTTTCTTAGCTGATCGCGCTAATATGTTACTTTACTCATAAAGCCTTTTCCAAAAGTAATATTAATCATATACAAAATTTAGCAAACGTTAAGGCGAATTTTCGTACCGGAAATCTGTCATAAATCATACATCGAAATGGGGAACAGCGTTACTTCAACTCTTTTTGTGAAGTCAGCGTAGGTTTTCTGTTGGGTTTTTTTTCACGTTTCTACGAATAAAGTACTATTTAAATTTATGATATAAGTTTTCACTCAATATAAGTTTAGCCTTGAATACAACTTTGTGAATAAAAGTATTTAAGTTGATAGTGACTTCCGTCAAAACTTGAACCATCCATCAGTCAACGATGGCTAAAATATTTATGGCAATGATTGAGGAGAAGAGAACTGCTTTTAACATAACTTTTTCAATTTTTATCTCTAGGAATAGATCAGGCTGTGATTAACTCGTGCATTTGAAATTATCTTACTTTAAAACTGAAAGCCATAATTATCATTTAAACATTACTGCTGAAGTTGGTTGCAAATAAAAAAATAATACATCACTAGCTGGCCCGGTAATGCTTCGTTATTGCTGAGTATATATATATATATATATATATATATATATATATATATATATATATATATATATATATATATATATATATAGATAGATAGATAGATAGATATAATTAACACAACTGAAAGTTTGATAAAAATTATTGTATGTATAAATTTAATATTAAAAAATCAATTTGATTGAAGTTGAAAATAGAATTAATTCCTTCGTTCAAAAGATAACTATGACACAGACAGACTAATAGCCAAAAATACTTTGTTCTTTTTTTCAGAGGCGCTCTACAAAGCGAAGAAATGTTGAAAACTGCACATCGAATATTTGACCCAATTGTAACATTTTGCAGTTCCTCCGATCTTGAGCCGTAGGAAAATAAAAACGGCTAAATTCTTCAATGCGCTGTATCTTTGCTAATAATGGTCCGATTTCAATAATTTTTGTTTTGTTTTGTATAGAATTCAATTATCTTTTAAATAATTTGACCAAAAACAAGTTGTTTTTTAATGGTTATATTTTTTCCTTTAATATACCTTTAAAACAAAATGTTTGGCTGGAAAAACCATTCCGATATCAGAAGTCGAACTCGAGATATAAAAATAAAAATTTCGAAGTGTTTTATTTTTGTATACTCCTTGGGTGTTGGTACTTTACATTTTTTTTTTTTTGTAGGGAATTCACATTATCTATCAAGTGAGCATCGTACGTGTAATCAGCGGAAAATGTATGTTTTTCGGTATTTGCGCAGTCACAATCGACATCAGTAAATTCTATCAACACAAAACCATCTAGGAACCACCAAGATGATATGGTTAAAAGTCGGTAATGATTGCTTCATTAGTTTTCGCGGTTCAATCTTACAAACAAAAAACAGGAAGTCCTTTTATGTAATATTACGATAAAAATGGATTATTGTTGATATAATTACTTCTCAAAATACTTTTTATTCAGCATTGAGATCGGTAATTTAATCTTAAATTAAATCGGTAATCATTAAATGTAACCTTAAATTTCCTTTATATTTTTTCTTTGATTATGAAAGACTGAAATTTGTTAATAAATATTTTAAATCTATTGTATTAAGAAATAGTGATAATGTTTACATTCCTTTATAACACACATTACTTGGACAAATAAAGAAAAATAAATAAATACAATTTTGGTTAAATAATAATAAATAAATAAATAATAATAAATTAAATAATAATAAATTTGTAGGTAAAATGGAGGAGACAATTCCAATACACCGCATTCTTAGCGCCCCTCCTTCGATTGACTTCGGCCATTCGATTACAGTTCATACCTGAATAGCTATACTCTATGGCTTCAAGATTCCTATTTACTCAGAAAAGAAACCCTTATAAATAAAAATATTATAAATTATTGTTTAATTCATTGGATTGTCTAATTATAATCTTTAAAAAATGTATGATAATCTTTCTGTTAAACTTTTGTAGTGTTAAATGTCTTAAATATTAAATAAAATTAATGCAAAATGAAAAAAAAAAACACAACTAAAAACATATATATTTTATTTACAGGCGACGATCTGGCCCAACTATGTAGCCCATCTTTAAAGCTAAACAAGGTAGGACAAATTTATACAATAATAATAATTAATATAAAAGAGCCAAAACTGATGGTTCAGTAATCACTTACATGTCTTGGAGTGATGAACTGTCTCTGATTGATGCTTCTTTCTGGACGGCTGATGTAAGATGTGCTGTATTTGATCTTATTAGATGTGATTTTTTGGTGTATGTCCTGAAGATGCCTGAATTGGTGAAACGTTTTGACTGGTTAGATGTTTGCCGGTATTTTAGAGAAATGAGATTTTGAGTTCTGGAATGTTCCAACTGTTTTCTAGCACTAATAATAATAATTTTCGAAAAGTATTGAAGATTCAGCTGTGTGAAAAGCATAAAGTTAAGGCCATCACCACTTGGGTTATAGCTATAAAACTATCTTTGAGTTACAGTATTGGCAGAGACCCAGTTTTTGACAAACTACAGTGGTCAAACAACAGTCTACTGGATATGGATGGTGGTGTACGAATTAAAATAATAGAAAAATAAGTCACAGCATAGAAGATCCTACAGCCAGTTGAACGAATCCTTCAAAGACAAAGAAAGATCAATTGAATGGTGAATAGGTGTAAGGTCATTCTCCGAGAGAGAAGACTTTTTAGTCACCATTCAAGTTTAAGTTATTGGAACCATATCATACAGGCATGTTTTGAAATACACAACAATATATAATAAACGTCAGTAATGCTCAGTCACGCTTGAATCAGTCAAACAGCTGTAAGTGGAAAGCTAGTTGGTACGGAGTATTTTCAGAGGCATAACAATGTGACGAAAATTTTCCATCCGGCCCTGGCGATGAGGTATAACTTACTGAATGAAAAGGCACTATATTATAAGCATAATCCAAATAGGATACTTCAAAAAGTTGATCGGGACTAATCTATTATTATGGACCATACTGTCATAACAGACCTGATATCCTACTTATAAATTTGAGAGAGAAGATAGCAAAGCTTATTGATGCTGCTATCCCTAAGGATAATAATATAAGCTCAATCGTAGAAGATAAATTCCGATAATATCAGAAACTGGAGTTTGAGTTAAAAGAATTGCACCATTTGGAAGTACTAACGCTTACTAGAATATCGACTATTGGGCTGATTGCAAAATCAACGGTTGCAGGAACAGATAGTTTGGGATTTCCTCTTGATGTGCGAATCCTCTTTTCGGACGTTTACCAATCGGCTCAGCACTTATTGAATTTTAGGTCGCCCTACAACTTTACAAGCCCATTTCATCCGTCGCGATGCTATCACTCTAATTATACTGACAGGGTGCTTGCTCCGCAATTCCGCGTTGTGTGAACTCCTGAATTGTCCAGTTCGACTCGTGCTTCTTTGGGACTGATATTCTACGCAATACATTAATCTAGAAGACTTTGTTGAAACCGTGAGCATACCAACTGAAAAACAACAAGCCTCTCTCCCATCTTTGACTTCGCCTTTATTTGCCTTGAATTTCGTTTTATCTTGTAATAATAGACCCCAAATACTTTAAATTGCTTAACGTCTTCAAACGTTTTCCTTCCCATATGTACATCACCGGATTCGTCGCCGTTTCGGCTGCTAACACATTTTTATATTTATAGTTATAGCATAGTTACATTTATAGTTATAGCATAGTTACATGCTGATGACACTAATATATATATATATATATATATATATATATATATATATATATATATATATATATATATATGTATATATATATATATATATATATATATATATATACACCTAGAATTAAACTTTTTTCGGCATATATCATGACATATTGTATGACATATTGTAATGACATATTCTAGTGCTAAATTAAATAGACTTTTGAACAAACTGATAGAAAATGATTTGAAATGATAAAACATCTATTTATCATACATTTTAAAGGGTGTAAATTGTATTTATTAATATGTAACTAAATGGTCACAACATTAACTTTTGTTTTTCTAGAAGGAGCCGCTACCTTCTTTATTAAAATACTTTGATGCACTAAATTATATGATAAACGAAGCACTTTTACTGTAGCAATTTAGAAAAAATGCCCAAGTGTTTCAGAAATGTAGCCAGCCTCTCCTTTGTGTGAAGTCCTTGTCTCCAACAATGTCACAGATACAACAATAATAGAAATATATTAACTTTACAGCCGTCTTAATATGCCTGACAACAGGAGTTTAAGTCATGGAACGGAAGATGAACAGCTAAGTCGATGAATACGTAGAGTTCTACATTGAGGTATTTAGAGGTATCAAGAATACGACGTAGATCTGCGAATGACCATAGGCATTAAATTGATAAAAAGTTTAAATGCTAATGAATCCCGAAAATGAAGCAATGGCAAATCAGAGAAATATTCGTTAGGCGACTATTGAGTCGAGCTTTGGTGGAATCGATAGTAGATGTGTTTATCAAACGAGCTGTTTTCCCTCTTTCGTGCTCATCTCCTCTCACTCTGATTACATTTCATGCAAACGCTAATAAGAATCTAAAATACACAGATCGGAACTAAAGCGAGGCTCTGGTTTCAATAGCTTTACGGGAAAATTAACGAATTCAATTAACAAATCGCTATGAACGCACGAGTATATTAAATTTTTGAATGTTTTGAAAAAAGCCATAAGGCTGTGTTGGGCCTCACTGGACCTGACTGGATTTTAGAAGTGATGTGATTCTCTGGAGTTAGGCAAGTAGGCAGATATTGTCGGTGTTCGGCATCGAACCTTCGGGTTCCACGGGACTTATTTATATAATTTTGCGAAAAGGACCGATAGACCCACTTTCTGTATTTGTTCATTCCACTATTATTAGTACTATACTAATGATGCGACGAAGCTTGTAAAACTAACATAAAAAAATTATGTCCAGAAAATAGTTTGATCAAAAGTAATTCTAAGGATTTTGATGTTCTGATGGAATTTATTCAGATTATTATTTAAAAACAGGTTTCGAATACGATCGTTTTAATGAGGTTATTGTAACTTTATACAATCGCCTTGGTGTTTTCCGCCATCATCTTCAGCTTGTTCTCTACTACCCAGTGACTTATTCGATTAATATCTTCTTGTTTAGATTTTTTCCGAGTGTTTACTGAGGGTCTACTTCTTATTAAGAAGAAAGAAAAATATGAAAACACAAGGTATAAAGCAGGTCATATTGTCAATTATCTACAATGTATTCTACCGAAATGAAATTTTAGAATTAAATAGGATTGTAAATCATGTTCACAACTGTGAAACTAATTTTATATGCAAAATATTTAAATTTAAAAAAAAAATTAGAGCTTGTAATTATTGTTGTAAATTAAAAAAAAGCTAAACCAAAATTTAAAAGGCGATGAGGTAAAGATAAGAAGCCGCTGGGGGCATCATTCATTAAGAGTGACACGGGGTATTGGTAAGATATACAGCCGATATATCTAATGATTTATCACCGCTAGATTCCATGATATATTTCCGCCCTAACCAGCAAATTTATACGTTTCCGTTCCAACATATGACTTCTTCCATGATGCCTTCTACATATAAAGGTCTTCCTATTTGTAGAAAAATAATTTTAATCTTATATTCAACAATTTATATAACTGGTTAACATCACTAAAATACAAATCGTTGACATAAAAATTATGATAAGAGTGACTCCCACAAATATGCCCTTCTTTCCATTATTGGTACAATGTCGATAATCAATCGATATTTACTGTCACGAAGAGTTGAGAATCAATTTTTTATCAGCTACGCCATTATCTGACACAGTAATCAACTGAAGCTGGAGAAAGGTGTGTAGTCAGGTCTGGGAGATTTTGCAGAAACGCGCTGTAATATACTGATTTTATTAAGAAGTCATTTGATTCACGTTTATATCTAGTCACTTTCCCATACATTTAAACCAAGGTTATAACTGCAGAATATTTAAGTTTATCTTATAACCAGTTTTTATTATTTTTAGACAGGGATTTTTTTGAAAGTCATATGTGTAACTTTTGCTTTCTTTGTTTGTAATTATGCCTCTATTTTTTGGCTTTTACCATTAGCTAAACAAGAGCCCAGCACCATTCCGATTCGGACAGCGTCATAATCCCAGTAAGCGTGAACATACGTTTCATACATAATTGCTCCCGAACATCAGAGATTGCCGAGTGGAGTTTGGATTCAACGCAGATGTTTCATTAAGGAGTCATGGATTGTAGTAATACGAATCTGTAATAACATTTCTCGGCCGGTCTGCCTGTGCCGGCTCTTCTTATACAAGCAGTTTGCCTCATTGCTTTCCAACAATGAAGCAAACAGAATCCTAATGGATTCCAGCAACACAACTGATTCGTCTTCATTATCTTTTATCTACCTAAATGGAATGACATTCGATTGTCTGGCTACTCCAAAGTTAAACTCCCTCGGCGAATTTATCTACCATTTCAATCTCATGAAATTCATTAGCACGGTGACTTGGTATCTATTGGAAAATTACCTTTTTACCCTGAAGAAGTAATCCTTCAATAATGTATTGGCAGTTAAAAATGTCCTTAACATGAGATTTGTCGGTCTGTGTTAGTTTGAGGATAGCCGCCTGGGAATCTACAAAAAGTTCAATGCTTTTTGGCATTTGTGTTTAAGAGGGATTGCAACACCAATAAAATTACATGAATTTCGCTTTTGAAATTTCAGATCCATTTTCCAGCCGGTTACGAAATTAGAGTAAAGGAAGAAGTAGGAAGGGTAGAAAAGTGCCATTCCTACAATAATTTCAAAACTCAAAAAGTCGGGAAATTCAAGATTTATGAACGTAATTCAAAATGTGAATATTGTGGTTAAACATTTCGCTCAAAGAGCCACTAAAATTCTTGAATTAGGAAATTGGGATTTTATGGATACAATGTTGTGTTTGAACAGAAAAAAAAAAATTGTTATCAAGTGTCAACGTTCCCAACAGGTACCTAAATGAAAATTTCAAATCCAAAACAGTTGGAGGAAGATTACAATATGTCATCATATAGTTGGGTTTAGATTTTGACCACCCCCAAATAAAGTGTTGTAGCAAGGGCACTGTTGGAAATGGCAAGCAGATGATGCCCCTGACCTTACATCGCGTGTTCATTGTTCAACAGAACCATCAGTGTTCATGAAAGTCCAAAGATGACTGGGATAACGTTCAGTTATTCATTTAAGAGCCAAGTATCTTAATTTATCACGTATGGCCTCTTCTTTTTCTACTGAGTCTAATAAGGTTGAGATAGTAATAAGCTGTTTTTACAAGGATACTTGTTGATATTAAAGAAAGTGGTTGGTTATCTTTGAGCAGAGTACAATAACCGGTTTTTGGAAAAACTGGTTATTTTGAGTGAACTTTCCATCAAAATATTTTTTGATGACCTTCTTCATAGAATAGCTTCTGGAATTGATACAAATAATTGGCCATTGGTAAGACCTTCGATTCAAGTAAATTAAACATTGATATTCGAGAAATAACCTAAAAAATCGTTACGCAAGTAATTTAATAGCTAAAACCTTGGAAATAACTGATTATTGTACAACAAAACAAGACTTCTAACCTGTAGTGGTCGCCGCACTAATTCCATTTGTGCTAATTGCTTTGTATTCAATTGTAAAATGCGTATTTATTGGAATTATTAAAATCATTACTGCTTTAATTACATATTCTATAAAAGTATTAGTGGTATCGACTTCCGGTGGTTTGTGGGAGTCGATAGCACTAATAATTGCAAATAATATCTAATTAAAGTAGTAATAATTTTAATAATCAAAATGAATACGAATTTTTCAATTGAATACTAAGTAGTTAGTTAGCACAAATGGCGTTAGAGAGCGCTTGTGCGGCGACCACTACTGAAAAGGCGGCTGCATTGTAAAGTACTATATATTTTTTCAAGAATGAATTTCGCGCTCTATATTTTTTTTCAGTCTATAGAGCAATCATTTAATTATCAGCTCAAATTGTAACTTCAAAGTTGAAGTTTTTTTACAACATTTATTTTCAATCTGTTTTTTTCCGGTTTTTGGATTAAAAAAAAAAACGATTATAACTGATAGTGTAAAAAACCTGAAATACACCGGTTATTCGTACCAAAAAAATCGGTTATATAGACCGGATTTTTACATCTCTAGGGGATAAGCTTGTTGTATTTGTAAGTTGCTAAACTATCTCTAAGAAGATAACTTGTGCCATGAATCATGTTGAGGCTTACTAATTATTTGGGCTGTAGTCGATCGGAAGTCTATACAGGCGTTTTCAAATGCTTTTTGGGTTTACTTCTCTACGCTATAGGCTCAATGTTTACTAGCAATGCATAGCTATGATGTTTTTTTGACTTGGATGCACCTGTTATTATACGGAGTGCTGAGTTATGACCTCAATTTTTGGTCTAGCATATTCAGTTGCTGTTCAAAGTTAAAATTACATCAAGCTCGGAATAGAACTTTATATTTTCATAAAAAACATTCTTCTTATATACTTCACATACGCTTTAGATAGATACACTTTTTAATAATATTCTCGTCATTTTCGTATTTAACAAAGTGGCTGATTATCTTTCATGAACCTCTTAGTCACAATAATTATATTATTATTTTTGTAATTTTATTAAATTTATGAAATTTCATTTAATATAAAACCGAAGCATGTCACATAATTCGGTTTTATAGTATTTTATCGTATATTTTTTACGATCGTAAATCTAGTTTTCAATAAATTTCCGTTTTATTGTTAGAACACCCTTCCACTTTACTACACAAGAAAATAATAACGACTCATGAATTTTTAAAGGAGAAGCTATGTTGGTTTTTAGTGGTTTCTGTCATTTCTTTTAAAATATTTCATTGCTCGATATCGTTAAATGGTTCGTGCTCTAAATATATATTTTAAGAATACATATCGTATTCTAGTTTCAACGTAGATATTTGAATCCAAAATATTTAAAACTAGAAATATTTTACAATTGTTAATTGTTTAGTACATAATATTTCATTAGCATTAGTAAACTTGTGCTTATTTCATTTTCGTGTTTTTTCCTGTCATTAAGCTAATATGAAAGTTTTCCGATGCATGTTTCTTCATTTAGGCCCTATGAGATATAAATTACGGTGTGATTGCATCATCGATTTCTATATAATATTAATTTTTCAATTCTTCACAGAAAACAGTCTATCTATTAAAATGATATAGAAACGAGATTAACATATCCAGTTCCTTATTATTTTGACAGATATGATCTAAACTAATCCAAAAGTCTTTTTGATAAACTGGAGAACTTCAGTTCAACTTTTTCATTAATTTTGAGTTGATTCTATATAGTTGGTGTGCTAGGGGTAAAATTTAACGTAACTGGGCGTGTTTTCGGTTGTTGCTGAGGCTTCTGATAAAGTCTAGTATAACAATTTCCACTTAATACTCAAATCTGTACTACAACTATAGCTCATTGAGCCCTTTGGTTAGGGTGGCCTTGATGTCAGCTAGTTGGTTAAGTAAAAAACTGCATGCTCACTTGCACTATGCAGGAATCGGCCAGCATATTCATGTATCACATAATCCATAAGCAAGATTAGTTAAGTTTGTTAATAGAAATAACAGGCCAGAGCATAATATCCGGAAGGCAAGGAGCCAATACAGGTAAAGACATCTTCTAGGTAAAAAGGGATCCCTCGTCAGGAGGAGACAATAGACGAGTGACAGCAAGCCATCAAATAGGCCACTAATCGGGGTCGAGTTAGTTGTCACAACAAAACATAGCATGCCTTTACCAGAATGCCTCAGAAATACAGAATAATTTGATTTAAAAATCTATAGAGAGTTAGCCAGTTTTTGTTAGTGTGATAACGGCAGGATATGACACGTCTCAGGCGAGATAATCAATTCTAAGAAACAGGCCACCTTTAGGAACCACAACTTCAAAAATAGCGGAGGTCTGGGAAGAATGCGATTCAATTCAACTGCCGTTCCGTTCCTCCGAACCGAACAAATGTAGGATCGGGGTGGCAAAACTTCAAATAAATAATGTTCGGAAGAAGGGATCGGGGCCGATCGCTCCGCTGGCGGTTTTTAACCGTCGCATCAAAGAAATGCTCGAAACGGGGTGAGACTAGTGTGGACGGGATGGAAGGTAGCACCGTTCCGTTCCTCCGTTCTTCGAATTCCGTAAATAGTAAGAAAATTAATAATATTTATTGGAAACTCAAAAATAATAATAACATGCGATGAATGAATAATAATCAATGAAAAATATTAATCTCATCAATGAATAAAAGAACTTAGGTTTTGAACTTAGGTACGTGATTTCCCAAAGACTGGTTGAGTAACTTCTGTTATGATTCATTTTAATAAGATTTACTTTTATCTATTTTTTTTATTTTAAGAAAAATATTAAAGTTTTCAATACATCCATAAAATCTAAAAAAGTACAATGATCATCATTCAAGTCTTTAGTAAACATTTTAAAACAACTATAAATATTTTTATGTTACGAATAACTTTAACAACACACTTTTATCGATTTTAATATACCTGTGTTATTAAAATGACCGAACAAATTAACTCGGGATTCAGAGCAGTAGGCTTAAGAAAAAAAGATAAAACTTTAATGCTAAATTTAAAGGTTTAACGTTAAACCACATGCTAGAATGCTAATAAAAATATACTTACCGGCATGTAGTCTTCAAGTAACTCTTCCACTATCACTTGACATACTTCCGTGACGATTTAACTGATTGTCAGTTTTGACATTCTGAACAGGTCTTGTATGCTTGCAAAGGAGTCACCCAAAGTAGGCTCACCGCGAGCCTTTCCTGCACAAAAATTTCTCTTCGGAAGGTCCTGTCCTGTTTCTTCTGAATTAATTTTCGGACTTACTTTCTATAGCAAGAATTCAAAATCTGTCGGATGAATCTGGTTAAAATTTTTGTACATGCCGCTGACTTCCTGGAACTTCTACTCAGCCATCAGTCACCTCCCACCAAATTGTTCCCGGTTTGAATATAAGTTCGCTGTTCACCAACGCGGTTTTTTCTTCCTCTTTTTCAAAAGGTAATCAATCAAAATGTACGCGGCTGCTGCCACTTGCTACTGAGATACCATGATTGATACTGGGGCGAGAACTCGACCACAACTTCAGAAGAACGCTCGATTCTCCCGATCGCCCCCTCGTATCCAATTCGTACGGAACGATGTTCGAAACGTTGTCTTGATCTTCGAAACAATGTTCGGATCGGTGGTACGGTACGGAGAAACAAAACGACAGTTTGTTACAAGTGCGTACGAGGCCTTAGAGAAATTTTAAAGTAGGTAGAACCTTCACCGGTAGATACTAAGATTTCCCTCTCTGGGGGGAAATAGAGCAGCCAATAACAACGACGCTGGAAATAGAGACCACGTCCTGACCAGGATAAAGCCAATAGCTGAAATTCATCTACCTTCTACCAGTAGAAGAGGATGAGAGCAACGAAGGAAGGAGGGATAGAAGTGTGGAGAGCAACAAGAGGACACTCTCAATCGGGCCCTGACTTCGACGACAACGAGAGGTACTCTCTGATCCTGGCTGTTACTTCTGGCTTTTGGCTCCTGGTCCATGCCTCAAGATCATCCAATATGTTGCTGGGAAGGCACCATTGTCTTCTAGCAGATAAGCTGACTAGAAGTGATGAGACAGGCAACCATCCATAGAGCTTCCAGATCTTCTTCATCAATCAATATTACCACACAAGATATTTGTATTAAAACATTTAATGGCTAAGTTCATTCTGAATCACTCCATAGTTAAATTCATGTAAATGCTTTAAATAAAACACTTTTGATAAAATAAAATAAATATCAGGAGGAAGGTTGAGTTTAATATCCAAGTTCATTATAAATTCTAATCATACTACTTAAGCATAACATCAATCAATTTGAATAGCATTACTGTATCAGTAATCCTATAAGTCTGAATATTTAATCGGTTAATTAATAAACAATGGCATCCCTATCCGATGGCATGCCTTAACAAATCTAAATATTTATATGTCAAATAATAGGTAAGTCAAACAAATAGATGCTAAAACATAGCAATATTATGACTTTGTCTACGGTTCCTAAATAAAATGTGTTTTATACAATGACTGGCGTACCTAATAATTCAAGGAACGGACTAGAAATGAGCTTCTTGAGAAATATCATTCCGTGAGCCAAGGAAACTAAGTCAAGCCAGAAGGAAGAGGCTGCTGTGCACTGCCCTTCTCAATCCCTGACGTGCCATCATTTTGTTACCAGTTTGACGATTCTTTGAATGTCTCTTTTTTTTAATTTAGACTTAACGATTAAATTAAGAATTTTAAACTATACTATATTTAGTCATAGTGTATTTTTAGATGGGTATGTCAAAATCTAAAAAAAAAAAAAAAAAAAAAAAAAAAGAATAATTAACATTTATAGAAGCTCACAAAAATGCTGAGCAAAGTTACAAATAAACTCCATCTCCTGAGAAATTTTATATTTTCACCGAGAATAGCCGAGCACTTTTCGGGGAGGATCCGAGAGTGCTCGATCTGGAATTGTGTGGGTTTGATTCCCTCCTGGGACAGTGTTAACATTTATTTCGCGACAGTCCACAGTGGGCCAAACAGCGACTTTAGCACGAAAAAATTCAAATTGTGAATATTTAATATTGAAATGGAAATTGTTCATATCCAAACAAGATTAGTTAGTGATATTAGACCCGAGAGATCAAAATCCATTGTTTACACTAATGATTCAATAAGACCAGTCAAAGCAAAAACAATAAATCCTTATATTTTCTTTCATTATGTGATTATTCATCAGTAAGTACAAGTGTTTTGGCTTGGCTCATCGAATCGTCAGTGTAAGCAATCGAGGCTAACATCTCGGGTCCAATATCACTAACTAGCCTAGTTTGGATACAAACAATTTCTATTCAATAGTAAATATTCAAAATTTGAATTTCTCTTACTAAAGTCGCTGTTTGACCCTCGATGCGGTCCCGAGAAATGAATCATGATGGTTTATATTAAAATGACCACAAGACCCATTTGTCGGATTATTTTTTCCACCAATATCATTACCCTTTGTTTCACCTAATATTACCGTGTAAATGGTTGGAGACAAAGTTCGAAAAAAACAAACAATAAAAACAGAACCGGAGTACATTTTTAGTGAAAATTGTATTTCAATGATATTTTGCCTGAATTTTAATAATCTCCAAAATGTATTTAAAGGATTGCGATTGCACCGTCACTAAATCCTTCATATTTTTATAAATGCTTTCTTTCTCTCGACGAGATGGTGGAAATAAATATTAAATATTTTTAAATAAGGATAGGTAAGGTGTACAGTCAACTCAAAAACTAATCTCATCAGGCAATAAAGGGACCTAGCGTCGAGGACAGCACATTATTCTCTTCCCGAAATTTATCGTCCTTCATTACGCATAAATACTTCATCTTCAGAAGGGTTCAAATCTTCCACTCTTTTCCGCTTCATTCCTTTTCCGAACTGTTTCTGATAATTAATATTGTTTCAGCGAATTCAATAAAAATTTTATTATTTTTCAATGCAAGGAATCAGATTTATAAGTCACATTGAAAAATGTATGATAAAATGACAAGTTAATATATAACTTTAATCTCTAATTATACAAAGTAAATCTTTCCACAATGCAGGTAATAGATTTGATTAGTTTTTACTCATTTTTTTTGTTGAAAGTTTTCCAAACCAGCAGTATAAGCAGTGCAGATCCCATCAACATATAAGGTAAATGATAACGATTTCCAGAATAATTTCATTTTATCCCTTTTTTTTAATTAATATATCAGGAACATTTTCTGGTTTACTTAAGCTACAACTCATTTTCCTACATTATACGATCCAAACGTCATAAGATTTCAAAAGAAAGAAATGGTGGCTAAGAAAGAAAGTGATCTACAAGTTTCCTATTTTCACGTTTTACGTTCATAAATATTTGGTCACAATTCTATCTCCAACTCATGTTCATAATTTTCTATCCCAACGCTCTCGAAAGCCCAATAGCAAAAAGTTGTAAAAAATTTGGTCGACCTCTATAGTTAAAATATTTTTTAGAAAACAATTTCTCTTTTATTTTTGGACTGTAGAGGAAAACGAGAGTCGGCAACAGCTGTTTGGGATAGAATAATTCATGTTTTTTTTGTTTTTTATCGCTCCACGTCTACTTTTTGCTATGAATATTAAATTCTCTATCCACCCGGACTAATCTTTGACACAGAAACGACCTATAAAATTATAATGCTACTCCATACATTAATCTACATCTGTATAAACGATTAAAAAAACAGAATAAATATCCGAAATATTAACAAGGCAATGGATATAAATGAATTTTTGCTTTTTTTCAGACAATTACAGAAATTTCTATTAATCTTTTTTAAAAATCAACCATTTTCCGCCTTTAAACGTGACAAGTGCCAATCCATCTATGTAAGCCTATTCCTTTAATCTGTGCTTTTTATACATTATTATTTTATTATGCATGATGTTGGAATAAAAAAAAAAAAACACAACTAGATAATATATCCAAAATATCTGATTTTTTTATTTTCTTCTGAGAATTTAAGTCTTCCCCGGATGACTAAATTTAACATGATTAATTGATATCCGAATGGTACCAATTTTCGAGGTAAATATTATAGATGCATACATGATATTGCAAAAAAAATTAATATCGCCTATCATCATTGTTAACACAATCGTTATTAGCTGAATTGGTTGAATCAGGACGTGACAGTTGTGTGTATTCATACTTTTCGACCACGAAGGGCTTATTGCGTCTACTGGTCGGTACTGGAAGCCGATTGGTAATATCAATATGGGTTATAACAAGGTAGTAGCTTTTGCAATTAATTTTAACCTTTTATAAACTGTAATTTTTCTATTAATTAATATTAATAGTTGAGACAAAGATAACAACAAAAATAGTATAAACTATTTATTAAATTCCGACATTTCCTTGCAACAAAAAACCGAATACAATGAGGTAAAAATATGAAAGAAGTAATAGGAAAATTAACATGTAATAAAAGTAAAGATAAAACGAGTAATAAAATAAATTAATTAATGAGCTGTTAGCTATTAACCGTTTACATTCGTAGATAAAATAATTAGTCGGGTAGTTTGTTCTGAGCCAAAATCTGCCCCCCATATCATTGCCGGATCCCTTTTCTCAGAACTGGCAATACAACTCAAAACATTGGAGATGATCAGACTGAGGAATGGGACAAACTAGGGCTTACCCACGAGTACTTGATGAGAAAAGGACCACAACCTGATTGCGTTGTCTGTGGAGTACCACTTACAGCCGTTTGCAACCTCACAGATACGCCTTCGAATTACACAGAGAGCATCTGCCAAAAAGTAGTTTTGAGGAATTACTTCAAAATGACAAATGTACAAACAACTTAATGCTGTTCCTAAAATAAACTGAACTATTCTTTAAAATTTACTTATCTTACAAATTTCAAACTTTAAAACTGTGATAAAGAGCTAAAATGAAGCAGATGGTTGAAAATCCCACACGTTTTAAATAAATTAAATAGTAATAAATTATTAATATTATAGAAGTAAAAAGAATGGCAACCTTAAAAATAATTTTAGCGCACTTATTACGACAACCAATCTAATTCTAAAGTGAGAAATAAACATCCTACCACCCAAATGATAAACTTAAAAGTCTTATGTTTGCATAAATTTTATTAAAATAAAGGGGCTCATATATTTTTGTTCTGTACACACTAAATAATTACTTTTTCTCAGGAATAACCGTTTTACTACTTCTTGACCACACAATTTCTATTGAAGATTATATAACAAAATGTCAGAAAACTTATTACCAAAAGAAAAAAAGTCTAATAAAATCCAGGTTTTATTAAGGAGAAAAGAAAGGTTCAACCGGAGATTTACGTCACTATATTGCTTCCCAGGGTAAATTAAAATTCTAAATTAAAACTAGCTCACCTCGATGCCTCAATCCGCCTGAAAATTTCTTAAGGGATAAAAAGATCCCCATGAAGTGCTGGGTTTCTCAATGGGCTTCTTCATCTTCAATAGCGGATATCCCCTGAAAGATCAGAACATTTCATATGAAGAATAATCCACAGATAATCCCAGGTACAGTAGTTGACAGCCCTGCTATCTCAAGAGAGGATATTACTCTAATAAAATTTCCTTGTAGAGCAGGCTTGACTTCTCTTCGTCGTATATAGTCCGCTAATGTGACATTAAGACAAAACATTTCCACTGATTCCTGTCTTATATTTAATGAAGAAATGAGGAGTATTCTATAAAAATTCAATATATTTACTTTTGGAAATTATGTTTCTAAAAAATTATAATACTGTCATCTCGTGAAGATAAAGCAAATTTTTATTGAGAATGTTGATTTGCAGAACCTATTTGACAGCTAAAAAATTAAGATTTGGAATAAACTAAATAGTTTTTAGATATAGAATTTTTATTTGTCAAAAATCTTGTTTTCTGAAAAGTGGAAATATTAACTTTTGATAGAGTACTCCTCAATTGTTCTCATTAATAATATATTGTAATAGTTCGGAAGCTGAGACCAAAAACGTGTCCGATTTCAAGAAAATTTTTGATCATCTAGGCCGAAAGTACTCTTGTATATGAACTATGAAGGTCTGCCACCCTAGGTCGGTTGCCATTAAATTTTATAGGTCAACGAAGTCGTCATTTTCGTCAGTTCTTCAGAATTTCCTCAGTAATTCGCTCCCAGTGAATTTTAGGTAATTCTTTGACCGAACCAATTTTAAAGAACGTTAAATTTCCTGCATGTTTGTAATATAATATAATTAATATAATTATAATATAATATTTTTTTAAAATTCGGAACAGCTGCTGAAATGCAGGACCATAAACATCTACAAAATATCAAGAAAACGACAAAAGGTTATTATATATTCAGTGGTTTCGCCTCATAAACTATTTTTCAATGTTCTTTATTGCGAAATGCTTAATAATCAATCTTATAAAGTATTAAATTTCCTTTAAGATTCCTACAAAATATTTGTAATTACTCAAAACAGAGGCCAAGAAATATTGAAATAACAATTTTAGAGAAGTGGATTTTTTTTTTTAGATATTTCTCAGTAACTCGCTTCCAGTGCATTTTAGGTAGATCTTTGGCCAAAGCAATTTTAAATAACATTAAATTTCCTGCAAGTTTTTATGTAATATTTTTTTAAAATTCGGATCAGTTGCTGAGATGCGGGGCTATAATCATCTTCATATGTCAAGATTACGCAAAAAGTTGAATATTTAGAGGTTTCGCCTTAAAGACTATCTGTTTGTGCAATTTAATGCAAAATGCATAATAATATATATAATTTGTGTGTATATATATACATATATACACAAAAATCATGGCTAATATGATTCAGTCCGTAAAGCTACTATTTTTGTCCCTACTTCATGAATGATAACGGTGAAAACGATATCATCTAGGAGTCACCCCAAAGATAATAAATTGCACTTGTCCGTTTGTATATTCAAAATAATTTCTACATCCGCGATGGAATTTTGTTGAAAATGTTGCAAGATGTCCTGAAGATGTTTTTTTCCTTTCATTGTGAAGTCCTTCATTACTTTCTAACACCCATAAAAACCTTCACTAATAATATTATGTACCTTAAAAATATTAATACTGTAAGAAATATAGTGGTGGGCGATGTGTCTCATCAAAATTAATAATCCTGTTAATTTACCTCACGCACTGGGTAAAATCCCGATTAAGCTATTTAAACATATGTTTTTGGCTTGTTTTTTTTAAACGATCAGGCGCTTTAAATTGTGGAAGCTCTAAAATAATATTTTTTTCTCTAATTTCATTAGTATATTATATTTTGCAAAGATCTCTGTCATGTAGAACTTATTCAAGAGAACCTTTATTGGTATACATTCATGAGTACCTTGATTTCCTATGTTTACATTTACTGATGTTTTAATATTCATTTATTCGACTCTGAAATCACATCTTCAAGCATTTTAATTATAACTCGTTACGAAATTAAATATTGTCCTAATATAGAGAGTTTCTATACTTAATAATACTAGCTACTTTAATTAAGTAATTACCGCGATATGGGACATTAAAAAAATCCGCAAAAAACTCTCTTTTGTTGTGTTTTAGGCGGTGGTGGAAAAAAAAAGGTTTTCATTCGACCATCATCTCATAATGGCTTTGTCAGGTAATTTATCCTTATAGAGACCTCCTTTTAATTTTTTTTTTTTTTTTTTTCATGGGGTTGCATTTTGTCTTTATAAAGCAAGGTGTGAATTTCCTTAATCGAAATATTCCCAGGTAGTGCTAAAAGCGAATTTGATAGTATGCAACTAAGCATAAACTTAAAACATAAATATTTGTATATTTAACAAATTCGTATAGAAACATACTATTTTTCTGTCACAGCTACTTAGTAACCACATACGCCCCACGATAGAGCAAAGCTTAAAGGCTTTCGGAAATAATGCATCGTAGAAAATATGGTAGGATGAAATATGGGACAAAAAAAAGATTAAATAACGCGAAATTGCGTTTCCTCGTCCGTTAAATGTAATTGGAGTTATAATATCGTGAAGGTGCAGAAGAGGATTTTAAATTATTTGGTATGATAATGAACTGAACAGAATATCAGGTTTGAATAGGGGTTGAGAATTTTTTCCATCAAACCGGGCGGTACAGTTCTGTGTGAACGAGTTGTCGTGCAAGTTGCTTTCGTGAGCAACCGTTCACGACATATTCAGAAGTATGCCGCTTCATAGAGGGTCGAAATTGAGAGCTGGAAAGATATTAAAAATTTAAGCTTACATACTAAAAATCAAACAAATAACATTGTAGTTACATTCTTAGACTATAAAAATATGATCTTATGACTGTATTCTGAAAATCGTATACGGGACATGACATGAAGTATAAGACACCTGAAAGCTAGTTTTATAATTGACCTTCAATATCTAAATAATGGAAGAAAGAAGAAAAACAATTATCAATAGGAGAAATTAAATTAACTGGTGGTTAAAATAAAAAAACTATATCCAATATAGTACAATCAATTAAAAACATTAAAGTATTTTATCAAACTGCCCTAAACGTTTTATATGCCTTTTACAGTTCATAGATCCTCCATCCCTTCAAAGACATTAGACTTTTACTGCCCGAATATAAACGGAAAAAAATATAAATAACTATCAATAAAACCGTGAAACGGTCATTCAAACCCAACAATTCATCTCAACTTCAATCTTAAAAAAAAACAGAAAAAAAAAAATGAAAAACAAATATTTCGCTTATATTTTACTTTACACGAACAGTCATTTCATTTTTTTTTTAGAATACGATAGATTCTTAAGAACTGTTTAATACTCAAGTCTCGGACTTACAAAGTCTAGGGAGACTTCACAAATCAATGGCCTTATCCATCGCTGGGGGGAACTCCACCACGATAACACCTAAATTATCTCTCAAAGAAAAGGAGATTCCAAGAAGATCGTTTGTGCATAATGATATATGCGCCCTGGGGACAAGGATCTTTGCCCTATAACGAGGTTAACTACTGACACGTACTTATTTTAAGTAATGGGCTTAAGTTCATTAGGTACTTCGCGCACATCATTAGTAAGGCTTAAACGATGGTCTCCTTGATAGCTATGTAGGAATAAACTGCTGAACATAATTTCCTTGATATTAGATATTCTTAGATTACAATAACTACATTTGAGGTTTGTAACTGAAGTAAACAATTTAATTATCATTTTCTTTTATATTTATTTTATTTTCACACCTGTCAAACTAAGCATTGACAACCAGCAGTGCCATCATAGCTTGGAGTTAAAATTTGTTCAAGTTTATCCTATTTACAGCCGAGTTACAGTAATGGTCAGGTATAGTAGTATAGTAGGTTGTACACATATTTTGTGTTGGGATAATGTTTGATGGCTAACAAGTTTATTAACGATTGACATTTGAGAATAATTATGCAGTATTCAGCTGATGTACCAATCTTCCTGTCTAAATGTTCGAATGTTCTTAATTGAAAAGTCTGTCTGTATGCCAAAGTTAAGATTATTCCCAAGCCATGCTTAAGATACTGTACTTGTTTTGCTTGGAGTATCTGAAAGGTACTCGAAGGTCGAGGTAACGGGAGAGCCCAAGATAGTGTAGTTCTAAAAATGAAATTTGCTGAGATTGCCGTTGTTATCAATTCTGCTTTTCTTAAGTTAGGACAAAGCAATTAATTTTTTTAAGCACCGTTCATTCCTCGAAGCCTTCGAATGATTTCGATACCTTAGTACACCGTGTGACTAGGTTAATTTCGGAATATGTAGCTACTTGGAAATTTTCACCTACGCCACATTGTGTGTTTATCTAACTTAGAATAGCAAAACAATTGATGGCCCTTGGGGAACTCCTGCCAAGGCTGATTAGATACCAGAAGGCTCTGTGTTATGTCAGAAAAGAAAAAAATATGTCTGTAAGAATGGAATCGAGAATGAGATAAGTGGGAGTAACGCCTTAAATTTACTGAGATTTTTTTTAAACATTTGAACATGATGTTCAAGTTCCATGTTAAGTACCTTATAAGTCCGCCTGCTGAATCTGTCAATGCATCATACTTTTTCGGTTATTCTTTCAGTTTAGATTACACATCTTATGTACTGAGAATAATTGGGGAGGTTTTCAACTTTCCAGAGCCTAGGTATAAAAATATATCGACCAGAAATATTTTACTTGTGAACTTATGAAAAATTTAATCAGGATAAAAAGCAGTTCTGTTTTCTGGTAAATAGAGACAGAATTAATGATCCCGCTTAGATAGATGTTTCTTTTAGAGCATTAGTAACCACTATATCTTGTCTAACAGAGCTAAATTAATTGGATCATGATCAGATCAAAGATCTTAGCATTTATTTACAATTTAAGGATCATAGCTATTTCAGCAACAAAGAGAAAAGTAGGTTCGAAAGTCGGGAAGTAAGTTGGTGAGTCCGGAGGGATTAGGTATGTTCAACGAAAGTTGATATCTTATAATTGATCTGAGGCTCGAACGGAAGACAATCAAAACAGCTAGATTAAGAAGTCGTGGTAAACGGCTCCTGCAATAAAGAGACTTTCGTACCGTCTGAAGAATGAACTTAAAGAAACCCAACAACCCGGTTTCAGCACTTGTGTGATAATATACCTCAGTAATGGTGACAATTTGGTGTTTAGAGTAGTCGAGGATTCGCTGTGGTTAGCGTGGCTTCGTCGTTATACAGGTTGGGGTAAAGGCGGGAACTCATATGAAGCTGTAGATGGATCGAGGTTTAGTGGGAAATCGTAAAGTATTCATATGAAGTTTCTTACAGTTTGGCGTCCTTTGTAATTAGAAACGCGATCATTAGCAATTCACTACGGTTTGCACGTGCCCCAGAGTTCTTTGTTATAGCTATAATGGTCCACAGCTATAAATTATCACATATAACTCTTTTTTTAAGATGGCGACTTAAGAGCAACCAGCTTTACGTCGTCTTAATGTTCTCATTTTATGCCTTTTTTTTTCTTTCTGAAATACTGAAAGTAACGGTAGAATAGTAATTATTCTAAAAATTTAATTCGATTTTCTTTTCTAGAAACTTTGCAGATAACACACTTCTTTATACCAACACGTCTTTATACCAAGAAATGTTAACTAAACCAGCCGATATGAAACTGAATGATAAATTATTCCTTATTATATTTTTTATAAACTATTAAGATTAAATATAGAGATGTTAAAATTCTGACAGAATATCATTGTAGAGGTAAAGAAAAAATAATATAAACACCCCATTCAGGAATATATATATATATTATATATATATATATATATATATATATATATATATATATATATATATATAATAATGTGCTATGGTAGTCGCAAAAAAAAATTATAAAACCCTATCAGCACTCGGTGAGTAAGCCAAGCCCCATCGGAGATCAAAGGATGTGGATATTGGTCAGAGAGCATTTCTGACAGCAATAATTTTTCCGAACCGGCCAGGTGTGCTTTAGAGCTGCCATCCAAAGCCTTGTGATATTTCGATAATTTTGGAGAAAGAAACAATCTGAAATCTATGGTGTTGATGTCAAAATTAATTGGAAATATTTACCAGGAAAATGAGTATTTAATAAATAAATTCAGTACCTATTTGCACGATATGTACCTTATGTGTGAACAGAAATAAGTTTTAAGCATTAAGGCTATTATTTTCAATATTAAGTAAATTTATTTTTTTTAAACTTATTCAGTTGATTTGCATATCTTTGATCAAACATAATTTGTGCTTGATGTGCTTTTCATTATCTGGTTGGGTACTTTTATATTTGATAATTTCAACTATTATTTAATAGTTATTTATTTAATTTTAACTATTTGTTCAGAATACTTTATCATGATTTTTTTTTCTTATACCTACTTATATGTGAATCGCAATTGCACTTTAGAGCATTAGGAGAGATTTATCTCAGATGCGAAATTTGTAATGAACAATTAATTGAATGGCTTAATCATTTTATACCTTGAAAATAAATTTTATAAGTTTCCATTAAATTATACGAAAGTAGAAATATATATAAAATTAACAGAGCTTAACAGAGCGTATTGCTGAGAATAGATTAGAGGTACAGTGGGAGGTGATCAAGCGGTTCTGTAACATCCATCTGCTTTCGGATTTAGTTTCCATAAAACATATAAAACTAGAAATTATAAAATTAGTCATTTCTACTTTTATATTACAATATTACATTATTAGAGATGGTATTGTGGAGAACAGGGTGGGAGTGTGGTGGGAGGAGGTTCAGTCGCTTCCGTCTGATTTCGGACACACTCGGCTTTCCAATTAGGTTGTAGTCTCAAAGTTCTTATAAAATACGCTCTACTGCTCCGATTTAGATAGATTTATTTTTATTTATAGAGAATTTTGTTACCTTTCATATGATTTAATAATTTACCATGAAAAATATACTTTTTGAGTTATGCGCCAATAAAATTTGTTTTTTGCCATAACTTATTTTCCTGCATTTTCTCGGTGATGTTCTATACAAATGAAAAGTTAAAGTGCTTTTTGGAGAGGATTTCAGCAAGGATTATCAAAATCGTTTGAGCCGTTTGCGAAAAAAATTAAAATTCGAAGATATAAAGTGGCACATCTGGTTAATTAATTATGATGAAAATTTTGCTGTAGCATCTCATTTATATTCGTATTTCAGTTTACTACGACTTTCCGTCGTAAGTTAGGCAGCTCACTATACAAAGACACAGCACACAAACACACATACACACACACAAAAAAAAAATTTGCGAGACTTCGTTATTTGGAATCAGAGGACCTTAAAACGTGTATTTGTGTTGAAAACCCGTGAAAAATTTGAAATTTTTCACGATCAGCAATACTTCCTTTTACTACATATTTCACATAATTAAATTACTTTAAATATTTTAAATGCTGATATTCTTAAAAGAACATGGGATTAAAATGGTAGGGAGCGTAAGAAAATATGAGGAGTTTTCTATCTAAAGTTGATATATTTACTTTTGGAAAATTATTACAAATACATTATTAGAGGGGTATCTCAGGGAGATAAGACAAATTTTTATGGAAAAATCTTGATTTGCAATACCTATTACACAGGGGAAAATTAAAGATTTGAAATCAACTGAACAATGTTTGGATGTAGAATATTAATTTGTCGAAAAAATTTTTGTTTTTGAAAATTGGATATATTAACTTTTGATAGAGAACTCCTCATATCTATTGTCGAGAAACATACTGAACAACGCTTCTCTAGATGGTTTAATAGTCGGTGTTGAGTTAGATGCCTAAACACTTAACCTAATAGACTTAGCTCTGAGTCAACTTAAGCGATAACACGCTCTTATTAAAGGCAGCTGAATCCGTCTAGATTAGACTTCATATTCAACCGATGTAATTACAAAAATTAAATAAATACTCATAAAGGTATAAAGTAAAAATGAAAAGTCTACAATAAATATAAAACTTACAACTTCCCATTTTTGTTCCGTTTGATTTTTTACATTGTCTCGAAATTATTGTAGGCAATTAAAAATGATTGCCTAATCGTAATCAATAGAGATCCACTATTTATAAAATAAACATTTTACTAAGAATTTTAAACAAGTTGGCAAATAAAATATAAAATTATATATTCCATAAATTGAAGATAATTATTATGAACAGCTTGATAAGATTGGTTAATGAGACCGCCAGACATTGCCGTGTTTCAAACCACACGCCGTTATATATACCATCAGGGTGATTTTCCTCTATCCAATCCCTTACCAAAAGATCTCGACCTTTTAACCTTTATACCGCTTTTCAAAGATGTGCCTCATTTCAACACTCCTTTAAGACCCGCTCCACCACTTTCTGGAATTCCCTCTCTCTTAAAATCCAGCATGCTCCCTCCTTATCCACATTTAAAACCCTCCTATTCTGTTACCTCTTCACAACACAGCCGGACGCTGGCTAAATAGCATCATTCTGTACAAGGCACTGGTATCATTACGCTCGCCTTTTATTAATGAATATACACTTCAGTTCAGTTTTCATTTAGTTCGTTTTTTGCTATGTAAATCCCAAGGGGTAGTTAAAAAGCCCAAAGATTTTAAATAAATAAATAAAATCCCCAGGATTAATTTCTTTTTATTTATTTATTATTATTTCTATCAATGCATTCGCAATTCGATTCTTACGAAATTCGAATATATTCCTAATGTTTATAAGATTTTCTTTTTTTCATATCTGTTCATTTTTTTTTCTTCATCATATTGTCATATGACAATGTAAATTTATGTATATTTTTTTTTTAATTATAAGATGTAAAAAAATTATTTTAATAATTAATTTTTTTTTAATGGATGAATGTATTGTTCTCTCTCTCTATCTCTCTCTCTCTCTCTCACTCTCTCTCTCTCTCTCTCTCTCTCTCTCTCTCTCTCTCTCTCTCTCTCTCTCTCTCTCTCTCTCCCTCTCTCTCTCTCTCTCTCGTTATTTTTTATTAATACTCGTATCCATGGTTTCACAAGATTTTTCTTTTATATTTTTATATTATTTATGATATTTTTATTCGTTTATTTCAATATGTAAGCTAGAAATGTATTTTTTTTTTTTTTTTTTTTATAGCATTTTTATCTTATGCAACTTCGTCGCAGAATAAAGTTTTTTTTTCTATTCTATTTTATTATATTATGAGCATTCCAATGCATCAGGATTTAATAAATTAATGATTAGGTCAATCAATGAATACAATTATAATATTTATTTCGATTTATATTAATAATAATAATAATAAAAGGCTTAGCGAACCCGGAGGTTCGATGCCGATACCACTAATCGATGTCTACAAATCTCGGTCCACCGACTACCTTCCAAACCCAAATTCATTAGATCACTCTTAATACTATCCTCCCACCTACGTTTCGGTCTACCCCTCGGACGCTTACCAGTCAGCTCAGCGTTTATTAACTTTTTAGGAATTCGTTCGTTACTGAGCCCAACAACTTTGCAAGCCCATTTCAACCGTCGCGATGATATCACCTCGATTATATTAACAGGGTGCATGCTCCGCAATTCCGCGTTGTGTAATCTCCTAAACTCTCCAGTTGACTCATCCTTTTTCGGACCAAATATTTTACGCAGTACCTTATTCTCGAATACCTTAAGGCGTTGTTCGTCCTTCAAGGTTAGCGGCCACGTTTCACACCCATACAGAACTGTAGGCAAGATAATAGTTTTGTATATTCTAAGTTTTAAGTTTCTGGACAAAATGCGCGACCTAAGTAATGTTGACACCGAAAAATAACAAGCATTTCCCGCCTTTAACCGCGCCTTTATTTCCTCTTGAATTTCGTTTTTTCTAGTAATCACAGACCCCAAATACTTAAATTTCTCAACGTGTTCAAACCTATTTTCTCCTATATCTATATCCTCAAAATCGCCTCTGTTTCTATTGCTAACCATATATTTCGTCCTATCCGTATTTATTTTGAGGCCAACCTCTTTCCCAGCTGTCATCAACGTTGCTGTATTCAGTTTTATAGTTTCCGCGTCCTCACTTAATAATACCAAATCATCCGCAAACCCCAGCACGGATATTCTACCACCCAGATCTAAACCCCTTTCAGTAAGCATTACCTTTCTAATGACATACTCTAATGCTAAATTAAATAGGACAGGTGAAAGGGAATCGCCTTGTTTTAACCCCGTGCGAACTTCAAATTTCTCCGAAAAATAATTACCTATTCTAACTTTATTGAATGTTTCGGTCATGCACATCCCTACTAGATTTACTAACTTCTTCGGTATTCCCTGCTCAATCAAAATGTTATACAGTCTCCGGCGATCAATGGAATCATAAGCCTGATGAACGAAAGAAAGCTGATGAACTACACCGTTGAATTCTAATTTTTTTTCTAATATTTGCCGTAAGGAAAATATTTGATCGATTTATATTAATATCTTTCATTAATTAATTTTACATAGAAATATTATTGCTCGTATATTTCCCATAGAATATGCACTGTAACCTACATTCCACATCTGTCCTGACAAGCTAAAAGACCCTAACTCCAAATCATTTTTGTGGTTTGAATGAATTGATCTACGAAATATACCTTATGACATTAGAAAGTCCTAAAAATAATGATTTGGATCCAACTTTTGGCTTTAGGGTTTGCCAAAAAAAGTTGTAGGTTTTAGAAAACAAAAATGTATTTCAAAAAATGATTTGGAATTAGGGCCTTTTAGCTTATCAGGGCGGACATAAGATCTCTTAGGCAAAAATCAACTAGCTTATACCAAGCACATTTTAAATGTGTGAATAAGACAAAATTAGTACTTACATTGTTATAGCTTTGTTTTATTTGTTATTTGTTGTTTTATGAGTAACTAAGGAATTCATTTCTCTAAATTTTAAATACTGTCATTGAAAACTGATTTTTTGGATATAGTTAATAAGTTGAAAAAAAAAACTGCACCCAACATATATAGATTTTCAAAAGATTGGAGTTGGTTTTTCTGAATAAAGAAATAAAAAAAGTATTCAAGATGACTTCGGCAAACTATTGAATGACTGCCGAGTGAGCGTTGCTGTGACCTCGTTGAGAGAATTGAGGGTAAAAAGTTTTCAAAAGCCCCTGCTCAATACAAGTCAGCTAGCGACCGCTAAGGAAACAAATCCCGTGGAACAAAGTCCCTAGTTCGACGGAAGAAAAGAGAAGAGGGAGAAAGCAGAACGTATAAAGATCAAAGGCTATATTTTTCATTGAGAAAAGGTATACAAACGCGTTAAAAATTAAATTAATTCACCATACTTAAAGGTCGGATTATCAATGAAAAGTTTTTGGATACCTATGCAATTTAAATGAAATCTATGAATTAAGTATCTTTCTCTAACCGTCGTACTTTTGAATCAACTCTTCCCAAGAATTTTAGCCGTTTCATTTCTTATGGAAATGCTATCGGATGTATCTTGATGGTACACCACAAATTAACATTCATAGACATATAACCAATTTTGTTAGTAAAGACAAGTTCATAAGGAGGAATGTTCAAATCCATGCCCAACAGGCTTTAATACTAACTAACTTGAAACATAACCCGATTTATAGTCTTTTCGGTATAACATGAGATATTATGCGATATGGTAGAGCTGATGCTCCTCTCACAATGCTTTTAAAAAGGCGTTTTTTTAACATAACTATGGCTAAATGAATAAATTTAACAATCAAAATAAAAAATAAACCAATAACATGTTATTTATTTTATATTTTGTGGTAGCACTTTTCAATTAAAAAACAAAACAAATATACTTCTTGATTCCTGCAGGCGAGTCTGCTTAGAAAAACATCTGAGACATGTTATTTCAAACGGATTGTAGTTGGAAGTCATGATAACATGAATTCCAATTAGCATCAACAGCAGTTTTCTCTGCTCCATCAATCTCAAAATAAATACAATTTTACACAGCTCATAAATCATTTTTACTAAATATCACACATTGTCTTAAATTATGAAGAACATATTGTAACATTGAATAATTAAAATTGTGATTAATTCTTTAAGTTAAAGTGATTTTTCATGCCTAGGCTCAGAAATGAAAAAAAAAAAATTAATCTTAAAAAATTCTTCAGTCTTTTATGAAAAAAATGATATATGAAAAGCCTGGGTACAAACACCTACGGTCCATATTTTCATTGAATGAGTTAGACATTGTTTCAGTCAGATGGTTTTATCTTCTGTACAGTATCTAAGCTCTTTCTGTACCAAAACGGCTAGGAGCATGTTATTAATAAAAAAAACCGTGCTTAGTAAGGATCGAATATTTAATAAGTTAATAAACGCTGAGCTGACTGGTAAACGTCTGAGGGGTAGACCGAAACGTAGGTGGGAGGATTGCGTGAAGGATGATCATATGGATTCGATGGACCGAGGTTCGCAGACTGTGATTGGTAGTATCGATACCTTCGGGTTCGCTAAGCCTTTTAATATTATTGTTATTAAACAGAAGTAATTAATGATGTTACATCATAGTTAAGGAGAGATAAAAAACATATTTTCATCAAAATGTATAATTTTTTTAATATTTAACTTGAATGTTAGAATTTAGTTATATAATGCAAATATGTTATAATTACTTTTTCTTTCAATCAATAAAAATCTTAAACGAATTAAAAAATTTTTAGAGGATTTCAAGTTTTATACGATTTTCACGAGTAGTGTAATTAAGAAGAATTAAGAAGAAAAAACTGCGTCTGGAAAAGGCTACTCCATTTCCTTTCCAATATAGAAAAAAGAGCATTAAAGATACAATGAGGTGTAATTTGAAACTTTAGTAGAACCTTAACCTTATCTACAATGACAATATACTGTTTCTATCTCTTTGCTGAGTAATAGCACATTTCCCCCGTTTAAGTACATAATTTCGTAAACTCAAACCATTGTTAAGAACTAATCTTTAATTTTTTATCCGACAAGTCTGGATTAGAAATTAAAAGAAATGATCATATTTAGCAAATGATTTGAAATAACCGACATTATCCGACATCAGGTTTTTACTAATTTACTATGCACAAACCCCGTACAATTCTACTCGCACCCGAAGTATAATACGGAATATGAGTGATTTATCTGTACAAAAATACAATTAGGTATGGAAGCCCAATGTTTTGAAATCAAGCTGGCAGGCAGAGGTCGAGACCGCAGCCGAGAGGAAACCAGACCAGCAAGCTGCAAGTACCCGAGATGATGAAGACAACACCAGATAAGTCATATCTCCTTATATTAATTGTGTACATTTTTGCTAAATATTATGTAGCACAGAAGTAAGATTTTAAATAAGCAAGTTAGACCCAGTATTCTCAAATGCATAAATTATAGTCAATGGTTTTTTTAATAATTATTTAATATTTATTTATATTTATATTTATTTTATAATTTAAGTTGGGCATGATTAATCCAACAATTTAATTGATAACTTAATAAATATTAAGTAAAGTCAGTTCCATTTCAAAATCTATTAATATTTACTCTGCATACGATCATATAGTTTAGTTAAGTGGATTGGTAAACTCGACACCCTTAGAAAGGAACTCCAATGGTATTTATAATATTCCAACCTAGTGACCATAGCAGGGGGGGTCTGTGATTTATGGCCTTTTAAGTTAAGATTAAGATCAATAATACAGGTTGATTGATCCTTTCCCTCCTGGAATCGATACAATACAATATATACAATATATATTACAATGTATATACAATACAATATACAATGTATATACCATACAATATATATTAGATGGATTTAAATAAGTAAATGCAGTTTCTGGAACCCCCACCTGCCTTAGAAAAGCAGATTGCCAGAAGCATAGCTATTTACTAAAAAATATCTGGTATGTCGATTTTCCTTTCCGCTTTGGACGAAAATCCAATACAAATAATATTGATTGCTATATTTTCGGTAATATTGTTCCGAATAAGATTATTTTAATGATTACCTTTGAAAAAAATTAAATTATCTTTATAATGAGCATCTAGAATGTTCCTGGAGGTGTTCTTTGGCAGCTTAATCCGCCATTTTTTATTCCAACTTATCAAGGCACCTACACATAGTGTATCGATTTTCCATCTTCACTCATCATTTTAGTAGTTTCTAGAATTCTAAGGATTCCTGGATGGCTGGAATAGATGTTATCAAATGCTTTTAGAGCGCTCAATGAATGCGAGTTTATGGTGACATTCTTTAGAAGAAATGTTCTTAATAATCGCATTTACTTCCGCGGTATAAAACTGGTATAGTTTCGATTTATGGGTGGAATCGGCAAAAGCTAACCAAAAACCGAATTTGATAAGTGACAAAAGCTGATCCAGTGGATGAGACCGATTTAGAAGTGAGGCCGTGGTGGCCGAGAGTGTTAAGGCGTCACCTTAGCTACCTCGAGACTGCTACAGCGCCGCACTGTGGTCTGTCCCACACTAGTGGGACAAAAGTCAAAAAATTGATGGAAGATATTTGTTATAAAATTTAATTCTAAAGTGAGACAAGGGTTCAGCGATATTAGAAATAACGGTATTAGCCGAGGACAAAGCCACCAAGCCAACATAAACAAATAGAGGCGATGCCTAATTCCTTTATTTCGTCTTAGCTGTAAGTATGTCTTTTTGATTGCAGCTGTCAACTACTAATAATTTCCACACCTTTGGGTTTAATTTTTTTCTAAAATATGGATTCAAACCCTAGAGATAAGCTGTATTAAAATGTTACAACTAATTCATAAAAAATTGCGGTAGATTTGTACATAATTTGTTTCCTATTGAGGAGAAATTCAAATGTAGATCAGTTAAATACAAATTATAAAATGTTACAACGTTCTCGGAATTTCTGAGAACTTCACAATATATATATATATATATATATTTCCTGTTTATACAAGCCATGCATTTTACATATTTACCTAATGAAACTGCATCATTTTGCCTCATTTGTAATTATATAATTTTGTTCATTTCAGTAGCGAAACATGTGATTAAAAGAAGTGAACTCGGTATTATTTTAAGGGGCCAAAAAGCACTTAATAGACCAGATCAAGAGTTCAGTGATATCTTGTATAAATATTTAAAACATAAATTCAACCTTCTGGATCTTCCTGAATATCAAAGAGAAGAACTGCTTCAATCCTTACTTTTGTTATTTTATTGCTGCCCACTGTGGGGCGGTTCGAATTCGGCCTGGGCTGGTTGAAATTTATTTCGTGGCGACCCCACATAATGAATCTCGACCTTCCCACTCTGCTTAGAATAGGTTGGTAACCTGTGTTATAATCCCTCCTAATTACCTTAATAGGATAGGAAAGGATCTTAAACCCCAATAAAAAAAGAAGCATCTGTGAAAATCAATATGTGATCAGGCAGTGGGTGGATGATCATCTCAAGGAATTTTTTAAAATCTGTTGCTTTGGTTTTTTTCCTAGAAATTTTAGATACTTGAAGATTGAGTTGAGGTTTAGTAAAAGTCCAGGGTGGTGTTTTAATTTCTATTGAGTCTATATTTATTGATTTTATCAGGTTAACTACGGTAGATACTCCCCTGCCAAAGGCGTTAGCATCAAACTGAAATTTTGTAGAGAATTTAGGTTTGACGAAGGAAGTATCAATGGGCAGGATGGATAATTTTTGGGAGCAATTTTTTTAAGTAATTGATTTTGGTTTTTCGCTTTGTGGAGAATTTATTGATTGAATTAAATTTCGAGTGACTTCATACAAAAGTTATCATAAAATGTGTGTACATACACATTACACAAAAACAATTACATACACAAAAAATACACATAGTGGAATTTATATTCAAACAGTGTTGTTTGAATATAAATTCCACTATGTGTATTTTTTTTTACAGGATTATGTTAAAATTAGGAAAAGACAAGAACAAGATATAACTTTTAGTATGCAATGATGTGATATGGAACATTCCAGCCGTTTAATATTTCTGGAATGAGAACCATGCTATTATGAAGGGCCATTTCAGTTGATTCTGAAATTTCCATTTCTTTAGAGTTAGTTTACAAAAATTAAAATAAAAAAATATCCGATTTCGATTCAACATTAAATATTAACAAAATTCGTATAATAAAATGCACAATTATTGTTTTTCACATAGCAGTAATTCGACCCCAAACGAGTGGAAACATTTTCTACAGTTACTACCATATATTAATTGATTTTGATTAAGATTAATTGATATCAATGTATACTATTTTAAAAGTGTTTAACAAGCAAATTTTGCTTCTTATTATAACAGAACCAATCAAATTATAATCAAGAGTATGCATAAAGGCAGAATAAATACTTATTAAAAGTTAAGACATAAATAAATATAAGGAAAAATTAATAAATAAGATTTTTATAAATGTATTAATTAATACGATTGTTAACTCATTGACAACAAATAACGAAATATGATACAATTAAAATAGCTCATAATATTACAGATGAAAAAAAAAATTATGAAGGCTCTATTGATTTTTTCCGTGAGATTGGTACATATTTCATTTTATAATATCACATATTTTCTTGCTCATTAGATAAAACATAAAGATTTGAACAAGGTTTATAGAACAGTAAAAAAAAAGATAATTTGATTGCTTTTAATGGTAAGATGGTAAATTATCTAATTTCATCTAGTCTGTCCGGTCCACAAGTGCTTTGGATTCCATGAATAACTTACTTTGAAGACACCATTTCTCTCCCTTCAGTAGAACTGATGACATCAGTTTATGCCTATGTAATTTAAATTATAGTTTATTGAATTAGAGTGGGTTTGTTAGTTTTGTCTATCAACGTACACTCTGTTAGTCTACAGCTGACAAAAGATACATGGTCACTTTGTAAAATTATCAATTATAATCATACTTAATTATTAATACTTTTAAACATAATTCTCTCAATTATTTAAAATAATCGACTGAATTAAGGAATGCTATTTTTAAAGGTGCGCATTAAGGTCATTATAATAACGATCATTGATGTGATAACGTACAATTAAAAAAAAAAAATCTAAATCAGACCACTTCCATGGGCCATTATCGCTGAATAAACTTAGTGAACGGTCGTAAATTTATTCAATACATAATTTATTCAACGATTAGCCCAACCTCAAGCAATCTAGATTAGTTGGATTAGCACTTTCGATGTTAAACAGCGTTGATTTTTTTTTTTTTTTTTTTGTCCCTTGTTTTTCATTATGGTTCAGGAAACAATTATGAAAATTTAATTTAATAACTTATAAAATACATGCTTCATTGTAATAGCTTAGCATGATAGTGATCGAAACGATTATAATATCAATTTAGGTTTAAACAGGACTGCATAGGAATACAGTTTCTGCCTAAGGTTTAGTTTTACAGTATTGAGAAAAAGAAAGTAATATGCTCTCATTCGTTTGTGATAAAAAAATGTATGAAGCAAAATTTATTCATTATTTAAATTATGAGAATACATAATGAATCAGTATGTACCGTAGTCACATATAAATTCCTGAGGAGCAAACCCGTGGTACCATCTTTCTGATTCACGATCATACGTTATCCCTAGGGGGGAAATATATTCAGCACTATGCTCCAACCGCTAGAAATATCCTCTGGCTAATGTGAGATGCTTATTTTATATTTGATTTGAAACGTATAAATTATCATGAGCTTGGGTCTGGAACAGCCTAATTGATCACCATAAATTTCTAACGTTTCATTTTTTGTTTACATTGAGAACTGACAATGAGTCAATTGAAGAGTCAATGAGTCGCCGATTTCAACCAAATTTTTTGTGGTGATACTACAATTTGCTGTGTTTTTATCTCGAGTTTGATATCCACGTGGTTTTTCACCAAAACATTTGTTTTTCAGTGTATATTAAATGAAAAATACAAATTTAAAAAACTGATTGCTTTTTGGTCAAATGAATTGAAAAAAATAAGTTTCGATTATTGAGTAAACTAGCCTGATTAATTTTTTCACGCCAAAAATTATGGCAGATTTTGATTCAGCGCACCGAAAAACCTTTGTGTTGAAAATGTTATTGAAAAAAAAACACAACAATTTTATGGGTGTTTTTCAGAGTGCTAAAACCAATGAGGTAAGTTTTAAATAAAAAAAATCTGTTAATATACTTCACTCTGTACAGGAAAAGTGTTTTCATTACATTTAATTCAATAGAAAATTGAAGTAGTTATAAAATTTAATTATTACATGAAAAAAATTGGATAACTCTAAAATTTACTTATGACACTTATACCCCACCCTAAATTTTCAAATTAAATTTCAATTTACCATGAGATTGCGGACTCTTAACCATGTGCATATTATAATACAAAATCTTTATTTGTGATCGTTAAATAATACCTAAACGCTGGAGAGATCGTTTTTTTATTTTTTCTATTCTTGCCGGCCTTACTCAGAATAACATAGTAAATTGAAATTTAATTTAAAAATTTAAGATCGAATTTAAGGTGTTATAAGTACACAAAAACATGATTTCTGATCCAGAAATAGTAAATTTTTGAGTTATCCAATTTTTTTATATGAAATAATTAAGTTCTGTTGAATTGTATGCAATGAAAATACTATTATTATATTTTTTTTTATTCAAAACTGACCTCATAGTAGGTTTTTAGCACTCCGAAAAAACACTATATTCAAATGTTTAGGCAAATCTAAAAATAATGTTTTTTTTTACTAAACAATTCAAAGCAAATTTGGTCTATAAAGGTCCTCTATAAAGGTTTTTAATCTACGCAGTTTGCTTTGACTGTGTGTGGTCTTCCTACTAGCTTTAGAACAAACGTTATCCGCAAAAAACCTCAACTTTGTTTTTGTATTGTAATCACTTTTTTTCATAGACCTTCTAGATAATGCAATAGCTGTTTATATATATGGAAAGAAGAAAGTTCCTCCTTTCCAATGTGTCCAAGAAAATCGAAATCGCATAAACTGGAGACGAGATACAGAGCTTCAAATCGAAACATAATTTCGTGGCTAACAAATTTTGAACCCCCTCAAACTTAAAAAAAAGATAATTATTTTTTTTTAATAATATTTTTATCATAGAGGTTTTTTGGTGAGTTGAAGCAAAATCTGTCATAATTTTTGGCGTGAAAAAATGAATTAGGCTACTTTACCCAATAATCTAAACATGTTTTAAATATATTTGATCCAAAAGCAATCAGTTTTTAATGTTGTTATTTTTCATTTAATATACACTAAAAAAAAAATGTTTTGGTGGAAAACCCACGTGGATATTATTTTCCAAACTCGAGATAAAAAAATTAAGCAGTTTCAGCGTGTTGTATTTTTTTTTTTTTTTTTTTTTCTCTGCTCCTAGAGCCCATTGGAACGAACGCCGATAAACATGTATAATATTTTTGGATATAAGTTTGTAGTGTTGAACTTGTTCTGATTCCTGAAGTTTTGTTCTATCTCTGGTTTTTTTAGCCCATAAGCTTAGTCCTAACTAAAGTTTATTGTGTAACTTCGAAAGTTTTCTTTGTTTCTTTATAAGAAATTAATAAATATGCCGGTATGAATTTTTTAATATCTAAAATCATAATAATAAATAATAAGCATCTAAGAGGATAATCACAGGTTACATACCTCTCTCAACTAAACACCATCAGACCTAAAACGATCAACTTTTCGATCTCTTCATCGGACGTTTACTCGTCGGTTCAAACATTGCGATAATTACCTTTTTAGCAGACTTCATACATCCCTAATGATAGTCTAGATCCAATTAATTCAATTATATTTAATGGGCTATCAAGATTGTGAACCCGTTATACAGACATTATAAATAAAATTAAAAAAAATTAATCATAATTATGAAGCATTATGAATTTAAATAATTTTTTAAGTGATAATAAATTGGTTGAAACAATAAATAGTTAAGTGGAATGAAAATAGCAACTAAAAATAAATGTTTGCTTCAGGACAATAAGATTATATAATGATATGAACAAAAGGATGACAATGTTGAAATAGCTCATTCTTGGGTATTTTTTATATTTTTTTATTTTTTATATTTTTTAACTGGGTATTTTTCAGATCAATCGACTGCAGTAATATTATTGAAAATGTAAGGTAATTAGTTTTATCCATTAGTACAAGCTTAGTGAGTTTATAAATTAAATTATCTGATGTCAGGTATGGTAGAATGTCTGATTTTTAGAGGTATGTTTTGAGGATGAAAAAAAAAAAACGAAATAACATACAGCTGAACACCGCTAATCCGTTCTAGTCGTGAGCGGAACATGGTCTATTATGTGGGGAGCCGGCTAATCCAAGGTGTATAAAAGAAAAAAAACTTTAATAATAATTAAGCTCGTGTGTTTAGTAGAAATTAAAATTAAAATACAATACAAAAATTAATCTACATATCATATGTATACCAATACATGAAGAAGGTAAATTAATTAGGCCAATCAATTATAACTTTAAATAAAAATATCTTTTGAGACAAGATTTAATTTAAGTGAAAAAAAAAATCGTTCTGTTTTTAATAGTAGTAACGAAGACAGTTATTGATTTATTATATTCAATAATGAACCTTTGTAATCGACCAAGGAAAAATTAACCCGTCCCTTTTTTGTTTAAACAAACTTACTTTTATATCAGTGGCACAGTCTCACCACTTTTTTTTCTTTATCATAGAGACCGTTCAGTTTGAATAATTTAGTCCTGATCATATCGTAAATGCTAAAAATAATAAACACTGATAAAATAAACAATTTTTTCTTTTTACCTCCGGTTAATCCAGAGAGACGGTTAAATTCTACAAATTTTTTGTTAAAATTTTATATAACCTGTAATGTGTTTTTTTTTCAAATTTTTAGCGTCCCACAACAAATCTTTGTACTCTATGCATATATTACATTTTTTATTAGGTTTATTGTTAACAATATCTCTTCCTATATTAATTTTACTTTATTGATTTTTTAATAATTTTTTCGCCGTTTCGGAGTATTTTTTCTCATCATCAGGATATTTAGATTACTACAATTATGTATTCCTTTATAATTAATTATTTGACCGCAGTAGAAAATAAAATTTAATTTACTATATCTTATTTTTACTTCACATTTACAGCCTTCATGTTATTCCTTGATTCTATAATTCTTTATATAATAATGTTTTGTCTTTTTTTTATTCATATTTTACTAGAAATATATTAACTATAGCATCCTTTCGCCTTCACATTGAATTATATTATTGTTTTTATTGTCAATTCATTTTAATCTTCTCCTCTAATATTGGTATTATTTTGCTATTATTATTAAGATATATGAAATTAATATTTACTTGCTAATGTGATAAAATAATAGATTATAAATCGATTATTAATTATTGCCGTAATCTACATCTCTTGAGGGATAAATATCCCGAACGTCGAGAAACTTAAGTATTTTAATAAAACAAAAATAAATGTAGGAAGGGATATTATTAGCAATACACAAGGTAACACATACATAATACATAATACATAGAACATATACGTAACGCATTGTACGTAATCTTCCAATGTAAAAAAAACTGAATTAACATTTTCATAGTTTCATAGATGTATTACCTGTTTGTTCAATTCAAGCTATATATTTTATGAATCTATTTTTATTTTCCGAAAAGTTTGAAAAAATATAGAGTGATCAAAAATCTATAAATCCGATATTCACAAAAAAATATAAGATTCACTAAGCTTTGCTCATAATTTTGAGAGTTTAAATATAAACCAGGAACACAAGAAGAATATTTTCCTGGAAATTAGTTTCCTCCTAGGTCGGTTGGTTTTCGTTGAGTGTATGTCAGTAAACAGACCATAACTTAAAGGTTTCCTCGCTTCTGTATACATTTTAAGAACATTTTATGGCTTCTGTAAAAAATGTGTAGCTCTTGAAATCGCTATTATAATATAGATTTTGTAATCTTACTTCTACTGCAGAGTTACAAAAACATACATGGCCTCCATGATGCTTTTCTTTTGTTTGATGCTAATGAGTGCCACGGCATATTAATTTTATCGACTGGTGTTGTCGAAAACAGAAACAGCGTACTATGTATGAGTAATAATAATAATAAAAATAATAATTTTATTTGTTAAAGAAAATGTTCTTGTAGAAATGTTATAAAATATATACAATATATATACTTCTTGTTAGTCGCTTACCACACATCTTATTAGAGTTTTACAGCATAAATAAATTACTGCTATTGTTAAAATACATACTACATATAATTACATTATAACGAACCTGTCACATAATACATCATTTAACTACAATGCCCAAAATAATCATCAGTTATACATATAAAACACATATTATAGCACTTAATTGGTAAATGGGCCATTACAGTTTATGGAATCCAGGGTATTACATGGTGACATTATAAACCAGTAATTCTTATTTAGTTTTTCTATGCTGTCGATTTGAAGTATGTCCTTTTGAGCAGAGAGAAATGCTCGCAAATATTTATCTCTATCTTCTGTTAACTTTTCGCAGTTGAGAAGGATGCGGAACAGGTTGTTAGAAATGAATTGGTTTGACTGGATTTGAAACTCTTAACTGATCTTAGTTTTTTTATGTTGGCTCTATACGCCAAATAGGTCTCTGGACTGGACATATTGAAGCTGGAGATCTATATATGAGTATATAGCTTGAGCAAAACAAATTATAAATTCAGTCAAATATCAGTCACTATCACTATCAGTATCAGTTGCCAATCTCTCGATCTCCGGCAATTGGCATTTTAGTCCAGTTTGCCTTGCATTTCGGTTTACAAAAAATGAAGTAATTTTTATTTTCAGGTATGTTGCATGTATTGCCTCTCTTGTAAAAAATCCAATCTTTCAACCTCCTCCTTCTTGTATGTTTTTCGCATTCTTGAAAACTCCTAAGAAAAAACTTTTTTCAGTTTTCCCAACAAAAAAAAAATCGCTTCCAGTGCATTAAAGGTAAAAATTTGCCATTACCAATTATACAGAAGGTTGAATTTCCTGCAATTTTGTCTATAATATTTTTGAATTTTGAAGGGCCAAGGCTCAAGGAACACAGAATTTTATGCTGTACAACATTTATTTAGTTTTTCTCAAAGAGTGCTCATTTCCAAGTAGCAGACTCATGGCATACTACTTTTGTCACTATTTTAGATAAAATCGTCGTTTTTGACCGTGGTTTTCGACCGTACCAATTTACCAAAACATAATGATTTGGTAATCATTAGACTCGGAATTTGATGCTCTTTAATTAACGTTCATTTTTCATGTCAGGCTTGTGGACATGTACAATTTAGATGCTCAAAACGTTTTATAAAATGAGTCTCTTTTTTTGTCACGGGCTCCCGGACTATATCGAATGAAGTGATTTTGCCAAGATGACTAGCCAATCAGTATCGGATGAATACCTGAATTTCCATAGAGCCATATCCGAAACCCTGGGATATTTTCTTTCTTTTTTCATTTCCATTTAAAATCAAAAGGATTATTAATGACAATTAATTTCTTACCAGTAACATACGTTTTTGTGTTTTAAATTGAAGGTTCATAATTCACGAAAATGTGAACACAACAGTCTATAAAATAAATTAAGATATACAACTCAAGAAAATATCTATAGCCCATCTAAAGTTTTTATTTATCTAATCATTAGATCAGATAGGCAAATTGGTAATAACCCATTCTCATTCAAAATATCTATCTACTTTTTCCCTATTGTTTTATTACTAAACAAAAATCACATATGATCATGATCCTTACAAAATTTATTTTAATAAAAATTAACAATAAAATTAAAGATGTAAAATACGTTTTATTTTTGTTTATTGAGATGGCGTTTTGATCACTTAATGACAATTTTAAAATAAATTTTGCTAATTTTAAAATTAATCTATTAAATTATAATTCTTTTACTGTGGAAATATAACATCATTATTTTAATATGAAAGGTTATTTGACATTTCTAAAAGAAAAGATGTGTGAAGATACAATATATAATATTAAATAGATATATAAAAGGAACAATAAACAACGCGATAGGAATAAAGTTTAACATTTACTATAACTTTATCCAATAACAATAAAATATTCGTTAATCGATTCGTAATTATATATTTTAGTTTAAAATAGGAAGTAATTACAAATATGTATCTTTCTAAAATTTATTATAATATATATCTAAGACTAGCGAAAATATGCATTTTAAAATGGTCATTAGTAGGCCAAAACCACATCTCAATAAAGATACATATAAAAAATTACAATTTTTTTTAATTTGAGTGCAACCTTCAATGCGATTAGCTTACAAATAAATAATTGTTATCTCGGAAGTTTAGTCAATTAACAATTTTTATTCAAAAATAACATCTCATATAAACAAATGTATTCTGATAAAAACATCAAAAACTAAGTGTTGTCTAAGTATTGACATCAAAAAATTAAAACATATATAGAGACCTGGAGGGGCGCTCTCATTGTTGGTCAGCGAGTCCATCGGGCATTCCATATGTTGATTTTGATTGAGCAGGGAATACCGAAGAAGTTAGTCAATCTAGTAGGGATGTGCATGACCGAAACATTCAATAAAGTTAGAATCGGTAATTATTTTTCAGAGAAATTTGAAGTTCGCTCGGGATTAAAACAAGGCGATTCCCTTTCACCTGTCCTATTTAATTTAGCATGCGTTTAGAATGCGTGCCGAAAGCGGTTTAGATCTGGGTGGTAAAATATCCGTGCTCGGGTTTGCGGATGATTTGGTATTATTAAGTGAGGACGAGGAAACTATAAAACTAAATACAATAACGTTGACAGCTGGGAAAGAGGTTGGCCTCAAAATAAAAACGGATTAGACGAAATATATGGTTAGCAATAGAAACAGAGGCTATTTTGAGTACATAGATGTAGGAGAAAATAGGTTTGAACAAGTTGAGAAATTAAAAGGGAGAAGTTGATCGGGGGTGCGGTCAAAGAAATAGACTTAATAAGTGTGGTCTTATATAATTGTGCCTACGTTTCGGCCTAAATTTTAGGCCATCTTCAGGGCTAAAATGAAAACAAAATAACAACAATGAAAAAATAGAAAAGAGACAGTACCAGTAACAGTAAAAATGATAAATGATAAAAACAGAAAATACAAGTAAGATAAAAAGTATAAAGAATAAAAAGAAAAGGATAACACTAAATTACATAATACAAAAGATAATTGAAAAATAAAATCAAATAAAATAAATGAAATAACAATGTAAAAATTAAAAATTAAAAACAATGCGATATTTACACAGGGAATAGTGAAATATATGAAATCTATTAATTAAAAAGACACATAATATGAAGGTTTGGTAATGTGTAAAGCATACATGCATAGCAAAGCATAAAGCATAAATGCATACAGTATATAAAAGCATACAGAGATAGTTGTAAGTTATGCAAAAGATGACTATGATGTTAAAGAAGTTGACATTGTTGTAATTGATTTTTGTAATTATGAGATGAAGGAGTAAAATATAAAATAATGTAAGCCCCAAAAACAAAAATAGATAAAAATCCTATGTGGTGAAGAAAGAAGAAGGATAGAAAAGAATGAGGAGGAGGAAATGTAAAGAAAACGTGATAATTACATACCAGCGAGGCGTGTGGTCTAGCGCCAACTGAATATTAATAATGGATTGCCGGGAATTAGGAAAACCGTTAAAACAATGTAACCAACTTACTGATTTGAAATAAAACTAACACTAAATTTAAATGCGGTGTGATCAAAAGACATAACAATTGATTAGAAAACTGTAAAAACGTATTGATATAAGTATATTTAGAAAACTATATATATAAAAAAAATTAATGTTAAAAAATTAAATTTGAAAAAAATTAAAGTTAAGTTAAATGTAAGTATAAGTTAAATAATATTACGGGTTAAATTTACTAAGGAAAAAATAAATAAAAAATATAAAAAATAAATAAATACTTTGTATAAGGAGTCGTTGTGGGTGACGAGTTAAAAAAATAATATAATAATAAAATTAAAGTTAAGTAAACAATAACTATAAGTTAAATAATAACAATAGGGGTTTAATTTACTACGGAAATTTTTTAAATAAATACTTTGTATAAGGAGTTGTCACGGGGAGGAAGAAAAAAAAAAAAAAAAAAAAAAAAAAAAAAAAAAAAAAAAAAAAAAAAAAAAAAAAAAAAAGGGGGGGGGGTAATGAAAAGTTATGTTTTTTTTAATAAATTGAATACTTGGGAGTAGGTTAGAGAAAGATTTTGTATATCAGTTTTTTGATTGACGGGAAGGGATTCTAATTGGATGAAGATGCTTTCTGAGAGGAGTCGTTTGTCATGGTTAGGGACTGTGGCGAGGATTGAAGTACTGTCAAAATCAAAAGTATGGTTTAAGGATAAAGCGTGTTCTGAGAGTTTAGAGGCAGTCTGGTTACGGGAAGAGATGGAATATTTATGTTGGGTGATGCAATCTTTAAGGAGGTTTTTAACTAAAAACCTCCTTAAAGATCGCATCACATTATTATTTAACTTATACTTATTGTTTACTTAACTTTAATTTTATTATTATATTATTTTTTTAACTCGTCACCCACAACGACTCCTTATACAAAGTATTTATTTATTTTTTATATTTTATATTTATTTTTTCCTTAGTAAATTTAACCCGTAATATTATTTAACTTATACTTACATTTAACTTAACTTTAATTTTTTTCAAATTTAATTTTTTAACATTAATTTTTTTTATATATATAGTTTTCTAAATATACTTATATCAATACGTTTTTACAGTTTTCTAATCAATTGTTATGTCTTTTGATCACACCGCATTTAAATTTAGTGTTAGTTTTATTTCAAATCAGTAAGTTGGTTACATTGTTTTAACGGTTTTCCTAATTCCCGGCAATCCATTATTAATATTCAGTTGGCGCTAGACTACACGCCTCGCTGGTATGTAATTATCACGTTTTCTTTACATTTCCTCCTCCTCATTCTTTTCTATCCTTCTTCTTTCTTCACCACATAGGATTTTTATCTATTTTTGTTTTTGGGGCTTACATTATTTTATATTTTACTCCTTCATCTCATAATTACAAAAATCAATTACAACAATGTCAACTTCTTTAACATCATAGTCATCTTTTGCATAACTTACAACTATCTCTGTATGCTTTTATATACTGTATGCATTTATGCTTTATGCTTTGCTATGCATGTATGCTTTACACATTACCAAACCTTCATATTATGTGTCTTTTTAATTAATAGATTTCATATATTTCACTATTCCCTGTGTAAATATCGCATTGTTTTTAATTTTTAATTTTTACATTGTTATTTCATTTATTTTATTTGATTTTATTTTTCAATTGTCTTTTGTATTATGTAATTTAGTGTTATCCTTTTCTTTTTATTCTTTATACTTTTTATCTTACTTGTATTTTCTGTTTTTATCATTTATCATTTTTACTGTTACTGGTACTGTCTCTTTTCTATTTTTTCATTGTTGTTATTTTGTTTTCATTTTAGCCCTGAAGATGGCCTAAAATTTAGGCCGAAACGTAGGCACAATTATATAAGACCACACTTATTAAGTCTATTTCTTTGACCGCACCCCCGATCAACTTCTCCCTTTAAATATAAATATACGGTCAACAATAACTCCCTCCATTGAGAAATTAAAGTATTTGGGGTCTGTGATTACTAGAAAAAACGAAATTCAAGAGGAAATAAAGGCGCGGTTAAAGGCGGGAAATGCTTGTTATTTTTCGGTATCAACATTACTTAGGTTGCGCATTCTGTCCAGAAACTTAAAACTTAGAATATACAAAACTATTATCTTGCCTACAGTTCTGTACGTGTTTGAAACGTGGCCGCTAACCTTGAAGGACGAACAACGCCTTAAGGTATTCGAGAATAAGGTACTGCATAAAATATTTGATCTGAAAAAGGATGAGTCAACTGGAGCATTTAGGAGATTACACAACGCGGAATTGCGGAACATGCACCCTGTTAATATAATCGAAGTTATATCATCGCGACGGTTGAAATGGGCTTGCAAAGTTGTTGGGCTCAGTAACGAACGAATTCCTAAAAAGTTAATAAACGCTGAGCCGACTGGTAAACGTCCGAGGGGTATACCGAAACGTAGGTGGGAAGATTGTATTAAGAGTGATCTAATGAATTTGGGTTTGGACGATAGTCGGTGGACCGAGATTTCTAGACAGCGATATCGTCATCGAACCTTCGGGTTCGCTAAGCCTTTTATTATTATTATATTATTATATATAGAGACGACTTGTTTGTCTGCTATATAGGTACTTTAATAATACTGTATAGGTATTTTAACTGATAGTTTTCTTGGAATTTTCTAGACCAGCCATTAGAGACGGCTATTCTTCTTAAATTGCTCCAATGAAGTTTATAGCTTTTAGACATTTTATAGTATTTTCAATTCCTTCGGTTTCTTTATCTTTATATAAAGGAATCTCAATTATCTTTGTTTGCCTTTCTCTACGATATTTTTTATATTTAATTAAATGCTTGACATTTAAAGTAGCATTATCGCATATTAGGTAGGCTCGTGAGTGTAGCTCTAAAAGCAGGCGTTGTGCCCATCTTAATCTGCTAATTATGAAACCTTTTGGCGTTATGCCTTTTCGAGGCAGCCATGCCTCATTTTCCTCTTTTATTTGACGTAGGTGGTTTTGCGAAAGTCTTTTCCACTCTTCATCCCAATTTTTCTCCACCCTACCCTCAATCACCTACATCCATTCATACAAAAATGCCGATCTTAAAAAGGAGATGTCAGCTTTTTGATGCCGCTTTTGCACCTTCATTGGCTCATTCGTTACCGCTTATTCTATGTGTGAAAAGACCCATAGAAGTGTGATTGTTTTTTCATTTTTTGTAGGGTTCATTTTAACGGCCTTAATCTTTTGGAAAGATTTGTTGGTGGTTCAGAGTTTTTGTAATCTATTTCTAATCGATAAGGATCTATCTATTTAATTTTTGTTTTGTTTCTATTGTAATTAGCTAATATATATTTTATTAATTTTCACATCCATATTGATCCTCTAATTAACTGTTTCAGCTCACCGTGTGTAGTACGGTTTCAACTTTTTTTATTCTTTTAATTACCATATACAAGAATAATAACATGTTTTGTTTCTGCTTCAAGATATTTTGATGTATGGTATAATCTTGTGAAAATATTTGAGGTGAAAACTGTTAAAAAGTGAAAACTATTTTGACGAGTTTTCGTAATAATTTAAATATCGATAAAAAAAAAAAAAAAAATGTTTTGCATTAAATGTTTTCTTTCTAAGACTTGAAATAATATTTGGATGAACTTTGTTTGAACCCTATACGTAAGAACTTTTGGTCCAAAAAGTTGGATGATTGGCAAAGACTTGAGGTCCGGTAAAGCGGAAGCGAGAGAGCGGATATGCTATAAAAGTTGATTGTTATAGGAGGGGCTTACAGTGACGTACTTCCTGCTCCGGGGTAACCCCATTGGTCTTCCAGCGGTTAATGCATTTCCTAATAACCCTTTGCACGTTCCCGAACCATGGGCCTTTTATCTGGGCCTTTCATGCTTCTTCCTCCGCATTTCTCCCAACAATGAATAACCCGATCACGACATACATATTCACATTTAACAGAACAGACTAGATACCTAGTTTCTGATTCAAAAAATTTAACCGGTTGAATATTCGGAATTATTTTCATTCTATTCCAAAATATCTCAGAGACTAAATCGTTAACTAGATTTAATAGCAAATTTGAGTTCCACCCGCTACTGAGTTGTTAAAGATGAAAATAGCCAAGTTAGAAACAAAAGTATTTCGCAAATATCGCTATGTGAAATTAAAGCATTTTAATAATGGACCAAGGAAATCGAACTTTTAAACTGCACCGCTGAAAGTTAAAACTTTTGGGTTAATCACTTATTCACTGGGATTACAGATTTATTAAATTCTGTGCTAAAAAATTTAATTCGGTGATGAAAACAATATTATTAAGGAATTATTTACGAAGCCTCTATTAAGTCTTAAATCAGCTAAAAAATCATAAACAAAGATGGCTGAGCCAGCATGAAAATCGGGAGCTCAGTTTGTAAAAGCGAATGGTTTAACTCAAGGACGCTAGCTGTCTCCTCTCATCTTTAACTTATAACAGGAAAATTATGCTGAGAGAGTGGAAGAGCAACAAGATGGGTGTAAAGATTGGCAGCAATTCTCTGTTCAATCTCCAGTCTTCTGAAGCAGATCGGAATATACAGTGACGAAAATTTTTCGACAACATTCCATTTGGGGATCAAAATTCAGTAAGGAAAAAAGTGTACATAGCCTATGATCGACAAAGTGACTTCCTAAATTCAAAAGGCCAGAACTCCATTGAAGTATTTAATGTATTTAACTGAAGTAAGTATTTAACTGAATTGAAGTATTTAATTAAGAATCTTGGTAAATTAAACAGGGACAATTAAAAGTGTTGTGGAGTTAGATAGTCCAGAATCATAGAAAATGAAGAAGAATCATAGAGAGAGATTTCTAGTAATGGATTATTAGAGGCAAACACGTGATATTTGTTAGCAATTGCAGAAAGTATAAATTAGAAGAGAAAAAAAATATTAATAGCGAATATTAATATGTGTTTATTTTAAGAATTTTTATTTTAATATGATTTTTTAAATATCATTCCTTGTTTAATTATAGTATGTGTTGTTTTTTTGTTTTTTTAAATATCAACAATCTCTCCACAAAAGTTCCAAGAAATAATTAGCATTCTATCATTTCTTATTTTCATAAATTTCTCACAATTTTGTTATTCACATTTTATTAATAATAACCTCAGGTTTTTGTCCAAGAAAGATTATTAAAAGAAAGAAACTCTTTGATATCAACTGTTGTAAAAGTTCTGATCTAATCCAATGATGTTATTATATTTTCAATGTTGATCAAAGGTCGTTTATTCGAAATTCCTTCTTTGATTCGGGCGTATCCATAATTTTCTATTGAATATTACTCTAAGAATAACAGATATCGTATAATTTTTGTTTTTATAAGCAAAATACTAATAGATAAATAACCAAATAAATTAATTTAAATAGTTCATAAAGTTTTCATTAAAAATATCTATCGTTACTTACAATTAAATTTTTCTTATTTTAATCTAGTTATGGTAAGAGCATTCTTGTGTCTCAGATAGTACTATTCTTGTTTTTTACGAAATATTGTTTGAAATATTTGTGGAATAGTTCACAATAATGATTTTGTTGACATGGACAACAATATTTTAAATAATAAATAAAAAATATATTTCTTGATTAATCTATTCTCTCTTACACTTAGCACTCATGCATTCTGGATTACACCCTGGAATTTTTTTTGTATAGATTGCTAAGCATACTATTGATAACATTTACCTTAAAAACATTCCCATGATATGACAATAATTTCGAAAAACCATTTAATGACATCCAGGACTAATTTATTTTATTGATATTTTATTTATGGTTTGATATATAAATAAATTAATAGAGACGTAGCGTAATACATTATTTATTTATTTTTTATATTATCCGTAACACGAAAATTTTATTGTTAAGTGAAAAAACACGGTGAAATTTTTATTTTCTATCTTCATGATAATTTTTATTTTCCGGCTTTACAGTTTATGGGTTGGCCTAGTATTTACGTTTTCAATTTAAGTTCAGAAAAGAGCTAATAAACCCACCCAATGTTTCCAAGAGGGTATATTTAAAGGGAAATAAAACTCTCCTTGATTTAAAAATAGCATTTGTTTGTAAGGAAGCGGCATTAAGCTAAATGTTACTAAATGTAGCTAAATGTTTGCTAAATGTAAATTACAGCTGTAGGGAGAATTCATCCTCAATAAATTAAAGTTTATAATTATCTCAATTTCAGTTAATAACAATCAATCATGATTCCATTTTTTATTAATTATCGAAAAAAAAAATGTCTAAAAATTTCGATAATTTTAATAATTTCTAGATTCAGATAGAGCATCTTTATAATATCCTCTTTTTTTTCCAAATCCATTTCGTATTTGAATTAATAGAATATATTTTTTCTATCATAAATTTCCAAACTTTTTATTTTTTAGTTAAAGTGTTTTATAATTCGATTATTGATTTGATCATGAATTATTTCCAACTCTGATAGGTTGATTTGAAACAAATTATCAAAAATTAATATATTAATACAGAAAATATGGGGGTAGGATTTTTTTGTTTCATTGATTTTCTTCAGCTTTGTCTATTCTTATACGATTTATGTGATCTCAGGAAATGAAGTAGCTATGTTTGAGCGAAGTGGGGCAGAATATCGACCACTTACTGGACAATCTGATAAGTGGATTATTGTGTACTCATTCAAAGAGAATGCCTGCCTTGGATGCACAGTAATCTATATATTTAAATTATAATATCGATAACATGAAAAACATCTTATACTTAGCCTGTTTCGGTAAAGGTCTTAAGTAAACATCAAGTACATTTAAACAAAATTAAATATTCTAAGTGTAAATAATTTTAAGTAAATTAGCATAATCTATACTAATAATCATATATGATGTAATAATCTTAAATAAATAATTATCCTAAGTTAAATTAGTTCTTTGATAAATATTATTAGGCATATTCAAAGTTTCATTAGAAAGGTAATGAGTACCGAAAGGGATTTAGATCTGGGTGGTAAAATATCCGTGGTTGGGTTTGCGGATGGGATTGTATTGTTAAGTGAGGACGCGGGAAATGCAAAACTAACACAGCAACGTCGATGAAAACTGGTAGAGGTTTATCTTGAATATTTACAATTATTATTACTGATTTAGTGAGATGGCATGTAATTCACAGGGCATCTGTACCCAAAAATAAAAGAATAATTTGCAAGACCCACGAAGAGGGAATCAGAATCCAGATGAATGAATATATTAAATTAAAGCTTGAGATCATGAAACCAATTTCAACCGGAGTTCTCCAAGGTTTCATCCAAGTATTAAGATTATTTTTAATATTGGTCACGTAAACAGTGACCAAAGCCAACATGAAATTGATTAGCTGACGCTTCATGACGGTAGTAAATGCTATCGTAAAGACTCCTTCAGACAGAATTGATACTGAACACGGGATGTCACCGAGTCCCGACTGTTATCCGTAAATATCGTTGTTTGCCAATATAGGCGATCAGATACAAGATGTTCAACCTTAAAATTCAGGATTTTGTTTGTATCGTTTTCTTTTATTCACTACTGTTTGGCCTACGATAATGTTGCATATTAAACAAATTATAGACTTTGTGAAGGATGATCGCATGTTGTACGATTACTGTCATCCATCTTATTTAGAATTTAGATCAAGAGATAAGAAGTGGATGGAGAAAAGGCAGAAACGCTTAAAACGAAAGTGAGTACATTTTTCGCTCTTGGGTCATTCCACACCAACTCAACCAATAATAAATCAATTTTAGACTCAAGATATTTCAAAATGATTGAAACTTGGTATGTATGTTTTATGCATAAATGTAGTTAAAAATTCGATATTTCAGATTTTTTCCCATTTCTAGTTTATGAGTTATTTTTATTGGGGTTTAACGTCCTTTTCTATTCTTTTAAGGCAAACAGGACGTGTTATCCTACTGTTAATCAAGCAATTCAAATCAGAGGAGTAAGACTGATATTCATTACGTGGAGCGCCATGAAAATAAATTTCAACCCGCCCAGCCCGGATTCGAACCAGCGCCGTAGCAGTCCCTAGGTTGCTAAGCTAACTCCTAAATACTTTCGGCCACCGCGGCTTCAAGTTTATGAGTTATAAATTCTTAAAACTTGACTGATGTTATGGCGGAACCTTTTTACAATCTTCACTAACATTTGTAATACAGCCTGAACAACATAAAAACCTGGTGTTGTATCTATGTTGGTCACTCATTACAACAACCAAGCATTATATTTCAAAACTAGAACTCCTTGTATACATCTGAGTATACTGTACCTTGATAACATCAACGACTACATTAACACGGGCGGAAACTCAACTTGTGCAGGGACCGGCAGTGAAACGCGATGATTTTAAAATTATACATTATTAATTAAGATGTTTTTATTAATTTTTCATGTTTGAATGTAAAGTACAAGAATGGCCATTTGGCGTTCAATAAAAAAAAAAAACTATTTTCTAAATACTACGCTGGCCAAATATCCTCTATTGAAATTTATGCATTATTGGAGTCGTAATTTCAAGTTTTGCATGACCTTTCACAGATTATTGTCAGGTATACATTGCTTCAATCTCGTTTATAATACGTTGTTTTTTGTTTAAAAGTCACAATCCGCTAAATCGGGAGAGCGAGGGGGTCAAGGAATATCCTCATCTTGAGAAATGACGCGGGCCAGAAACAATGCATTGAAATAATTCATTCACCGACGCTGTCGCTCCAAGACCATCATACGAGCTCTCAACTACAATTCATGCCACTTGGCCCACGTAGTTTTCAGATTTTTTTTTTTTTTGTACGTCAAATGGCTGTTCTTGTACTTTATATTTATACTTTTTAAAAAATATAAAAAAATGACCTATTTAAAAAATAATATAATTTTGAAATCATCCCTTTTCACTGTTTGACCCAGTACTAACACATTTAAAAAACCATCTGAACTTACGCACATCAAATTTTTAAATCATTGACAAAATTCGATATCATCTCAAACTGTTATCATTGACAACTAAATTCCCACCATATGTACATTTCATAAAGAATTATATTTAACTACAGCCACCAATCAAATTCAAAGAAATCGCAAACTTTACCAAAGAAAATTAAGGATAAATATAACAGATTCGAACAAACGTCATATTTAATAATTATTAAAAAATCTTTCCTTTGAAAGGGGTGATAGGATAGAATATTATCTGAATAACTTCTGAAAAATTGACATAAAATACTCCAGGACTGAAGCAGAAAGGATAACTTATTTGAATATACAAAATACATACATATTCCGTCTAGCCTTGGGAAAAGGCTCAAAGAAAAATGTAAGTGAATGCCCCTTGCTGTCACTTTCAATATAAGTTGGACTGTCTTGTGTGAAGCTCCAAGGGAAAAATTATTTTATAACTATATTCAAGAATAGTATCTAAGAATTTAGTTTTTAATATTAAATAGTTTCAATCACTCATCGTTGGTTGCAAGAATAATAATTTAAAAAAAAAAAAACTTTTATTAAGTAATAGTACATTCTCTCTCAATAAAGGACAATAGTGATAGTGATTCAAGAGTTCATTCGCACCATATAATAATAATAATAATAATAGTACATAGTACATATAATAATAGTAATAGTACATTACAATTTCGAGAGGTATATACCAGGGAGATTGCCTCAGCCCCCTCTGGTTTTGTCTTGCGATGGCTCCTTTATCGATTTTATTAAATCGAGAAGGAAACGGATACAAAATAAAATTTAATGAATCAACTGCAGTAATCAGCCATAGCTTTTACATGGACGATTTGAAGCTTTATGCAAAGAATAAATCTCAGTTACAGTCTATGATAAAAACAGTAATCCAGTTTAGTGATTCAATACAGATGTCGCTTGGTATTGAGAAATGCGCTGTTCTTCATGTGATAAAAGGAAAACCAGTTATTTCTGAAAGTATGTTTGATGATGAACTGCGGATTAAGCATCTTCAAAAAGAAGAAATGTACAAGTATCTTGGGATAGAACAACATGTTAAAATTGCGAGGAAGGATGTAAAGAATAGCCTCATGGAATCATTAAAGAAGAGACTGAAGATTATCCTTGCAACATATCTATCCTCAGGATCGAAAATAAAAGCTATAAATACGTGGGTTATACCAGCCATATCATACAGCTTCGGAGTCCTAAAATGGTCTACAACATCTCTCCAAGAATTAGATAGACTAATACGAACGAGTATGACTGGGTCCAGAATGCATCATCCGACTGCATCCATCGCAAGGCTTTATCTGCCTAGAAAGGAAGGTGGGAGGGGTCTCACAAACATTGAAGAGGCGTGCCGAAAGCAAGAAATGACCCTAGGACAGTACTTCAAACAAAGCGAGGTGCCATTGCATAAAATAATATGCAGTCTTGACCGGGGGCACACTGCCTTGCAATTAGTCTCTCAAGAAGTTGCGTCCAACATTATTACCAACAGCGAACGACTGGAAGAATGGAAATCGAAAGCATTACATGGGAGATTTTATCACCAGCTCCAGCAAACTGAAATAGATAAAACTTTGTCTACTAGCTGGCTAGTTAGAGGAAGTCTGTTCCCCGAAACAGAAGGATTTCTTATAGCAATCCAGGATCAGGTCATAGCAACTAGGTCTTACTGGCGACACGTCTTGAAACAACAGAACGTATCAGACAAGTGTAGGCTCTGTGCCAGCACATACGAGTCTATTCAGCACATAACTGGAGGATGCGGTGCGTTGGCTGGCACAGAATACCTCAAGAGGCATGATGATGTTGCCAAAATCTATCACCAGGCGATAGGAGTAAAAAGAAAATTATTAGATGACTTGATGCCATATTATAAGTACAGTCCTAAAGAAATCGTCCAGAGGTTAGGGATAAGATTGTATTGGAATCAGTCGTTTATAACAGACCATTCCGTGACCCACAACAGACCTGATATCGTGCTGATTGATGGTAATATGAAGACAGCAGAGATAATAGATATTGCTGTGCCGAATGATGGAAACACTAATTCAGTATGTGCAGAAAAAATTCGAAAATATCAAGCTCTAGCAGCTGAATTAAAAGATCTGTACAGATTGGATAAAGTGATTGTGAGGGCTATTGTGATCTCCAGCAATGGTCTGATACCAGTGTCCACTGTGGAAGCGACTGAACGGCTGGGTCTCTCGACGGCTGTTATAAATGAAGCCCAGAAAGCTGTGCTGTTGAATACCTCAAGGATTGTAAGGAGTTTTCTAAACATACAATAAAAACGACTAAACAAACAGTGACCTGAGTGGTTGGAGTTGATGCTCCCCCTCTCCAGGAAAAACCCTTTTTCGAAAGTGTCGAAAATTAAATAATAATAATGAGTTAACTAATTCATAATAACAACTAGAAAATATAAATTTAGGATACATTAATAAAAACATTTTAAATTGAATGAAGATATTAGCTGATCATAATTTTGTAATAAAAATAAAAAACAAGAGTATTAAAACGCAGTTAACCCCTAATTCGCAAGTTAAAAGTTATGATTACTCATTAGTTTTCTAATAAGAAAACATTTGGGCCGCAAATATCGTTATTCAGATTATCACTTTCTCTTTTTTTATGAATTAAATTTTATTGTACATATAATATATAGATAGCATTTCCACGTCAATTGTAACCTTTTCCAAATCAATTGTCATCTTTTCCATATCAATTGTAACTTTTTTCCATTTCAAATGTTATCTTTTTCATTTCAATTGTAACCCTTTCCAAATCAATTGTCAGCTTTTCCATTTTGAGTATAACTTTTTCCATTTCAATTGTAACCCAACCGGACATGAAATAATTCAATATTATTCATTTTATTATTGAAAAATAATTATTTTAATTACATTAATGACTTTTGAAATAATTTCGGCATTTCTTTCGACATTTATTTCGTTTATTCGATAATTGATATTAAGTGCTAATTTCAAGTAGGTAGTTTAAATTTTTGAAATAAAATTGTCGTTTATTCATTTTTAAATATTTATTATTTTTTATTTATTTAGTGGGGGAGGATGGATTTCATCGATTTGGTGATCGTTCATAAGGTTTTCGAAGTTGTTAATGTTAAATTCACTACCGAAATTTTATTCGGCCATGAGTATTTCAACTTAATTATTAGTTTTCAAAATTCTTCGGTATTGACATCATTTACTACATTTTCAAGGGCGATATTTCCGAATTCACTATCGGATTTCCGATCGCGTATGCGCATTTCGCTTTTACGTTGCTATTGGAGATTTCTATGATAAAGGGATCGTTTATTAGGTTTTTGAGGGTTCTGACTCCATTTTTTTAGTTAGATTTTGTGTCGCGCATGAGCTTTTTGCATTTCCTGGCTATTGAAGATTTCTATGATAAAGGGATCGATTATTAAGTTATCGAGAGTTCTGATTCCATTTTTTTAGTTGGGTTTTAGATCGCGCATGCGCGTTTGGCATTTCCGTTACTGTTTGAGTTTTTTATGATAAAGGTATCGTTTAGAAGGTTATCGGGGGTTCTGATTCCATATTTTTAATTGCGCATGCGCATTTTTCATTTCCGTTACTGTTGGAGTTTTCTATGATATAGCGATCGTTCATAAGTTTTTCGAAGATTCTGGTTCCATTATTTTAAATGAATTTTTTATTGAGCATGTGCATTTCGAATTACTATTACAGTTGACATTTCTTTGGTACGGATATCGATTATTGGTTTCTGATTCGATATTATTAATGGAAATTGTGATTGCGCCAGGGCTCTTCCATATTCTGATACTATTGGTATTATCTTTGTTACACAAATCGTTAGTTAGGTTTTCGCGAGTTCTGGTTCCTTTTTTCAAATTTTATTTTCTATTGAGCATGTGCATTTCAATACAATTATATTTGATATTTTTTTGAGTATATCGTCCTATAAAACCTAACAAACAATAACTTTACTGAAAATAGGTCAATGGTAACGGTTATCCGAAATGAGGATGTTCGGTGAAATATCAAATTCCAATAAATAAAACAGAACCTTTGAAAATCTAATAAACGGCTCTTGTAAGCGAAGAAAAGTTCATTAAGAACAGTCAATCGCAATGCGCACGCGGGATCAAAAATCCGATTGCTAATTCGAAAATATGATGATTGATAACGTCATAAACGATACTGGTACCAAAGAGATGTCAACATTAATAGTAATTTGCTCGATAAGAACCATCGAAAACCTAACTAACGGTAAACGATAAACTTAATCATAAAAAACTCCAACAGTAACGGAAATGCAAAAAGCGCATGCACGATTAAAAATCCAATTAAAAAAATGGAATCAGAACTCTCGATAACCTAATAAACGATCCCTTTATCATAGAAATCTTCAATAGCCAGGAAATGCAAAAAGCGCATGCGCGACACATAATCTAACTAAAAAAATGGAGTCAGAACACTCAAAAACCTAATAAACGATCCCTTTATCATAAAAATCTCCAATAGAAACGTAAAAGAGAAATGCGGATACGCGATCGGAAATCCGATAGTGAATTCGGAAATAGCGCGTAAACGATGCCAATACCGAAGAATTTTGAAAACTAATAATTAAGTTGAAATACTCATGGCCGAATAAAATTTCGGTAGTGAATTTGACATTAACAACTTCGAAAACCTTATGAACGATCACCAAATCGATGAAATCCACCCTCCCCCACTAAATAAATAAAAAATAATAAATATTTAAAAATAAATAAACGACAATTTTATTTCAAAAATTTAAACTACCTACTTGAAATTAGCACTTAATATCAATTATCGAATAAACAAAATAAATGTCGAAAGAAATGCCGAAATTATTTCAAAAGTCATTAATGTAATTAAAATAATTATTTCTCAATAATAAAATGAATAATATTGAATTAATTCATGTCCGGTTGGGTTACAATTGAAATGGAAAAAATTACATTTGAAATGGAAAAGGTTGCAATTGAATTCTAAAAGGTGACAATTGATTTGGAAAGGGTTATAACTGAAATGGAAAAGGTAACATTTGAAATGGAAAAAGTTACAATTGAAATGGAAAAGGTTACAATTGATTTGGAAAAGGTTAGAATTGACGGGGAAATGCTATATAAAACCAAAATATTTATTAGATGTTCACCCAAAGTTGTTATTTTGTGGTCAACCTTCCAATCCTGCAAATATAGAATAAGAAGAAACACAAAACTTAGCAAAAATAGCTGGGCTAGCATTTCATTTATCCTATTTATAATTTGCATCTATAGTATATTTAACATATACTTAAAATAAAAATCTGCAATAATTTTATTACCTTATATTATTATTAATGATTGTTTAGATATCTTATTAATATCTTATTACTTTAAAATGTATTTATTTTTATAGTCTATTGTAGGTTTATTGGAAAATGTACTATATATCCAGAAATTTATTTTCATATAAAATTGTGTATTATAATATAAATTATAAATAAAAACATAAATAAGGATAAATTAAGAATCATTTTAAATAGAATTAAAAATGTGCATCATGCCTGGTTTAAAGTAAAATTATATAAACTTTTTAATTTAAAAAAATTAAATTAAACAGTAAAGATGTTTTTTGAATAACATGCAAGATTCTCAGCTATACTTAAAAAAAATACAGACATAATGCAAAACAATAAATTTAAATTTATCTCATTAAGTATAAAATTCCAGCCCAGCTATAAATTATTAATATTAATTAATTAATATTACTTAATTATTAAAACATTTCTTAAAGCATGCATACAGTAATGATTGAAATTTATTTTGAAAACAACAAATTCACGTTTCTCCAAACTCCAGCATTAACTGAATTATGGAACCTTCAAAACCAAATGTGTGTGCTGGCCTTATTTTTTATCAGATGTGGGACATATATTTGTGTGTGTGTGTATATATATATATATATATATATATATATATATATATATATATATATATATATATATATATATATATATCTAAATCCATCTATGAAGACTTCATTCATATAATTTTATGTAAATGATTTTTTTACATTTTATTATTTTTTTTTTAATCAGAGCAGAAAATAATTGCTGGAAAAAGGGTAAATAATTGGATACTGGAATCCATCATACTAAACACTCCCATTTCGGTACTATTATTATTAACAGTCCAGCCACACAGTGGTTGGTTCTGACGGTCCCACCGTGTTGGGAACTGAAGATAGAATCGCATATTAGCAGCCATTTACATCAGCAGTTTGTAGCCTGCATTATCATTGAAGATATGACTCGTGCAATACCTCATATCATACCAGAGACTAAACACAACTTATCCTTAACTTGATCCTGCCAGTCATAAACAGCATTTACCACAGTTAACAGCAGTAATTGAAATAAATAATAAAATAATGACGTCTAAATTAAATTTTAATTAAACGTTAATCCATACAAACCCATTTGATTTACGGTGTTTTCGGAATTTCAATAAGGAACGTAAAAGTTTTTTTAATTGTGTAATTAATTATAGGCAATTATAAAGTTTATATAACTTTTATTTTCGGTATAAAAATATAAATATAGAAATTAAACTATTTACGCAATATCTAAGCATTCCCCATAATTATAATTTTATTTATTTATTAGTGTGAACAAATATTTTTGTCGTTGCCGTTGAAAAGAAGGTAAGTGCCAAAATTTCCGAAATGTATTTTTTTCATTAATACAGTGGTGTATTCCTAGGCCATTAGCGTGGAAAAGAAGGTTACAATTTACCTAAAATTAAGGTAATTTAAAAAAAAAAACGAAAGAAGGATTTTCGGGTGTGTCATATAAAACACCTCCTAAACGTTTTTAGTTCCACCTGTAAAATTTCATTTTTGGCACTTTCTCCCTTTTCAACATCAACGTCTCATTTATCTTTCTTGTGTTAAAATATCTCAAATCTGGCCTTTACAGTTCTTTTTTTTTTTTTTTTTTACTATTTTTATTGAGTAATATTGCATTCTGTCTCAGCAAGGATAATGGTAATAGTGATGAAGAGCTTTATCATATATGGATGATTTTGAGAGGATTGGGGAGATTGGCGAATCAGGGACAACAAGTAATCTTTTTGAACTCTTATTTCTTTTAATTAATTTTAATTTTGAAAAACGAGAAAACGAATCTTGAAAATATTTTGAACATCTTGAAAATATATATCTTGAAAATATCTTGAAAGAATTTTTCTAAGGAATTTTATTACTTTTTTCTTACATTTCTATGGAAATTTAAACCAACAAATTTCAAAAAATGCTTTATTTCTCCATTTTTACAACGTTTCGAACCAACTGGCTCATCATTTCGAATATTTATACTAATTCAGTTATAAACTATGATAAATATTAACAGTTTTATTTAGAATAAAATCGATATTTAGCATTTTATTTGATGCCAGTAAAATAGCAAAACTTAGATGTGTATTAAGATATCTGATGTATCCGAATAATTTGATTCGTTATTACTTATATTTTCTGGCCTGTGAGAATTACTGATTAATGAATAAGTGACCCTGGTCTTGAGTGATCTAATATAATTTGTTTTTTCCTCTTGATAAATATTTATTAATTTACAACCCCAGAAACTTTGTCAGAAATTAATTCTATATGGTTTTTCATCTTATGAGCAAATTTATCTTATTTTAACTGTAATATTTTCAATTCATTCAACGAATTCTTGAAATCCACCTTCAACTGTCAGTTTCACTATTTATGATATAAACCTTAAAATAAAAATAATTTCCCAAATTATAGATTGTCTTTGAGGCACAGAATTTTTGAGATCACACTTTGTTTAGTTGTATAAAGAGGAGTAGCAATTCCAAAAGCATGTATACGCTGATTTCTGTATGCTCTAAAAATAAGTCGAAAGAGACAAGGCTGAGTTAAATCTTTTCAATGTGGAAAAGCACCTATCAGGAACCATTTACCATGAAATTGGATGAATTTAGTCCTGATGGTGAATAAAATTCCCGGCGAAGACAAGAATGTCAGATCGGATCAAGGAGTGAGAGAACACTGAGTGTTTAATAGCATTAGGAGATGTGAGTGGGTGAGCACAAGTGGTCCCCCTCACCTCAAAACCAAAACTACTTGAAAATTGAAACCCCTTCCTGCTCACGCTTAACCTATCCAGTTTAATCATCTCTATACCATAATTACTAAAATTTAGGAAATATCTGTAAGACAGCATTTTTATTATTATATTTAAAGTCAATCAAATTCCTTTTTAGTGAGCTCTGATTTCGTTTTAAAATTTCCAATTAATTTGAGCAAATTGCAAGCTCATTTCAGTTCAAAATATAGTGGGTGCCAACTCGCTCCAAGATCCTGATTGATTGAATACTGATTCAACTGACCTGGTTTCTTTAAATTCTCCATGCCAATTTGTTCAATTTGCATTACTAGTGAATAAACTCTATTTAAATCTATAAATATAAAAATTCAGCCAGTGTTTGTTTTTGTTCGCAAAACTCGATAAGTAGCCAGTCGATTTTGATCAATTAGAGAATTTTTTCAGAAAGATTTATATGTCATGATGAGAAACCAAGTTCATTACAAAAATATTCTAACAAGAGTGAAATTATTGTGTGAAAGCGTCATTTGATAATAAAATTGGCGATTAACGAAAAACAAGTGTAAAAACGTTAAACTTTATTGCCGTTTTGACACATTTATTATCGTTTTGATCCTGTTCCTAAAAAAATTCTAAACAATGCAGTCGATTACCGAGGAAATTTTCACCCCTTTGGCCTTGGGGTCTAATGCAAAAGAGTCTAAATGTCTTTAGAAAATGTCTCCAGAATTCAAGTTTCAACTTGAAAAATATAAAAGAAATATGAGATAATAAAAAATTAAAAAAACACATTTTTTTCTGATAACCTGTGGCTGTATAAGTAATAAAATCAAAATTATAATAATACTTGACAATAAAAAAAATATTTTTTTTGTCAGGCAAAGCAAGTTAGTGAATTGAATTGAATGACATTCATCCCGATACTGACATATTCCAGTAAATCTTGGACCACTACGGCAAAGCACAGAAGTCTACTGCAGAGTTCCGAGATGGGATACCTCCGGAGAATTGAGGGGAAAACAAGGCGCGACCGAATAAGGAATACCACTATAAGGACGAACCTCAAAGTAAAACCTGTATAAACAGTGATTGAGGAGAATCAACTCAATTGGCAGGGACATTACAGCATAATGGATGAAAGAAGGATGGCCAGAACAACCTATGAGACACAGGTAGATGGTCATAAACACAGAGGAAGGCCAAGAAGAAGATGGGAGGAAGGTATAAAAGAAGCCTGTGTAACCAGAGGAATGGATTGGAGAAGAAGAAGAGAAGTGGCAGGAGAAAGAGGCATCTTTGGTCTAGGCTCAGTAAGAGAACCCTAACACTGCAACGGCGGTAGGTAGGGGGTCGACGAAGAAAAAAAATAAGTATTAGAAATATGGTTTCCTTCTAATAATCATTTTGCTCCTTTATTTACTAATTTATTCAATAATTGGAAATAATTTATTTTAACTCATTACGAAACCGAAAGTGCTTTGAAACGTGGTACATCCGAAACCCATTCAAGACTTTCGTTATCTTCTCTCTTACGATTAGATCTACAACTTCCTCTGAATACGGTCTCGATTAACGAATTCAATTAATTAGCACATTCACTTCTATTTCCTCATATTGCTGTAACTTAGTTCAGTTTATTTTATTAGTCGTTGAAAATATATTAATAATTTATTTTCAATTATGAAAATGGACATAAAAAATTTCTTCATTTTAGCTGTTTTCTGATAGAAGTTCATTATCAGTGATTTCGAAAAAATTAATATTCTGTATCCTCCCTCCGATAATACGAAATCTTATTAATTATCTTTATGTATCTTAACTAAATTTAAATAATAATAATAATAATAACCCTGAATAAATGCAAATTTCTTTCATAAAATCTTTCTAAAAATACTTTTACAATATTAATTCTTGAGATAAGGAAATTGTCACGCACTTTGATATAATATTCATTTATAAATATTAATAAAAAAAAATGTATACCGCCATCCATCTCAAATAAAAACTAATAACGTAATGTGCGTTCTTCCTTAATTATTTTTTAGTCCTAATGCACTTAGGGTTTACCAACCCTGATGCAAATTTTCAAAATATATTTTCCTTTTTTTCAACAAAGGATTTAATTTCTGGTGTGGAAACAGCGAAGTAAAGTCGATTTTAAAGCAATAATTTTGGTAAGTTTGTTAAAAACTTGAAGCTTTGTATTTTGTTTTGCCTTTTTTCTAATTTCGTTCCAAAACAAATCGAGTTTTAAACTTGTTTTTGTTTTTTTATGTGTCGTGTGATAACTCCATTCTCTAAACTCTGAGTTTAAATTATTTCTCAAGAGCTAGCTCGTAAAATCCTCTGATAATAATTTTGTTAAATTATCAGATGAGAGCTAGAAGCTCGCCATAAAGATTATAAAAAATATACATATGAGGTTGATCTAGAAAAGCTTAGAGCGAAAACTATGGAAGATTTTCCAATTTATCATTTACTTATTTTATCTGACGCCTATCTATAAAAAATTATTTTACTTAATATTTGGTTTTAATTAGAAAAAATTACAATATTTACCTATTTTTTTCATTTATGAGACAACTTATAGTTCTGTAACTTATTTTATGGCTTTAGTTATGTCTAATATGTTTCCGAAACGGTCAAGACTTTTGGCCCAGATTTTCCTGCTTTCTGGACCAATTATATAAAGGAGGAAATGAAGGAGGAAATACCAAGAATCAACTCTGTTAAGTGGTATTGGCATCGCACTTCCGGCTTCGCTGTGACTTGGAATACTAATTTCCAATCATTGAATAATAGAAATTAGTAAATAAATGTGTTGGAAAATTATTATAAGCAAGCCTTATTTCTGAAACTCAAAAAAAAAAATCATTCAATTAAAGAATCTTTGGATAAGGTTTTTTTTTTGTATTTACATTTTTTTAGTAAGGTAAAGCAGGGTAAGTGCGTTTTCGAAGTAAGTGCATAATCGTTTTATTAAATCCAAATCCTGAACACGTATGATAAGTCTTATGGCAAATGAGCCACGAGAATTCGCTAAGGTAACGAGCTGTAAAAATATCAATTCCAACCTGTTGATTAAGTTGGATCTTTCAAGTTTTGCTGCTCAGTTGTGTTTATCCATCACTAGGCCTTAAGATTTTTTTAATTTAATTTTAAATTTTTTTAATGATAAGTGGAACCTTCAGAAGCTGTCACAAAATACTTTGTGATTTACATTTCTCTTCGACAGTTTTCAATTTTTGAAGAGCATGCACGCAGTTTCCTCGACAAAACATGATAGTAGGGCAGATCTCTGTTTAGGAACGAGTACGTGTGGTGTATGGTGTAATCTACTGTCATGCATTACCGGGTCATCCATATTCCAATTTCATTATTATCACAGTAGGTTTTAAATGTGAACCTCAGACAAGTACTGACTTTTTTCAACTAATTCATCAGTATAATAATCCTCCGGAAACGAACTATTTCGCACGTACTTTACAACCGCTACTGTCTGAATAATGTAAGTCTTGTATGCCTTAGTGCAGGGACAATCGCGTACTAAGCATTACCAAATTAAATTGTTGATATCATCAAAATTGACTTGCTTGAAAAATGGGCTAAAATGAAATATTTAAACATAATTGTCTAAGGACCATTTTTTTTTTTTAATAGGATAATCTAGCTCCTAAAATAAAGTCCTGCAAAGACGAACTTTGTAATATCTAGTGCGCACTTATCCCATGTTAGGTATCTTATATTTTATAAATATAAACATGAAATGATCCTGAGCTCAACCAAAATAAATTCTTAGCAAATAACCCAATCCAAGGCAGTTTTGGAATAAAAATAATTTTAATAATCTTTGTTAGCTGAAAATTTAAAAAGAACAAATTTGTGATTATTTGGATAACGAAAACAAGGTGTGAATAAGAATTTACAGAGGCCAGGATTTTTGAGTCAACTGAATCAGTATTCAATCAATCAGGATCTTGGATGCGTGATGGCTCCCGCTTGATTATGTTTACAATTCTTTTGAATTGATTCCGATTTGGACACAAAAAGGCAGTTGCTGAATTGGAAAAAAGCTCCCATTGTTTCACAGTAAATATAGTTTCGTGTTTTTTTTTAGAAATATTCTACATGCTTCCTGTGAGAAAACATTGAGGAAAAAGTTTAATGATAAATAAACTGATAAGTCAATAACAACCTTATTAATGAAACTTTACCAATCTGAGATCATGATTAGAATGAATGATCAATTTAAGTATATTTACCTGACACTGGTCACTAACAGTGAATATCGAATACGGTTGGTACAATAAGTAAAAACAAAGACGCATTTAAACTAAACTTTTCAACCGTTACTGAATGCCTAATTCTTTTCAAGAAAATAAAAACAGAAAAGAAATAATTCCTCTCGTGGAAATTTGTATATCATTACTCTGGGACTTCTTGGACTTTTAAGAATTTCGTTTTTAAAAGATGTTTTATTGTCAAAAGATATTTTATTGAATCAATAGTTAACAACGGTTACTTTCACATTCGTTAATCCTTCTTAATATAGACAACATTTCAAACTCATCATCATATTAAATAACCTAAAAATTAAACTTTTTTTTATTTTATTTATGTTATCAGAAAAAAAAATTTATTTGATTATACGTATATTGATTATACGGGCTATATGTGAAATTATGACAATAAAGTTGTTTCTTAAGATTTATTTTAATTTATAAACACTGTCCTACGCACTAAAACTTTTTATAAACAATTGATACGATAACAAATGTTTTAGCATTTTGAAAATGATCAATTAAATTTCTGAATTTGGGTAAGAATGGTGATAATAATTAAATGGAAACTTTTTTAAATGGAAAATTAACGACTGTTCTTTTTTTTTTTTTTTCTTCAGCAAGATACTTTGTAACGTTTTTGAAGTATTTTGGGAAAAAGTAAGATGTTTTGTGCTCGTGTGGAAAGTTTTCAAAACAAATATCAATTATTAGTTGCGGCGTGGTTTAAAGTCATCTTTGATTTGTTAAAAAAAAACAAAAAAAAAAACAGTTTTTGAGCCGAGTTGAAAAAAAATATTTCGCGGTGGATCTCAAACATGATTATAATGCAATTCATTATAACAATAAATGGTTTTAAATAAAAAAAAAATCGATTGAATTCTATATCCATAAGTGTTTAATATCTATTATAATAAATATTTTTTTAAATAATAGAAATGAGTTAGAAAATATTTGTTGTTAAAATATTTAATATTGTTCGGTTTTTGAAACTGTCGAATTTATATGTATATATGGATGATGGTGTCATAAAAAAAATTAAATCATTTTTTAAGTGATAAAAAAATCATTAAGATGTACACATTAGAAATTGTAATATATATTTTCTCTCTATGAAATTTTGTAGAAGTGTTCATTAAACTAACATTCATACATGTATCTTATCTTATTTTGAATAAAGTTCCTTCTAAAGTTCAATGTTTTTTTTTTTTTTTTTTTTTTTTTTTTTTTTTATAATGGCAAGTGTACTTTCGTATTTTATTTATGAATAAGAAATGTTCACGCATTTTTATTCAATTAAATGAAACTTTTTTACCGAACTTAGATACTTGAAGAGTTCATCTAGATCCTTGATTTTGGTCGATTTGTTACATATGACCAAAATAACAGTTGCTTTTTTAAAATTGTATTATTATTAAAATAAATAAAACGCATTGTACCTTACAATATAAATTATGCTCCTACGAATATTTGAAACCATCTAAAGCAGTCTACATAGTATATGACACCTTAATCGGTCCGAATAGTTGTTCAATACAGTTCAAGGCTAGTTTAATGTTTGGTTCTATTGTCTATTATACAGGTGAGTTAAATTATATATTAGGGGGAATTCATATTTGACTGGCAGGATTTTCAGAATTTTTGAAATGTCGCGAAGTTGTCTGTCGCCCTGAGGCGAAACATGTACCCTATATGAGATAGTAGAGGCTACAGACATGCCGTGCGATCGTACCTCAAGTTGGAGACGGAAGGCGGTGAGAAGCCAGTGTGGGCACGTTGTAGACTGGCTTGTTTACCGTCGCGTCCGGTGGTGGCGGCACCGCGTGGCAGTCTACGGCACTATCTCCCGCCATATTGATTGTACAGGTGTTTCATAGGTAACACGGCCGAAATGTCCTCTGAAAGGTTGGATTTAAGTCGTCGGGGATCGGGTATCGGTAATTGGGGGAGGTGATTTGGAAAGTAGTCCGAGAGATTCAGAAGAGAACAGAGGGAAGTTCTGCCGTCTTGAGCATTCAACTATCAACCGGATTGGAAATCTTTTGTTAGATTAAATAAAATCTGCATAAAATTTGAATAAAACCAATAACAATAGATTAAATAAAAATCGAATATTAAACAAATCATCTCTCATATATGAAGCAGAATATTAAATAACTACAGAAGAAATACATATAACCCTACAAATAATTAAAATTTGATTGAATATTGAAATCTGATTGAATAGCAAATAGATAAGATAAACAAGAAAAATTTAATGCAACCACTTTCCAGTCCAAAATAATAAAATATTTATTACATAAATAAACAATATCATAAAATATTAAAATTGGTTATATTAAAATAAAATAACAAATCAGAAATTATTTCAAATATATCTTCGGTACAGTAAAAGGAGATTGATTTTGAATATTGTTTTACAAAACATTTAAAATTGGGATTAAGAAAAAATATATATGTATATATTAAATTAAAATAAAAAATCAACAAGAAAAAAGACCAAAACATTTACAAATTAATAATGCATTTTGAGAAAAACATTAAAAATTTAGAAAAAATCATAAATCACTTTAAAAAAATAAAGCAAAGATATCAAACTTTAATACTAAAAAAAGCTAATTGTAATAAAATGAAAAATCATTAAAATATATTTAAAAAAAAAAAGAAATATGAGCCACAATAAATATTACCACGCTGAGTTACAGTTTAAAATAAATTTCATAGCAACAACTTATAAAAAATAAAATTCCTATTAGGACAGAGAAGAAACCAAAAGATAAACCTTGGTATTCTCAATATTATATTCCCTTTAATAAATGTATGCCTACCACTGAGATTTACGAATGCATTAAGAATAAAAAAGTAAATGTGATGTCTGATTAATGATGGCTACTTGTGGGGTCATATCCTCATTTGGAGCATATGATATCAGTTATCTATTAAAAAATACCCTAAAAAACCAAATATAATCAATGTACAAAATTCTGCACTTGTTTTCAAATAACATAAATTAAAAATTATGTAGACATTGTTGGCCGCACTAGTAAGCAAAGAGATAATAGGGTGTGCGATCAGGAAGGTAAAGCACGATGAGCCAAATTATACTGCTTAAATTTATGCCCACGTTTCGGCCTAGCTTTTCATTGATTCAACCCCAACCAATGTCTACAACTTAGGTCTGTGTGTCTTTCTTTACAATAGATCCAACCATCTTTTCTTTGGAATTAAAATTACACTAGTTTAAATTTTCTTGAAAGGAAACCAACGATGGAAAAGAAGGGATTTTAATGTCACTAAAGAGGGAGAGCATTCCACAGGATCTAGGAACTGATTAGGAAATATTTAACACATGTTGCACATCCGTGGTAACAGGATTATAGGCTGGGAGGTTGATATCGGGTGATTCTTGAGTACATACAAGATTTCAGCTAATGTACACAAAGACTTGAAGAGGAGGTCGTGCAAAATAATATGGTAAAATAAACTGATTGCATGGGAAGCTCTGAGAGACCCTAATGTATCATGAACATAGCCTTAAACAATGTGCATGAAAATGAACAAAGCTTTTACGGAGGTATTTCGAGAAAGTATGCAACAGAATAATCAGATTTGATAAAGAGTAGGAAAACAATGCCAGAAAATTTTGTAAAATAGGAAGATAGATGTAGATAGATCTAGGAGGATACCAAGACTCAACTTTAAAAAAAAATATATATGTTGATCAATTATAAAAGAAGGGATCGAAGAAAGGATTTGAAATGCAATCTGGGAACGTAGTTGGAAACGAGAGTGTTTGTGTTAATAATAGAATGATTCACACTTATTTCGGGCCAAGTCTGCAATTAATAGAACATCGTGTAGAGGTCGTTGTAAATAATTTTATTTGTGATATAATATGAATTTTAAGAATGCTTTTAGATTGGAAGGACCTAGATACGAGATGTCTTCCATGAACATGATGGTTTATTGGCGCCCAAATGTTCTACCCCCTATATCATGAACCTTCATGAGAAATTTATTTAATTAACTCAATAATTTCTTGAGGTTATATAACTTTTATTTTCTTTGGAATTTTATCTTTTATAAGTTGTTGTTATGGAATTTATTTGTTATCTGTAACTCAGCATAGTTATATTTATTGCGGCTCGTATTTTTTTTATTTTTTTTTTATTTTGTTAGTATTGGTAAATATATTTTATTACAAAGTCACCTGACTTTGTAATAAATAGAACGTTATGAGCTGCGGAATAGTATGTCTTGAAGTAATCATTTAAAATTTATTTAAAAAATAAAATCAGGAATCCTTCAGGAATGAAAGGTCTCCAATTATTTCTATAGCAACAACATTTACAATCATTAGTATAGTAAACGAATTTGCGCATTGGAAACTAAATCCCTTTCATAAATTCTGTTTCTTTTTTCTCTCATATTAAACAAGTCTACATAGAATAATCAAAACAACCGAAAATTTAGATTAGTGCTTTATATTGCTAAGACAATATGTTTATTTTTGTAAATATACGCTTTGTAAATCCGATGTTCATTACATACCCTGTTAACTTCACTAGAGAGGCCATGTTACTATACCAATATTCGAATAATATTGAAAATATAAAAAAATAATATTTGAATAATTATGATTGAAAATATAGTTATATAGAAAGTAAAGCATATATTTTCAGTGCAACCGCATTTTATTCTATATTTTTGCTTGTGGCAACATCAAAATAATAAAACTCAAAAACAGACACAAACCATAATTACATAATATCTCTAATCTTAAATAAAGATTTGGAATAACAAATTCGCTAATTATAAACCAATAATTATAAGTAAGGAAACATAAAGAAATCGTATTCCGTCCTCTTTCTTTCACTTGACAAAGAAAGTTGAACGCCCTAATTCTCCAGTCCCACAACTAAACAATGAGTTTCAATACTTCGTTAGCCAATCTGATTACGAACTTCATTCCCAGAGTTAAAGAGAAAACTTGGGGGGTTTTAGAACATTTTTCCACAATAAGTTAATTAGTCCAAAATTGCATTAGTAGCATTCAATTACAATAGTTTCAATATATTACCGTGAAACTATTCTCAGCGTGTAACCATTATCTAAAAGTATACTATAAAACATTATAACTGAAAAACCAATTTCCGGATTTACCTTTGATATTTATTTGTTTTTAAACTAAAAAAAAACAAACTTAAAAACCTATATAATGTATTATTACAAACAGAACTAAATATAAGTTCAATTTTAATAAAACATTAAACCAAACTTTTGTTTACTTACGAAAAATTCATTTAGCGCAAGAGAAATCCTTTTCGTTCTTTTTCATATTCTTTCAGTCTTTTCCACAATACGCTTTTACTTGAAATGGAATGAGATTTTTACTGCACAGGATTTTTTTATGTTACGATACGATAAATTAAAAAAGAAAACTATATATTCATCATAAAAATAATTTATGAGCTTGACAATTAGAAGCGAATCTTATAGGACTTCTGCTGGCGTTTGGCTGCCGGTGAAGAAGAAATTCTTTGACAATTGGCAATTAAACAGCTTCTTTTAGTTCTAATAACAAAAATCATTTCATTGATGTCCCTCTTACCATTTTCATGATGGTAATTTAGCAATATTTTCCCAGTTGTTTTTTCTAATGTGCTGAAGGAGCGGTCCTCCATACGATAGCGTCGGCCGAATCATGACTGTACAGATGAGGAGCTTAAGGCCTTGTCCTAATTGATGAAGAATCCTGCGAGCGACTGATAGTGATGATCGCTGAAAAAATCAATCGTAAATAATTCTGTTGGATGTTCACTTCAAATGTTCAATTAGGACATCCAGTTATATTATTTACATTTGACTTCTTCAGCGTCTGAATTAGCTATGGTGGCCGTCAACCGCTCGCGAGATGCTTCTCCAATTAAGACGACCAAAGTCACAGCGATAGACTTGAGTATTAATTAAGTTTTAGCTCTTGGAGTTCTGATCTTCTTGTCAAAATGTCTGTCGTACTGTGCGCCAAGTTATATTGTTTGTGAAAATTTTAATTTGTCTATTGGTGCCTTAAGCCATTTAGGAGTTTATTTATGTTATTAGTTTATCCATTTCTTTTTACTTCCTTATACGCAGTAAAGGATGTATTGCAATTGCGAAAATTTTCGGTTTTCAGATTTCAACGGAAATATCCATTTTGACTAGTTTCGTCGTGACGTCAGAAAGTTAAAATTTTGTATTTAGGATTATTATAAAACCTAGTTCTGGATCTCCCTTTTTGGTTACTACACAATTACCGGAAGAGGTATTTTACTTGAAGGTCATTATTGATTTTCATCAAAAATCATATCAAAGTATTATGCAAAACTTCTCAAATTTGGTATTTAAGAATTACATATTAAAAAAAATAACTTAATGAATTTTGTTTAAAATTGGCAAACCGGAAGTGGTACTTTACTTGAAGGTCATATTAGACTTTCATCAAAAATTACATTAAAATATGATGTAAAGCATCTCTTATTTGGTAAATAGGACTTTCATATCAATATGAAAGTATTTACTAGATTTTGGTTAAAATTGGAGAGCCGAAAAGGGTACTTTACTTGAAGGTCTTACACAAACTTACATCCAAAATTATATTAAAATCAAATACAGAGATCAAAGGGTTCAGTAATAAAGGTTATAAACGCGATTTTTTTCCACTCTGACTAAGCATTTTTATTACTTGTTTTAGGTGTTAAAATTGACTGTAAAATACTTGTTTTCCTACCCATTTGTGAGATGAGAAATATAAAATTGCAGCAGAAGAATAAGATATAAGTTAAATGGATTCTTCCGCTTAAAATGTCGATTTGCAATGCTTTACCTAGTGACATTGACAGTTCTAATGTTGTCATGGAACACGAAGAAATCTCTTGGGAACTTGTTACCTACTGAAAGAAAACGTAATAAAATAACGGAATGAGGCCTCCAGGAACAAGAGCTTGTGCCTGTGTCGCAACCCCGAGTGTCGTTTTTGAGATACGAGATGCGATATTCGGAAACTACTAACCAAAATCACTTTTTGAGCCACTGATTTATAATTTAATAGGCGTACAAGGAAGTCATGTGTTGTCTATATCAGATATGTTTACGAAAATAGAATGCCTATTGTCTTTTTCATAATTCCTTTCTAAGTATAAGTTCTTGAGCTCTGGCCAACTATTGTTTGACAAACCGTTTCTACTTGGTTCATTGCTTTCTTAGCATTTAAAATGCTCTTGAAACTGCTCAATCCTCAGCCAACATAGTTACAGTGGTGTTTTGATCATTCATACCACTTGATTCTGCTAGGTATAACGCAAAAAGAATAGCGGATAAAAGTGCTCCTTGAGGAAGCCACATTTGAGATCAATAGGATTTTAATTCATACTCCCTATTTCTACAACTTAATAACGACGGTAAATTAAATTCCGTTTATAACTAACTTTATTTATTTATTTTTAAAACAACCGCGAAAAAACGAAACTATGTAAAAAAAAAGCGTAAATAAATTTTCACCTGTATTAATAAATTTTATTATGATCCTTGAAGTGTTTTTAAATATTTAATATTTCAATAAAATTAAAATCATTAAACTAATAAAGATAGTTTAATGCCTGTCGGTGAAAGGAACCATAGACTTTGCGTGAGTAGAATGCCATGTAGCGAGTGGAGCCTTCCTAACTGCTGTCCATCGACTTGCTGATTTAGCAAACCACTTCTTCCAATCTATAAAGCACTGACCTAGATTTCTAGGCTAACCATATCAACAACTTGTTGAATTACTAAACATTGAAAGGAAATTTAAGTTCGTAATTACTTCAAATAGGTTAGGCCCAATAAAGGCTTCCAGCTAACTTAAAATCCCTACTACGACAATGTAATCTGTTTATTCGAAACTAGTAATGTTTAATATTGTACTGATTATCCTATAGTGTTAAATTCATCACTATAAGATATACGAAAAACCGTTAAAAACGAGTCACATGTATAAATAAAAAAAAATTATTATTAAAAGTGTATCAAGATATAATTTATTTGTCTAAAAAGACATTTAGCTAGGTAATCAGAGAGTGTACAGTTAGAGATATGTTCATGAGTACAATCTCATATCTATTATGTGATCTGTTGGTTACAAACTCAAAACCATTTCTTGCTATTTTTCTGTTGTTGTTTTTTTTTGTTTGTTTTTTAAAAGCAAAAAAGAAATTTCCTTTATTTTCCATTATTTATAGTTGTTCTTTTTTAGCTATCATCTATCTTTCGTTAATAATTGTGAGGCTAAGCTTTCTATGTAATCGCTGCCCATTTATTTGAGCGTAAATAAAAGATAAATCAATAGTGAAAAAAATAATAGGTGCTTTTTAAATAAAATAAAACAATCTGTGAATGCATACATAGATAGGAAACAAGTTAGCAAGCCGGGAATGTCTGTTGAAAACTGAAAGCTTATTTGTTTCAAAACATATCCTCACTGTCGCAGTGAAACCTCTTAATTGTCAAAAACATGATTTTACAGGAAAAACGAAAAACTGATTTATAAGTTTAATTTTATAAACTAATTATAAACATTCCAACATGATAGGTAAATAACCGTTAAATCATTTATGAGAAGACCCATGTCTTGGGTACTTTTTAGCGGTGATCAATTCCAATCATTTCACGATTATCATTTGAGTGATTTTCACCTGCACATAGGAGATAAAATCTAGTTTCTGATAAAATCAAAATTACACAACTTATTTGTGATCGCATAAGAGGTTTCATGGCGGTAATGACGATATCTTATTTATTCCGCTCTGTCATATAAGTAATAAATTAGTACTAATGTATTAAATATGCATTTGTCAACAGGCTGTATTGAATATGAAAATTTTTCAGATAAATGTGTTAAAACAATAATTTTATAATTAAATAGTTAAATAAATTCATTTTTTCATTCCAATTTGTCTTTATCCATTGCCCTTCACCTCCCCAACGAATATTCCCTGTCTTTTCTTTAATGAATTATTAATAGTCCTATAACAAACATGTAAACCGGATTTCCATAACAATCGGCCAAGTCCCGACTACCTTCTAAAATTACCTTCTAAGGCTACCTTCATTTCATCCATTGGCACTCATTTATACACAAACTCATCTATTAAATACAGTTTATAATTACATTATATAAATACTTAAAATTACATTGTATAATTTTGAAATCATTTTGTTACTGCTTCTACACTAATAGATATTTATCATTTATAATATTTAAAAATTACCGTTCGAACGGAAATAAAGCTTTCGTGCATGGTAGTAAAGTTTATTTATTCATTAAATAATCACTCTAAAACCAACAGCCGTTATACAATGACATTGCAACGTGAGTTAATTTAATTAACAGAATTAACGACGTTTGGTGCCAAAGGTTCCTGGATTGCTAAAAAATGATGAGTTTTTAATAAACTATGTTTTTAGAGACTTATGACAATCAATTTAGAATCTTCTAAATGCATTCTAATTTTAACAAATATTACCTATTTACAGTATTATTTCCATTTCATCGGTTTCTTTCATATACGTGCTATCTATCAGTGATTTATATCAATTAGAAATTGCGTTTATTGATGTTTATTTTTTGGAAGTTTTCTAGAAGTATTTTCATACAATTTTTTTTCTTTGTGATTTTTCATTGTTTACTAATCAGGCCTTAAATTTAGAGCCTTCATATTTACACCAGACTAAACTTCATAATAACTGATGAAGTACAATAGAAATTCATCAATATTTATCTTTCTTTCTCTATTCTATAAGAAGGTGAGGGAGTGAGGATCATCAAACGTACAGCACATTTTTTGACTTAACATTCACGGCATGTTAATGGAGGATTCTTTCAACATCGGTTAGAATATGGTTCGGACGGAACTGGTAAGGCTTACCAACGGTTTTCTCAGCTGTAGAAGTTTACTTGGCGCTCCTTTTCGGAAAAATGAGGGAGTGAGGGCCATGGCCAGGCTACAAGCAATTAATTGAAATAATCGTCAGCGTAATTATTTTATGACGAATTTATTTTCCTTTCCTGAAAATGCTGAGCTCGTTTTCAAACCTAAATATATTTTGAGTTAGGCTTTCCAGTAGCTGAATAAAGTCAATGTTAAAAATTCAATTATTGGGATATGTGAGAGAGTGAGGATTTTAATGTGGAATTCCCTTTTTTCGAAGTACGACCCATACTATTAGAGTCAACTATTCTAATGAGTTTACGATCCACAGCGAAGTCTGCGTTGTCGAAAAGATGGGACTGAGTCAGACCGGAATGTCAGAGGGAGAGGAGAGGAAAGGAAATAGCCATCTTTTCAGGATTCCTGGATTTTCTGCCTTGTCAACAGACTCCAGGGCCCGAGACGAATTTTTAGAATACTCTCTAGGGGAAGAAAGTCACGGTCTGAGAGGCCTCTCAGATCGCCTCCATAGTTTCAGAACATAACACTGTCTCCCACTCTTTTTCTATTCTTTCTCATCGTATAGGGAAAGAGTGTTTTTGAACAATAGTTTTTGAAAATTGATATAAGTGTCAAAAAGACAAAAACCTCCGAAGTACAATTTGATATATATATATATATATATATATATATATATATACACATACATATTTATGTATTGCACACTTGTCCAAAGCACAACTTAACTTCATTAAAAATTATACAACACTGCCTTAAAATGTGACATTTGTTACATAGTCCAGGCTCTATGGAATAAATATATTCATTTTTTTAAATAAATTGCCACGAGACTTTCTCAACTGAGTAATAGGAGACAAATAGTATAAAAAAATTGTATATGATTTAGATAAAATCGGTATGTAGCAAAATGGTGAAAAAACTTCAAGAAGATGCCGAAAAGTATTTTTTTCAGGCTTGAGGTGTGAAAAAAAATTAAATTAAAATAAAAAATATTATGTAATAGCGTTTAAAAATACGGAAAAGTGAGTTTTAAACAACTGAAGTCGGTCAACAACACAAAATTAAAAATTGTTAAATATGGCCATTTTTTGACATTTTATTAGACGGATTGTAATTAATAAAAAGTTCATACAAAAAAATAATAACTTTTCCCGGAAATGGAGGAAAAGTAAATACAGTTGATATCGAAAAAAGATTTGAACAAGGCCAAAATGGTTTTAGAGCCGCTTTTCAAAGCGCTATTTATTCCCAAGGAGTTTCTCTACAACTCTATTTGCAGTAAATATATGGGAGGAAGTGAAGAAGGCTCTCTGACGGCTGGACATCCAGCACTGCAAAGTGATAGAGAGAGCCTTCCCTCTCCCTTCGTCACTTCCCCTCCACTACTCCATCTGTAGTGGACGTAAAGAGAAATATCCCTATATTCAAACGCGTTTTTAAGGTATTTAATCGATTGAGAAAATATAAAATTTTCTCAATTTTCGGGAAAAATTATTATTCTTTTTGCATAAAATTTTTATTAGTTTTAAGCTCTGCAATAAAATTCCCAAAACTGGCCATATTCCGCGGTTTTTAATTTTTTTTTTGCGAAAAGTTTTTAACCGACTTGAATTGTTAAAAACTCATTTTTTCAGTATTTCTACATGCTATTACGTACTATTTTTTATTTTTTTACAGATCTTAAACGTGAAAAAAAAACACTTTTCGGTACCTTCGTGATTTTTTTTTTTTTTTTTAGCATGCTGCTATATACATATTTTATCTAAAACGTATACTATTTGTTTCTACTAATTTTCTCCTAATTATCACGTTAAAAAAGTACCGTGGCAGTTTATTTCAAAAATTAACTATCGCGCTTGGACTAATATGGCCCATTAAACGCAAAGAAAGATAAAAAAAAAAATTAAGTTTGAAACACATAGTAATCTACATTATTCCAATAATAATACATAATTTAAAATCCACAAAATAGGTAGCACTTAACCCACATTTAATAGGTGCCACAGAATTAATTCTAACCTAATAAACAACGTTTTTTCGATTTATCATACATTCCGCAAATAACTTCAAAACCTAATTTCCATCAACAATACCTTGTACAATGATTTGTTGTTCAGGACAACTATCTGTTTTTAACTATTTCAAGAATGTTACCCATTCAATTCCAAGAAAGTTAAAAAGTTACTATAGCTTGAGCTTTCATTTTGACATTAAGGGATGGTTCTTTTTACATGTATTTATTGCCTATTTTTAAACATTTATTTTTTTTTTATTTTTTTTTATTTTTTTTTTTTTAGGCTCCGTAAAAGTAACAAGCCCGTTTTACACCATAGCTTTGTTCAGTCGCCTGAAATCTGATTAATTTAAAGGACTAACCATATAAATTATAATTTATAAATAGTTAATTTTAAAATATCTGAAATTGACTTGCCTTTTGTAAATGAAAAATGTTGAAATCAATAACGGAAGAATATACGACAAAAGGTTCCTTATTATCTATTAATGAAAGCGTTGTTAATTAAATATTAAACTTATTCTAAGTGAGAAAGTAATCTCTATCCTTTGTAAGGAGGGTCTAATTAAATAAACTGACAAAGTTTATAGCAGACTTTACATACAAAAATTCATTAAGGCAGACAAAGCCGTGTTCTATAAAGTTTTAATTATCTTTTCGATAAACGGCACGGCCCAGCTGTGCAATCATAGAATCATATCAGCTCCAACGCAAGCAGCAATATGTTTCCAAGTGTAACTTCAATAAAACTATCAAAACTTATCAGAAATTATCTGTGGAAAATCATAGTGGTTGCCAATTAAAAATTTCTCATAAAATAATGTAAAGTATTTATTTTTGTTTTTTTTTTAAACAAACACATTTAAATTTTTTAGCAAAAAAATCTCAGCATCATAATAATACATACCGGGATCCTGAATGAGCGGGTATGTAGGTATATAAATATATATTTGTATACACCCAATACGCGGAGAAAATTATCAAATTTGACTTGGATGAAAGTTAATAAAATGGCTGCAAGAGAAGGATCTGCAATTTTCATGTATGAGTGTCATTCCCTTCCTAAACAGCCTGTCAGTTTCTACCTGTCACAAAAAAAAAAATTGACATTCATGGAAAGTAGCCTTGGGTCGTATATAAGAGTCAAAGAGTGCAAAATCTCACTTGGCTTGTTAGTTTTCTTTTTTTTCAGATCTCCTGGAGCTTTACGATCTTCGAAGTACTTTAAAAAATAGAAAACCTCTGCCACGAGAGTCACACCCTAAGTTTTTTTTTCCGTTATTACATAGTAGGAATAGTTTCCGTTTTGCGATGAACCCTAAGTAGTCAAAATATTCTTTTTTGTTTTAATATATTTAGTGAAAATTTTCGAAATTCACTTCGGACATGTAACCATGTAACTCATCTGAACTTTTAACAAGAATTTTTTTTTTTACAAACTTTTAATTTTTCAACATTAAATATTTCAAAATAAATTATTGTTTGAGATAAACTGAATGTTGATTGAGAGGATAAAAAAATAATAAATACTAAAAAAATGAAAACTTCCGAATTGCTAGAAACTTCATGAAAGCCAAAATGGCGATTTATTTGAGAATGGCCCACTTACCTCTTAATTAATTTTCTAATAAAATAATAATTCAGTAACTATATAATTATTGATTATATATAATAAATATATCATTAATGATATTATAATTAATGATGTATAATTTTATGAGATATATTTCGCTATCAACACCTACAGACAAATGATAGAAAAAATATTGATGATAATTGAACCATGTTTATATCGGTCAAAATATTTCACTATAAAAATAAAAATAAGACGTAGAAAATATGGACAGAAACAATAGAATTTAGAGGAATAAAATATCAACAATGTAATTATGTATTAATTACATTAATTATATAGAATTATCTATATATGTATATAGAATATTATTCTATTTTATAATATAAACAATTACACATGATACCTCAGATAAAACTGCTTTTTTTTATACGTTTTCAAAGCCGCTTTAGATTTAATATTGTTAATAAAATAGAGACTTACTAGAAAGCTGTTTTCGAGTCTTGTAACAATTAATTTTCAGAATGATGAAAAATTTATTGATCTCTAGAGAAATGTTTTATGATTTAATAACACAACTTTACACAGAAAAAAAAAAATCTCCAAACGCAATAAGAACTATGTATCTTATATAACTACAAATTTGTCGCTCTTTATTACTAAGATATTTGTATAACTTCTTCTTATGGTTAGTAAGTCAATGAATAACATTTTTATTACTTTGAACAGTATTCATTTACCTATCTATTGAGTGAACATTATATAAAATATTAATTATATATTTTTACACAAACTCAAACATACTAATATTGTATTAATTATAAAAAAGATTCTTGTATATGGTTGGAATATCTGGGACAATTTATTGTTCCCCATTCAAACTGAAAAAATTCGATTCCTTAACTTCAGCACAAACAAAATGTCAACAGCTCTTAATTCTGAGAGCCCTACTTTAACGCGAAAGGTCACCCTGTTTTGACATTTCATCACAAAGAACTACCCAACTCAATAATCCTACGAACATTCATACTAATCTTATTATATATATATATATATATATATATATATATATATATATATATATATATATATATATATCTTAATATTCAGTTGTTCCTTCATAGCTGTCAACAGGCTGTATTAAGATTAGCATATTGAATGGAATGGATGTTTAAGTGGTACCTTCAACTATCATATTTCAAGTTTATTTCATGTTAGTCCATTTCCATACCTATTTCCCTTTCACACTTCTGCGGGTGTTGTCTTACTTGCGGAGTGTGGCCTTTCTAATAATCAGTCTGTTATTATATCCTTTGAATTTATCGTAGAAACGTCTGGAGTGTGTTCGCTCGTCAACAGTTTGTTCGGGAATTGTTTTGTATAAAGTTGCGTTTCTACCTCAGAATTGCGGTTTTGTGATAGTTCAAAATGTAATTGGCTAACATGAAGTTTCTGATGTGAAATTTTTAGCAGCCTTGTTTATATGATGGTTAAGTTCAAATGGGTTTTAATAAGTGATTGTAGCTTTTTCGTTTCTGTCTAAATTTTAATTTAGAATACCCTACAAGATTCGTAGGCGAATGGATCGTTTTTGCTTGATAACCAACTTATATCGCGAGAATCTCATTACCAAGTAGGGGAGCGTCCCATGGGTGGCGGATGTGGGGATGATCGGTGGAAATTCCTTGGAATTTCTCCGGACTAACACCGACTGGACTTGCTCACCAACAATTAGAGCGCCCCTCCCCCAAGCTTGCTGGAGGGTGTGACGTATGTTTGAACACCTTGCTCACATATTTTTGGCTCACAAAATATCCCAAATAGTAATGGAACCCTAAAAGACTAAAAGTTGTAAATAACGATTAGTGGTACATTCGGGTTCACTGTCTATTATTATTATTACAAGCAACTTCTATCAAGATTAAATGCAATTAGTTGAGATTAACCGGATTTTCAAAATGTTTTACAAGTCATGTGAATTTGTTAAATTATGCCCTTTGGTCAGAAGAAAAAGTATGTAAATGTGTCAAACAAACAAGAAGGGACGATTTTATTATTTTTTTACCTTGACTGAACCTGAATTTACAAGATTAGGTATAACTTAATCTTAAGGCCAGGAAATATGAAATTTAATCAACTTTATAGTAATTTGTTCTTTATATTGTTTTCAATTACGCCATAGTTTTACAATAATTAATTTTTAGAACTTAGCCTTGTTTACTGAGATTTCATATTCATTTAGAATTGTATATTAAAGGCGGTTAATTTTTTTTTAAATATTCAAAATAGCGAATGTTTTATCTATACAATTTCCTTAATGAACTAAATTGGGATACACTTTGGTTTTCGCTTTTCACTGTTTTTATTTTATTTTTTTCTGTACACAGATCTGATGTATTTCTTCAAAGTCATACACTATGTTTTACGAACTTATTTACTCTATTATTAAATTTAAATGGCCATTTAAATTGGCAATGATTAACTTTGTGATTTTTGGCTATTGAATCAATAGGTATTTTATTAGTGTTTAACAGTATCAAACAAAATACTGATAAATTTGTTCAAAGGAACAACAAAAAAAACAATGTCACTATTAACTATAACACATTATATTCTAAAAATTATTAAAATGCATGTGGCGTTATAGCAGAAGTTGATATGTCACTTTTTCATGTCTTGATAAAAGTTAATTTTTTTTTGAAATATAAAAAAAAACTCAATCATGTTTTTCAATTTGTTTTATACACCTGAGGTAGAATATGAATGGGATTTAGAATTTTAATTGAGCTATTTTATGCTTTAAAAAAAAGTCACTTATTTTGCGGAAAACACGAAAAAACATTTCTGATAATTAAATACAATATATTTTTCACAGATGTGTAAAGAATTGCTTTCACAAACTTGGTTTTAGGACTAAATGTAAATATTGTAGTTAGAAAATCAAGCGAATTCTGTTTGCTAAAACAATGATATCGTTATATCTGACAATAAAATAGATAAAAGAAAGTCTTTCCATTATTAGTAAAAATAAATAATAAAAAATGAAAAAAATACAAAAACTTGTTCCACTACAATCCATGAAGGTTCTAGGCTTCAGTATTTGGTAAGGACCGTACTGTTTCTAGGCCGATGTGCAAGTAGATGGTTTGGCTGAGATCACGCTCAACCGGAAGGTTTTTCCTCCAATTAAGGATACCGATTTTAAAGAGGCTGTGTGAGCCCCAGTAGGGTCTCCTGATCCAAGGATCGATCCGCGGCTGATACAATATAACATAATGAATAATTATCTGTCACTATCAACCGCGAACGTGGACCCGGGAGATTGGACCACAGTACCTTGCTCACTTAGCTATCCCGCTCCTTCCATCATTAGTAGTAACATATTAAATTGTTGTTTGTATTTCACAGAAATAAACAAAAAAATATTCAGGTTAAAGCATGAGTAATTTATACAAGTAACACGCAATATTTACGATATCGAAAATATATTTTTTTTTAAACTGAAAAAAAATATATAAAAAGAGTAGTGAAGTTTAATCGTTTGACGCGTCATGTTTCCAAGGGCTAGAAATAATTTTCTAGAGAGAGAAATAGCCAAGATAATAACAGTTCAATGGAAGATACTTACAACAATAGCGTTAATTATAATAATTAGTAGCGTTTGTCAGCATTCAGGAAGACCTAGATAGAATCAGTGCCTGGACAAACCTGAATAGAATTAGATTAATCGCTGTGAAAACTCAGGTCATAGTCATACGTTCCAATTCCTTCCTCACATCCAATGCCACCTTCCCTACTTTAATCCTAAATGATCACCCCATTACGTTCAGCTCCTCAATTAAAATCCTGCATATTACTATTGACCAAACGTTTACCTGGAAACCTCACATCGCCAAAATTTCTCGACGGTCAATAAGTATCCTTAAGTTACTCCTTCGTTCACGACATCTTCTTCCACAGCCTATCCGCAAGCTCCTCGTATCCTCCTTTGTCTTTTCCCACTTTGACTATGGCCGTGTGGAGTATACGGGGTCCCTCGAATGTGCTCGAGGACAAATTGAAGCGGATCATGGATTACTTTTCAAGATTTGTCTTCGATACCTTGAGATGGGCTCATTCATCCCACCTTTACGGCGAGTTAAAGTGGCTCTTCCCCTCCAACCGTAGAAATTATTTCCTCTGATCTTTCCTATTCCAAACTATCAACACCTAGCACTCTTCCTACACCCTTCTACAATTTAGATCCTCGTTATAAGCACAGAAAACATGATCGCGCCTTTCTGACCTCTACACCCCTTCCCACAAAACCAAAACATGCGATCGTTCCTTTCTCGCCCGCTCCTCTACCCTCTGAAATTCCTTTCCTTTTAATATCCGCCGTACGTCTTCTCTTCCTTTTCCAACACCTTCTTTCTTTCCAAAATTATGCTCTCTGGATCAGAAGTGAATAGTATATTTTCAATGCACTTGGCTAATCAACTCAATATTTTTGTATTTTTCATTCTCTTTTTTTTTTAAATGTTTTTCTTTTTTTTTGTTAAAATTAATTATAGTTTTGGAGATAAGAATTTATATTACTTGCTTATTTATTTTACTGAAAATATTGTAAACATTGACTGATTTTTATTTTGTAGTCCTATGGCCAGATATTGTTTCTCTTTTATTTGTTCAATTGTGTTATTCTTAAGGGCCTTAGTCCCAGAATAAAATTATTCTAAAAAAACAAAACAATGAAGAGTAGATTTCGCCTCCCCTTCACATTGCAATTATGAGATAAATTAAAATTATATTAAAAAACTTAACTTATCTGTTACAAGAGGGGTAGCTAATAGAAGCAAGCAAGCAAACATGATATCTATTAAAAAGTTTTTTAATATTGTTAATAAAAGCGAAACAAGATAGGAAACTGAACTCCTTAACAGTAGTGGATCGTTTATTATTTTCTTAATTAACACAGCATTTTATTTTGTACTTAAGTGCATTAAGCTTAATACCTAAACCATTAAATGAAATCAATCTACACTTTTTTGTAATTATTCTAAAGTATGCATTATACAAAAGACTCTCATAAAAAAACTGTTGATTGACTATTATTATAAAAAAGATTTTTGATATTAAAAGTTGGTGGTTTTAAATATTAAAAAGGCTGACAGTGGTATTTGTATTCTATTTTAAAAATTTGTTTGAAAATATTATAATATATTATATTTGGACAATAAGTAACAATGATGTAATGTTTATCATTTATGCAAGATGAATAAATTTTCAGTATCTTCAGTATCTTCAGTGTCGATCGAACGTTAAATGTATACTGTTGCGAAACAAGTTATTTCAATAATATCAATTAAGAATATTTTTTTCAAATAGTTAAGGCTTATATGAACAGAAAACATGGTATACCTAGCACCATAGACAGTGCTCCGCGCACACCGGTTGCAGATCACAGACGTTAAAAATAGTAAACATTTATTAACAGATTTCTGAATTTCTATCTACACAATGATTAAATTATGGTAATTAGTAATATATGATATATAATATAAATATAAACTCACCCTAACTGAAGCCAATGTCTGCTCGCTGTGACCGGAGCTGAGGTACTTCGCTGCGGCTTAAGGTAGCTCCCTCGTTTGATGGAATAATCTATGAATAAGCACTCTTCTATAATACTTTAACACATATAAATATTAATCAATAGTATAATTATTATAAAACAACAACCAAATTAATCAGTGTATTAAATCATTACAAAATAAATCAACATCAATCATAGAATAAAAAAATATCAATATTTTAACCATACTCATATAGAAGATTTACACTCAGGCTCATGACTATTAATCCACATTGTTCCCTTACCAGAGATCCCATGAGATCCCACAGCATATCTCTTGTACACCCAGAGCGAGGGCGCTAAATCGGAAAGCATTCTGAATTAAATTGGAGAAACTGCCCATTGCAAGGACTCTTATTGTCGAATTTTTAATTTTGTAGAATTTAGATGATATGAGATACAATGGCATATTGAATATTGTGGTAATAGTGCTGTTGCAAAGTAGATATAGATTCTTACATGGAATGGTGTATCGATTATTCATGAAATGGATCATTCTAATATTATTTGACCATTTAATGTGCCTAGTCTTTAAACTCGTTTTTCATCTCCAAAATAAAAAATAAAAATTGGTATTAATTTGTGAGATTTTTTAAAGGAAAACGATCCCAAAGAAAAAATATCTCAATTTAAAGCTAGAAAACGTCTCGAGTGTTACTATCCCCAAGTTGTGGATGCTAAATTTATCACGCTTTAAAATTAAACAATCAGAATTGATTAAATTTTAGCCAAGGAGAATTTCACCATTATATAATGGTGTTTTTAATTATGATTTTTTTTTAAAGTTACATCTAATACTGTGAATGTAAAGCAGGAAAATATATTTATCCCCAAGGTTCGTTGAAAAAATTCATAACAAGTGTTAGGGCTATTCTGGGCTGTGGCCAACATCTCAAAATGGCCAGCCTCTCGAAATTTATGAAAAAATATGATTTTCATACCAACCACATAATGTTTATATTTTTTGTATTTTAAACAGAAATTTTTGATCCAATATTCATGGTTATCCTTACTTAAAACTTACAAAAAATTTGACGAATATAGACACTTAAGTGATTACATGCCTTCTTATTATTGAATCCACTCGAGAAAAAAAATTAAATCCCACCTCCCGAAAAAAATTCTGCGTACGCCCCTGGTTCTGGGCAACACTGTTCATGAAAATGGCCGGAAAGTGTCTTATATTTGTGTGATACCAGCTGCCAATCCACGTGCAGCCTTGGGGTAGAAGGAACTGGTAGAAGGCCAATAGATTTTTCATCCAAAAACATGTAGTTTTGTCAGAAAATTTATTCATAACGATTGCTGCAATTATTGTATTTATCATTGCTCAGCTAAAAATGTGAATGATTACTGCAAAATAAATAGTTTAGGGGCATTTATTTGGGGTTATCGTATCATACCTGTCCAACTCTATAGGTTTGGAACAATAAATTTGCCAGAAAAGATCACGAGTTTTACGAGTACCATAGCGAGTGTTACACCAAAAAAGGCAGTTATGTTTTATATTAATAGTTTTAATTGCACCTGTGTCTAATTGTTAAATCAAATCAATGGTAAAATTTTAGTTAGTAGCTCCTACTTGGCGACGGCGCCTCAAACGATTTATAAGCTATCGGGTACAAGTTCGATCTGCTGTCGTTTTATTTCGATATTTTGTTTATATTATGGGACTTTTAAAGAGGGAAAATGTTTGTTAGCTGTCCTCACCTATATCACCTAGTCCCCACCTACTTTCGTCCAAGAAAGTAAATATTTAATTTTTTTTTTTTCCAACCGACGATAATGGGCCTCTACTTTTTACCCATTAGCCCTCAGTGTCCTATTTATAGGATATGAAAATGTGTATATTTAGATTTGGATTCCAAATTATATTTATACTACTTTTTTTATTAAAAATTATATTTATATTACGGTATTATATAAAGATGCACGGGCAATGTGTATTTTTATATAATATATAAATATTTAGATTTATAAATTCTATTTATAGGGCAGGAAACTACAAAAAAAATTTGGGCACTAATGGGTTAAGCACAATAATTACAAATACCACTAATTACAAAACTAGGAAATCGATTAAAATAAGAATTGATTAAATCGAGGAAATGAACGAGACATTAGATATTTAACATCAAGTTAATAACGCAAGAAAAAAATTAATAAATAAAGTAATCAAGATAAAAGACAAATAATAAACAAAATTCGTAAATTGAAATATTTGTATTGAGTTATGTGTAATAGAGAAGTTAACAAATGTATATAATTTCTTATAATAATTTTAATTAAAATTTAATATATTATATAATTTCTGTTCAGTCTTTAGTATAATTTCAAAAGAATGAAATTAAACTTTGATCTATCAAAGCCTGGTCCTATATGCAAACAATTTGGTTCAACCGAAACAAACAACATACCAGTTTAAATCATTAAACTAAAAAAAAAAATTGTACTTGCAAGGCTCAAAAAAGCCAAATGGTCAAATAATATAAGAAAGACCCAAACGACTTGGGATGGAATGTATGGAATGCGTTTAATATTCCAAAAATTAGCTGGCCACATAGTTCCAGCCTGTTGTTCCTCATTTTCCGGAACAAAACCTATGCCATTCATGATCATTAAATTTAAATCGATGCTTATTATTTTTTTTTAATCCTACAAATTTTGAAATAATTAGTTTTACGTTTTATTCCATTTGAAAAATAATAAACTTAATTAACACCTGTTATGCTTTAGTTCTTTTTTTTACGAAAATGTTTGACAATAATAACCATAACATTTTATAACGAAAAAATTATAAATGTTAACATATTTTTTTTTATATCTGAAGAATGTGTGTGTGTGTGTGTGTGTATGTGTGTGGATGCGTGTGCGTGTGCGTGTGTGATTGTAAATGTTAAAAAAAGTGCTTGACAGAAATTTAAAATTTAAAAAAAAATTACCACAAATCTGCATGACCGGAACTACTAAATTCCAGAACTAATTGAGGCAAATATGTGTCTGCATTTCAACAAGAATGCAGAACTTAGGTTAGACAGGAAATTATCGGATTAAACTATTAGCGGACACCCAGAAATCCATCCAGTATCCGTTTGGTGCAACTAAAAAAAAAAAAATAATAAAAAAATAAATAAATAATTAAATAAAAAAAAGCTGAACTTAAAAACCACTTGAATTGAATGCATTCAAGTCAATCCTACATAAACAATATTTTTGTAAATGTAGAATTATTTTCAAAAAATGAATATTTACAAATTTGATGAAGTAAGAACTCGAACTAGAATCACATTCTTAGGCCTCGTCCACAATGGAGCACCGACCCGCGCACCGCCCCTAGTCCCTCGAACCAAGAAAAAAATGAACACATTGTTTCCAATGGGACTGGCCATAACGAAGCCTCGCCTCGCACACCGACCCTCGACCCTAGCCTAGCACCAAACCAAGCAATTGTTTCGTCAATTCTTTTACCCTCGACCCTCGCACCTCCCGGCCTCAGAACGACGAGATTTATTAATATCTTTTTATATTATCTCATTTTCAGTAAAACCAATACATAATTGAATTTCTTTAATTGTTCATATAATGATGTACTTTATAAATATTAAATTTTTTATCATTTTTCCTAATAAAATAGAAAATAATATTCGCTTAAATACTTAATTTTTGTGCTACAATTATTTTATTTTGATGCTCAAGTTATTTTGATATATATACAAAATTAATAAAGATTAAAAAAAAGAACATTTATAACTGCACTGAATGTTTGATTGAAATGGAAAACAATAATTGATGAGCATTTAAATTATATTAATAATGTTTCACATTAGGTAATTCTAGCATCTTGTTTATTATTAAATTGAAGTTTAATTTGCGACTGATTATAAAACAAAAGAAAGTGCAGTCCAAACACCCATTCAGTGGACATTACGACAGAATTGCTGAATTTTTGTTTTGTTTTTTCTATTAACATTAATATCGACTATCATTAATATCAATGTTTACCTACCTTAACGTGAGCTTCAGTCGTCCCTCTGTTGAAATTGGCTGAGCGTGACAATTTTTCCACTGTTTTTGAATTTGAAGTTTGATTAGATTAATGCTATAACGTGGAGATCTTCATCCTCATATAACCGAAAAATCTTTCAGAATCTCTTCTCAAATCCTGGTACAGGTGAGGGAATTCACCAAACTGATATCGCCCTCTATTTAAAAAATGAACTTCCGATCCTTTTTCTTTTTCAGTAAAAATGATAATAATTGGCTGAGATTGAATCCAGCGCAATATCTTCGTCAGAAGATGGTATATGATATATGAAAGATGGTATCTCATGATATCTGAAATTCAACTGAAGGGGCAGAGAGGCCATTCCTGCTAGCTTTGGAGAGGAGTGATGGTGGTGCTCCAATGTGGACAGACAGGGGGCTAGGGGCGAGGGTACTAGGGTCGGTGCGAGGGACTATCACTGGTACTGGGGCGAAGGGCGGTGCTCCATTGTGGACGAGACCTTACAAACATATACGACTTAGAACCTTAGAAATTGGCGCAGTTTCAATTTTAATGGTATACAGCATAAATCAATCTTAAGTTGTAACAATATCAAAGAAACATCGAATTTGCTAAATCATAGCAATCAAGTTTCTTATATGTATATTTTACGGAATGCTACCGAATATTGTTACTTAGAATTTAGTGTTGAGTAAAATATGCCCATATAAATATTTCTTCATAACCATGGTTTCAATTTTCTTATTCCAAAGGGTACTCAATCCACATTCTTGAATTGAAGATTGATCTTAACTCGTTTCAAACCTACAGCGGATAGATCTAAATACTCCTAACCAGTCTCCACTGGTTATCGATATTGAAAATGATTTTGAACACCAGCGAAACCATTTACCTTACAAATACCGACATAACCGTCAGATAAAGCCGAAAGGGATTACAGTTCAATAGAATCGAGTTTTATAACCAGTTCCGTGTATTTATGGCTAACGATCAAATTCATGATATCCTCTTCTGATAAGTTTAACAGCCACATTGATAATATTTTATTATTCTTGGATATAAAAAACAGTAATAAAATGAAGCTATAACGATACCTCCGTTTCATGTTGTTAGGTCTAGTTGGGATTAAATTTTATATGGAAACGTTTATTATGCTAGGTGCAATTTTACTTTAAGAAGTTTTATTTATTTTGATTCAAACAGTACAACATATATCGGTGTATAGAGAAATAATGTAATTAATTCAATCGTATATTAACATATAAAGTAGATTAGAGAAATATTAAGAGTAACTTTGGTAAAGATGTTCGGAGCTCTAATTTCAATATTAATTACTGTACAACTGGACCTAATGCTCGTTTTTGTCAGTAACTGACGGTTACCAAGAGGTTACTCTTGAGTAACCTCTTGGTAACCGTAACTAATAACTAGAGTGGGAGCATAAACATTCGCTTCGAAGTAGGGATATCATGTCAATAACCGATTATAGGTTTTATTAGGTTATAACCGATAACCGGTTTTATGTTTTTTTACACCACCGGTTGTTATAATTTTTTTTAAACAAAAACCGGTGAAAAAACGTATTGAAAATAAATTCCATAAAAAAAAAAAAAAAAAAAAAAAATCTATTTCGCAAATACACAAACATTCTAGCTTCTGCCCACCTTCCTACCTCCTAGTGCTTATGCCTCCTTGGTAAGTCATACCGTTACACGGACTACAACGACAACCAGAGTTCTATTGCTTATTTCACGTTCATCAATTAGGCAGTAGCAGTTTTAAAGTTGACAGATTTCTTTTTATTTTATTATTACTCATTTTATTTCTGTGTCTCATTGTCAAAAACTTACAGGACGCGAAATTCATCGTTTGAAAAACAAATCAATAGCTCAGTGGCCTTAAAAAAAATCCTTATGAAGAAAAAGGGCCGAAAATAGTGTACTAGCTCTGTGTAATCTTCTTTGCAATGCCTTGCAATAACTGAATCTAGAATGTGAAAGAATTGCTGATAATTGAATGCGAGGTTCTATGTCCCTTAATTTTTTTTTAATCCCTTAAGAACAGATTTTTAAAGTTGAAAAATTGCTGAAAATTAAAATGTAGCTCTGCAGCATTTTAAAAATTGCTTAAATGCTTAAAAAGATATTTTGCAAACCATTAATTTTCTTAAAATTATAAAAGTTGACTTACAACTAAAGTTGAATAAAAGTGGCGTAATGAATTTGAGACCGTTGAAATAAGTTATTAAATCAACATTCAAACTTGCATAACTTATTTTTTTTAATCTCTAAAACATTATTTATTAGAATTGAAACGTATTATATTTAAAATTAAGGAATAAGATGTTCAATGAAATGGATCACTAATAGTATAAACTATTTATTAGAATCCAACGTTTCGACTCTGTTATCAGGGTTAAATAAACAAGACAAAAAAATAAAATAATGATAAATACAGTGAATGAAAAAATATGGTGCAAACTGCAAAGTGGGTCAAACATTTTTTGAAAAGGTTTCTAATAAATAGTTTATACTATTTGTGATCCATTTTATTTACAGCCTCCCGAACCATCTTATTCCTTCATATAATTTGTAAGTATTGATTATTGAATATTCTACTTTATCTTGCTTACGTAATATATGATAAGCAAAATTTACAAACGTTCATTTTATCGAAAAAAAGGAAACATGACTCCATCGTTCTCACTGACTCTTATATGTGATTTTGGTAAAGTACACAAAGTTCTATCAAAGGTTTTTCTGACAATCAGTTATTTCCAGAGTTTCAGCTATTTGTTTACTTGTGTAAATGATTTTTAGATATTTCTTGAAGAACAATGTGTAATTTACTTAAATTAAAGGTCTTGCCAATGACTAACTATTTCTAACAATTCCAGTAACTGTTATTTTTGTCGTCATAAAAAAAAAAAAAAAGTGTTGATGCGAATTTGTTTTTTTTAAAACAACTGGTTATTCCGGTTAAAACCGAACAGTTTCAATGGAAGATAAAATAAACGAAATAACCGATAATTCTTTTTAGTTTGGTTTTTCTCACGAACCCCGACACCCCTACTTCAAAGGACCTCCACGAAAATAATATCAACTGTTCCAGGTAGGAATCAAACTCGCACCGTTCTGGGAGAGTCTGGGACCCGTTTCCCACTTAGCTCGGTAATCACGGTATCAACAGAGTGGGCCCTATAATCCTACTAAGATGTAAAATACCAACGCTTTTTTTAATTCTCCCCCTTTCTCTCCACACCAGAGCAGTCTTGTCACCTCTAGACAGGAATCAATTTTTTCTGCCGGTGAGATTTAGCTCGATGAATTTTTAGTTTTTCAACCGATACCGATTAAAACTAGACTGCAGATATAACTCAAATACTTTCAAAAGCATTTGGACTTGCTTATATTTGTTCTGTTAGGATCACTATAAAAATACTAGAATAAGTTCTGCCATTATAATTCATTTAGTTTTATAATTTTATATAAAAATTACCATCCCATATTGTGAGCTGTTGAACACTTTGTTTCAGCGATCCCGGTTAATAAATAAGAAGTCTAGCTTCTTATTAATAAAAAGAGATTGGTCCACCACTGGGTTAAAAAATTGAATTGTTATGTAGTGTATAAGTCTTTGCGTAAGCCAGAAACAGACTTATGTAAGCTTGTTATATGAGTAAGTGTTATATGTGTATATAATAAAGAATTGTTGCTACTTACGGTTAGACCAAAGATTCACAGGCCTTTCCATGTGTCCGTACGAAGTCAGATTTCGAAGCATAAAAACTTTTAAAGAAGACGAATGACGATGTGGTTGTATGAGAAGAAAAATGTTTATGATTCTTTGATATTTCTTGAAGCAGAACAGCTGTGGAAGGGGGCTGAACTTTTTGAATGTTTTCTTCGAGAAATAAGCATCTTTTTTACCAAGTTTGGTCCCATCTGGTCTGGGTTGATTAAAACACTCATATTTTGGTTCTCGCATTCCATCATAAGTACTCCAACAAACTTTCTTCTGTTTCGAAATTTCTTCCGGTACTTTCGGTTTACTAGAAGAGTTGATCTGAAGATATTCTTGGAGTTAGACTTTACCTGATTCTTGAAAGATAGAATGATCTTAATTACAAATTTAGATTTTTTTTTTGGTAGTCAGTAAGTTCGTTATATTGAGATATATTCATTTCTGTTCAATTATATCAATCAATTCATTTCTAATATAGATATTTATACTGAAAAAATCCACCATGGGGGTCGGGCCTATGATAAGTTAGCAAAGAAATCTCATTTCGAAATTGTTTCATAAAAATAAATCAATAAAAAATGCTCATGGAAACAAAAAGAATTGTAATAATTGTTTTTTACAAATATATTTAATGCATGCAGAATGTCAGAATGAATGCAGAATGAAATTATATATAATATTATATTATATTATTACATATAATAATATATATATATATATATATATATATATATATATATATATCGAATATAAGTACTTATTTAATTTTAAAATTGGATCATTAAATGTTAAATATTCAACATTTAACTAAAATTTAAAATGCTGATTTGAAAGTGATCAGCAATGCAATCAAGTCATTTAAAATTAAGAATAAAAACCCTTTTTGCTTATTCCATTTAGATAATCCAAATTCATTTCTTCTTAAGGAATGTCAATATTAGCTTAAGAGGCAAAATTTAGAATTAATTTTATTTAAGTACATTTTGAGTACAGTGGCAGCTCGACATACTTTAATAGGTGCTCTAGTATTTTTTTTATTTACGCCATTCTTTTTACACATTATTCATTTATTTTCGTGATATTACCACTAATTTACTTTATTTATACGATTTTTCAATTAAAACGAACATTTTTTTTAAATACCTTCATTTATTAGTTGGTATATCAAATGTGACCAACACTTTTATTCTTTACTATAAAATAATTTGCCTCAAAAAAAAATTAAAACACTTGTTTTTTGTTTTTTTAAGATCCTTTAGAAAAATCACTCAAAATTTTAGTGATAACGATTTTTAAAGAATGGGCGTTAAGGGAAAATAAGACGAAAGTAATGGCATAAGATAATCCTTAATATTTTTGGTAACATTGGTTTTATTATAAAAATCAACAAAACAAACCTTTTTTATCACATTGCTTGTATGTTTGATTCTCACGACCAAACTAGGAAAATACATAATTTTACATTGATTTTACGTTTTCAACCATTTTTCTAGGCCTATGTGATTTTATTAAAAAAATTATTTCACGTCCAGATAGGTCAAACAGGCATTTTATGTTTTGGTTTTATTGGGGTATTGCTGCTTAACATGAATAAACTACTCTGATATGAAGAGAAGAACCCAATATTCGGATATCCTGAGTCCTTTATCATTTGTAAAAAAAGCTTTAGTCAACCTGTTTGCCGATCATGACGTCCAGGGTTCTATGTGATCCTCCTAACCTCTTTAAAGACACGGTAGTAATTAGGGATGTTAATTTCGCTTGGAAGAAGAGTGCCACGATACGAAAAAAAAATTGTTTTCCTTTTTTTATTGCTTGGTAAGCTGCCAATCATATATATTTCTTTGAGAAAAAATGTCTGATTTCTGTTCTCATTATCTACCGCAATAACAATTTATTTTAGTTTTTATGAAAAGCTGTCACAATTTAATTGACACCTAAGTCACAATTTTATTAATGTTTCATATTTAAATGATCAAAAAAAAAGATTAAGTTAAAAAAAAAAAAATGTCACTACAATAGTATTGACTAAAAAAATGTCCGACTTGATGTTTTAGAGTGGGTAAGGGACAACGATAACGTGAGTTTATAATCCTTTAAATAGATTTGAATCCGGGATTTCCCAGAGTTTTGGAAAATAAAAAGCGAAGACTACTCTAATAAAAATAAAAGTAACGGCAATGGAAAATTATGTGCCGAGTTTAAAAGCGATAAAACCAGACTACACGGTTTATAAATTAAAACAAAAAAAAAAGAAGATATAAGAACAAATTTTACTATGGAACACAAGCTAATTTAAAGAATGAGCTTTGACCAAAATATTGAATTGTTGATTGATTGACCGGTCGCTTGAAGCGCGTGTCAATGCTCGACTCAATCTTTTGATCAAATGATTGACCGTCTAGCGCCTATCTTGAAGCGCGCGCCAATGCTTGAGTCAATCTTTGAACAGATGATTGGCTTCAGGCCTCCTTTAGATTTGTAATAGGATTAATGGCAACAATTTATTATTTATATATTATTTATAAAAAATTTATTAACATTTGTCAATAAGAAAAAAATAATTATTCCTAGGAACTAATGAAAAATAAAATATATATTGCTTGAACATAAAAAAAAATAAATAAATAAAAAGCAAGAAAGTAAATTAATATCGAATGAATTGATAGGACTAAAAACCTATCAGAATTTTAACATTTATTATTAAAAAAGACTGATAACTTAAAACTAGAGAAAAATTAATTAAATTCCTCTACATAAAGAAATGGAAGAAAACAAAAATTTTCATTAGCAACCCAAAAAAAAAAACTATTACTAATTGCAAGATATGAAAATAGTTATTTAACCAATATGTTCTTGTTTGTTAATTTATTTTTTTGGAAAAAAATATCGGTTTTCGATATCCAAATTTTAATATCGATATTGCAATACAACGGATTAAAACTAACCGTTATTAATTTATAAGATTGTTGTAAGATTGCCAAAGTGTCTCGATTTTTTTATACCAAACCAAAGCAAAAGCGTCTAGATTGATAGAACCAACCAATTGTTCAGCTGTTGTATACACATCCTCATCCGTAATAACAACGATGTAATTTCAGCTTTTGGGAGAACCAAACATTACATAAAAGCCTGCATTAATTTCTTCTCTTTGATCTAATTGAAAGTATATTAACGTCAATAAAATGCTGCAGTATAATAATTATTTTTCTATAATTCTAGCTCAAAATGTACATTTTTCTTTTACAACGATTGTTTCCTCCTGCATTACCATCCTCGCAATATCGCTCTACATTTAAAATATTATTATACTCAATAGTTGTTTTTAGAACTGGTTGGTTCTGTTACATAGCTAAATTGATGGAAATATTTTTTCTATTCTATTAGTTAATTCACTTAGAATAAACAATAAAGTTTGAAATGAGTTTTTTTTTTTTTTTATGATTTCGTTCTTTTTAAATCGGCATTAATGATTTAGGTAACCCATGTACCCTAGACATTAGTTCAAGGGGTTAGTTGGTTAGTTGGTGCAGTCAATGAAGAAAACAAACAAAAGCTGTTTATGACATATTCTTTTGGCTTATATAACTTCTAGAATTATTTTTTTAAATATGTTTTTATACATTCTATTATGTCTTTCCTGTTTTATTCTTTCATCTATTTTTAAATTTTTATTTTTCATGATTCATTATATTTCATAATTCTATTATGTTCTTCATGTCTTGTTTTTTTCAATCATTTCTCTATATATAATAATTCAAATATGTATACCACTACGCTATGTTACAGTTCCCTAACTTAAAGAGAGCAGTTTGAATACATTTTTTCTTCCGAATAAACATGGACTTAATGTTCTTTTAAAACATGTAATTACCCTTACAATTGTTCTACAACATAGTTATCTATATTTATGGGTAAAGCAAAAAAAGTTAAAAATGGAGGTAGTGTCCTATATCTCGAAGGTATTATGTAGATTATGTATTATGTTGATATACAACATTTTTCATACATTATAATATTTTTCATATAACTTCATATCTGTATGCTTTTATACTTTATTGATTGTTATCTCGTTTCACTTAATCCTGATGAAGGCCTGCTACTTAGGCAGAAACGTCAGCACACATTAAAAATAAGTTTGCTCTGTGTCCATGTGTTTTCTTCTTGGATCGCGCCTCCCAAACAATTTCTTCTTAAATTAAATTTACTGTCTAAAATATCTAAATCATAGACATTAGTCCTTGTTGCAAGTCATAGTTGCAAATGCCCCTGGTCCTTATCTTGAAATAATTTCCTTCTGTTTTTGACAGCCAAAATTCATGTTCCATCATTTGAAGAATTTATATGCTTTACAATTCTTTCTTTTCGAGCATTGTGTTCCTAAATTTGCCACAAACCTGGATTTTCATTGATGTAGCAATTAATGATAAACAATAATAAGAGCGTACAAAATGACAGTCAAGAATATTTCAAAAATTTATGCTATTTCTAGAAGACTGAGGTATAAAAAAAAAATAGAAAAAAAATAGAAATTATAAACAAATTATACTAAAACTGATATATTTTAATTCGATAAGGACCATTGTATGCTTTAGGTGACACGAAAAGAAGTCTCCCAAACCCTTTGGAAACTTAAACATAAATTTTAATATACTGAGTATAATATCTTTTCAAACTTCAGGAACTAATCATGCTCAGATATAATTTTGTTTAATTAGTTAAGATGAATGAAAAAAATACGATAGTTACTTTTGTGATTTGTACAATACACATGTACATTACAATAATTTTATTACTTTTACTTTAATTTTACTACTACTTTAAACACACAGTGATATCAATACAATAAAGAACATAAAGATGCCAAAATATTACAACACACTCATAATATGATAATAGTAATATGAAGTTAAACACTGTTTATGTATCAGAAAATATGTATGTTTAATATCCTATATTAGTTGGATGTGAAGGTTATATTGATTTTAAAATATGCTTTTATTTTTTAACTAAAGTCTTTTATTGGAGTAAAGGATTATGCAAATCAATTTCTGAGGCCCAAAAACTCTTATTATTAAAGTTTAAGTAAAATCCTTCCATGCGATTTCGGAGTCAGACAGACGAACAGACAGAAATTTCTCATATTTGAATATAAGATTTTACAATTATTGTGAAGTATATGCAAATTCTTTGAAAGTGGTCTGGAGGGTTTGTTCTCTTTACTAGAATTATAAATATAGAACACAAATGAAACAATAACTACCTATGTATAAACCACTTTAAAGGAAACAAGGTAGCTAAAATTAGTTTCAAATAGTTTGGAGGTTAGCAAGTCTCTTTAATTTAGAAAAAGAATTTATGAGAACCGTTAGACAAGTTAATGAAAATATGAATATTAACAATGTTTGGTGGTACAATGGTATAAAATTGTAGCATGAATCATTGGTAATCTTCATATTAACTGGTTTTGTTTAGTAAATTGTAACAACTTGGTACAATTAACTAAAAACAATAGTTAGAAACAATGGCTATTGTAAAACTAAAACAGTATGATTTGTTTAATTTTTAAATAATGAATTTATGTAATGGGAAAAAATAAATTCCTATTATTAACATTTTTAAAACAGAAAAAAAAATGTTACACAGCATTTAATGATCCATATTTAGGCTTATTAATGATTCTAATATAAAGACAACAAATAAATATTAGAGGATAATTCTCTTGAAATTTAAATACTTGTTAATTACATTTTAAGAAGTCTGGTCGAAAACAAGCCAAATTTAAAATAATTATTGCTAACAGTAAAGATCTGTCATCAATTAAAAAAAGTACCTTAAGTTTAATTAGACTTATAATAAAATAAGTTAAAGATAATTATAGAAATGTGATTGAAAAAATTATTATAGAAATTCTCACTATTTATAGAAGCATTGTTATCATAGTTTATAGAGATCTACATGTTATAGTTATATTTTAAAAACTTGGAAATTCAGTGTCACTCAAGTTTTAAGGTAGAGATATTGAACAATAAAAAGTATTTGTAATATGAGCTGCAAAAGAAAAAATATAGAGACTTTTGCTTCGTAATATTACAGAAGAGGAAAAATAGATTTTTTAAACCACCTTACATTATGGTGGCCATAATGGTGCATTTATACCAAAATGGTATAATATAATATTATGAACTGTTTCAAGCATCGGCAATCATTACTAGTGACCAGTATAGATTGCAAAGCAGATGTGCTTGAAGTGAGCCTTAATGAAAAGTGACTGAGATAGGAAAAAATATGAAAAGGGAGGATATTATTCCACAAGATTGTCAGATCACCTGCCAAAAGTTGTCTGAAAAACTTTACATGGTGCGAATTAAGAAATTTTACCATTCCCACCATATTCTGCAGGTATTGGTTCTTTATATAGTCATTTGTTCCTTATAAAATAATATAATACATAAATAAACAAGTGAGATGGTAATAAGAGAACTAAAAGCTGTGAAAAGTGAACAATAGGTAAGATTTAATGATTTGTAATTCGTACAGAATTATTTTCATATTAAATTCAATAAATATAAAAAATTGTCATGAAAATATTAACAGACCTTTTTTATTATTACATTTTTTATAGTTGCATAATACATATTTAAAATATTATAACTTCTTTTTTTTTTATTTCAATCAAATAATTATGTTTTCTGTTTAATAAACAACATAGAAATTTGATATTGATATATTCTCTTACAAAGTCCTGAAAATATGATAGATGATTGATTGTTGAATTAAAATATTTCACAGGTAGATTCTTAATAAAATATCAAGCTAGAACTTATGGAGGTATATATTTTAAATTAATAAATTTATTTGACTTGCAATCATGAAAGTTGTTACTTTACGGATTTACATATATATTTCTTTAGGCTTGATACAAAAATTAAAAATTTTACACTTTTTCGATGGGAGAGTTACAATAAATAGGAATACTTATATACTAATAATAACAAAAATAACATTGATTTTGTGAATATCTAAATTTCACTCCTTTGGCTGATTTTGGATTTTTTTTTATTACTGAACCTATTACTGCTGTTTTTAACAGATTGTATTTTGGTCAAAAATTAAGACAGTAGTTCTTGCATTAAGCCACAGATTTATATTACAGAAAATTTGCTGATACTATCAGAAAGAAAAGTAAATTTCCTATAAGACTATAATCTTTCGTGACTGTATTTGCAGAATTTTAGTTATTATTATTCTTAAAATTCAGAAGGATTTTATTTGAAAAACTATATACTGCTAACTAAAATACTGCTTTCATATTATAGAAGTGTAGTTATCTTCATTATTTTCTCACTAATCCTCCTAAATCAATATATTAATCTACCAATAATAATGAGAATGTATAAATTTTAAATGTTTCTGAAACAAGAATCAAACACTAGTTCCAAAATTGAAAAAAGTCCATAAATTAAAAAAAATGAAATAATATTTTTGCAATATTTAAAAATTGCAAGTATTCATTCAAGCATTTTTTTTTTATAAAGTAATTTATTTTCAGACATTAGTTTTACAGTTTTGCATGAACAATTTTGGAGGAAATCATAATTACCTGTTACTTCAAAATGCTGTTACTCAATTGTGAATTGTAACATCTTTATTTGCAATTGTTCTACTTAAATATATTTCTGAAATCAAGTCAATAAATAAACATAATTCAACATACCGGATACGGACGCGAGTGATGCTCTACCAGGCGAACATACAGATAAAAAGTTCGGCTCCTGAAATTTGGGAGATGGCGGTGCCCTAGGTGTCTCTTCCGGCGTGACATGTACCGACACCGGACTGGCCGAGAGCAGGAGCTGCAAAAATAAAATTTCTTTGTCAAAGTAGAGCTCCTAATTATAAGTTTTCAAAACTTTTAAAAACACTAGAATGCATAAATAAACACAATACATCTCATTTGAAACAAGTCAACAGCCTAATGGTTAAAAAGCACCAAATATTGAAGTTAAAAAAGCTTTTTTTTTGTAGTTTATAATTAAAAATACAAAAAATAAAATTGTGTATTACCTATTTAAAAGTGGAGTTACAAAAATGAAGAAATCATTTCATGAATTATATTTTTAGTAAATTAGGTTTCTCTGGTACTGTACGTAGATCCTACAACCTCAGTATTTTAATAATTAAAGCTACAAAACTTATTCCTAAGATCATTAAATTGTTATTACACAGTATTTCTTAACATCTCCTATTTTTCAAAAGTATTTATCAATTGTAGAAATCTTTTGTTCAACTTTTATAGCACTCCTGAAAAAATCTTGAAATAATTTCAGAAAAAATGAAAAAAAAAATTAGCAAAATGATTTGAACAACGTTGCTCTAATCATTATTTTGATTTTTCTTATCAGTTGATAGGTAATATGTTGAAATTATTTCTAACATTACATACAGTGTGATAAGTACAGTTTTGAAATATATTAGCATATGGGTGCTTATCTATGTAAATATGATATATCTGCTTTTATGAAAATTGAGATATTACACTGTGAAATCATTTTAAAAAATATTAGTCAAAGAACCAGAGTTTGCGTTGCTTTAGTTCTTATAAAACTTTTATAGTACAATAATATACTAAAGTACTATCGAAATAGAAAAGAATGCAAATATGTTGTTTGTTCAAGAAGGTTTATCATTCAAAATAAATCAAAAAGTAAAATTATATTTTCATAGAAACAGGAGTAGTAGGTATTAATTATAAGATATTAACCTCTCCTAAATATAGTTTACTGTAATAGCAACAACAATTATACCGAATGAATGTTCGGAAGGGTATTGAGTCAATATCACTATACGCAGCTGCTTATATTAGTTAAATTATATAGTCCTAAACATTTAATAAATTTTAACAAGGCATATTTTCAATCCAGCCAAAGTAGAAATGTTTATGCAATAAGTTTGGATCTAAGTTTACTGTTTTTATATGATATCTCATTAAGGCTTCCGTTTCACTAACACTTAATAGCAACATTTTAACTAATTGTTATAATTATTAGAATGTTATAATTGAATGTTTAATTGTTAGAAATGATGACATACAAAACTTCGATAGGTAATATTAATGTAATTTTGGGTAAGTATACATCTTCCCTAAAAGGATATTGATTTATTCATTTTTGAAAGGATATTGATTTATTAATTTTTGGTTGTTTTTAATCAAATTAGATAATACTGCTTTTAAAACGTTTGTTTTTAGTAAATAGCAATAGACAGATTAATGTATTGAAGTTTATTAGATACCGTTCTGTGCTAAAGTGCTCTCTAGCGTCGTATGGACAAACATTTAGCTTCTAAAGGTAGCCGCTAGAGTTCGACTCTGACCTTTTTCTGGCAGGTCTACTCATGGTTTAAAAAATAATTACGATTGCAAGTTAGGTAATGGGATAGTCCCCATTAGAAATACGGAATTAATTGTTTTCTTTAAATAATTTATAAAACAAAATAAATAAGAAATAATTTTAAAACGTTGAACCGTGCGCGTTGGTCCTTCTTAAATGCCTACCTATGTGTTAACTCCAGTAATGATAAATTTTAAGATGATTTTTAATTTTTTGTTATTCTATCAGAGTAAATTTACTTAAACTTTGAAAGCACAATGAATTTCACTAAAATTGTGAAGTCAATAAGATTCCAATGTTTATAATGAATAGTAAATCTTTGGAAATTAAATTTTATTTTTGATGAAGATTTATTTTTATAGCAATTTTTTTTATTATATTTGATATTCCTAATTTATTAAAAATTACTCCACGAATTATCATATAAACGTTAATAGTAAGTTCCCACCACACTAAATAACGACTTGAAATTTTTACATGCAGCCAATTCCTGACAAATGTTTGACTGAGAATTCATGGAAAGATATTATGGCACGACTTATGAAAAAAAAATCGAAAAGTGCTGGTTTTTTCTCTTCAAATTCTTGGCAACAGAATCAACGAAAAAATCTATATACTAAAACAAACAAAAAATGCAAAAGTCTCTAAAAATCTGTTCATCAATAAAGGATTATTGTTATACAATTTTACTTTTTTATTTTATTTTATTATTTTTTACAAATGTTTTGCATTTCAAGTTGAAGACATTAAAACTAAATTAAAACAATAGCGATTCTTTCAAATTATTATTAGAATAAACAAACAATAAGACAAATTCATAAATATGCATATATGAGATAAAATAAAGGTATGGAATTTACTTCTTCGAAAATATTTTTATTCAGCATATATTTCAAGGATATATTTTCAGATGGATTGGAAAATCTTAATAATTTTTCAAAAAGCTTATTTCATTGCTTGGTAGGACTTTTTCACGAATTAATTAAATTTCTCCTTTTTAATTAAATATGCTATTCATTTTAAAATGTCTTTACTATTAATCTCTTTTAATTACAAACTCGCACAAGTTCAAGTTCAGAGTTCCATTTAATTTAGTCAAATTAAGCACTAGATTATGATGAACTCTCTGAGTTAATTTAAAAAACTTAATTATAGTTTTAATCTCTTTCACTATAAAAATGAGAAATGACGGTCATAAATTCCACTTGGGAGTTTTCTATATTACTTTACAAGAGCTATAATTCTTATAAAATAAAATGTTGCCGAATTAACAGCTGCGTATAGAAGAAAGGAGAAGATTATTTGTCTATGATATTATAATTGTATCAATATAATTTCATAAAATAGAATTAATTAAAACCGCGCCAATTGTTTCAATATCTTATGTACAAAACAAAAGGAGGACGTCATTCTATTTCATTACTAAGTGGTCTTCTTTCTTTCCTAGAATAGACAAGATGATTCCAACCAGCATCTTGATGGTGGGATCAAGACGGTGCAAAAAAAGGAGGAAGTTACTCGACAGGATTCTTTGGTTAAACGTTTGCATTAACAATAATAATTGTGTAAATATGAAATGAGATAAATTCACATTGCCCGATTAGGCGTGATAATATGTGTTTACAAATATGTGTTTAATCCTATAAATCGACGATTTCGAACAAAATTATGATAAGTTTAAAACGATTTCTTTACTGGAGTAAAGAAATTTGTAAGAAGTTGTAATCCCAATTACAACTTTCTAAATCATTCTAGATTTAATACTTCTATATTAAGCATAACCGCCGAGCCCTATGGTTATGCTTTATATAGAATTATATAGAATGAATTAAAACTAAATTGATTTACAAAGCTGTAATTGGCTCTCCAGTAAAGAAATCATTTTTCAACTTATCATAGTCTTGTTCCAAACCGACGATATGGGAATACATACGTTACCATAATCAGAATATTTTGGACTTATGGTTTGATCTGTGGGGTTCATTTATAAAAAATACTCTTGAATATCTCTTCTACTCCAAAGTCTTAAGGATTTATTTTTTAAATTTTATTACATTTATTGCGTCTTTTCCATTTGAGTACCGCTGCTACTAACCGGTGATTTCTGTGGTTAATGCCTATTATTTTGCATGCTTAATTTTAAACATCTGTTGTTATTATCAACTGACCTCGTTACATGTTTTATTTGCACTTCAAAGTTCTAAATTCGGATAAATTAAATTTCTCCATACTTGTTACTGATTTTAATGCCGAGGATGGTTGTGTTCGTTATTATATGGATCACATATATGTTATATGGCGCACATACTAATCGTGTAAAGGGGTTGTTGGGTGGTTGCCAAAAGAAAAAACAAGTTAATGTGTGGTTCTTCAAGATAATTTATTTTATGGTTTAACAATGAATATAAATGTTTATTTTTGTTGGTCACTGCATACATTATTAATAACCTAAAATTTAGCATCATGTGTTTAACTAGTGATCACATAAATCACCGATTAGTAAGTGCGGTACTCGAAACGGAAAAGACCCCATTTATTTATTATTTATATTTTATATTTATTTATAAATATAAATAATAAATAAATGGGGTCTTTTCCGTTTCGAGTACCGTACTTACTAATCGGTGATTTATGTGATCACTAGTAACAGAGCTACAATTAAATGTGCATAAAAACTACTATTATGTGAATATATTGAAGAAACAACCTAATGGAATGACTACATTGACATTCATGCATAAGCAGGTCTCGTGACCATATTGTTTTCATACGCTTCGAAGGATTGTCGGTAATAGATAGGGATGGCAAGTTACGAAGTAGTGTATTTTTGTGGGTATGAGATAACAAACTCATACCCACAAAAATACACTACTTCGTAACTTGCCATCCCTATCTATTACCGATAATAACAATTAAAGGAGGATTATTTCAGACCAAACCTGCAATATATGGAATATTAAAATCTTCATGTTATTAGGCACAATAAGGAGCATTAAGGATTCTTAGTAGGATTTAGATTATAAGAACTAGCTTCATGGCTCAACTCCGTATGTCTAAATTGGCCTGATTATGATAATTCACAAGAGCTTTTCGTAATAAATTGGTAGGTTAGAGTCCTTTGTTAGTTTAAAATACGTTTAAATCCTTCGCGATAAATTGTCCGAGCCCTTCCTGGTAGTTTTGAGGCGTCCAAAAAGATAATGACTCCATGACCTTCTATCACGGATCAGTGATTGGGATACTAACCAAAGGATCTCTTCAAGTAATTTTAATTCACGCAGCTCCTCAGAATATTTACCTGTTGTTTTTAAAATAGAGTTGTCAATTTATGTAATAAAAAAATAAATATGCAATTCTTTTAACTTTGTTATTCATAAAATGGATTAAAGAAAATTAAATAAAGATTACCACAAATCCGGCAAAAGCGCGCTAATAGTATTTTGATTACAATACACTCTCCGACGATTAATTTCCAAAGCAGTTTATACAGCTTATATATAGTAGGTTTATACAGACCGTTAAAGATGAATTACACAGGTTTATTGAAAAGAAATCTTTTGTACTTTTCAAATTAGATTAGTAAAAGTTTACGTTTCTTTTTCTACCGATAATTAAATTTATGGTTAATAGGTTTGATTTTTAAGTTCGTTTTATAATTCCACAAGGCAATGCGGGGTAAGTGCGCACTATAATTTACAAAGTTCGGCATTACATGACTGTAAAATCTTGATTTTTGAAGCTAGATTTTTCCTCTTTTTAAAAAAAATGTTCACTAGACGAATAAATGTTACATCCAAGCACACGTTCAACCACGTCCATTTTAATGAGATTGATAATTCAATGTAGTAGTACTTACCTGCTTTCAGGGGTAAGTACGTACAAGGTATCTGGAATAAACATTATTCAAGCAGTAGGGGTTGTGACGGAAGTGCAAAATAGTTCATATAGAATTTGGCGTAACATCCTTTTCTTCTACATAATATGAAAGCATGTCAGTTATAAGTGAGACATGCAAATTTTGAAATTACCCATCACTGACTTCATAAATTGTCATGAATTCCTATTAATAATTCCTGATAAATTACACAAATCTGGAATGCATCTTTTAAGGTGCATTCATTGTAAAATCTAAAAGAAGACTGAGCACGTTAATACGACACTATTCATTGTCGATTTGACTTCCGGCCTTTTGGTGTAAAAGGCTTGTAGTGAAAGATACAAAAATATCAGCGGCAAAATGCCTTTAATGGACATGCGCCCATTTACCATGATGTTTATATGGTAATAAATGCGACTTTTTACCACTAACTATCTTGAGAACTATGCAATTTAGCTTTCAAGCTTTATATCTCTGGGAAGAGCTTGTAAAATATAGAAAGATCAGTATAAAGCTCATTTTTCAGAAAAAGTGGACACCCGACACATTTTACCTCTTAAGTACAGCTATACATTATTAAAGGCTTTAGATGTGTCTAAGAATGTAACTCTAGGAGTTGACTATAGCAGGAGGTTAGACATTGAGCTTCCTTGAGACGAGAGGTTCTAAAGTGGTCTAAGTTTACCCAAGGAGAAGACCTCCAAAGCTATTTCTTAAACCTTGGCTTGGATCCATTTCGAAACTTAATTCGTTTCGGGCTTCTGCTTAAGTCAATTAGTTATTCGATGATTTTTTTATTATAAGGCTCAAGAAAAATATTTAAAAAAAAATTATAGGTAAATCCAAATAAGCTGACGTTTATTATATTAAATTTTAGTTCATTAAAATCCTAGAAATTTGTTATAAAAATATAAACTAGGATACTATAGACTTAAAAGATCCTTATACTAATAATAAGTTGAATATTATTGTTTTAGAGCATTTTGACCTAGCGAGAAAGGAGTTTGGCTCAGATTTTGGTTTATTATTTTCAATAATGGATCATGGTAATCGACCAAGAAAAAAAAGTTTTTAACCCTCCTCATAATTTGAGGTTTTCTGTTTCAAGATAGGTAGAATCCAAAAATGGAATAAAAAAAAAATTTTATTTTATTTTTTAATGACCTTTATTTTTTAAATGGCCCATTCATATTTCATAGTATTCGTTCAGGCTAAAATAATTAATTTTCATTATTTATAAGGTACTATCAACTACTGTCCTATTTCCAATTTTAGTTTATCTTTTTTAATTGTTATTTAAAAATTTCGTTTCAGCCTCTACGAGTCTTCATGTACACCTTTTTCCACATTATTTTTGATGAAATGCATGTCAAAAATAAATATTCTCAATTTTCTTCAGTTTATTTTTCTTTTATTCCTAATAGCTGATTATTTTCCTCGTCTATTTTACAATCGAGTTGGAATTCAGTTGTACCCTTTAGCTGTACCCCTTTCACGCCATACGTCACACGTCATAGAGGGCTAAACTTCATAACACGTGTTCATTACAAGCTAATTTGGAAACGTGAAGTATGATTAAGATATGGAATTAGCTTAACTACCCTTATGATAGTTCTATAAGTTTGTTATAATAAAAACGTCGAATAAATGAGCCAATTACTTTTAATTTTCCATTTTACTTATAAATAACATAATAATAATAATAATAATATATAAATTTAGATCACATTTAAAGTATGGAACTCCAAGGGAAGGTAGTGTATAGATTCTATTTTGTTGTTTGCGAAGGCGCTGTTGGTAGATTTGAGGTTCCCTTTAATCCGAAATCAAATCATACAACACGATATCCTGTGCGAAGAAAGTTCACCCTGCTTTTACAATATATAGATATTGGAATATCCATTTCGAGCATACAAATTAATAAAATGAATATACACCTTAATATGCTAACATAATCATGGTACCTTAATAGTAAATAGAAGTGTTTCAGGAAAAATATTTTATTATTTCTTTGAAATAATGAGTTGGGCTGATTCAGAGGTTTCTCACACAGGTTCGATTCTAGCAACTACTTTCTATTGGATAATATTGTTAATGCATTGATAATAGCATTTTCTCTAAGTAATTATTAGAAGGAAAGGCCCAAGTTTCTCTAAATTCTTAAGTTTCATGATCGATTAGACATCTCCTGTCGGAAGTGCTAAATGACGTACTTGGCAATTTAACTAGATTGCCTCTTAATTCAATTTTAGCCTAATAAGCTTTTCCTTTTACTAGTACAGTTGAGCGTCGATTATCCGAACTAATGTTGTAAGTGGTGGTTCGGATAATCAAAAGTTCGGATAATCGAAATTCACGTACTCGCACACACACACACACACACTATATATATATATATATATATATATATATATATATATATATATATATATATATATATATATATAAATTAATTTATTTTGTATTTATTTATTTTTTATATATAATAAGGAAAAGGAAGATCTAAAACAACAACTTTGTAAAAAAAAACATGTTTGTTTATGCACATACATACTATATTTATATAAATAAACAAACATGTTTTTTTTTACAAAGTTGTTGTTTTAGATCTTCCTTTTTCTCATTATATATAAAAAATAAATAAATAAAAAATAAATTAATTTATATATTTCACTATGCACATACATACTATATTTATATAAATAGTGAAAAAACCAGTGTCATAAAGTAGATATAAATTGTTTAACTTAGTCACATGTACATAATGAAATGAACAAAAATGTGTATTTACGTGTTTGCATAAAAATAATCAGAGTGGATCTACCCAAAGCTTTATCAAATTAATGCTGTGGCATATAAAATGTCCTGATCAAATTAATTAAAATTACACACATAAAAACCAAAAAAAAAAAAAAAACCGTTCCGATAATCGAACGTTCGGATAACTGACGTTCGGATAATCGACGCTCCACTGTACTTAAATAATACTAAGACTCTCCTATTTTCATAAATTCTTTGAGAGAATTAGGGTAAATACAGCTACTGCAGAAACAAGATTATTCTCTAAATTTGCAATTTTTATTTTTTTCTTCAGGTGGATGTTCCTTGTATTTTGAATGCTAGTTAGCATGCTGAGAAGTAGTTCTATAAGAAGAACTTTCCTTAAGGATGTCAGCTACTGGTGCTTTTACTCTACTCGTTAACATTAAAATAACAATAAAATACTGAAAGCTTGACATGTATGGTCTGTGGATCCGTAAGGGATTCCGATCATTGATTCAGCCTTGTCACCCCGATTTTGCTTTCCTAGGACTTTACATAAGTGGCTTCTAGGTTGCCCTAATGGTGTTGGGTAAACTCAGATCTAAACTAACGTTATTAATAACAACTTTTCATGAGTTTAGAAGATAAAACCCGTCTTTCTGTATACCTACAGTGGCCAGTAATATATATGGCCTAACCACAACACTGATTATTTTATTTTATTTACATCGTGAGTTACGAGTTGGATCAATAAAAGAATTCATTAAAAAACGCTTAATTAAATTTTAGTCCCAGTTACTTATACAGTAATTGTTGCAGTTGAAGGGGCGTTGGCTTTGAGCGTAAGGTACTAACAATCAGAAATCATCCAGTAGACCTTGACCCAGATTTATATAATACATTTTGATGTTAACTCAATTATTTTTTCAGTTGAAACATTAGTTATTGTTTCTGTTTCTATTAGTTTAGTATTTTCTTTAAAGTTTTTTTTTTTTATTTTTATAGGAAAAAAAAACCAAAAAGAGAAATAAAACATTTATTAAGATATAATTAGAAGATTCCACACACGAAACCAAGAGTCCCTAAAATAACTGTAAACAACTAATCTATGTGATACGTTAAGAATGTCTCTTGTATAAGACTATGCCACCACTTTGTCTACTGTTAAAAATATTTATAATTTTTATATAATATATAATTTTACATAATTTATAAGAGCGTTTTCATACGGTGCGATAAATATCGGGGACGGATCCCACTCCGATTTAGTTTATGCAAAAAGCATGCATTCCTTTCATACGGCACGATATTTATCTGATGTGGATCCTGCATTTCCTGTAGTATGATGACACCCCCCGATTTTTCAGACTGTTTAAAAACACCATAAGGCTCACCAAGCCGATCATGAAACAATAATTAAAGAATAACTACTTTTCGATAAAAAAAAATAACTTATACTCATTTTATGGTCTTTGTTATATTTATAAAATAATTAAGTTTAATAAAAAAAAAAGTTATTAAATTTAAACTTAAAATTTTAAATAGTCCATAATAACCTCTTACTATCATTTTTCTTAAAAAGTTATTAACAAAAAAATTAATATTTCATTTCAAATAGTTCTGTTCTAACAAAGATAACTGTCGTTCCGAAATAAACTTCAAAGCGCCTAAAAAGTTAGGTTATTTCTCAGTATTCTAAGTATGCTTCCTCGACCTTCTTACATTGCATATAAATCTTGCATATGCGGATATTTCTATATATGTAAGTATATTGTTACTTTCAAAATATTAAATTGGAAATTATCTCTAAAACTTATTTTATTGTATTTATTTATTCTTCTTTGTATTATTGTCTGTTATTATTGTTCAATATCTTATCTACACAAATACTATCTTATTTTTTTCCCTCGTATTATGTTCAATTTTAAAACCGACTTCATATTATTAATAATATAGTACATATTATAGTATTTATATATAATATCTATTTTTAATTAATTCATATTTTAGAATAAATATGAATATTTTAATATCAATAATGTCATTATCATTGTATTAATATCAATAAGCTCTATGAAGGCCATATGCTTTCAGAGAATGGAGCATGCATGTTAAATCAATAAATTACTCTTTCACAGGGTTGCTGTAGGTGAGAAGGAAAGAAAAAACGTAACACGTTAATTGAGCTTAGAAAATTCAGAAATGTTATCCACAAAATTATTTTGTATAAAACTCGTTCACAATCTACAAAAATGTCCGAATCTTTTTCATTTACGTCTTTAGAATAGACAAAACGCACCACTATCTCGAATGCAGCTAGCGTTTGGACAAATGTTGGGGGCGCCAATGGCTCTTTGTCGTCTAAACATAGGAATCAAAATCGTCTAGCATTCCGTCGGCTTTTTCAGGGATGACTTTAGCAACAATTTCCTGATCACATTGGGATGTTTTCCGACAGCCAGGTTGTTTTTCTATTATGCAAAATGTTCAAAACTTACTCCTACTGTTCCGTGAAAATTGGATCTTTCAGGAGGGTCTGCCAGAACTGTTTTCGTCTCATTCGGATTCTTTTCGTCTCATCTTCTTTTAATTTTATATTCTAAAGAGAATATATTTTTCATATATCATATTTTTTTCGATATGTGTCAACAATCTTTAAAAATTTTCTATACTGGCAACATCCAGTCATTCCAGTCCAAGCAATCTGCATGACCAAACGTCATTAACGTTAACGTCAACGTTAAATAAACGTTGAACTTCGTCCCAGGTAGAGAAGATTGCGATAAGGAGCGGTTGATTTTTCTTCGGTGAAATTTTTTGTTCGGTGAAATCAATTTTTTGTTAGCGGATTATAATGAATTTCATTGAGTTTGTGGAAACCATAAAAAATGAAAAAGATCCAGTTTTTTTCAGGAAAAAGACATTTTACATAATCCACGTAAAAGTGCAAATGGTCAAGAGATTAAGGAAATTACATTTAGAAAATCGGCAGCGTTGGATTTGCTTTAAAAAAAAAGTGCCGTGAATACAAAAAGCAACGTCAAGGTAATTTTTTTAAGGGTTCTGTAAAAAAAGAATATGTATTTCCTGGTACAACCATATCAGATGAATGGAAATCTTACAATGAGTTGTATAAACACGGTTATAACCACCACGCAGTGACTCATAAATATAATTTTGTTGATCCCGACACCGGAGCGCATAGCCAAACTATCTAAAGACATCGGAGATTAGCGATAAAGCGTAATAAAATTCATTGTGGTACCCACAGGTCAATGCTAGACTCATATCTGTGAATATGTATGGCGTCGCCGTCACCAAGGATATCATCAATTTCAACTTAGTTTATAAGATATAGTCACCTATTGGCCTCTAGAATAAAGGTAAGGAGCTTATATTTGTCTGTGTCTGTATAGACAAATTTTAAAGATTGTTGACACATAACCGAAAAGATCCCAAAACAGGACCTCCAGGAGATCCAAGCACTTTTCTCCCAGTCGCGTCACTGGTATTGAAACATACCAAGTATACATTTAAAAAATCACTTTGTTTCCCTTCAATCTGGGTTTCGTTTACATTTCTCCGATGTGCTAAGGTAGCACTGTAACGATGGCTAATAAGTAATACATCGTTACTGCCAACAGAACTGATTACACGTATTGACGTTATTAATATCATGAAACCATACACCGTGGATTGGTCAGACCTTGTATTTCTAGGTAAGGTCAATATGCATAAACAATAGTTTTTCGTTACATCTACTATCTGTTGAGTAAACAACTTTTCTGGTTTAAAAATTTTAAAGATTGTTGGAACATAATCGAGAAGATTCTGTTGTTTTTTTTTTCATTTAAAATAAAATAAATGTTTGATGAAGTGTGGAGCGTGGACAAAAAAACGACTTTCGGCATTGACAAAATTAAGAGAGTGGAAGAATTTCGTGAACTGAAGGGGAGGAGTCTGGCCCAAAGTGAAACAGACCAGAAACACTGGAAGCCTCCAAACGATTCATGGAAAAACATGTGGAAGCGAATACCTTAAACATTTCGTTGAAAAGCGGCGGTTTCTTCGTATAACTGAATTGTTACACCCCAAGATCGGATTTTCCTTTGTATAAGTGAATGATTCGTATAATTGAATATCGTATAACTGAATAATTAATTACATAGAACTAAGCGGAGTTTCGCCGGAAAATGAGAAATTCTTCGTATAACTGAATATTTCGTAAAAGTGAGACTCCACTATATATCCAAAAAAGCAACTACGCTAGTTTTTTAAAGATTTATTTGGGAATACCAGCTTTATGAATTTTTGTGAAGCTTTATTTTCTTGAGAACTGATGCATTTAATAGATGAAGACATTTCCAATGCCATTGATCAGTTTCATTCAGAACTTAATATTAAATGGGACACCTTGTATATGTCAGAGTTACAAGTGATGGTGCTAGAGCCATGTCTGGCTATAAAACGAAATATTAGGAAAGTTGAATGTTGCCGCACAACATACAAAGTGGGCTCATTGTTTTATTCACAAGGAGGCCCTATCGGCAATAAATATACCAGTAAAAATTTCAAATGGTTTTAATGATAAAACAATAAATCACGCTCCCTACAACCCAAGCTGTTTGAGCCTTATACATGAAATAGACTGATCATATTCAGCTCTTGTTGGATATTGAGATTTGACAGCTCTCTCGACGAAACGTCCTAGATAGATTTTTCGAGCTCTCAGATGAAGTTCGGGCATTTTTTTTTTAAAATAAAATTTTCAAATACAACGATTTTGGTTGGCTTTGTAAGGCAGCTTACTTAACAACTATTTTTGGGCATTAAAATGAGCTAAATTTGAGTCGACAAGGACATTATGCGGATATCTTCAGAGAATAAGACAAGATTGAAGCAGTAATTAAAAAAATTAAAATCGGGGCCTAACGAAATGAAAAAAAAAATCGTTTAGGAACTTTCCCACTCTACAAATACTTTTGGAATCTAGCTCTGAGGAATTTAATTTTTTTTTTTATTCAATTAAGAGTAATTTAATAACAATGTTTTCCTTGGCATCTTTTCTAAAGTTTAATAAAATATTTGGGATTGCTTACTTTTTTTTAAATTTTATAAAATACTTTACATTGCCTTTTTTAATTATTAATTTTGGTATTACATTTTTGTTGGTATTTATACCTATAGCTTTTTGTTTAAATTTCTATATTAATATTAAATGTTTAGTAGCAAACTAAGTAAAAAATAATAACTCAGAATAGCAATCGAAGTAAAATAAATAAAATGTCATAAGTGCATTAAAAATAAAAATAACCTATGAACAAAATTAAACTGTCTTCCTTTAATGAAGTTTAATTTTTTAGTGATTAAATAAATTTTAAATAAGATTCATTGTGAATGAACTAAATCATATTTATTGTTCGGAAAACAAAACTATTGGCATAATTATTGTAAAACTTGAAAATAGGTTAAATTGTTTTTTTTGTTTTTTTGTCTACCGAAAAGTAAGGTTTTTAGCACATGGGATATTTTCTCATGACAACTACAATACAATGTTCTTTATAATTATTTTTTAAACTTTTTTTTTCCTTCACAATCACAAAAATAAATAAATATTTTCATCTTAACGTATACAGGCATTAACCATTTATTTATTATTATTTTTTTTTTATGACTTCTGGGGAGAGAGACTCTAAGGAGAAAGGATTTTAGGTCTTTTGTTCCAAGGTAGATGATTATATTTTAAAAAACTGAAAGTGAAATGGTATTAGATCTCCTATGTACGCTGGAAACTATCCAGAGTAATTAATTAGGCACATACCTTTGCCTAGACTCAATTAAGAATGGACACGCAGTAAGGATGAAGAGACTCATCGGTAGGTAATTCTTCCGAAACCCGTAATGCCGAGAGGCAAGGTAGGATGAAAAATAAATAAAACATACCTTTGTTAATTGATAGTATCCATGGAATGAGAATAAATAAAAATACTCCACTGTCAACTTATACTTCACATATCAAATGGCTTCTTCTGGCAGCCACATTTTTACAATTTTGAGATAAATGTAATTCGACAGCTGTAAGTATCTTTTAGCGGACACATATATTCATTGCACTAGAGAACATCAGAAATTTTTACAACCAAGGATTCCCTACAAAAGCTCCGTTACAGAAAATAATCTATAGTTTTGAAATTACTCAGGTATATCTCAGATATGTATATATATATATATATATATATATATACGCATATACATATATGTATATATTTAGTCTCTAAACGTTTGTGTAAAGGTATTGAAGAAATCTTTTTCGCCAAGCAGTTATTAGCTGTTTCAAAGTGTATCCTTATATAGAAAATTCTACATTCTTGTTTGTGGACCTTGTCTGGTGGAGCAAAAGGAAATTGACGGGATTCTTAGGCCTGTAGATTTATTAACCGATTGTAATATACGTAATGATTTATATTTTAAATATCAGATGATAGCTTACATAAAAGGGAAGTCGACATGAGTACAATTACCTTCAGACGTTTCGGAAGCTTTACCACTTAAATCAGTATTATTTTAGAGCTCATCAGGCGGAAATAAACCGTCTCTAGACTTGAGGAAAAAGGATTATTAAAGCCTTTGACATTGGAAGCGGTAATGGCTTCTTTGGATGTTTTGTAATCAGACTTCCGCAATCCTCTCACAGCACACATTTGTCTGAATTGAATACCAGCTTGTATTCTTTATCTGGTCAGGAGGTTGTCAGGGTTCATAATGGGGCCTGGAACTGAATGGGACAATTGTAAACACTAATTTACAGACGAATCCTTTTCAGTAATAATCAATATTTCAAATTGATTTCAGCTTTTTTGTGTTAGGAAAGAACTTGTTTCAATCGTTTTGTACCAAAGGTAATAATGAATTTTAATTTCATTTATGTGTTTAGTCATATTTTATCCGAAAATAATAGACTATTGCACTGCACAATGTCATCGGAGATGTGTAGAAATGCATTTTATATCCGTTTCATAACCCCTAGAACAGTTTCTTAACCCCCCTTTTTGGTTATTATTAAATGAGGTGAAATTCGGTATGTTGGGGTACTTTCTAGGCAGGAATAATGCGATAAAAGTCGGGATAAATTTCAGTCGAAATTTCGGAATGTTTATCTGTTTGTTTTTGCGTTTTTAAGGTTTTCCAGCCTCATAATGGAGTTATAAGGTTGAAAATTTGTATATGAACTGATTTGGTATTAGAAAAGTTCTTTTTGAAGAACTCGACTTATTTCTTATATTCTTCCCTTCCTCCGCGGTTTTTAAGGTTTTGCATATCCCAACAGTCCCTCCAAATTGAATTAGAGGGTTAAAAATTTGTTAGTGAATTGATTTGGTGTTAGAGAAGTGCACTTTGTTGGTCTCAAATTTGTTCTCCCACCCCGCCATTTTAATATTTTCAATTTTGTTTTGGAGTGAAAATAAGACCGTAGTGACGGAGCTATTCTCCTCAAACTTTTTTTTTTAAGTCCGTCCATGAGACTCCTGGAAAATATGAAGTCATAAATATACTTAATGAATTTCGCATTCTTTACGTTCATGTTTTATAGTTGAAGTATTCCAAGTATAGCCTCAATTTCCATAAATTCCACGATTAAATTTAGGGTTTATGGTCAATCTTCTTGGTTTATTTAGGGTATAAATTCGGCTGAATTTAGATAGCTAATTTTTTGTACGTAAAAGGCTGAATGAACCCTATTCTTGGTATTAGCCCTTTCAAATAGTGCTCAAAGGTGAATCGACCCCCTACCAATATATTTCGAGATCAGTGGCTCTAATCACTACACCACAATAAAGACGGTCAACCAAATAAACAAGATGAATTAATTTAATTTAACTTTAAGTGGATTTACTATACCGATACTAGCAGAAAAATTGCAAATTTATTTCATCATTAGAAATTTTTCTAAGCCCCATTTTTATATTAAAAAATAAATAATGGTATCCATGTCAATAAATTAAAAATAATTTATTAGCTGGAATCAATAGTTTTAGTTATTGAATCAACAAATATGATGGTCACCAATAATGGAGTAATAAGAATATTATTATTCAAATATTAGGAAACTAGCTATCTGATCCGGCAATCCTTCGCTATTGCTTGGTTGGAATATATATATTGATAAAATGACCACAATAAAAAGTTTGACAAAAATTGCTGTAAGTATAAATGTAGTATTAAAAAATGGAATTAATTGAAGTTCAAAATAGAATTACTTCTCCCGTTGAAGAGATAATTCTGACACAGACAGACCAATGATCAAAAATACATTTTTTTTTTTTTTTTAATCAGGAGGCTCTCCAGCACGTCGAAAATTTGACTCGATTTAAATATTATTCTCACCTACCAGCGCTTATGTTCTGTAGTTCTTCCGACCTGCACCCGTAGGAACATAAAAATATGACTACAATGTTCAATGCGCTGTATCTTGGCTAAAAAATGGTTTTATTAATTTCGATTAATTTTCTTTTTTTATAATTTTGATTTGAATAAAAACCTACCTTCGTTTTTGATGTGAAAACATCAATAAAGCTAGTTTAACACTTTTTTTAATTTATCCGACCAAAAATCAATGATTTTTTTAAAGAAAAAAATGTTTTGCTGGAAAAATTAAGCCGATATCATTTTTCAAACTCGAGATACATATAAAATAAAGTTGTGTTTATTTTTTTCTCAACTCCTAGTGTGTGCATTAGATGATTAATTTTTTTTTTGTTTTTTGGGAATTCAATTATCTTTTAAATGAGCATTCGTACAATCAGCGAAAAATATAAATAATTTTCGAGTTATACGTAAATTAAAAATTCTTTCAGTCAAGATTTTTCTTCTTTTTCTCGAGGATGTAGTCTGAGATGGATATAAGCCTAATCAATGATTACGTAATTGCTACAGAAAATAAAACTTAATTATCAATGCGAATCTAATTAAAATGAGACATGATTACCTGATTATAATCGTAATTGGAAACCATGATTTCGTACCTTTATTGCAACAAAATGTTTATGTGAACCATGGTCTGATTACACAAAGAATAGCAGGAAATTTAAGTTTTTCTGTTGTTTTTTTTAAGTATCAGGTTTTTGGTTGAATAGGAAACCATAGCTCAAAACCATTCTAGGTAAATAAGTTCCAATTGCAATATCGAAAAATAAATACAATCCCCTTTAAGAAATATAATTTGACTTCGACCAATAGCTAATAGTTTTTATTTTATTTTTAAAACCACACTTATCATCTCTCTGTTGGGCTACAGACTTCCCACTTTCTGGAAATGTTCTCCTTTTAAAAGGCTTTAATTTCGTATAAATGAACATGAGGTTTCTTTTGGCAACAGATTTTCCAAAATAACTGTGGTGTGGAATTAGGTTTTCAAAACAAAGAAGTGTTTTGAGAATTAAATTTATTAAATTCACTTCGTTTCTGGACCGTATTAATTAATTGACTAAAAACAAAGTGAATTTAATAAATTTAATTCTGAAAATACTTCTTTGCCAGGGAAACCTAAATTCCACACCACACTTTATATCTCAAATTTAATTACATACGCCAATTTAGGCCAACCCCAAAAGAAATCCTAACTCAATTTATACGAAATTAATGCCTTATAAAAGGAGATGTTTTCCTGAAAGTGGGGTTTCTGTAGCCCAGTAGGGGATTAAGAAAATCATTTACAAATTAAGTGTGATTTTAAAAATGAAAAAAAACTTTTCGCTAAAAGTTTGAATAGCCCCCGAAAGGCCTCTTACAATGTGTTTAGTTAAGCCAAACTATATTTCTTAAAAGAAATTTTGCATACTTTACGATGGTGCAATTGAAACTTAAGTACCTTGATTAGTTACGCTAATGCACGCTTCCAAGTTAATTAAAAAACATGGCTTACTTAAAAAAGTACAAAACTGAAATTTCCTGCTTTTCTGTGAGTAACCAGACCACAGTTCCTACGAACTTTTTTTTTTTGCTCTTGAGGTGTAAAATCAGCCAGCGGCATCAGGATGTTTCCTGGTTCTTACATCGTACACTCTGCATACACTATTTTGCCATGGAGTCTGACGCAATTCATGTTAGAAGGGGTTATTGACAATGTTACAAACCACGTAACATGGTTGAAGGTACATGATTTCACAGATAATTCAACATGAGTGCTATAGCTAATTCCGATTTCAACTTATACTAAATCCGCTTAGTTTTAACTCACTATTTGCCGTAATCAGTAATCATGCAGCAGAATATAATTAATGAAATCTTAACATATCCATAAGAGACAAGTAATCAATAATCGGATAAAACAAAGTTAGTTTTAAAATACAATGTTTTCATTATTATTTTAAACACAAACATATGAACTTTCATACACGTTTTCATTTTGCACATCTACTGCATACCTATTTCTTGAATAAATCAAAATAAATTTTAATATTTTCATTTATTTTTTCAGCATTATATCTATTATCACCTACATCTAAATTTATCTACTTGCTTGCTTTAAAAACTTATAGTACCATACAAATTTTCTTAGCTACAAAAATAATATTATTATTTTCCTACATTTATTATAAATAAATGTATTGACCTTGTAAAGAAATTGACGAGATTGCACCATAAGAATAATTTGTGTATGACCTAGTATTTAAAAAATTCCTTGAGTTGATTTTTGTTACGTACATAATTATTATAAAGCTGAGAGATTGTATTATTCGTGTGGTCAAAAACACACATGTATTCTCTTTACACATTACACACAACAGTTAAATGACATTTAACTGTTCAAGACTTTTAATGTCCAGTATTGTCTATAAGGATAAATCTTCCGTATTTGTATCAATATACAGGCTGTTCAAGACCCGATTGACAACCCCCCTGATTGAGAACCGATCATTCTAGCAATAGTTGTTTGAAGCTATTACAAATAAATGAATCATAACTTTTACAAACTTCATAAACTTGTCAGTTTATTTTGCCATAACAGATAACAGTATTTTTTCATTATTGATGAATTGTAGTATACCAGAATCTGATTTTTCGGGGTTTAAAATTAGTCAATTTCAGACGCAATACCTTTCCAATATGTAAAGTTTTTTGCGGTAATTGTGCCATGAATTACTTAACATAACAATGCCATCTGCCAGTAGTTGCATTAATTTCGTTTGCACTATCTACCAGTACACCTGATGCACCATTGGCTTAATAAGATATTATAATAAGATGTTATGTCTGCAATAGGAACGAATTGGGCTCAGAGTTTCGCCTTGTATTACTCCTCATCTAATTTTAATTTCCTCTGACACTTCATCCCCGATCTTTAAGCAATCTCACAATTTTTCAAACAACTATTTCCAAAAAAGCTCATGATTATTAGTGGCAAACGCCTGAAAAAAATCTGAAAATGTTCCATAAACGTAACTTCTCTTAACTTGAAGATTTATACTGATAAGTAACATCACTGAAAATTACTAGTATGGACTTTTCTCCGCTTATACTGAAAGGGATATAGAATATGAAAATTCAGAATCCATCAACCGAACTCATTCCACCAACAAGTTTTATGAATTTTTTTAATATAGTCGACGTGGATGTGGATAGCGAGGATGACAAGGCAACTTTTATTTGCTGCACTTGATTGGATGAGTTCTTCTTATTAAATTTTTGTTTCTCTATCATGGGCAGAACCAATTTCGTTAAAAGCGAGACTTGTCCATTTTTTTTTTCTTGTGACCTCCTTATCGCCGTCCTGACTCGGATAATGATCATTTATTTTACAAGAAACTGAAGATATTTAATCTTGTATTGGAGATAGCTAATTTTTTTTTTTTTTTTTTTTTTTTTTTTAGTCAATTTGTGGGTTTTTAAGCTAACCCTTCGGTTGTAATCACTACCTAAAAATTGAATTTTTTTAATTGAGAAGTAAACAGACATCCATTACATATCCTCTACTGAGTGCTCATAACCAGAATGACGATCCTTAGATTAATGAAACAAATAAAATTTGTTAATGATACCTTTGAAAACCGAGATCGGACATAAAGATCTATAGCGTCACATAAATTAATACAAATGTTGATGTCTTAAATTTAGACCCAGAGATTTGGTTAAATCGATCATAGCTACAGCAATGAAAGGAGATTAGAGACCTCGTTTGAAGTTTCCCGTTGCCGGTCAGGGATGAATAGAAGCCTCAACAGCAACTAAAGTCCTACTTTAGTTAATTAAACTGAAACCTTCCATCTGGTGTCGGCAATCAAAAGTAAATGTTATTCATACGTTTCAAATTAGTAAATAATATTTAATAATTTTCAATATACATTGGTTAATCAATACGATTATTAAATTATGGATTAAATTATTTCATAACTAAAAATCAGCACAGAAACAAACTATAGCTCGACCAAAAGAATATGGCAGCGGGAAAATAAGATCAGTCCACAATAGAGTCATCATTCCCCCTCAACGCATTCAATTGGCCCGACGAACTTCAAATTGCAAATGACATATTTGTTTTCATAAATTAATTATGATTCGTAAAAAAACGCCCAATTAATATACAAATTAGAGCAAGTAAAAACTTAGAAAACGGTTAGTTATACAGTTATAGTTATGTTATTGCAACTACACTTTATTTGGAGAGTGTCAGTTAACGATGTGGACCTATCCGTGGACGCCCTCGGTCTGCCGTATTCTTGTGGCCGTGCTTCTAAATTCAATAATAAAAATTTATTCGAATCTTAGAAAAAAACCTTATAGTTTTTTTTATATTAACAATTATTATAGCAAACTAATAAAGCAAATAAATAGCAAATTTATTATATCAATTGCTATATATATTATGGCAAAAAACTGCTGATGGTTGTTATTCCCAGAGCCCGGATTTTTATGCAGTTGAAATCCGCAGAATACGCAATAAAAATCCGTTCTATGCAGTAAATACACATAAAATATGCAGCAAAAAATCTCCTACAATCAAAACATTGTAGTAATAAGACAGCTAAAATATTCAGATATAGGTAATATTGTGCCCTCAAAAAGTTCTGAACTCATAAAGAAATTGAAGAAGGGATTAAAAATTAAACGAAAATGATTCATAATTTTGTTTTATTTTTTTCATATACCAGTATATGAAAATAATTGAAAAATAAGGTGACAAACAAGAAACTACAAATAAACTTGTAAAAATATATATTAATGGTTAAAAAATAATAAGAAACTCTTCTTAAAAACTAATATATAAAAATAATACAAACTTTCAATGAGTAACAAAAGAAAAACAGCAATAATTGTATTTAAAAAGAATAACTAATTGACAATATTAAAAAAATAACGGGCACACTTCAGATAAACCAATTTAATTTGAAAACTCCATTAAAAGCATACTTTTAATTCAATATGCGTTCATCCAGTTATTTTGTCACTCTGGGTAAGAAAATTGAAATTATATTGCATTTCAATTTTGGAGAGATTGCTTCATCTAAAAACGATCTTAATAAAATATAGAAAGAAATGTTCTGTTATCAGGACATATACAATTTAATTAGTAAAATTAAAATTGGGCATTTTCGGTGATGAACTTCTTTTGCACCGATGTATTTCCTCTTTTTAAAAAGAATATAAAGTACTAGATGATTGACTGAACATTCCAAAGGGAAGATGGATTGCGGAGAAATGTAAAAAAAAAAATCCAGATTCTAAAAAGTCGATTATTGAGGGTAGCGTTATCTTTGTATTGATGCAGTTTTTTCATTGAAAATGAATCTACGATCATAAGATGGACTTTCATCTTCTGTATCGCATTTTAATGTTTTTTTTTAAATGTTTTTTTTTTACTTAAATAAAATTATCAAAATATGTATTTATCATCAAATATGCAAAAATATGCAAAATAAAACTTGACTAATTGCTTCTAATTCCACGGAATAGTAAAGATATTTGATCGACTGTTTAAAAAAAGCATGCAAACAAAATATGAAACTGCATAAAAATTCGTGCTCTGGTTATTACCTACCCACATGGCTATACAAAACGATACATACAATCAAGCAAGACCTTTACCGTTAATTAAGTAGAAGATCACTGAATTAATTAATGTAATTACCTCAAGTATAGGTAGCTCATAACATAGTATGAATCTTATTTTATTTTTAAAAATATGTCACTGTCCGGACTCACAGTAGTATTATTGCTTTAAAAGAACTTTACTTGTAAGTTAATATTGTACCTGCATATATCTTTTACCTTACTTGGCTAATAAAATTAATTAAAGTACGAAACCATCAATTTTCGTATTGATTTGGACCATTGCATTCCTTTGATTTCTCTAGATCCTTAAGTAGGCACTTAAACGTAGAATAACCTTCGTAGTCCATTACCGTATTTCTTACTTCAGTCCTTTCTTCTTACGGTTTTCTCCAATATTTCATAACCAGTGGGTTCATTAAATACCAATTTTCCAGTTTTCCTCAAAACACTTTACATGATCTCACTTCTTGGGATTTTACCCTATTTTCCCGTCGTTACTCCTATTTTTTCTCGTTATTTCATTTCTCTAGAAATCAATCAGCCGGAATTGCTAAACAAATGGATGTGTGATATAACATACCCATTTGTTTTGCAATTTAATATCTGAAATAATTAAACAGGCGTTTAAACTTTTCCCAATGTTTTTCTCAATTATTTCAAATGAAACAAACACATCCATTATGATGTAATATAATGATTGTATTAGCACTATGTTACAGATTTACTGGTACTTAACTGGTACGTAACGATGTACTATTAATCAGCGAGGTTGGTAGAGCGGAATGCATGTAAAATGACCTCTGCCTACACTTCGCGTAATTTCACAATGAATGGTTAATATTTTCAGCTCTGATCGTTTTTCGGGTAGGATTTTTTATGAACACATATATAAAATTAAACTGCGGATCGGTATACTTTTGAAAAAAGTTCACAGCATTTTCGATATTACTTGAGCGCCTTTTCATTATAGTTTGAATTATAGTTTCTCTTGACTGCGGCGTCGCATCAAATATTCCTGGATTACAAACCATCCGTCAGAGTTGGGAAAAATATAACAGTAACTATAAATAAACACTACAACTAACTCAGTTGTAATTCTGTTGAACTCACAACTAAACCATTATTTGTTATTCGTCGGCAGACAACTAACTTTTATAATTAAAGTAGTTATCAGTTGAAATGGTTAGCTATTATTTTTAGCTATGAAATATTCGTCGTAATGGCAATTAAAACTATTGAATTTTATTCGTATTTGAGGAACAACAACTAACAACTTATTAAGAAATTCTTCTTTTTTTTTTTTCAAATACTTATAAGTTTTCGTTAGCTGCTTATAGGTTGTATATCAATTTGGGACACATTTCAGTGCCATTGGCGCATTAGTTCTATTTTAATCATTTTATTATTGAATAATAATTACTTTAATTGAAATAATGACTTTTGAAACAATATTGGAATTCTTATGATTTTCTTCGTTTATTAAATAATTGATATTTGGTGATGATCTCAACTAATTAAAATTTTTGAAAAAAAATGTTTATCTATTTTTAAATATTTATTTTGGAGGGAGTTTTTGTTGACCGTATATGTATATTTAAAGGGAGAAGTTGGTCGGGAGATGCGGTCAAAGAATTACACTATTATAGTAAACTTATATATTTTGTGTCGACGTTTCGGCCTAAGTTTTAGGCCATCTTCAGGGCAGAGAGGCGTGGAGTCGAGCGCCAACTTCTGCCTTTAAATATTTATTATTTTTTTTTTTTTTTGTTGGGGGAAATAGATGTGGTATTCATTGATTTGGTGTTCGTTCATTGGTTTTCCGAAGTTGCTAATGTCGAATTTACTTCGGAAATTTTGTTTAGGAACGAGTATTTCTAATTAATCATTAGTTTGAAAAATTCTTCGTTATAGGTATCATTAATTAAGTATTCAAGGACGCTATTACCAAATTCACCATCGGATTTTGATCGCGCTTGCGCATTACAATTTTCCGTTACTGTTGATATTTTTTTTTATGTAAGGATCGCATATTATTATTTGCTATTTTGAATTGAATTTTTAATTGAACATTCGCATTTTATATCGAATTATCATTACAGTTGACATTTTTGTTGTTGTAGATATCGTTTATTAATTTCACTAGGACAATATACGTTAAAAAATTTCAAATGCAACGGTAATTCGAAAGGTATATTCGGGAATAGTGTCCTTTAAAACATAATGAACGAGACCTGTCTCGAAGAATTTTGCAAGCTGATAATTAATTAGAAATGCTCGTTGCCGAACAAAATTTCTATAGTAAATTCAATATTAACCACTTCGTAAAGCTAATGAAGGATCGCCAAATCGATGAAATCCACTACCCTAAAAAAAAAAAACAAAAAAAAAACAAGTAAACAAATTGAATAAATATTTAAAAATAAAATTTAACTGGTTGAAATTAGTACTGAATTGCAATTATCCAATAAAGGAAAAAAAAATTTGAAAGAATATTCCGGAATTATTTCAACCATTTTAAGTCATTATTTTAATTAAAATGATCATTTTTCAATAATAAAATAGAATTAATTCATGTCTGGTTGGGTTACAATTGAAATAGAAAAGGTTATTATTAAAACAGAAAAGCTACAACTGAAACGGAAAAGGTGACAATTGATTTGAAAAATATTACAATTGAATGAATTGAAAATGCTATATATAGAATTTTTATTTGTGAATAAATTAGTACCAGTCCTAGTATGAGCGGACATCCGTTAGACTGGCTGTTAGTGTTTTAAAGGATGTTTGAATATCGGAATGAAATTTGGAGGGAGGGAGGGGAAGTCTCAAATGACCTGAAGTTAGTTTGAGGTGTATTGAAATTAAATTTTAATACGAACTCATAAATGACACGTTTTGATCTGATCTGCACCGAGAGCACAAATACAGTGCTCTAAAAATGCTCAAAAATGTACAAATTGAGCCTAAAACAGTTTTTACAAAATTCTCAGAAAAAAGATATTTTTTTTATGGAAACCTATTCAAGTAAACTTTGTAGAGAACTAAAATCACTTTGAAATGTTTGTGCTTTCATTCCAGAACGCTTAGTACAGTATTAGAGTGGAAATAATAAATAAGAGAACTGACAAGATTCTTACTTATTTTCGCTTCCATCTCCTCTGGTTGGTTCATATTCTCAATGAAAGAGAAACAGGCTATTCAACTCCGCTGTTCAAAGGCTAAGTCGTCTTAGACTTTTGAATAAACTAATTTAATAAATCGTGCCAATATAAAAACATCTCTTGTACGTATAATTAAAAATGATCAATTATCAAATTATTGACTAATTGACCGATTTTAAATGTTAAAAACAAAAAAATTATCTTTTTTAATAAATTTGTTTTAATAATTACAAAAAAAAAGAAGCTATTTAAATAGAAAAAGATAAGATAAGTCGGGGCAATTGCAAACTCGGGGTAAGTGGATATATTGGAATTTATTTCAATATATTTCGTTGGGAGAGCTGATTTCGATGGGAATTTGAAATAAATAGGAACTAAATAGTAAAATCTCGATTGATGGCAGCCCTCCCTACAAAATAAATGTGAAATAAATCTCCATGTATGCACTTGCCCTTGGTATGCATTTACCCCGACTTACTCTAATGCTGTTTGCATTGTTTTGTTGAATGGCCTTGGCGAATTCATTAATCATCAGTTCGTTATTGATTTTATTATTTTTTAAGAAAAACTTTCAATGAAAATAAACATTAAACGTTTTTTCTCAAAATTGTTGGTAAATGTATGCTTCTCTTTCTTTAAATTTAAATGATCTTTCTGAAGAAATACAGCCGGTCCAATAATAAAATGCTAACACGTTCAGCCTCAACGCGGTCTCGAGAACCACAAGCTAACTTGCGCATGGGACCAGCGCTGGTCCAGGGACCGCGCACTTTCTTATCTTCATTTTTTTACCTTCTTTAACCGCGTTTATGTTGTTATTTCTTTAGCGGCCCGTCACTAAAGAAATAACACCATTGGCCCCCATGAATAGCATAATATAATATAACAAAGCTTTATTATTTTTTTTTATATAATATTACATTACCTTGTTAATGTACGTCTATGTTGGCTTTCATTTGCTTGGTTATTTATTTTATGAACTTTTATTATCATTGTTTTACAATGTTATAGGTATACATATCAAAACAAAAAATGTATAATTTGGATATTCTAACAAATATATATATTATTTATAAGTTATTTCTTATTTATTAATTAACATTTGAAGGATAAAAAAATTATAAAGTTAGTTCAAACACGCGCACATATTATATTTTATAATTTAAACATTATTTATCTACGATATTTTTCGGCGAAATTTGTGGACACGATACATCCGTAATTAGGTTACATTAAGAGACCAGAAAAGGCTATTATTGGAAGGGAATCCCTTATTTTATCCGGCACAACAGACTTACCACCTTCATTTTATGGGCTACTTGCTATTTTATGTTCTACTGAATTCTAGAAGTAAAAATATTTACAACACTTAGTAATACTACTAAATCAGTTTTTATGTGTTTCCAATTAGTTTAAGTTATATTTTACGAATCGATAAAAAAGTCATTTTCCAGCGGACCGACGCTGTCCCAGTGACCGCAAAGCAAACAGTCAAAATTTATAAGTTAAAATAAATTCAAATTTTTAAAAAATATTTATAAGATATCTAAAAGTAATAATTATAAAATATATAAAAAACCGAATGGTCGCACAGAACAAATTTCAAAAATCTCATGGGGCTGAATGTATTAAATGTACGGACAAACAATTCGTTAGGATACAAGAATTATTTAGAAATATTAACTTGTTATTTCAGTGTATACCGATTAAGGGTATTCGAAAGGATTTAACCCCTTCGAATGGGTTAAATAAATAACGGATGCTACCGTAAAAAAATAAAACTGTAGGAGTCGGTGAAACTAGAAAACAAGTCAAACACAGGCTGTCAACGCTTTATTTATACTCCGCCTACAGTGTCTTTTGACTTTTTCCACTAGAAACATAAAAACATTTCAAGCTTTGTAAACCATTTTTAATTACTGTTTTTGTGCTGTGGTTAATTCAAGAACAATGGCTTTTGTCAGACGTAATCAACGGAATTTTAAACGATATTTCTGGAAAATTATAATGTGTGTTAACCACAAGGCCACCTTTTCACGGATGAAATCGGTAAAAAAGAGACAGATGAACTGCAGCACTGAATGGTTCCTTCTTCTAAGACAGTCCGCTGGAAAAGGTCTTTTTTTTATCGATTCGTTAAAATATAACAAATTAATTGGAAACACAAATGAACTGATTTAGCAGTATAACTAAGTGTTGTACACAGACAGAAGGGCCATCCACACGAATATACTTTCAAGAAATCGGCATGAGAGACCAAAAAAAAAAAAAGGCGTACATTCCGAAGCTCTGTCACTAGGAGATCGTCTCGGAATTAGAAGGAATAAAACAGTGCTCAGTATTGTACCTTTGGCCTGCGGTGACTTTTTATTAACGTCTGTGCTTCAGAGATGTGCGGTTCTTTTTAATAACAATAATAATAATTAATAAATTCATTCATTTTGAATTAAATGAATATACAAATCGACGAATTAATTAATTCCATGTAAATGCAGCCTTAATTGTAGGATGGGAGTGGCCCGAATTACTCCGATAAAATTAAAAAGGACAACGTATGGAAAGAAATTTATAATTTTATGTTTCATGATGAGAAAATAGGAGTATTCGGATTGAGAGAACAAAAATGATGCAGGTAAAATTGAATAGATTTTTTTTTCTTACAGTAAATTCTTATCAATAAATTAAATTCAACTCGAGGTAATAGACAAAATGCGTGCGCATTATTCCCATCATAATTTAATATATAATTTAAATTCTACATATTAGAATATTAAATATATAGATATATAATAATATGCATATTAATATTATATATACATAGACGTCGTTTTTTGAAAAAGGTTTAAGCACAAAAAAGTCGAAATTTAGGTTTTGTTTTTTTTTAATAATAAATTTTTCAATTTATTATAGGACTTAAGCACCACCTCTATCGATTCCTGCTAACGACATATCGAAATAAAAATTGGAAATGGTCTAAAAATCGAATATTGATGATGAAAGCTCCAAATATTACCGACTCGTAGTCGTCATTCCAGGCCAGCCTTAATCAGTGCCAGTAGCCTTAAAAATATAATGTAATTAAAAAAGGTTTACTCCATTAATAAAATTTCTTCTTTATACAATAAATAATAAAATTTAAAAAAACTTAAATTTAACTTTAAATTTAATTTAAAAACTTAACGTAACTTTGAGCACATGGTTTTCATTAATGGGATGAACCCAAAAATTTCTTATCGCATTTTTCTTTTTCTTAGTCAAAACAGAACGGCACTTAAAATTCATCCATATCGAAATTGTTGAGGTAAAGCAACATAACCAGTGGCGTTGCCAGGATTTCGTTTAGGGAAGGAGGAAAGGGATTCATCCAAGAATCTACTTAAAAGAAAACCATCCCAACCCGGTATGCAAGGGAGCACTCTCTAAATTTAATATTTTATATGCGTGGGGATATTGTTTATGAAATAACATTCAAATAGGTTTATACAATTTTTGTTTACATATAAGAATAAGTAAAAGTATTTTGTAATTCCGGGGGAGGATTCCCACGGATTCCCTCTGTGGTTACGCCACTGGACGTAACCCTCAGTTTTACAAAATTGGATTTTTGTATCATCCAACTTTGAAAGGTCTATGGATAAATCCCTCAAGCAATGTTGTCTTAGACTTATAGCATGTTATATGATAATGTGGATGAACACTAAAATAACTTTACAAGGCTGGATGACAACTGGTAGGTGTTTATTAAATCATGGGTAAACAAATGGTTAGGGAACAATGGTAAACAATGGTAAGTAAAAATCGCTGGAGACTATCTACCGGAGTTTTTTTGTATGGAATACGTATCTGTCAGACCGATTTCCCCGTCTGGCCCGGGCATTAGGCATTGGCGCGTGTAGTAATTTTTTGTTGATATTTCCTTTACTTTATTGTAAAAGAGTGTTCTATTTTTTGGTTGTTAATTGACGTGCGATTAAAAACAGATGGCAGGTGATCGCTCAAAATCACTTATGAATTCGTTCGTTCGTTCGTGTTATGTGGCATAAAACTGCTTTGGTCATCAATGCCATTTATAAATATATTTATTTTTCTATTATAACTTTTTTTTCATTTACTAATATTTTAAAATATTTATACACACAACACACCCACGCACACATGTTTATGCATATTGGAGACTTAAGGACTGATATATTGTTTTTATATGGGAGACTTTGAGGCGCTTTCATCTGAGCAGTACCGTAGAGATCATAGAAGTAGCTTGGCATTGTCCGGACCTGCACGAGTTGTAGCGGCATGAATTGATTTTTTTACATAAAAAAACAAAGAAATTACAAATGTACAATGAAATCAACTAAATTCCCAGTACAATTAACATATTCTCCTTTGAAAATGATACAGAAAAGAGGCAAATTCTACCGGATTATTCCAAAATCTTTGAAACATTAAAATACAAAAGAATAGTTGGGCATTCTTACTGACCAAATGATGATTCCTGACCACCAATTCGTTTTACGTACATTATATTCGACGAAAAATCAATTATACAGAGTTACTGACTACGCTGTTGGAGCACTAAAGTGAAGAGTACGGGCGACAGAAAAACTACAAACTGAAAGTTGATTTTAATTAATTAGAATGAAATAAAACATCACAGTTGTTGTTCATTTAGTTGGATTGAACGCCACATGTACCCCAAAGCAAGGCCAGAAAAAAAATCGGCTATATAAATAATGAAAGGCATAAAAAATATTTATTTATCTTTCGTGAGTCAGTCAAATCTATTTCTGATTGCCTCATATCAGATAATCTATACACTCATTGTCGAGGGCTGATAATTTTTAACAACGTCATTTCGTTTCATTTTTATCCACCAAGAGCCGTGTTCATTGCAGTTTATGGCAATTTTAAGACCCATAGACCTGGTCCTGCAGAGAGCATTTTAAATCGTAATAGCAGCAAGCCTAACAAGCTTTCAGATAAGCTTTTATTTCTTTTTGAACACAGCTTTTGTCCCGCCCCATAGAACCAGGATATTTAAATCTGCATTTAAATGGCTTTAAAGAACGAGCAGTTTAGGACTCGTAGAGATTTATGAAATGGTGTTCTTGAAACGAGTGTACCTTCATGTTTTTTTTTTCAGTACAGCTTAGCGTTTTCTTTATAATCAGTTGACATCCTCATGATGATATAGAAGGATCAATCTAATTAGGGATTGATAAATTATTTGCCACTTCTATAATTTTTTTTTATTGAAAACTAGTTCCGAATGTTATAAATTCATCTTCAGTTCTAAAAACACACAAAAATTCAAAAATAAGCAATTCAAAATATAGTTTGGTATTATTATACATATTAAACTAGATGTAATATAAATCAGTATTATTTCATAAAACATTTATGAATTATGAATTTAATTAAGACAAGAAATCAAATACATGTTGGTTTAAATGGATTATATTAAACAACTGTTTAATAATGATACGTTGATTAAGAGTAATTTAATTGGTAGTTCAATTTATTATATACATAAATCTTTTCAACCTGTAACATGAAAATTTGATCATGACTGGGGAAGGCCAGAGCAAATAGGGTACTTGCGATAAGGAAGTGAAAGAAGTAAAGTAAAGGACGGCGGTTTCGGTCGAGGATCAAAACGCTGACGGGAATTTGCACCATAAAATCAAACTTCTGGACCTCGAAGCCGCTTTGAGGATTTTCACGAGAAAATAGTAGAAGAAAAATATCTGGATTTTTTTTTTTTTTTAACCAGAGAGGATAAAGAAATACATCTATGGGCACACGGATAGAGAGTTGAAGCAAGGAACGATGCACTCAGAGTAACATATAGAAATTCAAGAGTCGGGCTGACAGGCCAAGGAGATAGCACGGAAGACGACAGCCAGAGAGATTTTTGTTTAAAACAACCAGAAAATGAGAAAGTCCAAGTACATAATATACATATGTATACTTTGCCATATAATTTTGTGTAAGCAAGGAAGTCAAAGATTAAATTATTTCCAAAGATTAATTAATATTCTCAATTCAATATATTCAGTAATATTAATCAGTTTTTTAAAAATAAAATGGAGTTTTATTTGTAAAGCTTCCTCAATAGAATATGGCCTTTTTAAAATTTGGAATAATATTTCATGGATTAACCCGTATACCACCATTTAGTATTGTAATTGTTAAACATGGTACAACTAGAAAAGAGTTTCAGTTTCTTATTAAATCCATTACTACTATATATGTTTACTTATTACTATTAGTTTAGTAAAAAAAACAAAAAAAAAAAAAAAAAACTATGCCCGACTGACCAATCACTTCTATACCCTTATGCATTTACTTTTCATGCATTTCAGTGCTCATTACAGGTGTGTGTTGGCCTGTTTTTCGGTGCTCACAGCAACTCTCTAGAAGTCTTGTTAGCCACAGCCACCCTGTAATAACACCGTCTAAGACACTTACAGCTGGGGGCTTCTTATCACGTCGGGGTCACCACTGTAAGAGTGTTAGGGTTAGGTTCATTAAGTCATTAGGTTCATTAAGGCACCTCTGGTACTGTGCACGAGACAATTCAAAGGCTTAAAGAAGCCATGAAAGACGTGGAGCCAGCAGAGTTAATAGGCGTCCCGAAGATCCATCTTTGTACACAAAGAGCTGAAAAATTGCACTCATGTGTTCCTGCGTGTGGAAGGAGTTAAGAAACCTCTACAACCACCATACACGGGCCCGCATCAGGTCATACGAAGAGACGAGAAGACCTATAGGATCCAGCTCCAAGACGGTGCACCGGTGACAGTCTCTATAGACAGGCTTAAACCTGCGTTTCTATTACAAGAGGATATTGATATGCCTGTCAAAACACTACCCCGTTCACCAGGATCAACAGACACTCCACCAACTGGACTCACTGAACCATCCGACAGTGCACCTTCCGGTTATGTCACCAGGTCAGGCCGCATCGTCAGACCAAATGTGCGCTTCTTAGACGCTGTTATTGGAGGGGAGTATTGTTAGCCACAGCCACCCTGTAATAACACCGTCTAAGACACTTACAGCTGGGGGCTTCTTATCACGTTGGTTATGTTAAGGTTATCTTTCTGTGTTTGATTGCCGGTGTAACGTGCTTGCTCAATTTTTATACATTTATTTTTGTGTAGCTAGTAGTGGTAGTTGCTGAGAGAAATAGTAGGATAGTCTGTTTATTTTTTTATTGTATAATTGTTAGTGAATTGGTTGCGCAACGGAAAAGAAGGTTTATTTACATTTTATTTTTTGTTTCTTTAGTATAGTTAATTTAGTCAATTTGTATAGCCAAATCAGAAGCATGCTTAATTTGTTTTTTTTTTAATTTATATTTGTTATGTGCTAATATATTATATTATATTTATTAAGTAGTTTTAGTTAAAAGATTTTAAATACATTGATTTTTCCTTTTGTAATTGGATTACTTAATGAACCTAACCCTAATACTCTTACAGTCTTATTAAGCTAGATACTAGTGTAGGATCAAGGAGGTATTTGACAATGTCAAAGTATATTTCTTATGGAAGAATGATGTACGTAACACAAATTATGACATGCCTACTCCTTCTTTTAGTCATTTAATTTTACTCAATATATCTATAGTGGATATAGAAGGTATATTATGTGAAATAACACATATCTCCTTCTTCCACAATCTTAGAAAAAGGGGGTATATTGTACACGGTATTATGTGGTATTGGAGAACTGGTTCACCAGTTCAAAGAACTAACAATGCTTAACTCCTGCAACGTTGAAAACTGCACATCGAAATTTTGTTCCCCTTACAACACTCTTTTATATTGTAGCAGTAAGAAATACTTTTTTTTTTAAGGGCTTTGATATAAAGAAACTAATTTTTTTTTAAGAGCCAAAATACTTCATACTTTTGCTTTGTCTTCTTAAATGGCCGAGTTATGAACGTATGAAATTTCTAATCGGCCGCAATTTTGAAACGAAAAGGTGGGTGGTAATGTGTAGTACCGAGGATCATTCTGGGAGGGTTTTGTGACTTCGGTGCCAAATCTAAAAAAAAATCGGGACAGAAGTATCGAAAAAATTCTGCGGACGGCGGAAAATCCAAATTAAAACAGTAACCTCAATACCTGATAGCATTAAGACTAAATATCTCAAAACACACTTGCATATTATTATATAATATTAATACGTATATAATTAAATTATTACAGGCCTCCTTAATTCACTCACCCCTTCAATTAGAAGTTTTTTTTTTGCCAGCAACTAATTAATAATATTCAAATATCTTCTGGTTTCATTTTTCTTCAAAAGTATAATTCTCAAAAATAAACATGAATTGTACTTAATTTTATTCCGCAAGGAAACCAAAATTAAAACATAAAAGCCAACTATTGTGGACTGAAAATGTTTTGTTTTTATACTGACCGAAACAGGATATAATTAGTATTATTATTATTATTTTTATCAAATAATTGAAAAAGTAAGATTTACTATGGTTTCATTTTACAATTTATTGGCAGTGAATCTATAGAATCTGTATTTTAGGTATCAAAATGAAAGACATACTCGTATAGTATTGTTTTCCTATAGTCGATCAATGCGGAATAAGGTAAAACCAACCAAATATATTCTCTTTCCGGCAATCACAATACAAATTAAAATTGAATAGTTCAGCAGTATTACAATGATTTAAAAAGGATTACAGTATTCCACTCATTTAAAAATAACTCGGTCCATCGTAATTATTAAAAAAATCACACAGATTCTATGTTTTTTTAAAGCCTCGCAGATAGACACATATAAAAAGACTTCAGATTTATTCCACTGTACACACTGGAAATTGTAGAACACGCCAATACACTGCCAAAGAACCAAAGATCGCTGCGGACATCCCTCAGATACGCAGAAGTGAACTGAAAACAATGAGGATGAAAGATCTGCTGTAATCTCATTAACAAGGCCAACATTAAAAAAAAAAAAATAAATAATACTCCTCTGAATATTGTTCTTTGTCACAAATGAATTGCCTCAATTTCGCTGACAACAACTCCAGTTCATCCTCTGGATCTCAATAATCGTATTAGGAAATGTAAATGAAAAAAGCTAGGGAATTTATTTTTTCAAAACTTTAAGTATCACGAAGTTTCAATAAAATATAGCTTAGTGTCTGAAAAATCGGAGTACAATAAATTTTAAACATAGATACAATTTCAATGGATTCCTAAAGGCCATTTCTCTCCTCAGCACTTAAGGTAATCATGAAGTGTAACCCAATTAATTTCACATCAACAAACATTAAAAGATACATCTACTTCTATTTTCCATTTAGTTTTATTTATAGTATTTTGTTATTTATCTATTCTTCCATAACTTACAGTCCAATGCATCAAGGCATGAATATTGAAAAATGAAGAAATCAAGTAGCAATGGATGGATTTAAAAAAAACAAAAAGGTTTTATTGAGTTCTTACATCAAGAAGTAAATTTTTTTCCCATTAAAAGCTTCCGATTTTCGATTTTTTTTTTAACTTTATTAAATGTCTATGAGGTAACATACATCTCCAACGTGGGTTTTTAAAAATTGTATCTCGGGAGCTATTTGATCTACTGAAGTCTATTTCCACACTTCAATTAGAGCTATTTAAATGGAACAGAAAATAGTTTATTGTGACTGACTTCATAGGAAGAATAATTCCTACGATATTTGCCAAAATAAAGTTACAAAATGGTGATTTTTCGTTTGTGTGTATTTTTGATAAACTTTATCTCGGAGACCATTTGAAGTCTTATCACCCAAATTAGAGATAGCTAAATGAACCATAAAGTAGTTTATAATGATTATATTCGCAGTTTGTATGATATTTGTCAAAATAAATATTAATAAAATTATGGTGATATCTGTTTTTTGGGGGAAATAATATTGTATTTCGAAAAATGCTATCTCGGTTACTAGTTAACGTAAAGAGCTCTATAAGGGTTCAATTTTTAGCAAATTTATTTTACTTTCAAGTTATAGAGCACTGAAGAAAAAGGGAGCGAAAATTTCAGGGGTTTTATAGAATTAAGTTTTGATTATTGAAATAGTTTAGTATCTACTTCACAAGGACATTTACTGTAACTGTTGTATATTAGGGTACAAATTGAATTATATTTTAAGCTAGAAAAAAAAAACCAAAAGCAAAAATTTTTAATTACGTTAACATTTTACTTCTTGGTATAAGAAATTCAATAATTTTTTTAAAATCCATCCGTTGTAAGTGGGTTAATAGGTATAAACCTAAAGGTATTGTACTTTTAATAACGTTTCTTCTTTATGAGTTGTTTAATGAAAATTCGCAGACTTTTCCAATGTATATTCCGAACTCTAAATAATGGGTGAGGACAAGTTTATTTATTTATTTCTTATTTAAAATCACCAAACCTTACTCCTATAAAACTTACGGAAGAGCCAAAAAGACTCACAAAAGTTGCAAATTTTCCAATAAAACATATTACGACTGGAACTTACACCTACCAACGGTCGACCAATGCATAACCCTGAATAAAAGATTTCATAAACATATTTGAACTAATAAATATTCTATAACAGGTATGAATTTAGAGTTGAAGTTAAGAAAAAAAGTAATTTAAAGATAGATTGAATAAATAAACAATTTTTAAAATAAAAAAGCTTTTTTATATTGAGCCAATCTTCTTGAAAGAAAAACAAAATTAATCTTTCAAACTTTTCTTGCAATCAAGAGTGTGTTCAAGCGAAATAAAGAGCTTAAAAACACGCTCAATGAACGGATTTTTTTTTCTTTTAAAATTAAATGAGTTGAATAAATAATTTGTATTGATTTCAGTGCATCTGTAATGCTTTGAAGATAAAAAAAAACATTCAGACTAGCTAATTGAACTAAAAACTTTGGGAGATATCACTCCATTACGGTTTATCTCATTATATTATTCTCTATGATACAACTCATACACCTCCCCCCGCTGATCACCGATTAATTATTTTTTATATGATACATTTATTAAAATTCACGGTACCCGTATTAATATAATTCATTTTTTATAAATGAAGTAATAAACTATCTAAGTAAATAAAATAGAAACATAAAATATCTGATGTGGATACCGCATGACGCATAATACGCCTATTGTACAATACTATAAATCGGGGACTCAAAAAGTGATCTTGAATTTGTTACTAGTATCCGTAGATAGCAGTATCTCAAAAAGGACTGGGCATCGCGACGTCCATCTGTTGGCACACACACACACACACACACAACGCATACATACGCCTTTGCTTCCGTGGATCTCATTCTGTAATTATACGTCGTTTTCTTTCGGTAGGTTACACATTCTCAAGAGATTTCTTCATGATCCGTGGCAACATTAGAACTGTCTATGTTACTAGATAAAGCATTGGAAATCGACGGTGTCGGCATTTTAAGCTGTAGAAAACGCTTAACTTATATCTTATTCTCTTGCTGCAGACTTGCTCAGCTCACTAATTGGGAAGAAAACAGGTATTTTACACTCAATTGTAACACTTAAAACAAGTATTAAAATTGTTAAATTAGAGTGGAAAAAAATCGCCTTTGTAACCTTTATCACCGAACAATGTGATCTCTGTATTAAAATTATAATATAATTGTTGAACGTGTTTATTATGGCCTTCAGGTAAGTTACCCATTTCGACTCACCAATTTAAAAAAAAATCTAGTATATTATTTAGATTTATATAAAAGTCTTATTTACCAAATTTGGAATGTTTTACATTATACTTTAATATAATTTTTGATGAAAATTTCTTATCACCTTCAAGTAAAGTACCGCTTCCGATCTGCCAATGTTAACCAAAATTTATTATATTATTTATATCAATATGATGAAAATCAATAATGACCTACAAGTAAAGTACTACTTCCGGTTTGCCAATTTTCACCAATATTTATTATGTTATTTATATTAGTATGTAAGTCTTAAATTCCAAATTTGAGAAGTTTTGCATTATATTTTAATATAATTTTTGATGAAAATCAATAAAGACCTTCAAGTAAAGTACCACTTCCGGTAATCATGTAGGGACAAAAAAGGAAGGTTCACAACTAGATTTTTTATCAATCGTAAATACAAACTTTTAATTTTCTAAGGCTAACCGTTTTTGAGTTATGCGGGATACGCACGTACTAACAGACGTCACGACAAAACAAGTCAAAATGGATTCAGGGATGGTCAAAACCAAAAATTGTCTCGATTACAATACTTCCTTTACTTCGTACAAGGATGTAAATATCATTTAGAATTATTCGAAAAAAAATCGATACGAAACCTGTTTACTATAATATTTTACGACCGATTTACTTGATTATTATTTATTTACCGATGACCTTGATTTTTTCTATATATTGATGTATATTTGTACACTGGCCTACATTAGTTCAGCAGATGAAATATTTCTCTGGTTAGCCCAGAGGAGAAAATATATTTTTCATTGCATGTTCATTTTGTATCGTGCTAATCTACTCTAATAATTAATTAATCTAAGCCATGAACAAAGCACTAAAAAATTATCTACTTATTGAAAAAAGAGGAATATACTAAAACGTGGGCATCGTTTAACCTACCCTAGTCAGTCTGAGTTAGGACGGGTTCAGTATGTAAGCCATGCAACCCATCAAGCTTTGATGGAAACCGCGGTGTTCAAGCCTTATCATTATCATAATTATTTAGGACTCGTGCTTAAAGGGATTAGTTAAGGGGTATATTGGTGGTATAAAGGTATACGCGCCCTCCAATTACAGGTGGAGCAATCTGGCCAGGCAGGATCCAATATCCACAGCCTGAGTTAGTGACTGTGGGTGGTAATTTCCTCGGCTCAATGGGTCCCTTGTTGGCAGTCTGCTCTACGATTGATACTCATCACCATCAATGAAAGCATATGGCACTTTTTAATTCCTGTGAAATATAAACCATTTCTAGAATTCTTCACATTAAATTTCTTCACACATCTATAGAACGAACACATTTTTAGAAAAAACTTAAAGTTTACATTTAAAAAAAAAATATACATTAGACTATCACTGATGTCGAATCTACGTAGTCATGGCAGTTATTTTGATTTTAACTTTAAACCTTAGGCATGGTTTCGGTTCACGGTGAACCTAAAAATACTTTCTGAAATTGCTTACCATTTTTCAAAAAATAATTTAGATTAGGAATCAAACCAAAGAGGACTTGTATTCTTCTGCTGTTTGCAAGTAATATTGAGTGGAAGCAAAATGCAAAATATTGAGTGCAAGCAAAATTTCAACCAACATTTATTATATTACTTATAATATATAAAATATTGTTACTTATAATATATAAACATATAATATATTGATATAAAAGTATAATTTACCAAATTTGAGATATTTTACATTATACTTTAATATAATGTTTGATGAAAATCAATAATGACCTCCAAGTACTACTTCCGGTTTGCCAATTTTCACCAATATTTATTATGTTTTTTATATTAGTATGTAAGTCTTAAATTCCAAATTTGAGAAGTTTTTCATGGTATTGTAATATTATTTTTGATGAAAATCAATAATGTCCTTCAAGTAAAGTACTACTTTCGCTATTCATGTAGTGACCAAAAAGGGAGGTTCACAACTAAATTTAACAGTAATCCCAAATACAAAGTGTTAACTTTCTACGGCGTACCATTTCTGAGTTATACGAGATACGTTCGAACGAATAAAACTACGAACGAACGAACGTACGTACAAACGTCAAGACGAAACTTGTCAAAATGGATTCCGGGATTGTCAAAATGGATATTTCCGTTGAAATCTGAAAACCGAAAATTTTCGCGATTACAATACTTCCTTTACTGCGTACAAGGAAGTAAAAATGGTCTATTAAAACACGAATGTCAGATTAGAGGAACATTTTTGGAACCAATTAATTATCAGCGAAACTACAGGTTCCAAAAGTACCTTGTTATAGAAAGATAATACTAGAAAATTGAAAAATATTGAATGCATAAATGAATACCTGATTCTCTTGACATTTTTTTAATCACTTTATGCAAAAATTCTACCTGAAAAAAATATTTCAGAATATACAAAAAAAAAAAAAAAAAAAATGACGTTGGAGAAAGCAATAAGGGACTCTCAGATAACAACTACAGGCATAGTATATAACAAATCGGTACAGATGTTGGCATATGCAGACGACATAGATATTTTGTGGAGATCTAGACAAGCGGTAGTTGAAGCTTTCCTTGCTCTAGAAGCTGCTGCGAGACGCCTGGGACTCATTATCAATGAAGCTAAAACCAGGTACATGATTTCATATCAAACTCTGAGATTGGCTGGTGCCAATATTTCTTTTGGGCCTTAAGGGCCGTTTAGACGGACCATATTTTCCGGAAATATTTCCAGCAATATAGCCCGGCAACATTACCGGCCATACATTGCCCGGCCATAAGTTTGGCAACACATAGTGTGTAGACGGTCCACATATACAGACATGACGATCTTCGTTTCTATTGGCTGAAGCGAGCGTTGCCATTCCGTTTCTGAGCACTATACTAGGTTATGCTGCCTGGACTGTTTGGTTTTCCCGTGTTTTAGAGATATTTCAGTTTAGAAATTTCATTGTGTTGTTTAAATACTAGATTTTGTTGTAGTAATAATAGGTTCCAGTTAAAAGTGACAGGATTGATGAAGTTTTAAAACCGTAAGTACATTATAATTTTTTGTTTAATTGTAGCAATTTTCCTTGTTATTCAATAGTGATCAAAGAAAAACATTGAAATGAAGTTGTAAACTAGATACCTAAACTAATTATACTTTTTGTAATTTGAGGCTACCCACTAACACAATTTTTATTTTAAGTCAGTGTTTTGCAATATATAAATAGGAATTCGGTGAATTTTTAGTTCTTGCTCCTATTGTTTTAATATGTGTATGGGTCATAATCATCAGCTATATTGAGAACTCAATTTACAAAATGTACAATTTTCATTATTACAGGAATAAATTATGACATCATTCTTACATATACAATATATAACCTAATCTTTTTTTTCCATTAATTGAAATCTTTAAACTTTTATAATTTATTTTAGATGGTTAGCTCTTCAGCGTTTGGTTGCACAAATTCGTTTCAAAAGGGTTTCATTGTAATATGCACTAAAAGAGGTAATATGGATTAATATGTATTAAAAGAGGTTCATTAACACGTATTGAAAAAGGTAATAAGGATTAATATGTATTAATAGAGGTTCATTGATATCGGAGATATAGGTTCACAGAGTCAATATGTAATTCAAATGTTAAGTATTTCAATTGTTTGGTATATTAATTATTGTTGTTATATAATACTAAATAATACTAACCTATTGTATGCTTTATTCAAATAATTTCAAAATAATGTGAGCGAATAATAATTCACTACTGAAATTATTTTGGTAGTATAAATAATATCAAAATAATCTTTTAAATAGCCATTTATATATATTTTTAAATATTTATTATTTTTTATTTATTTAGTGGGGGGAGGGTGGATTTCATCGATTTGGTGGCCGTTCATTGTATTTTCGAAATTGGTAATGTCAAATTTACTACCGAAATTTTGTTCGGCCTAGAGTATTTCTACTTAATTATTCAAAATTCTTCGGTATAGGGATCGTTTACTAGGTTTTCAAGGACACTTTTTCCGAATTCACTATAGGATTTCCGATCGCGCATGCGCATTTCGCTTTTCTGTTACTATTAAAGATTTCTATGATAAAGGGATCGTTTATTAGGTTATCGAGGGTTCTAATTCCATATTTTTAATTAGATTTTTAATTCGCATGCGTATTTTTCATTTCCGTTATTGTTGAATTGCTCTATGATATAGAGATCGTCTGTTACGTTTTCGAAGTTTCTTATCGAGCATGCGCATTTCGAATTACTATTGCAGTTGATATCTATTTGGTAAAGGTATCGTTTATGAAGTTTTCAATCATCATCTTTTCAAATTTACTATTGGATTTCAATCCCTTCTGCGCATTTTGATTTACTTTTGTTATTGAACTTTTCTTCGTTTATAAGGGCCGTTTATCAGATATTCAAAGGTTATGAATTAGTTTTTGGAATGGGATATTTTATCGAACATGCTCATTTCGGATAACCGTTACCATTAACCTTTTTCTATGTAAATTTATTGCTTATTAGGTTTTGTAGGACGATATACTCAAAAAACTAATATAACCAAATACAATTGTAATTTGAAATGTGCTCGATAAAAAATAAAATTTGAAAAAAAAAGAATCAGAACCAACGAAAACCTAATAAACAATCTATATATCATAGAAAACTATATAAGTAACGGAAATACGAAATGCGCACGCGCGATCCTAAATCCAATTCAAGAAATGGAATCAGAACCTTCGAAAACCTAATAAACGATACCTATATCATAAAAAACTCCAGTAACAGTTTATAGGTATCATAAAAAACAGTAACGGAAATGCAAAACGCGTATGCGCAATCCAAAATCCGACTGAAAAAAAGAAATCAGAAACCTCCATAACCTAATAAACGATCCCTTTATCATAGAAATCTTCAATAGAAAGGGAAAATCGAAATGCGCATGCGCGATCGGAAATCCGATGGTGTATTCGGAAATAGCGCCCTTGAAAACCTAGTAAACGATGCCAATACCGAAAAATTTGTAAAACTAATAATTAAGTAGAAATACTCGAGGCCGAACAAAATTTCGGTAGTAAATTTGACATTAACAATTTCGAAAACACAATGAACGATCTCCAAATCGATGAAATCCACTCTCCCCCCACTAAATAAATAAAAAATAATAAACATTTTAAAATATATATAAATGGCTATTTAAAAGATTATTTTGATATTATTTATACTACCAAAATAATTTCACTACTGAATTATTATTCGCTCACATTATTTTGAAATTATTTGAATAAAGCATACAATATGTTAGTATTATTTAGTATTGTATTACAACAATAATTAATAAACCAAACATTTGAATTACATATTGACTCTGTGAACCTCTATCTGTGATATCAATGAACCTTAATACATATTAGTATAGATATTAGTATACATACATATTTTAATACATATTAATCCATATTACCTCTTTTAGCACATATTACTATGAAACCCTATTGAAACGAATTTGTGCAATCAAACGCTGAAGAGCTAACCATCTATAATAAATTATAAAAGTTTAAAGATTTCAATTAATGGAAAAAAAAATATTAGGTTATATATTGTATATATAAGAATGATGTCATAATTTATTCCGGTAATAAAGAAAATTGTACCTTTTGTAAATTGAGTTCTCAATATAGCTGATGATTATGACCCATACACATATTAAAACAATAGGAGCAAGAACTAAAAATTCACCGAATTCCTAATTATATATTGCAATAGGCTGCCAGCCACAACTATTTTGGACTCCGGAACCATTTTTCTAGCAATCTTATTCGGCTTGTACTTTGTTATAGCTCAGAGACCTAGATTGCATCGAGAGATGAGGACCAACTCCTTCTTATATTTGAGCGGAAAGTGTTGCGCCAAATTTATGAAGTTGTTTTAGAAAACAATGAATGGAGGCGAAGAAGCAATCGAAAGCTGTACGATTTATATCAAGAGCAGGATATCTCATGTTTCATCAAGCTTGGAAGGCACAGATGGGCAGGACATCTCGCCAAAATGCTTGACGATTTATCACCGAGGAAGATCCTGAGTTGGTAGACCAAAGCTGTGGTGGGCAGATTGTGTGGCCAACGACGCAATCAATGATATTTGAACCTGCGAAACTGGATTGCAGTGGCACAGAATAGGACGCATGGCGGTTACTGTTGCAGGAAGACAGGGACCCTTCAAGGGTTGCAATGTTCTAAATAAGAAGAAATTCATAAAAGTCAATGAAAGGTTTGGATTAGTTCATTTACATTTTTTTTAAATTAATCGCGGGGAAATCATCAATTTAGTCAATCCATTATGATTTTGTGATTCTTATAGAGGAGTTCTTAAATTTGAAGATGTACCTGCAACCTCTCCTAAGACAGTACGACTGAATGATTCTTATTTTATTCTAACTATTGCCGACAACGCCAATTTTAATAGTAGAAAAATAAACGGAGAAGACACTTTTCATACCTTAGGACCGATCATACTTTTCATTCTAAAATCCAGAGTGCACATAGAAGACGATAACTCCGAATTCTTACTTTACCAATTGAAGATCAGCTGGGGCTCATATCTTTTAAGTATGTTAAGCAAATTCGGAATCCATACATACAATTAAATGCTTGAGCGATCTCTTTCCATGTGCACGGTCATAAATTTGGTATAATACAATACCATCTTGGCGAGGTTAATGGAAAAATGCTAACAAAAAAAAGAAGCGAAATTTCATATTCAACCATTAAAATTATTCCACTACCTTCCTAAACCTAGTCGCTAAAGAGATAAAAGCCATCTATAATTATATTATTAATTGAATTGACAAAACGATATAATCAAAAAAGAAATATTAGCGGAACTATAATAAATTCTTTTAGACTTTTTAGATCTTTTGCTCTTGGTAGATGATGATATTTTTGAAAACTGAAAGTTGAATGGCATTAGATCTTCTATCTACTACAAATACTATAACAACATGTTTACATCTAATGGGAGGCCCTTTATATATCAACAAGTGGCTTCTTCAGGAAGCCAAGTTATTGCAGAGCTGTCAGGTAATTCGCCAGCTCATACATCGTTTTCTTCTTATGGTTTGATAACAATGGAAAAGTGAATTATACTCGCCATAAAATCTGTTATCTGAAATGTGTAATCTATTGCTTGTAGTATGACTAAGGAGACATAAGTGGGGTAATGTAACTGAATATATCAATTATTATATGAACCTCAAATTAATAAGTCATGTAAAGGACGTGCATTCATCGAAATTGGGAAAAGGGGAAATTCTGACAAAAAAATTACCAAAGGTTCCCTTTAAGGAGCTCTTTAACAATAAATAACCTATAGCTCACATAAAAACAAAAGTAAATTTAAGATACTATAAGAATGTTGTATTAATTATAGTATTATTTAATATCATGTTAATGATTTAATATAATGCTGTTGAGTATAATGTTATTAATTTTATATAATGTTATTTAATTATATTAAATGAAGTACAAGAATTATATATTGAGACGTAGATCATTCATATATCTATTGATATTTTACGGTTTGACTAATATAAAAGTAATTTGTTAAGCAAAAAGATCAAAAGAACCTTTCAACCCTCTAGAGTGCTCTTCATATAGTCAAATTGACTTCGGGAACGTCCGCTTGATCATCACTCAAAGAGCAGGAAAAAATTAGAATGGGACGAAATGCTACAAAGGCAACAGCTACCTTCTATCTGTACGAATCTTCTCCATTCTCCCCCTCCCTCCATCCTACTCCCGAACCGTGATAAATTATAATTAAATATAAAAGCTTTTGATCTATTAAAAGTTGCATTATCAAGAACACTTCTATGTTAAAACCTTCTAACTTTATACTACAACGGATGCCTTTGTGCTAGTTCAAATATCTTTTAAGCATTTACTTTCATTACAATACTTTCACACTGCTCAGATATTGATTATATATATAGAATTAAAATACATAAAACTTTGTTTTTAAAGAATCAAAATGTTCCTTGGCGATAGTATTTCGGATTTTCTCAATGAACAAATTATAACTTTTAACGTTTTGTTGCTGCAGTTTGTCCATTTTATGTAAGAAATTACGATGAAACAATTATAATCAACTTATGAGTTATAAAAATATTTTATCGTTGCATTATCCTTGATGATAAAATATTCTCTTATCATTTATTTTTATTTAGTTTTCTCTTCTCTAAAGGGACATTAGTAACACATCATGTTAAATTTTGTTGCGATATTATAAAAAAAAAAATGAATATTTAGTTTACTGCACTCTCATTTTCCTTCAGGAATATGGTAAAGGTCCAATCTGGTATATATCAAATTTAACGGATTTATAATTAAATCATTCACGTAATAAATTATGATCAATGTAAATCTGTTCTCTAAATCACCCAGGTCAACAACCATTTATATTTGAATTACAATTGGGTTCGGAAATTGTTTAATAAAGTAAGTAATCTTAAATAATCTGAAAAGCGTAGAAGACCTTGGAAAATAAATCCAGTTTTAATATTTTATGAACAATAGATAATCCCTTTTAAAATAGATAATTTTGGATAAGAAACAATACGATGGCACCCAAGAATTAAATGATTTTAAAACAAAGTAAATCTGAATATTTGAGAATATTTTGAGCATCATTCCTTGCTATCCATCTGAATTTTATCTCATAATTGCCTCAAGTCGTCAAGTCATGTGGAAAATTAAAATGGTAAATGCACGGCAAAGGACAGTTCTACCTCTTCTTAATTTATTACTTTAAATATTGTTACAGTTTATTAATAATTTGTTAATTGGTGGCGAAATGATGTATAAGTCCAACTCTTATTTGGAGTCACATGGTTTATTTAGTACCGACATTAACTTAAGCTGCTTAGCGCCTCTAGACTCCTTTTCCTGTATCCTAAGCAGTTTAGAATTCTCCAATAATACTGTAACGTGGTTATATATATTTTGTAAGATCCTGGAAAAAGGGCCCTTCTCTTTTATTGTATAATGTCTTCAAAAAGGCCCCTCTTTATATGCTAATGCAATTAATACGTGATATCTTTTAAAAGAATACGTTGTTTTAATTAGATACTGTAAATCAATGTAATTCAAAAAATTATTAAAACAGCTGTAAGGCGAGCCAGCGCTAGGGAGAACCTCCTTGATCGAAGGCCGGTATAGAAATGGCCAGGGCTGTGGACCGCGGGAAGGTTGGCAGCGCCATCTAGGTCCCACCAGATGAATTAACTCACTGAAATTCAACATACCTGCTTTTTACTTCCTTGTACGAAGTAAAGGAAGCATCGTAATCGCGTAATAGTTTAATAGGCGTAAAAGGAAGTCATGTGTTGTCCACATCAGATATTTTTTATCAACAACTAATTTATATGTAATATAGTATCAGCATTTAATGTTTTTAAAATGTACTGTGATATATATTGTAGTTATAAAAATAAAAATAAGACTAAAAGGTGTGCAGATATGGCCAAGAAAATTATATATATGTTAGACTACTCAGAATAGAGATTGACGCAGCAGTCATGGCGCACTAGTACAAATAGAGCTCCCTTTTATTAATCACAGCACCTTGGGGTCGAGATAGAGTAAAATCCTGTCAGGCTGACCGCCAGTGTTCTCATTTCCTCTCTCTCTCTCTCTCTCTCTCTCGCTCTCTCTCTCTCTCTCTCTCTCTCTCTCTCTCTCTCTCGCTCTCTCGCTCTCTCGCCCTCACCTTGCACCTTCCTATACTTGCTTAGTTAGCGCCTTCAGCTGCCGAGGTCCATGCTTATCCCTTGGAACTAAACCGGCAGCCACCCGACTGGGTAAAGGCAGCGTTGCACTAGCAAGCTTACCCTTCCTTCCTGAGTGGTCGGGCTCGTACCCCGGTCCTCAGGCTTCCTCGGGTAGTCGGGTTCGTACTCTGGCTCTCGGTTTTCTTTCCTTCCTTCCTTCCTCGGGTAGTCGAGCTCGCACCCTGACTCTCGGGTTTTCTTTACTTGCTTAGTTAGCGCCTTTAACTGCCGAGGTCCATGCTTATCCCTTGGATCTAACCCCGGCAGCCACCCAATTGGGTAAGAGCAGCGTCGCACTGGCAAGCTATCCCCCTACCACCAGCCTATCTTTTAATCCCTCTCAATAAGTTCTTAACCCAGGAGAGCAGTAGGTAGACTGAGACAAGACCGAGAGTGATCCCTCTCACTAATAAGGTAACTTTGCGGTGTGTCCAGTATAGATGAAGCGAGAGAATCGACACACAACAAAAGGGCATAATAGTTAAAAATATCACAATTTAAATTACTGATTTGTAAAAGATTCAAGATTTGCAAAATAATAATGCACTAATTCCCATCCATAATCCTCCTATCGACTCCTTGTTCTGAAATGATTTACCGTTCAACCAACATTATAATTTTAGTGAAGGTGTTTAATTTTTTTGATAACATGTTTACCATCGTATCATTCTATCTTTTGATAATTTTAAATACAATTTCACATATGTTTGCATTGATTAGCTAACTATTTATTTGCATCTGAAAGTATATATAGTACGTTTATGATAGATTATTGAGACGAAACCAAGCAACCTTTTTAAGTAATGGATTGTAATGAAATTTAGTTTCAACACTTTCTTGTTAGTACAGACCCCACATTTCTCTCATTTTGGTCGTGTCAGTAAATTGAAAATAATTGATTTGATCACAAAAAAGGTATATAATAATAATTGATTAATTTATTTTCGGAGAATGCCTCATACAAGTAGAGTTGGCAATAATATATATATAATAGTTAAAATAAAAAAGCTGTAAATTATTGCACTAAGGTTTATTATTTTTAAATAGTTATATATAAAAAAATAAATTATTTGGATTGAATATTTATACATATTCTAAAGGCTTTGGTTTAATGATTCCAAAATATTTTATATTTTCCCTTTATCTTGATAAATGACCGAGATATAGGCGGTTATATCAAATAAATAATCAATTATTATTAAAGAAAAATGCACTCTTTTTAATTCCTATTATCTTGTTTTATTCTTTGGCAATGTTTCCGACGATCATTGTCCGTTTTCATGTCTTTTTATTCTCCCATCAACAAACACATTAAAAAATATCTGATGTGCACAACACACCACTTCCTTGTACGCCTGTTAAACTATAAATCGCTGGCTCAAAAAGTAATCCTGAATTTGGTTACTAGTTTCTGAAGATTGCAGAATCTCAAAAATGATACGCGACATCCATCTATTGACACACACATACACAAACATGTTTCTGGAGGTCTCATGTTAACTGAAATTTCCAAGAGATTTATTCGTATTCAGTGAACAACATTTAAACTGTCAATATCACTAGATAAAGCATTGGAAATTGACAATTTCGACATTTTAAGCGGAAAAAACCCATTCAAATTATTCTCCTGCTGCAGACTTGTTCATCTCACAAATAGGGTGGAAAACCAGTATTTTACAATCAATTTTAACACTTAAAACAATTAATAAAATTATTTAATTAGAGTGGGAAAAAAATTGCGTTTATAACCTTTATCACCGAAACATATGATCTCTGTAATAAATTTCAATATACCTTTTGATGCAAGTTTCTTATGACCATCAAGTAAAGTACCCCTTTCGGATCTTTAATTTAAGCCAAAATCTATTAAATTACTTATATTGATATAAGAGTCTAATTTACCAAATTTGAGATGTTTTATATTATATTTTAATATATTTTTTGATGAAAGTCTAATATGACCTTCAAGTAAAGTACAACTTCCGGTTCGCCAATGTTTACCAAAATTTATTATGTTGTTTATATTAATATGTGAGTCTTAAATACCAAATTTGAGAAGTTTTGCATAATATTTTAATATAAGTTTTGATGAAAATCAGTCATGACCTTCAAGTAAAGTACCACTTCCGGTAATCATGCAATGACCAAAAAGAGAGGTTCACAACTAGATTATATGATAATCCTGAATACGAAATTTTAATTTTCTACGGCTAACCGTTTTTGAGTTATGCGAGATACGTACGAACGTACGAACGTATGATCGTATGTACAGACGTCACGACAAAACAAGTCAAAATGGATTCAGGAATGGTCAAAATGGATATTTCCGTTGAAATCTGAAAACCGAAAATTTTCGCGATTACAATACTTCCTTTGCTTCTTACAAGGAAGTAAAAAAATTAGCTACATTTCTTATCCAACAGTTTGATTACTTTATATAATATGTGTTTTTTTATTATATTACAAGTCTATTACCGGAATTTAAAAAAAATTAAAGATATCCAATATAATGAGAAATATCCAACCATAAATAATGAATAAATCATACTTATTTATTATTCCTTTTCATTTTTGCCATAGTAAAAATATAGGGACCACTTGTCTATTTGCTTACACTTGTTTATTTCATTATGCGCTATTATTTAAATATTTCTGTAAATTTAATACCAAACTGTAATCTTATTAATTAGTTAAGTTCCACCAAATCAAAAAAATAAAGTATTAAAAATTAAACTTTCTTATTTTATTTCTTAAACATTCCTCTTATATATACATACTGTTTTTAAGTCTGATCTGCTTAGTCTGGTTTCTAATCATTGTTAATTTCTCTAAATTCTTACAATTATTTATTGTTCTACGAATATGTAAAAAGTTTACATGGGCATAAATGGTACCAGGCTTTCCTACACAAACCGATATTCGAAAAATACTAATTAAAAAAAATAATATTAATCTTAATGCGCACAATAATCAAAAGCACTTCATCGTATACCGGTTTACTTCCAAATCCTCAGTGCTTCTTGACCAATTCTCTCTGCCTAGTGATCAGCGATTCCAGGAATTAATACGGTCAGAACTGGTCCGACAGCAAAACAAGGTGGCTGAAAAATTCATAAATCCTATTAATTACTGAAATTACTGAATAATAAATTAGTTTATACTCTTCATCTCATACATTATTATTTACGCTGGGTAAAAGCCAGCAATATTATCCATGTGGTTTTGTGGGAAGTCTGACGGTTATGAAGTTCTTTCCAGAGAAATCTACACTTTATTCAATTAAATTATGCCGTATACTGGTACATAAAATGCCTGTCTAGCAAATAATATTAAATATAAATTGGAAAATTTTTTTTAGAACAGTACTTATTTTTTTTTCAAAGCTAAGGAAAATATTAAGATGATTTATTTTTTGCTCTATAAGTATAGTCTACAAAGCGTTGGCATTTTCATATATAAAAAGGGCTAAATTGAAAAGCAAAAGTTGATGTCAAAATGCACTGGAATGTGCATAGTGATGATAGGATTTATTCCAGATATATTGCCAACATAAGTATTGTATCCCTCATCCTAGAAGTGGAGGAGGAACCTAATAGCTTGTCCTGACTTACTAAATAACCTCACTTCCAGTTAGTTGCACGACTTTATGAAGTAGATGGCTGACTTAGAGAATAAACCTTTATAACGAGCCCTTTCCACTTAAAACAAATAGCCACTTATACATACAATGATGAAAACTTTGAAATACAAAAAACAAATTAATTAGGGTTGTTAATCTTCTTTTTGTTCTCAGAATGAACCTTTTAATTTTTATAATAATTTTATTAGAAGTATCCTACTTTTTGTAGACCCAGCTCATCTTCAGCTATCCGAAGTTTCTTATGAGCCTATCAAGGAATGGCTACATTTTATTTGCTAGGCATATTAAAAATTTACATGCCAGCCGTTTACCAAAAGAAAAACATAATGTATTTTTTTTCTTTTTCAAAACCTCCAATTCGAAAGTAGATTTGACTTAAATAAATTCTTGATCTGTAACTTTTTACTGCATCCCAGATACATCCTGAGCATTTGCTGTCTAATTCTTTTATTGTAATTGTTTTCAATTTTTTTTTACATCTTTTAACCAGGCTTAGGAGCTTGCCTCTATCCTGAAATGTTTTTTTAACCTATGTTACATGAAAATGTTACATCTACCATTTAACTATATTGAGCCAACATGCGGAGGCTATTGAATTCTGGGTTAGTTAATATTTTAACGATCATAATTTTTATCTTTCTTCCATTTATGAATTATTTTACCTGGGATAAATCCAGCAAGTCAAGTAGTTTTTCTATCTTTTCTTCACTAAAGAAAAGCTAATAATATCGGTTTTGGATGGGTTTTCTTGTATATTTAATAATTTTAATTCATTTTTCGTAATAGTCTTTTCAATTAACTTCAATGCTTTTGTAGAGTTCATGCTACAATTGTGTATAGAATAGCCTCGACATATGCCAGTACGTTACATAATTTTTACCAACTATTTCAGCTGAATATGGATTATTCTCATACAAGTGAGAATTTTCGTGGCCCATTATATTTATTTCAATTTGGTATATCTTAAGGCTCTGAGACATAAATGTCACTAAAGCAGGCTTCTTGCAAAAACTAGTCCACATTTTAAATTATACATACGTACACCAAAACATATTCCCGAAGTGATCCAGATTCATTCTCCTGAGATGTTCCAACCTCGAAGTCGGTTAACCATTCAAGTTCTGTAGCAGTCTACTTTATCAATTTTAATTTTTTTTTTTTTTTTTGTTACCTATGTTTTAAATGATTCACAGTTTCAGAAGAATTGTTAAATTCTTGGTAAAAAAAGAATGTAGAATTGAAAAACTAGTTTATAAACTGTACCACAGGTTAAAGTACATTCCATTGGCAAGTTTCGAATCTAGATTCCAACTTATCTACTTCAACGATTAAATAATGAAAAACACAGTCAGTTAGTTTGATCCCTCCCCTATCATCCAAACGTGTTTATTCACTCTCAGTATAACACCTAATCTTCCAGAAGGAGATGATCCACAAAAGTGTAATGTTAGGTTTAATGTCGTTCATTCCCATACTGTCTTTACGGGGAAAATCTTTTCTTAACTTTTTCACTCAATAATGAATGCTTGTATGGCACTGTTTAAATTTCCTAATTACAAACCCCTAGTAATATTTCTGTTTTAACAGTATTTGAAAAAATCTTAAAAGTTCATTACTCTATGTTAATGTGAATAAAAAATGACAAAGGAATGAAAAAAAGATGGGGGATGAAACTAAATTTGAAGGAATTTGGCTTACGATGAAGCGTGGATTCATTGTGATTGAAGGGAAAATTGTACAATGAAATATGCCAAGCATTTAATTTAGTGCTAATCGGCAATAATTCACTCTTCATACAGCTATAGTTAATTACAGGAAAAACCAATATGGAAGCCTTAATCAACAGTCTCTCTGTACTTTATCAGGACATCTTGATCATGATCCTACTGCTGTTTAGGCACATTAAATACATTTATTCGTCAACACCATTACTTAAGTTAATTGCTCAACTTCTTCTTCATTCAAGTAAGATCTATAAAATTATGTTCCCTGAGAAATGCAGTTGAAAAAATATATAAGTTGAAGCGACGATGATTTCTGCGACGATATTATAAGAAGAAATAAATTTAACTATGTAAAAACGTCATGGTACCTGAGGACTGCATCTCTCAAAAGAAACGAATTTCATGAGGAAATGAACACAAAGTCAACAGTGGAAAATAATTGTTTATGTCCTATTACAAAATCAACTAGTGAGTGTATTCAATAAAGGATTCTAGAGAGAGAATTCTATAATCAAACGGTCCTGCACGACAGTGTTGGGCAAAATGTAATTACAATTTCTTACCAATTACTGTTATTTGGAGTTTCATGAATAAAATTACAATAATTGGTTAGAAATTGTAATTGGAATTTTTCCCAACACTGCTGCCTGAGTACTAGTACAAGACATTCCAGTATAAATATTGGAGTTATTATTGATTTTATATAGATATATATTGGAGATATTATAATTGATAGGCTCCAGCTTGATGTTATTGGAATGTTATGATAAATGAAACTCCTCTCCATTTGTAAATGATTTTATCAACGATGCGTCCAATTAATATTTTTATTATATTTATTTAACTTAACACCATTGTTAAAGCACAGTTATATGAATAACCTGTACTACTAATGTGATTATTATGCAGACTAATTATAGTTTATCATTTTATTTATTAATTTAGAAATACTAACCATTCTATTTAGAGGAAAAACATCGTAAAATTCAGAAATATTAAAACTTCAAACATTCTAATTTTTAAAATTAAAAACAAAAGTTTATAAGTAATTTTTTTATAGAATAGTAATTTTATTTTATTCCTTTTGATATCAAATTTAAATCTTATAATTTTTAATTTTTGAATTTTAGAAAAGTTTGATTTTAAATTTTATAAAATTTAACTGAATAAAATATAATTAATTGATACATTAATTAAATTTAGTTTAATTAAAATACAATTTTTACTTATATTTAATTTTAAAGAAATTTAAGTAAGAAATTTATTTTTTATTACTTTATAAAATTTTATTTTTTTCAATTTAATATTTTAACTTGACCGGATTTTAAAATTGATGGGATTCTAAACATTTCAATTTTCATTTAGATAATATGTATATTATTTGATTTCTATTTATTTTATATTATTCTATATTATGTTATTTTTCAAAATTAAAACCTTTTAAAATCCTCTCAGATAAAAATATATGCAAAACGTTAATAATACATTCATTGCAAAACCTTAACCTGTCTTGAAGTCCTTTGAGTCCAAAAAAAGTAATTTTTTTTTTTTAATTTGAAAATGTGCTTGTAGAACTTTAAAAAAAATGGATTTGGTACTAAGCGGAAATACAGTAAGCGAGATTATAATTATATATTCTTCTTTGCAATTTTTTATATTTATTTTACACCTTTAAAGTCCCGCGGTTTTCTGATACAGACAGCCTTTGTCCAATTTATTTATTTATTTTTATTACTTACTGATCCTGAAGTTATTTATTTAAATAAATGCTATTCTTATTATATTTTGTACATATCTAAGAAATATCATACAGATTGTTATTTATAGACAAGCATGTACCCTTTGAGACCGTAATTAATTATCTAGGACCGCGAAGAGGCCCCGTCGAGGGCTTTCTAACAAAGTTACCTCCGGCAACGGACTGGAAATAAACCTGACAACAAAGGAACACAGACTTATATTTACTGGAAATTCGAGCCTGGAAAATATAGGCCACGGGGCTGGAGTAAAAAACAAGTGTCCGGAGCAAACCTTTGTTTGGATTAAATGTCGGCCTGCAACATTGTATCTATCCATATCCGCTAGGAGGCCCCATGCAATATTTCAAATAACAGTACTATCTTGTCTAACACGGTTCTCTCCTATTCGTTTTGGTGTATCATTGAATAGTATAGAGAGGTGGGAGTTTAGTCATTTCATTATGATTGAATTCGTTTTCGTATTGAAAAGAAAATTACCTAGTTATTGTAACTGCTGTCTGATATCATCGTCGTACCCATGGTAAACTTACGAATGTGAAAATCACTACTGTTCAGGAGAGAAAAAAAAGTGTTACATTCTTCTGTGTATTAGGGTCGATTTCGATTGTTTAAAATTTGTTTGTTGTTGTTGTATTTCTTTCATTTCGTAGTTTCATGTGTAATTATTGTTTTATCTTTATAATAATTGGCGCATTCTTTACTCCAGCATAGAAGCTTCAGGCTTTCTGACGTTTTTCGTAAAAATGCAACTGCGATTTCAGCACTTTTTAATGCCAAAACAGATGCGTTTATTTTACTACAGGCTGTATCAACCGAGGATACTATCGAAAAAAAATCGATTTTTTCACATTCGTAAGTTAAACATATTCACGTTTTGAGTAACTCGGCAATTCAAAGTTCCACTAAGCTCATTTTACACATAAAAAAAAATTAAAATACTTCTGTGCCTGGAAATGTCCCAAAGCAAATCTTTAGTACTATCCCTCCTTAATTACTATAATCATTATATGAGTAGCACAGCTATAGACATGGTCAGGTCCACTTTGCGGAATTTTCCAGGAGCACAGAAAATCCGTTTATTATAGAATAAAAGCACTATTATTGCTATTTTTTTTTATTTAAACAACCAATAAGGAATTAAAATTGAATTTGTAACAGATGGTGGGTTGTATATTATTTTAAAAGTCTATTAGTTATTTACAAAACAAAACTGAACTTGGCCGGATTTGTAACTGATTTGTCTACGTAGCAAAAACTGCAGACATGAAACAATGAAAGTGATCCCCTAAGGTTGGTTTTTAAAAAGATAATACAATTAATAAAACATTTTTAATTCACAAACTTTTTGGGTTTCATTTTTTAGCACACATATCTTTACTTATTGGGTATTTTAATGCAGGTAATAATTAAAATTTTTGTTAATTATTTCACCAAAAAAGTTCAAATATAACAGTGAACAAACATAGAACAGCCTTCTTTCTAATAATTTCTTAGAAAGTTCCTGTAATAATTGTTAATTTTAGTGGAGAAAGGTCTGATGATGAGGAAATATTTCCCCAAAACGTTAAAGGATTAAAGAAGTAGATTACAACTTGAAGTTATATTTTGCCCTCTAAATATTATAAAACGGCAAAAACTCAACCAGAGACATATATTAATTACTAAAAACTATTGGATAAAGATTACAAAACACAAATCACATAATCTTGGAGTGTGTATGTGATTGGATGTCTTGGAGTGATGTACTGTCTCTGTTTGATGCGCCTTTCTGGATGGTTGATGCGAGATGTGCTGTATTTGATCTTCATAGATTTGATTTTTGGTGTATGTCTTGATGATGCCTGAATTGGCGAAACGTTGACTTGTTGGTTGGTTGCCAGTATTTTAGAGACTTTAGGCTTTGTGTTTTGGAATCTTCCAATTTTTTTTAATAATAGTAAACATTCAACGAAAGCTGTAGTAAAGGCCTTTTTTTTTTTGTAATGAAGTCGCGTATCCAAATGCTTTTTAAGAAGTTTCTAACCGTTTTGGTAACGAAAGAGCTTTATTATTGTATAAGGGACGAAACCACACGAGGGAAACAATCTTTAACTCATTTTGTGAAAAAATGGGCCTGGCCCTATTTGTAACTGGGCTGCTCATATATTCCTAAATAAATATGTATACCCAATACAAAAAAACATAGAATATTATTTAATAATGTATGATATTCCTCATATATATGCAATCGCGTATATAACCGTGTGCATAATAAGAACACTAACAGAGACACAAAGTGAGCGACCAACAACAATAGAACTGTCGGACATGGCTTTATATGTGAGAGGCTGACATGCGGGGGAATTTTCACTCGTATATCGTGTCTAGTTTATTATCTTAGTCACCATTTCATCTATCACCGGTCCTTTATTATAAAATAAAATAAAAAATGAATGCCCTTCTGGAAGACATTAATATTCCACTTTCGTCTTGTGTATATATTCAAAATGTGTATTATTTTGTTTATTTCATTTTCAGTTAAGACATGAAGAATTTAAAAAAAAATAAAACTCGCTCCATGAACTATGAAATGCACCACACTGGTACATTTTTATATCGGTTAATTCATATTTACTTCTAAAACATCGTGCATGTTTAGTGTTTATGGAAAATTTAAAAAGATTAATTTAAAAGATAGAATTAATTTGCATGCAGTAACAGTGCAAAAACGTTTAATCTGTTCGATAACATACTCTTATTATATTATTATCTGAAAGTATGATTTCAATCAATATCAATCTAATAATTATTATAAAGCTCCACGTTTATTTCTCCATATAGCAAAAAAAATAATAAAAAAAAACGTAATGTGTGCGATTAATAATTTTATTTCATATAATTTCAGATATGGTTAATGTAATAAAATATCTGATTAATTTAACAGCTCGTTATAAGTGTTATCTTAAATATGGCAGCAGGCAAGTGAACATTAAAGATGTGAAATAAAGCTTATTTAATGCATATACATAGTTATGAAAAATCCAAATGATCACATCATCTCATATTTATATGAGATCATATTTATTACCGCCAGGTCAACGCCTATATCGAGAATTAAAAAAAAAAAAAAAGAAGTAAGTAAATATATAAGAATGATAAATATATATATATATATATATATATATATATATATATATATATATATATATATATATATATATATATATATATATATATATATATATACACACACAAGGATAACAAATAGATTCAGATAAATAACAAAACAGATACATAGATAAACAAATAAGATATAATATATCATAAAAAACTATATTTTATTTATCATGTCATTTGCCTTTAGAAAGTTTAATACACATTTTATCTTAGTTTCATCGTTACCTATACTGGTTGCGATATCGGGTGTAAGTCCTGACCTGGCTAGAGCCGAAATATAAAATGGGCATTCCTGGAAAAAAATGACTGACTTTGACAGTGTTGGCATTTCGGTGGCGGTTGCTTGCTAATAAGATAGCAATGGCTCAAATTGGTGTATCCTATTCTCAGTCTGGTTATTGCTCTCTCTTCTCTACGATTAGAACGATTTGACGTGGTCCATGGCTTGACTGATGTTTTAAAGGCCTTCAGGTTACTTGGTGGACTCTCATTCCACATGGACTGCCACACATCAGTAATTTCCCTTTTGAGGGGAAGACTGATTTTTGGGTTTATTTTATTATTATTTTTTTTTTCTGTTGGCACTGTAGACAGTGGAGATCGTTGGCCGCGCGATGTGGTATTCATATATAGGAGACAACACCGCGATTCTCAATTTAGGTACACAGAGTCATCACTCCTACGCTCGGCCTTTTTGTAAGATGCCTCCAAGCAGGCTGATGGGCCTCTCATACATGCCAGCATCGGCATGAATTTAATTTAATTAAATTAAATAAGTAAATTAAATTCATGCCGATGCCGGGATTCGAACTCACAAACCCAAAGGTTGTGAGTTCGAATCCCGGAATCCGCTCGGTTAACCCGCTCGACCACCCCGACCCGTTCTTTGGGTTTAATTTAAAATAAAGTATAATATTAAAAATATAATATTGATGATAATTTCATATTTCCGACTTTTTATAATATATTTTAACAGTAGAGGGGAAATGGGCGAGCTGGGCCACCGATAGGAGCAGCCAATCAGAAGCCAGCATTTGGTCACGTGACCTATGGCGGGAAATTTGAATTTGAATTTTTGCCTCGACCTAACCTTAACTGCCATATGGTCTCGTCTCGACCCTACCTTAACCACCACGTGGTCTTACCTCGACCTAACCTTAACTATTAGGCCACGCCCCTTTTTAGTCACTTGACCCTTATGCCACGCCCCTTTTTAGTCACGTGATCCAGTCACGTGACCCTCAGCGCATCCTGGTCTACGCTCCGCCCGCATATTTTAATCACGTGATCTAGTCACGTGACCCGCGGAACCTCCTGGTCTTATGCTCCGCCCGCATATTTTAGTCACGTGATCCAGTCACGTGACCCTTTGAACCCTCCGGTAAATGCTCCGCCCTGATTACCCCCACCCTAAGCCGCCATTTTGTTTACAATGACATGGTCAGCATCCACGCTTAACCACCAGGTTTACACCCTCCACCCATTGAAGGGTCAGGTACCCACCTTATAGAGCATGAGTGTACCCGGTCGCCATTTTGTTTTTCTACCGTTTGAGAGACTTAAGGTTTTGTCGAAGGGTCAGGTACCCATCTTATAAAGCATGAGTTTACCCGGCCGCCATTTTGTTTTTCTTACGCCGCCATTTTGGTTTTCTACAGTTTGAGAGACTTGAGGTTTTGTTGAAGGGTTAGGTACCCACCTTATAGAGCATGAGTGTGCCCGACCTCCATTTTGTTTTTCTTACACCGCCATTTTTTTTTTCTTACATCGCCATTTTGTTTTTCTACCGTTTGAGAGACTTAAGATTTTGTTGAAGGGTTAGGTACCCACGTTATAGAGCATGAGTGTAACCGGCCGCCATTTGTTTTCTCTACTGTTTGAGAGACTTAAGGTTTTGTTAAAGGGTCAGTTACTCACTTTATTGTCTGTAACCTCCCCACGGTTATATAATCATAACCTATACGATGAAGGGTCAGGTATCCACTTTATAGTATGTAACCTCCCCTACGGTTATTTAATCATAACCTATATGATGAAGGGTTAGGTACCCTCTTCATACTGTGTAACCTTCTCAAAGGTTACATAACCTTTACATTGTTTTCGTGTTTGTGCAACCTTCTCAATGTTTACGTAATCTTTACAATATTTAACTTTACCAACATTTAAACAGGTTGGATCATGTATAGACAAGTTGGATGATGTCTAGGTGAAATACAAATATGGACTTTGAACTGTTTATCTCTAAAACAAAAATAAATAGTAGGGCTTCTTAATCCTATAACAACTGTTGGACTTTGAACTGTTTATCTCTAACATATAAATAATAGTAGAGTTCCTAAATCCTATAACTGCTTTTGGACTTTGTACTCTTAATCTCCAACCATTCTTATCTCGCTGAAACATAAACAAAACAACTTTTCAATGTACTACGTATTTTTAATAGTTGATAGTATAAATAATAGTCTTAAAAGGATTAACTTGTCAATGTTCTACGTATTTTTATTCTCCGATAGTTAAATAATTGTCTTAAAAGGATTAACTTTTAATCCATTAAGTTCCTATCGAACTTTTAATCTCTAAAATATATTAACAAATCGAAACGATGGTATCACGCTGGCCAAAGAGATTGCACCTTTTCATAGCTTTGAAATATTTTCAAAGTACACGAGTCGGTATTAATAACTGCGAACATGTCGCAGTAAATTTTAATTAATGAATATTAATTAATACTGTTTCTTAATCCCTTAAGAGCTTTTGGACTTTGAGCTGTTAATACCAAAACATAAAGAATGATTTAGGACTTCCGCTAAAAAGTAAACAAATTTAGCTTTCGCAATAATGCTCTATCTCTTAATCCTTCCTTTAAAAGTAAACAATGGACTTTGAACTGTTAATCCTCTATCATTACTCATCTCGCTGAAACATAAACAAAACAACTTTTTAATCTTATGTGTATTTTTATTTTCTCATAGTATAAACTATTAAAACGCCGTAAAAGAATTAAATATTAAATCCTTAAAGTTTTTTTATCATTTACAAACAATGATAAAGAGCCTTTTAATCATTTCATAATATCTGGATAGATGACGTCATTATTATTAGCTAAAGTTTTGTACCTTTTTCAGTTCTCAATGTTTACATTTTATGCAATTTTTCCAAATTTTTACCTTTACCTATCTATTTCTTTTTTAAATTTTCTATAACCTCCTCAATGTTTATACATTTTCTGTCCGCTAGGGCGCAGCACCTTACTCCAGTAGGGGATTTTCCTGGCTAGTTTACATAATGTTCTCAATGTCTATGATTTATGCAACCTTCCCAATGTTTACATTTACCTATCTATTTGTTTACGTTTTCTATAACCTTCCCAATATTTAAATTTTATGTAAATATAGTCTTCTCAACTGATTTTTTGCCTTTCCTAAATTGTTTTTCCCCTTTTCTGAACTTGATTTAATTATAATTAACTACCCTGGTTCCTAATTGCACTCGTATCAGACCTTGCGATATCATCGGCTCCTTTCGGCTACTCTCGGATACCCTCGGAGCAGAGCGGCCGGGCCCCGATCATTGTCCTCGGTGACGCTCGTTCGTCCTCGTTTTTCCTCGGGCCCCCACCTCGATCTCCCTAATCTGCCTTAGGATGCTCCCGATTCGAGAATAAACGAACTCCTCCGGCCTCATATGATCATCCAGAATCACTAGGAAAAATTTGAAAAAATCTCCTCTTCTCACCTGGACTTCTTCTCCTACGGTTCCAACCATTCATTTTACTCAGCACGTAGAGGTCTCTCGTCTGCGTACCCCTTGATCAACTATAAATATTTACATTTTTCATAACTTGAAGTCCCATAATTTTAGTGGTTTTTAGTAATTTTAGAGGTTTTTATTGATTTTAGTCATTTCTTATCAGCTTCTAATGGCAAAATACACTCCGGCAATAATATTATGCTTAATGTTTAACCGAATCCATCATTTTCTTTCAATTCATTGATAATATTTTTTGAGTAGGTCTTTTACTGCTTTACTCGTCTTTTACCTCTAATTATTAACATAGCTTTATATTTTTTAGTATATTTTAACCAATTTTAGATATTATTTTTTGTTTTTATAATTGATTTTACATGTTACTTTATTGATTTTAGTCAATTTTAATGATTTTAGAAATAAAATAAAACGTTTTATTAGCAAATATTTGTATATAAATCTGTTTTGAGATGATTTATTATCTAGAGTTGATATTATTTGAGAATGTTGATGTAAGATGTGCTATATTTGGTCCCCATTTGTATGATATTATATTGTTGTTTTTTTTCAATCCTAATGATGCCCGAATTAGCGAAACGTTGACTGATCAGATATTTACTGCTGTTTAAGAGACTCAAAACTTTATTCAGGATTCTTCCAGAAATATACTGATAATTTAGAAATATTCATATTAACCCTTCTCCATACTCGCTTCATAATTCAAATTATTTGATTTCTTTCATGAAATAATAACTATTTATTAGATATTTCTATATCGTCTCCGGGTCAAAATGTCTTGTTTTGTGCAGGTGACTGTCAATATTAGAATGTTTAGCATGATCGGATTATAGATAATACTAAAATTAACTCATATGAGCACAATCGTGGTAGTTATAGCACAATTATGACCACACTTTTTCCCAAAAATACCATAAGTTCGCCTATGAGGCACCACTATCAGTACTTGTTTCCTCATCGAAGTTTGTTTATCGATTAATCAACAATCAGTTCAATCAATTTTGACGAGTCCATCTTGCTTTTGCACACTAACTTTCTGTTGGACAGAACATTTATGGACTTCACCAGGATGAGAACCATTGTTAAGAGGTGTTTCATAGCACCCTAGGATTTTAAAATGAGTAGCCGATAGAGGGAAAATGAGGTAGTTCGAGCACAATGCTGATCACACTTTCTACGAAGAATAGCATCAGGTCTCGTCTATGAGACATTTTTTCCCAGTTACTTTCACCTTGCCGAGGTGTGTTTATTGGTAAACACAGCAATCACATACTAGATTTTATTTGTTTTTATTAGATTGATATTTATTTTTTTATTAAGAGGCGGAAGCTGGACCTCATTAAGACTCCAATATCTTTTGGTAATCAACTCCAATCAATCCAAAATGTTAAATATTTCCTCGAAAAAACATCAATTTAACGGAAGCCATTAGATCCGTCCTCATTTCATAATTCAAATTGTTTGATATCTTTCATGAAATGATAACTATTTATTAGATATTTCTATATCGTCTCCGGATCAAAATGTCTTGTTTTGTGTGGGTGACTGTAAATATTAGAATGTTTACCATCATCAAATAACAGATAATATTAACAGTGACTAATATGAACAAAATCGTGGTAGTTAGATTCTGATCACAGTTTCCTCCAAAAATACCATAAGTTCGTCTGTGAGGCACCTCTACTAGTACCTGTTCCATCATCGAAGTTTGTTTATCAATAAATCAACAATCAGTTTAATCAATTTTAACCACTCCATCTTGCTTTAAGGCTCCAATATCTTTTGGTAATCGACTCGAATAAAATCATAATATTAAATATTACCCCGAAAAGACAGAAATTTAACAAAGGCATTAGTCACTTTCTGAAAAGTTATACGAGCTGCGGACATTACATGTGACTATAATCCAAGAGTCATGCCCTGGATAAATTCTACTATCATAATATTAATCATGGATGGATGACCTTAGTAGTTGAGCTCCTCTAAATACTACACTCGTAATACGAATATAAAATTTTTAATCCAATTTATCACTTTTGCAGGGGAAGTACTGCAGTATATCGATGATTATTAAAACTATCAACACAACTGCATGCGAATCTGCTGACCTCTATTGTCTGTTTTAAGAGCTATTATTCAGCTTTCATGTCACACGAGGGGGTGTAGATTGGTATGTTCAAGGTATGGCTTGAGGTAGTGATGGAGGGTAACGGAAGATCAGGAATGTGGTATAGGATGATTTAGGGATGGTCAGATTCAGAGATGGTTTGAGATGGTTAAGAGTGGTTTTGGGGTGGTCAGACATGGTTGGAGATGGTTTAAAATAATCTCCAACCATGTCTGACCACCCCAAACCACTCTTAACCATCTCAAACCATCTCTGACCTTCCCTAAATCATCCTTTGATTGAACTGATTGTTGATTTATTGATAAACAAACTTCGATGATGGAACAGGTACTAGAAGAGGTGCCTCACAGACGAACTTATGGTATTTTTGGAGGAAACTGTGATCAGAATCTAACTACCACGATTTTGTTCATATTAGTCACTGTTAATATTATCTGTTATTTGATGATGGTAAACATTCTAATATTTACAGTCACCCACACAAAACAAGACATTTTGATCCGGAGACGATATAGAAATATCTAATAAATAGTTATCATTTCATGAAAGATATCAAACAATTTGAATTATGAAATGAGGACGGATCTAATGGCTTCCGTTAAATTGATGTTTTTTCGAGGAAATATTTAACATTTTGGATTGATTGGAGTTGATTACCAAAAGATATTGGAGTCTTAATGAGGTCCAGCTTCCGCCTCTTAATAAAAAAATAAATATCAATCTAATAAAAACAAATAAAATCTAGTATGTGATTGCTGTGTTTACCAATAAACACACCTCGGCAAGGTGAAAGTAACTGGGAAAAAATGTCTCATAGACGAGACCTGATGCTATTCTTCGTAGAAAGTGTGATCAGCATTGTGCTCGAACTACCTCATTTTCCCTCTATCGGCTACTCATTTTAAAATCCTAGGGTGCTATGAAACACCTCTTAACAATGGTTCTCATCCTGGTGAAGTCCATAAATGTTCTGTCCAACAGAAAGTTAGTGTGCAAAAGCAAGATGGACTCGTCAAAATTGATTGAACTGATTGTTGATTAATCGATAAACAAACTTCGATGAGGAAACAAGTACTGATAGTGGTGCCTCATAGGCGAACTTATGGTATTTTTGGGAAAAAGTGTGGTCATAATTGTGCTATAACTACCACGATTGTGCTCATATGAGTTAATTTTAGTATTATCTATAATCCGATCATGCTAAACATTCTAATATTGACAGTCACCTGCACAAAACAAGACATTTTGACCCGGAGACGATATAGAAATATCTAATAAATAGTTATTATTTCATGAAAGAAATCAAATAATTTGAATTATGAAGCGAGTATGGAGAAGGGTTAATATGAATATTTCTAAATTATCAGTATATTTCTGGAAGAATCCTGAATAAAGTTTTGAGTCTCTTAAACAGCAGTAAATATCTGATCAGTCAACGTTTCGCTAATTCGGGCATCATTAGGATTGAAAAAAAACAACAATATAATATCATACAAATGGGGACCAAATATAGCACATCTTACATCAACATTCTCAAATAATATCAACTCTAGATAATAAATCATCTCAAAACAGATTTATATACAAATATTTGCTAATAAAACGTTTTATTTTATTTCTAAAATCATTAAAATTGACTAAAATCAATAAAGTAACATGTAAAATCAATTATAAAAACAAAAAATAATATCTAAAATTGGTTAAAATATACTAAAAAATATAAAGCTATGTTAATAATTAGAGGTAAAAGACGAGTAAAGCAGTAAAAGACCTACTCAAAAAATATTATCAATGAATTGAAAGAAAATGATGGATTCGGTTAAACATTAAGCATAATATTATTGCCGGAGTGTATTTTGCCATTAGAAGCTGATAAGAAATGACTAAAATCAATAAAAACCTCTAAAATTACTAAAAACCACTAAAATTATGGGACTTCAAGTTATGAAAAATGTAAATATTTATAGTTGATCAAGGGGTACGCAGACGAGAGACCTCTACGTGCTGAGTAAAATGAATGGTTGGAACCGTAGGAGAAGAAGTCCAGGTGAGAAGAGGAGATTTTTTCAAATTTTTCCTAGTGATTCTGGATGATCATATGAGGCCGGAGGAGTTCGTTTATTCTCGAATCGGGAGCATCCTAAGGCAGATTAGGGAGATCGAGGTGGGGGCCCGAGGAAAAACGAGGACGAACGAGCGTCACCGAGGACAATGATCGGGGCCCGGCCGCTCTGCTCCGAGGGTATCCGAGAGTAGCCGAAAGGAGCCGATGATATCGCAAGGTCTGATACGAGTGCAATTAGGAACCAGGGTAGTTAATTATAATTAAATCAAGTTCAGAAAAGGGGAAAAACAATTTAGGAAAGGCAAAAAATCAGTTGAGAAGACTATATTTACATAAAATTTAAATATTGGGAAGGTTATAGAAAACGTAAACAAATAGATAGGTAAATGTAAACATTGGGAAGGTTGCATAAATCATAGACATTGAGAACATTATGTAAACTAGCCAGGAAAATCCCCTACTGGAGTAAGGTGCTGCGCCCTAGCGGACAGAAAATGTATAAACATTGAGGAGGTTATAGAAAATTTAAAAAAGAAATAGATAGGTAAAGGTAAAAATTTGGAAAAATTGCATAAAATGTAAACATTGAGAACTGAAAAAGGTACAAAACTTTAGCTAATAATAATGACGTCATCTATCCAGATATTATGAAATGATTAAAAGGCTCTTTATCATTGTTTGTAAATGATAAAAAAACTTTAAGGATTTAATATTTAATTCTTTTACGGCGTTTTAATAGTTTATACTATGAGAAAATAAAAATACACATAAGATTAAAAAGTTGTTTTGTTTATGTTTCAGCGAGATGAGTAATGATAGAGGATTAACAGTTCAAAGTCCATTGTTTACTTTTAAAGGAAGGATTAAGAGATAGAGCATTATTGCGAAAGCTAAATTTGTTTACTTTTTAGCGGAAGTCCTAAATCATTCTTTATGTTTTGGTATTAACAGCTCAAAGTCCAAAAGCTCTTAAGGGATTAAGAAACAGTATTAATTAATATTCATTAATTAAAATTTACTGCGACATGTTCGCAGTTATTAATACCGACTCGTGTACTTTGAAAATATTTCAAAGCTATGAAAAGGTGCAATCTCTTTGGCCAGCGTGATACCATCGTTTCGATTTGTTAATATATTTTAGAGATTAAAAGTTCGATAGGAACTTAATGGATTAAAAGTTAATCCTTTTAAGACAATTATTTAACTATCGGAGAATAAAAATACGTAGAACATTGACAAGTTAATCCTTTTAAGACTATTATTTATACTATCAACTATTAAAAATACGTAGTACATTGAAAAGTTGTTTTGTTTATGTTTCAGCGAGATAAGAATGGTTGGAGATTAAGAGTACAAAGTCCAAAAGCAGTTATAGGATTTAGGAACTCTACTATTATTTATATGTTAGAGATAAACAGTTCAAAGTCCAACAGTTGTTATAGGATTAAGAAGCCCTACTATTTATTTTTGTTTTAGAGATAAACAGTTCAAAGTCCATATTTGTATTTCACCTAGACATCATCCAACTTGTCTATACATGATCCAACCTGTTTAAATGTTGGTAAAGTTAAATATTGTAAAGATTACGTAAACATTGAGAAGGTTGCACAAACACGAAAACAATGTAAAGGTTATGTAACCTTTGAGAAGGTTACACAGTATGAAGAGGGTACCTAACCCTTCATCATATAGGTTATGATTAAATAACCGTAGGGGAGGTTACATACTATAAAGTGGATACCTGACCCTTCATCGTATAGGTTATGATTATATAACCGTGGGGAGGTTACAGACAATAAAGTGAGTAACTGACCCTTTAACAAAACCTTAAGTCTCTCAAACAGTAGAGAAAACAAATGGCGGCCGGTTACACTCATGCTCTATAACGTGGGTACCTAACCCTTCAACAAAATCTTAAGTCTCTCAAACGGTAGAAAAACAAAATGGCGATGTAAGAAAAAAAAAATGGCGGTGTAAGAAAAACAAAATGGAGGTCGGGCACACTCATGCTCTATAAGGTGGGTACCTAACCCTTCAACAAAACCTCAAGTCTCTCAAACTGTAGAAAACCAAAATGGCGGCGTAAGAAAAACAAAATGGCGGCCGGGTAAACTCATGCTTTATAAGATGGGTACCTGACCCTTCGACAAAACCTTAAGTCTCTCAAACGGTAGAAAAACAAAATGGCGACCGGGTACACTCATGCTCTATAAGGTGGGTACCTGACCCTTCAATGGGTGGAGGGTGTAAACCTGGTGGTTAAGCGTGGATGCTGACCATGTCATTGTAAACAAAATGGCGGCTTAGGGTGGGGGTAATCAGGGCGGAGCATTTACCGGAGGGTTCAAAGGGTCACGTGACTGGATCACGTGACTAAAATATGCGGGCGGAGCATAAGACCAGGAGGTTCCGCGGGTCACGTGACTAGATCACGTGATTAAAATATGCGGGCGGAGCGTAGACCAGGATGCGCTGAGGGTCACGTGACTGGATCACGTGACTAAAAAGGGGCGTGGCATAAGGGTCAAGTGACTAAAAAGGGGCGTGGCCTAATAGTTAAGGTTAGGTCGAGGTAAGACCACGTGGTGGTTAAGGTAGGGTCGAGACGAGACCATATGGCAGTTAAGGTTAGGTCGAGGCAAAAATTCAAATTCAAATTTCCCGCCATAGGTCACGTGACCAAATGCTGGCTTCTGATTGGCTGCTCCTATCGGTGGCCCAGCTCGCCCATTTCCCCTCTACTTTTAACATATTTATCTGCAAAGTTTATGGCGAAATATTCATGCCCTCGGCGGATTGTAAACTTCCAGATTAACAAGTGCAGTCAAATTATAACGATATTTTTTTTTCCGCCAAATTATTGTAACTAGGATGTGGTGGCCAAATGAAAAACTACTGGACTCCCAATACCTATGTCCAGGTTCGATTCACTGCTATAGACTGCCAGATATTTTTTGGCAAGTATTAACTGACTTGATCAGAGCCTGATGGCGATTAACACAGTGCATTCTCTGTAAAGTTTGTGCCTTACCCTTTGAAGGGTTGGGAAAATCTATTCTATTTTTATAGTTCTAGATCTGTTTGGATTTCAAAACTTATTTAAAAAATGTATTCTATGAATCTTCGGGTAAAAGGTCTTGAATCTGCGCCCTTTTTCAATAATGCTTTTTCTGGGAACGCAGCACAGTCGATAATAAGACAACGAACTTAAATTGTCTTGGACCTTCAACTCTTTCCATCTGATTAGTTTAATATTAACTTTGACCTCTTTTCAGTACCGGGTGGTGGCAGATCTCTAGAGGATTTTGCTCGAATTCCCTTCTTTTACGATTCTCTTTATGATAGGAAATTACGGTCAAAAGAGAAAATTGAATAAGTTTTTGCCTCAGTATTTTTTTTTTGTTTTTTTAAATCCTAATGCTGTGCATTGAAAATACTGGGATGGAAGGAAATATTTTCGATTAGATAATAGTAATCAAACAATAGTTAATTTAGGTAGTTGCTACATAATTTATTTAATGAAAAACTAAATAGGTTTCCTTTTCGAACATGGAAGAACCTACAAGTTATCTTTGGATATAGAAGGCCGGCGGCCGGCTTGACGGTTCAAGCAGTCATAAAGTTAAGGCAGAGAACCCTTCAGTCAGTGTATTGTTAAACTACTTTACCATTTCCAATTAAGCTTTAACGTCATTTAGTGCTTAGGTCGAAGTTATGGTATAGGGACAAACTTCTACACAGAAAAAATGTTCCGAGAAGGGGAAATATATTCAGTGCAATCCAAACTTGGTCATCGTTGGAAAAAAAAAATTATTCGTTTGCATATATTTATTTTACATAAATTTGTTTTTCATTTAGTCGTATTTTTTTTAATAACGGATAATATATTAATTAGTTTTTATCATTAATTATACAGCAATTTCCGATTGAGATGTTAGCACATTAATTTAATACTCTGTACAACATTTAATTAAAATAGAAAATATATTATGCTCCAAATTAAAAATTACGCTTTAAATTGATTATTCGTATTTTATGAATAAAAAATAAAGATAATTTTTTTTTCGTTATTTAGTATAAATGATGATCAAAGGTATAATTCACAATAATTTTAATTATTTTCAATTACTTAGTAAATGGTTTATGCTAGACGATTGACCAAGTCTCATTTAAGTAATTAGTTAAATGACAAACCCAACATGCCGGGATATTCTTTAGATTCTGAAGATGGGGACAAAGTATTCCCGAAATGTCTACATAAATAGAGAAAAATACTTAGATATTCAATTGACCTCAAGGCAATGCTTGTCACGAAGTATGGCCAATCACTAAGACGCTGAAAAAGGAGCTGAAAAAATCATTCTTCAGTGACAGGTGTTTGATTTATAATGAGAGCTGCAGTTTGGTGATGAAGTATTTCGACCTATTTTTATATCGATTTATCTCATTCACTATTTGTCAATATTCAAAAAATACTTGTCATAAATCATTAATAATATCGGTTCTTATTAGAATTGTAGTGATTATAAGCTTGAATTAACATATTAAAAAAAAAATGTTTGTGAATTTTTTTAAGGTCTATATAAGCTAATTTTAGAGTTTTAAAATTTTTGGCCGCGATATAACATATATTTTGTTGCCATATCAGCAGGTATAGGATTTGCGGGAGGGGGAGAGGAGGAAGGGGTATAATAGAACTCCCATAAACATAAATAATAAATGTATTTATTTATAATGTGGCGTGGGGAGTTGGCAGCTCCATCGCAAGTCATGGATTGCAACTAGCCACTGGCCCACCAGATTGAAGGAACAATTTCTCTGACGCTCAAACAGCATACTACATACGGCACACGACAAACAGTTCACAGTAACAGCCAAACGTCACCAATTAGGATGCCGCCTCGGAGGGGGTGCAGGTCTGCAGGCACTAAGATGGCAGCCCCACTAGCAGACTAGAGCACATAGTATGGATGATAACCCCGCGGCCCGAAAATGAATTATTGTGAAACCCCACGAAAAACCTCGAAGATAGATAAAGATTCACGGAAAAAACACGGCAATCATCATAAGTTTAATATTGGATATTGGAAAACCCTTTCATTGTACATCCAGAGCACTCAATGTACTCCTGAATGAAATAAATCGATATAAACTGGGCATAGCTGCCATCCAAGAGATCCGATGGATTATAGATAAATCCGGTGGATGGCATATTACAGAAAATAGTATATTACATATGGAACAGGATTTATTGTCAGGAAACTGTTTAGGAAACTGGTGATCGGATTAAAGGCAGTGAACCCAAGATTAGCTTTGCTAAGAATTCTCGGAAGATTCGATAACTTCGTAATCCTGAGCGTACATGCTCCAACTGAGGATACGAATGAAGAAGAAAAAGAGTTTTATGATCTGCTTGAGGATACGTTGGGTTCTCTACCTCGCTATGATATGAGAATCATTGCAGGAGAAGTTGGCCAGGAAGATATTATGCAGTAGCTGATATATATGAAGTAGCTGCCAGGAAGACTTTTGAATAAACTACCGAAGTCGTTCTGGGACCAACTGTAAAGGAGGTCAGGAATCCTTGGTTTATTGTAAGATTGTAAGACTTCCACAAATTTCAAAAATGCAGCTTATAAATTGATGATCAACAGGCGTACACGTGGAACGGAGGAGGAATATAGGAGACAAAGAAGAGAAGAAAAGCGCTTGCACCGGAGAAAGAAAAGAGAAGAAACAAGTAGAGAATTAAAGGAGTTTAGGACCAATGAAGGCAAAATTGAGGACTATTGGGGACACCAGGAAGGTCTACCGAAATGTTAATTGTAGCAGGAAACCATTCAAACAAATTCCTTCGATATGTATGTATGTGCAGAAAATTCTCCTATCTGATGAACAAGCCTGCCTACCAGAATGGAGAAGATTTTTCGAGGAACTGCTGAATGGTCAAAACTTAGAAAGAAAGACAGAACCACAACTCCTAAGCACTGAAACAGATGACATGAAGCAGAGACGTCAACATCGTATCTCTACTTCATTTTCTTTAAAATCTCATTTTAGTTTTTTTTTTTTTTTTTTTTTTTTTCACGAACCACACAATAAATTATAAACCTACAGTAGCCACTTATTTCAAATATTTACGAAGGAAGCTCGGGTTTAACAGTGCTAAGGGCTGTGGAATGAAGTTAATCCCTAAGTCGCAGAGGATATTAGGCCATCGACACTCACCACAGTTGACAGACACTGACAATTGTGATTACTATTTATTATTTATCTATCATAATGGTGCAGTGCTCAATTTTTAATGGCGCTATAACTAGAGATAACAAATGTAATGTGAGCTGCAGCATTTGCCGCGTAATTTTTCACGGCAGGAAGTGCAATCTCAATGATAAGGAGATGGAGACTCTGAAGATACAAAAAAAAAAAAGTGGTTTTGTAAAAAATGCGACCAGGCGAAAAAGAAAGGCCCAGCGATCGTGAAAACGCCTAGTCAGTCCAGGAATTCACAACAGCAGGTCACTGAACCATCTGCGGTTGACATACTCGCGGCGGTAAACCGGCTTAGCACTCACGTCAATGTGGACATCAAAAGCATAAAATCTTCGCTTAAAGCATATGGTTTTGAACTAAATGAGAGACTTTCGAAGATAGTCAGCAACCTCGAGGGTCAGTCTAACCTTGTGGAGGATTTGACTTTCGAAAATAAAGTACTAAGATCTAGGGTTGGTGAGCTAGAAGTTAGACTCAATAAGGCTGAACAGAGCCTACTATACAGGTCGATAGAGATAAGCGGCTTCCCGGTCCGCGCGGGGGAGACTCTTGTGGCCTTGATTGCCAGTGTGGGAGCCGGCCTCGGTATCAAGAATAACATTGAGGAGAGGTCTTTGGTTCTTGAAGTCGAGGGACTTGGTAGAGCCGTGAAGACCCAAAAAATACGACTCCCGACCGCCACCTGTCATTGCCCGCTTCATCGAGGAAGAAATGGCTCCAACTAATAGGCGTCAGTACTGGCTCGCTCGTCATCGGCCGGAAAATTAAAATACGTCTGGATTGCGGCCGGAAGAGTGTGCTGCCAGAAAGATGACGGCCACTCCGTGATATGCATTGGCCAAGCTCAAGATCTTGAAACTTGCAGATGATTTGGCACCCGTTCCTTTCTCGCCTGCCCCTCTACCCTCTGGAATTCCTTTCCTTTTGCCATGTTTCTTCTCTATCATCATTAAAATTTCTCCTTTTCCAACACCTTTTTTCTTTCCAAAATGATGTTCTCTAATTATGAAATTCCAATTTAAGATTAACATCTAGATCAATAGTAAATACTAGTTTTTTAATGCACAAGCTTCAACTTTGCTAATCAACTCATTATTTTTGTATTTTTCATTTTCTCTGTTTTTTCTTTTCTTTTATCGTTTTTTTTTTTCACATTATTTATATTTTTCAAGACAAGAATTTATACTATTTGCTTATTTATTTTACTGAAAATAATGTAAACATTAACTTATTTTTATTTTGTAGTCTTATGGCCAGATACTGCTTCTGTTTTATTTGTTCTATTGTGTTATTTTTATCAAGTTCTTCTTATATTCTTACTAAAATCTTAAACAGATATAATGACTAAATTATTGAATGAGGAACTGAAGAGAATACCCAGCTCTCCAAATAAATATTTTTCTGTTTAAGAATAGCAAATCGTTGTACGAGATTGAGAAGACATCATAGAGATCATACAATTGCTAACGAAAAATCAATAAATAAAATAAAACTAACAATAAGAAAATCAATACATTTCGATTTGGTGCTCAATAAATTTGGCTTATTAATAACTAAAATTGCGTAATTTTCCTGAATAAAACGATCTTATCAACTTATAAATTTATGATAACAAAAAATGTTCATACCATCAACTGAATTGGTAATTTATCCATAGAATAAAGATGGTAAAATGTAATTTAACATATGTCAAGTCAATGAATTTATTTTTTTTATACCAATATTTGCTTGATAATTTTTAATAGATAAATTTGGAGAAAAAATAATCCAAAACTGACTAAAAAGTTACCTATTCGGAGGTCGACGCCACTTCAGAGGTTAAAGTACAATTCCCTGTTACAATTTCGAAAATAAATAATGTTCCACGGCAAAGTCGTGTTGGAAACTGTCAGGAGTCATACTGCAATGCTTAAAGAGGGATATGGAAGATAAAGGACCTAAAATAAAAGCACCAAATTTCTTGTAGGATACACTGCATTGGTTGTAGGGGTAGTATAAAAAGTAGAAAATATTCTATTATATTAAAAAAAAAATATCCATGCAAGAAATTTGCCACTAAAATGAGAACATATTCTAAACATAAATATTGAGACGTCCTATTATGTAAAAGAGATTTCCAATGAAGTTCTGATACGGCGAGCTTGTAATGACCAGAGGAGGAGAAATAAGCATTGGGGAACCCATAATGAGAGGGAAACAGGAGGACAGGAGGACTTGAGGACAAGCAAACTCAATCAGTTACTAGAGGATTGTTTGCCTTCTCTTCGGACCTCCTCTTTCATCAGGTAAAAGTTAGCACCAATCAACGACCGAACAACCATTTTAATTGGAAGACATCACTTCACGCATCATTAATATTTGTGATTTATCAGAAAAGGCAGTGATATAATTAGGAATGATATAATGGGCCGTCAAGCCCCAAATAGACGGCAGAGGTTTTCGTTAGTGTGCCTTTTTGGTTTATATTAGGAATACTTTTGTTGCCCATAGTACTTAATATCTTTTATTTAGCCAACTTCTTTAACACAAAATTTCGGACAGGTCTGTCCATTTTCAAGTGTCCCATGTCCTTTATCGTCATCTTCGTAGCTTGAACTAATATTTATTTGTCCTATTATATCATTGTCATTATTTAAAATTTACTATTTAAATGGATTCTTTCTTGATTATTGATATCCATGGCTTCTCTTCCTTATTATCAACTGTTATAGTAATCAGAGAAGCCATGTTCATTAATAATCAAGAAAGAATCCATCTCGATAGTAAATTTTAAATAATGACATTGATATAATAGGACAAATAAATATTAGTTCAAGCTACGAAGATGACGATAAAGGACATGGGACACTTAAAAATGGACAGACCTGTCCGAAATTTTGTGTTAAAGAACTTGGCTAAATAAAAGATATTAAGTACTATGGGCAACAAAAGTATTCCTAATATAAACCAAAAAGGCACACTAACGAAAGAAATTGAGTAATTAAAAGATATGAAGTATGATGGGTTTATAAGGAAAGGTATGAACAATTATAAGGATTTAAACCGTCGAAAAAAAAAATTATTAGAAAATTAGGAATACTGTTAAAACGGACTTGCTGAGCAGGTCGAGATATGGTACTAATAACAAGCATGAACCTTAGAGTGAAACAGTCCGTACGTGCAGCAACAAGGCTGCATACAAATTAAGGAAAAATCATTATCAATAACGATTCTTATACTAATAATTATTAAATTATTACACTGAGCTCATTTTCCTTTCTCAAAACCCTTCTGATTTCCTTTTCACCTCAGAGAATACTTGAGTTTTGTTATTTTCACAATTTTGATCATCTTTACTCTTATTCCAATGCTTGTATGCTATATACAAGTCAACTTCCTTTTTATATTTATCTAGTTCATAAATAGTCTATTTTTAGTCATATATCGACTGTATACATCAGTGGTGTTTGTTCTATTTGTGCACACGAGCAAGTGATCCTCCTTGCTTTATAAAAGGAAAATACAATTATCTTACAGCATTCAAAAAAATAGAAAATATTTATTTGAGATTGAGTAAATCAACAAAAACGTCTTCATTCTGACAGAAGACGTTATCCACAAACTTGGTGCATTGAGCTCCCTAGAATGGGTCTGGAGTGGCGTTGGAGTCGGCAAAGTGTGCTCGCCTCGTGTGCTCACATTTCTTGGACACCAACTCGGCACTCGGGTGCAAGGAATTTTTACAACAGCTAATTTAGCGTAAAAAAGTTAATTTAATTTCCAATTTATGTATTAGTTATTTATTACAACTATATCGATAAGCTTATTAAAAAGAAAAATTGCTCTATATTTTCCCTTAGGAAAATGATGCTGAATTCAATTAGCCCTTTCAACGCCTTCGAGTTTATTGGAAAATTCCTGCACAAAAGTAACATCACAAAAACTGAAGGCTTTTCTACTTGTGACCTGTATTTTAGAGTAGGTTGCTATGAAGATTATTTGTGTGAACCCTCCCTGCCACTATTTGGGAACCATTATTTTTTCTACAAATTCTAGAAAATACCTTTCGGAGATAGGACCGTAGCCAAGAAGAACAGATAAGTGCTAAGTTATAATCAAACTTCTCACACTCTTATCCCTCGTATTCCTTAAGTCTATCCCCACACCCAGTCTGAGAATACTTATAGCTCCCCATTTTTGACGGAAGCTTATTTCATTTGCAAGTATAGTCACGTTATACTTTATTAATTTTCATATATTTACACAGTGTTTACAGACGAAAATAAAAATATCAAATAAGAGATATTACTAGTTATGATCTAGCAACTGCGTTCCTAGGTATACTACGATGTCTCTGAAATTTTGTTTTGCTGATATAAGCTAATTTCTCAAGTCTCTATTATTGTGAGTTGATAAATTTGTGGTATAGATATCCTATCTGCACCATTATGTACGATTATTTTTTTCTGCTCACTACGTCCGTAAATATACAAACTGATGACAACACAACGTGCGGTTTAAGGGAAAGATTCTTTTTGATGAGAAGCTTAAAAAGATTTTCATATTTTCCATTTTTTTTTTTAATTCTAAGGCGGTACCCAATCATTCATCGAATGTATGTGAGGAAATATGTTGCTATTGACAGCATAATCCCCCTTTTGCTCTACCTGACAACTGTTAATCCTTTATTTTCGTTTTGTTCCTCATCTAAAGTGACAATTATCGTCTGTGGGTCCCGTGGGCATATATATCTTTCTTGTATTGGCAGCACTGTTTTTACGATTCCATCGCTGTTTATTAAAATTCTTATTAGTTGTTCCTTTACTAATTTACGAAGGGATAGGACGTTGATTTATTTTTCTACGGTTAGCTCGCCACTTATTGGAATACACGGGACCACTTAGACTAGGGTTAGGTACGAACATCGAAAGTAAAATATCAATATTCGATATTTTGCAATGTCGCGAAACCGCTTATCAATATCGAAAATATCGATATCCACCGATAATCGCCAGAAAAAAAAAATATATATCGATATATCGGAAGGAAATGGATGAAAAAGAAAAGTGAATTAAATGAGTATAATGTTAAACTGTGAAGAAGGTTATAAATTTATATAATTACTATTTATAAATCACTATTTTTACTAGCTATGAATCATTATAAAAAAAAAAAAGATAGAAAAGAATTATACTTTGGCAAAAAAAAAAATGTTAATTTTTATCTTGAAGAGTTTTAACCATATTTCATATACCTTATTATGTTCTTCTACCGGTTTTTCAATAATAATACTTCCAAACTTCTAAAAATTGTATTTATCTTCAAACCGTTTTCAATCTCAAAACATCCATCTAAAAGCATGTAATTCATTTGATATATATCTCAGTGCAATCACCATTTATATTATTATCTATTTGTCTTTGCATAGGATAAATTAACATTATTTATATATAAATCGTATCCAATATTTATTGTTTGGTAATTAAATATTGTTTATTCTTATATTTATTGGTAAAACACCATAGTCTTGATAATCGCGACCTCGACATGGCGGACGTCTAGATTTTGTAAGACCTGACTGTGCTTCGAGCTGCGCATGCTCACAACAAATACTCAACCAGGTTGTGGTCTTACTATAATTTAAATAATTATTGCTTTAATTATATTACAGATGTCGACTTCGGCTCGCTGCGCTCGCTTGTCATGCGATAAACAAACCCCCAATGAAAATATATTCACTAATACTAGCGGAAATAAAATAAATAAATATAAACATGCTGAATTATAGAAAAAAATATATATAACACAAAACGTGGTATTCGATTTATTGAGTGAATATTTTTTTGAGTATTTCTTGTGGTCATGCGCAGCTCGATGTACAGTCAATTCTTAAAAATCTAGACCTCCGTTATGTTGGAGTCCCGATTCTGTTTTGTCTTGAGTTTTCAAAGAAATTGTAAATTAAAATAAAATATAGTAGAATCTCGATAATTCGTATGGTCAAGGGTGCGAGAGGTAAATATGAATTATCGAAATATTCAAATTACCGAGATTACCAATAATCGGTAGTATTACGGATTAAGAAAATTAATACGAAATTTTATTAATATGAATGTACATACAAACGATATAGTTAAATCAACAAAACCCTAATAAATCACATTTGAAAAAAATCAGTTATTTCTTTTTGGTGCATGCCTTGAAGACGGGTTTCTCGATGGCTTCGTTAAGCATGTTCAGAGCAGAAAATACATTACACCAACATCCGATTTTGCTTAGAAATGGCACACGCTGTAGATGTGTTATTTCGCCTTTTCAGAACTAATTGTCAGCACATCAATTTCTTCTTCATCTCATTTTCAGACGGAGTCAAAATCTCCTCGTCATGTTGGATCCTAGCTACCGCTAACCTTCCTCAAAACAGGCGAAATCTTGGAAAGTTATCGTAGTTCTCCATTTCGAAAGCTATTCCCATCATCGATGCTATCTAAGAGTTGCATCACTGTTTCCTTGCGTTAAATATCTTAAATCGTTTAATTATGGCCACGTCTAGAGACTGCAGCTTTGAGGTTGTTAGGCAAGCTTAGGAGGTTGGTAGGCAAAAACAGAATATAAACATCGCTGAGAGATTTATTATTTGGTAATTAAATATTGTTTATTCTTATATTTATTGGTATAACTCCAGAATTGTGACCCCAACAAAGCGGACGTCTAGATTTTGTAAGACCTGACACTGCTTCGAGCCGGACAATTATCAATAAACAGTTAACAATTTTCGCTGTTTTTTTATTTCATAATTGATTATACCCATTTCTTAAATATTTCGCATGTAGTCCATGCTTTTATGTTTGCACGATAGGCAATCGGAAACATTTTTGTTTTTAAAAACCTTGGTTTCGCGGACTTGCCAGTTATGAGCGAACATAATTTATATTTAGATCAATCCCTGTTGGCGGCTAACAATATGGTTACAGGTTTTTTTTTTAGATTTTTTAAAGAGAGATGAATAGAAAATAGAAGGGTAAACCGACCGAAATTCATAGAAACGATTTCCCTGTCACTCGCTCTTCTCTCCTCTTGAAAATATTAAGAGTTAACCAGAATTTTTGGGGAGGGGAGAATTCAAATTATGAGACTTTTAAATTTCTTGGAAGACGAAAATTAATACGAATTACCGAGGGAACTGGATTGTATTGTTTTTATACAAATTAAAGAGAGATCGATATATCGGATGTTAAGATATCGATAGACAAAATCGGTTTTTCAAATCCGATGTATCGATATATCGCGTTTCGATATCACAACTCTGTCAGACCCACCCGCTGTTTTTCTCTGACAAACCTCTGAAAGCCATTCGGTGACTTTGGGTGACCTTGAAGTTTCATAAATTATTTTAATGTATATTATAAACTATAATTTATTTCATTCATCATTTCTTTATTTCAACTAATTAATATTTTAGAACAATATTCTATTTCCTTTTAGATGGCCAGTAATGGTAAAATAATATTAGGTTCAAATGAATCAGATTTCGCAAATAAATTATTAAAATTGCTAAATTGATTATTGAATTAAAAAGATTCCATCCTCCTCTGACAGCTTTAGTGGCAAAATGGATAAGAAACAGCGTTATCTATGTTTATATAAAAAAGGCACAAAGACAAATTACATAGGTGTACAGTGATTCTGTGTGCCAAAAATGCTCCAAAAAGTTTGTAACAATGTTTATGAGGTAATGAATCCTTAATATGTGGTCATTGTTTCAGAAATATTTACTAGTTTAAGATAAAAAAGTTTTAAAATTTTTTCCAGCTATAATCATAGAGCTTTGGCCAAAAACAGTAAGATTAGGATGACAAATCCCTTGGAGCCAAAGAATATTCATTGATTGGTTGACATCCGTTTCATGATTGCACTTTTCTAAAACTTCACTATTCATTAGATATGATATTAAAGGATCCTCAACACTCAACTTCCCAACCATCATTTATATTCCTTCGACGTCCGTCGTTTTAAATTGGTCCGTCGGAAATCTCTTGTAAAGCTTCACTGGAAATTAAGAGTAAATACTTTTTTATCAATGTATTTTCATAGCTCACAACTTGGGAGCAATTTATCTCAAGAAAGGCTTTAAAATCGGAATAGTTCAGTTTGTTAAACGGGATATCTGCTCTGAGAAACGCCCGGGGTCAAATATGTGAAAAATGTAAAATATTTAAAAATGTGTAAAATTTAAAGTGCTCTATTTTATTTAAAATTGCTTGAAACGAATTTTAGTTAAGGAGAATCGTAAAAATTTTGTGTTAGTAAAAAATATGTAAAACATAAAAATCCTAACCCTATTTATAAAGGACGATAAAAACAAAGGCAGCTGTGAGCGACACTTTGCAGGATAATTGCGAAAGCCGGACGAGACCCGGTCACCTGACGTCCTGTTTCCTGCTTGTCCCATCCTGATATAAACCAGCCTATTCTTTTTCGTCGTTTGAGCTCATCCAAACATTACATTTTTGTTTCCATGCGCGATTTATGCTTTAATTGTAAATAGTTTCGCTTTTTATAGTCATTGATTAAGTCACGATGGGCTGTGAACAATCGGTCTATAGTGCGATTCGATCTATTCTCCTTTTGATAAATTGGTTTGAAATAGCTTTCTTCATGCTTATATAATATGATTTTTTTTCCGTGATTCGTGTTTTTTTTTTAACATTTAGAATGTTTCATCAGTTATTTCTTTTTTTGTATTTTCTCCTGAATTTATCAGTTAATTAAAAATGTGTTATTTACTTATGCATTTAAAACTCCTCTCTAAGTACTTTCACTTGCTTCTTACCTACACCAGTAAGACATGTCGTCCCGAATTTTTAAAAAAGTAAAAACTACGACATATGTTAATCATGAGCTTCACATAGTTATTTACCTCAAGTATTAAAATTATGCGAACTAATTTCACTATTTAATTAATTTTGGTATTGAAATAACGTAAAAAAAATCAGCTACTTTTTTCAAAATACTCTTTAAAAATTACTACAAATTGCCCTATGAAGATGTGGGAAACTACTGAAAATAAAGCTGAATAAATGTTTTCATTTTACATGATTTGATTTTTAAGCTTTTAAAAATTTAAGACTAAAGTATAAATATAAGTATAGAAGACATGTACTTATAAATAATTCTACTCAGTTTAATTTCAATGATTGTTCTCAAACTTTTTTTTATCTTTTTACGTACAGCACTAAATCTAAATATTACTTTACATTACATCATATAGAATATTGCATAAAAACGATATTATTATAAATAAAAATTATATCACTATATGAATGTGTTCTTACCTCTCCTTCTTCTTGCATTACAGCTATGATTTTATCATCACCGACACCTGAAAAAAAAATTCATATTGAAAAAAAAGTTGAATTTAAGTATGATATGCTTATAAATATACTTTTCATCAAGGATATGTTGGTTTCACTGAATCATAATTATAGTTAATGTATAGTTAATGTATAGTTAAATCATATTTATTCATAATAAAAAAGATTTTAAAAAATTAAAATTGAATGCTATGCGCCTCCTCAATCATCTCGTTAAACCCAAAACATCAAATGGTAAGAGCTGCCCTTCGAAACACTGATGCATCACAAATCAGTCGCGGCGGTTCGCCAAGATGAAGTATAACGAGTTGTAAAGATTTCATTTCAAACCTGTTTGATCTTTCAACTTCTGCTGTACAGCTGTATCGGTGTCTATCCACCACTAGGCCTTTTCTCTTTATTCAGTAAGTGATGCATTCAGAAACTGTTCTTCAAAATGCATTGATTTATATTTATCCTTGATAGTTTTTAAGCTCTAGATAGTATTTCCCCGGAAACGCATTATAGTAGGGGTAAGTTCTGATGTCTGTTGTGGGATGAGTATATTTGGTGTAAACATGCCCCTATCATGAATTGTCGGGGCAACTAACGACTAGCCCATTGAAATAAAAGTCCTTTATAAATAAATAAATATATATTTATATATATATATATATATATATATATATATATATATATATAAATTCAATTATATTTCACATCCCACTATCAAAGCTGCCACTTTTGTAATTGTGATGGAGATTGTAAAATGTGAATATCAAACAGTTTTAACTTTTTTCGATGATTAAATCAGTAAAATAATCCTCTGGAAACAAATTACTTTTCACTTGCCTCACAACCGCTACTACTTGATAATTGATAATGAGCCACCCAAATACCTTGCATAAGCACTTAATCCTTAAGGCAGGTGCTTACTTTGTACTACTAAATTTAATTATCAATCTCATAAAAATGGATATGATTGAAACGTAAATTTTGAATGTAATATTAAAATATAATTTTCTAAAGAACATTAAAAAAAAATATCTGATGTGGGCAACAATGATTTGCTTGTACGCCTATAAATCCGTGTCTCAAAAAGTGATACTGAATTTGGTTACTAGTTTCCGAAGATTGCAGTATCTCAAAAATGACACTCAGCGTCCCGACATCCATCTATTGACACACACACTCTTGTTACTGGAGGTCTCATTCCGTTATTATTTGTCGTTTTCCTTCAGTAGGTAACTGGTTTCCAAGATATTTCTCCATGGTCCGTGACAACAATAAAACTGTCAATATCACTGGATAAACATTGGAAATCGACAGTTTCGACATTTTAAGCGGAAAAACCCACTTAACTAATATCTTATTCTCATGCTGCAGACTTGTTGATCTCACAAATGGGGAGGAAAACCAGTATTTCACACTCAATTTTAACACTTAAAACAAGTAATAAAAATGTAAAGTACCCTTTTCGGCTCACGAATTTTAACCAAAATCTAGTAAATACATTTATGCCGATATAAAAGTCTATTTACCAAATTTGAGATGTTTTACATTATGTTTTAATATAATTTTTGATGAAAGTCTAATATGACGTTCAAGTAAAGTACCGCTTCCGGTTTTCCAATTTAGACCAAAATCTAGTATGTTATTTAAATCAACATAAAAATTAAAAATGCTAAATTTGAGAAGTTTTGTATAGTATTTTAATATAATTTTTGATGGAAATCAATTATGACCTTCAAGTAACGTACCACTTCCGGTAATCAAGCAGTGGCCAAAAAGGGAGGTTCACAATTAGATTTTACAAAAATCTTAAATACAAAATTACAACTTTCTACAGCTAACCGTTTTTGAGTTATGAACGTACGAACGTACGTACAGACGCCACTACGAAACTAGTCCAAATGCATTCAGGGATGGTCAAAATGGATATTTCCGTCGAAATCTGAACACCGAAAATTTTCGCGATTACAATACTTCCTTTACTTCGTACAAGGAAGTAATAAAAAAGAAGAAAAATATAGATTCACAAATAAAGATTTTAAAGCCATTTAAAGCTTAACTTAAAAAATCCAGTGAGCACATATTCCACATTAACTTAATTCTTTCTGTCTTAAACTTTATAACGTGAGAAAAGCAAAAAAAAAAATTAAATCAAAATAAATAGTTGTAAAATAAATGTAATAAAAACACTACATCTATATGTGAACGGAGATGGCATTTATTCGTGTCAATGAATCCGAATATGATGCCAGATTTCCCAAATGAGAAATTTCATTGGATGCCCTGGCACTCACTCATAAAATAAAAAGAAAAAAAAAATTCACGAATTTTGCAGTTACAGAAAAAAAAAATAGAAAAAAAACGAGTGACGAAATTTCTTTTAATCTTAAACAGATAATATCAGTCTATAAAACATAATCCGGTTACATCATTTGGAAAATTTAACCTACATAACAGTATTCTATTCAATGTTATATACCCTAATCCTAACTTTGACAACCCTAGCAATATTTGAAGGAAAGAAGACTCACCGTCAAAGTATTATAAAAAAAAAAAAAAACTGGTTTAGAATCAGCCCGAGGGAGATTGGAAACGTTTATTGAGTTTCTTCCCCTCTTGGCTCGGCATTCACAAGAATGTGCAAAGAAACCTTAACAACATTTCTGCCGCATTTGGTTTAATTTTCTGCTCATGCAACGGATACCTATGTGAAATAGTTATAAATACAATGTATTGTTATATTTCGCAACTGCTTGCAACAGTTGCACAGTGGAGCCAAAATGCAAATTGTTCAAAAATGTGAAACTTAGCATTCTTTTGTATTTTGAGATGCTGAATCCGAAATAAATATTTTTTAAAATCTACAAGCCCATCTCAAGCAGTTATTTCCGAATTTCGTAGGGTTGTTCGAATCTTATGGACAAAAACCTATTTTGTTATTATAATGGAAAATAGTTAGCTAAGAAAACAAAATTATTGAAACAAAGAGGGTAGCATTACTTGCAGAATTAATTAATTAATAAGCAGTAAATTACAACAAAAAAATATCGTCCAATGAACTAGTTGAATAATCACTTTCAGTTTGGCTCCCCTAATACTTCGAAAACTTCCAGAGGAAATTTTCAAACATTTTTTGGAGTAATTTCTGAAGGGAAACATTAGCGGTTCCGATGAAACATGAAGGTTGTTTGAAATATGTCCTGTTTGATGTTAGTTCGAAAAGATTTCCTTGAATAGCTCTTCCTAAAAAGTTTCATATTTTTAAGAAGAAGTCTTGAGAAAAGAAGTTTTTTGCCCAAAAATAATATTAGAAAAATTATTATATTTTATCGCACTTATCTTAAGATGAGTCATCCATAAAATATACCGAATAAGAGGTCATTGACATCAGTGGTAAACAATAAAATTGTAATTTGAAGGCCTTAAGTGATAATAATGTAAGTAAACAGGCAAAGATAAAAGGCGTAATTTAATTTTAATTATATAAATTCCTGTCAGTGCACCTAGTGCATAAACACAAAACTGTGTTAATTCCTCCTCAATATCTGGAATTGAATTTATCGTATATTGGTCAGGTTGGTCGCACTGTGATTTTTAGCAGCAATCTGAACGGAAGATATTGTCATCAATTATCAGTAATATCACGCTTTCAAATCGTAAGGTTGATTTATTTTATTAAATAATGCTGAAATATGGTATGGAAAGAAAGCCATTATTTCAACGCATTTTGTAATATGATCGAAGTTTTGAAGTACCTTGATAATTCCTTATTAATTTTTTTTTTTTTTTTTTAATTTTTATATAATTTACAAATATTATTTCCGAAAACGCCATCCTATCTTTTGATGCACCCCAATGAATTTTAGGATATGAAAGACAATCTCCTTCATTCATTTCCGTCGGAGGATTATGTATTTTTCATTTCTAAATATTTACTTTTTTCAACATGTTGTGTTACTTAGTTTTTTTTTTTTTTTTTTTTTTTTTACTGGATTGCAACCAAAGTTTGTTGGATTTATCTTGATAATTAATGTTAATCTGATATTAAACCATCTGTTTAAAATATAGATAAACTATCATTTGAAGCCATCTCTGAGCCTACAATTCGATGATTATGAGTTTTTCTCTTAGAGTACTCATTTCCAAACTGCAGACTCATATATGGTACTCTGTCTTACAAGGGGAGTGCACGATGTGTCCGTTCCCGATTTTGATCAAAATCCTGATTTTCATCAACCCGATTTTTGGGTGATTCTATATTGAAAGTCGACCCATATCCTCCCGTTTGGTCCAATGGGTCCTAGGAGCTGAGAAAAAAAATGAATAAAACATGCTGAAAATGCTTTATTTTATATCTCGTGTTTGAAAAATGATATTGACATGGTGTTTCCAGCTAAACGTTTATGTTTTAGAGTATATTAAAGGAAAAATATAAACATTAACAAAATAATTGATTTTTGGTCAAATAAATTTAAAAAAGATTTATTTAATTAATAAGTAAACTAGCCTTATAGATTTGTCCATACCGAAAATGATGGCGGATTTAGATTCAGCACACCGAAAAACCTTATTGTTGAAAAATTCGAAAAAAAAAATTCAGTTCTGAGTCTGCTAAAAATTTTTAAAGCCACGAAATTAAGTTTGGGTTTGAAGCTCTGTACCTTGTCTTCAGTTTACCCGATACCGACGTTCTTGGACTCGTTAAAAAGGGGGAGTTTCTTCTTGCCATACATATGAAAAACTATAGCATTAACTTAGGTCTGTGTAAAAAAAGGTGAAGTTTTTTTACGGATAATGTTGGTTCTAAAACGCGTATGAACATTTTTTCGGTTAAAGCAAATCGCGTAGTTTTAAGAACTTTTACCGATGTCCCAAATTTGGTTTCAATTGTGCAAAAGATTTCTTATTTATGAGCGATTATTTAAATCTTTAAAAAAATAAAAATGAATGGGAGATCCTTGGCAAAATTTTTATTTTTAGGTTCGCTCGAAAATTTGAACCTAGGGGTTTTTTAAAGTGCTCAAACCAAATCAGACGCTAGTTTTGAATAAAAAAAAAATCTGTTAATATACTTTATTCCATAGAAGAATACGGTTTTCATTACATGAAAGTCAATGTATCCTTCAGATCGCTCTAAAAATCAATTATTTCGTTTAAAAAAATTGGATCACGCTTAATTTTCTATTTCAGGATTACGAATAATGTTTTTATGTTACTTATAACACTTTGAATACGGCCTTAAATATTCAAATTATATTTAATGAACTATGAAATCCCAAGCAAGGCTATATTCAAATTTTCGAGCGAATATAAAAATAATAAACGCTGCAAATTATTACACAATGGTTTATTAGTTTCACTTAGCGATATTTCAAAAATATCTATTCTGTCCAAGTAAAAGCAATTAAGCAGTAGGCACCAAAGGAAAAGAAATTTGTAGCTTGTCCCAAGATGATCGCCGTGAGAGTGCCGAGCTGGGAGTGTTAAAAAAAAACTGTGTCAGTGCAAGCAGGATGTGATGGTTAGGACATTAATCAGAGGGTAAAATGATACAGAAGAAATATTCGATGTGCACTTCAGTAGGAATCAAAAAGGAAAGACTAAGGAAGCTAAAGCAAGTGCAGAAATAATCCAAGGAAGGACAAAGCAGAGAGATACGAAGAAGTCAGATGCCCAATAGATAAGTCAGGAGGCCTAGGGCCACGATGACCAGCCGCACTGGAGAATCAGTCTACGAAGTTCATTACGCTATATCTCAGCTAATACTGGTCCGATTTAAATTAAAAGTCACTTTTTTTTTTTTTAATGCCTTGTTATGCTGATTCCAAAACACCTTGCATTTCCCCCCTACCTTTATATATGGCCGAGTTATGGGCTTATAAGATCTCTAATCGGCCGCATTTTTGAAACAAACAGACGGATGGTAATGTTGAGTTCCGAGGATCACCCTGGGGTGACCTATGACATTGGTACCGAATCTCAAGAAAATCGGTCCAGTAGTCTCGGAGAAAAGCCGAACGATTTTTTTTTCGATATTTGGTTTCTACGTATCTTGAAACGTAAAACCTCAAATTTTGAGGGGGAGCTACAAAAATGTTTTCCTTGGTTGATTCCAAAGGTCTATTATTGAAAATAATAAAGCAAAAGCATTTACAGATAGAGATTTTTGCTTTAAATGCCTTTTTATGCTCATTTTAAAACACCTTACAAGAAAATCGGTCCGGTAGTCTCGGGGAAAAATCGCGGGTGGCGTACGGCGGACGGCGGACAGACGGATTTTTTTTAATTCTAAATTTCGATTCTACGTATCTTGAAACGTAAAACCTTAAATTTTGAAGAGGGTAACAAACATTTTTTTCTTTATCGTTTCCAAATGTCTATTATTGAAAATAATAAACCAAAATTATATTTGCTTCTATTGAATGTTCCATTTAGGAATTATTGGCGAAAAAAGACAAAAGTCCTCCCAAGGTCGCCTGTGCTAGAGTTTTGTTTTTACATGCTTACGCCCTTATATATATATATATATATATATATATATATATATATATATATATATATATATATATATATATGTACACAGTTTCTAAAAATAAAAACTTTTTCATTGCATTTTTTCCATCATACAAAACCTCTACTGGCTTGCCTAACAGACCTTTTGCTAAAATAATGCACGCATATGAACTGAACTGATCCTTATGAAATAAGAAAGATTAAAAAACAGAAAGTTTTTTTGTTTATAAAGTATTTATTTCTAAATAGGTACTACAAGAAGGAAAATATAGATCTTTCTTTTCTTCCTTTTATATTTTGTTGTTTCTCTAAAGTTAATTTGCTGAATATTAATTTAAAAGGGTGAAAATTCAGATTCATTGCAATAAAAGAATTAAATTGACAGATAAGGATTGTTTAATTAATTGGGTATTATCTCTTTGAATTATTTCATGATTTGTTTGTATAGCAAGCCAAAGGAAAACCCACTGTTCAAAGCCGGGTCATTTACAATCGCCACCTGGCATTTCAGGAACAAAGGGGCCTCTCAGCTCAATCCTTTTTGCCTGTTTCACAAATCCTAAACATTGCCGGTATAGAAGCAATTGGGGTACAACTGGAAATTTCAGCACTTTCATTACAACTAGGACATAAAAAAATATTTAGAAATTTTTAGTTGCAATGCCTAATCCTTTTCTAAAATTTCGTTTCGTGGATCATCTTAATGTTTACGTAAGATAAGTTAATCCATCAGACTGAGACTTAAATTATAGCCAGTATAATGCTTCTACTCAGATAATAAGTCAGCTCTTCAAGCAGTTGAGCCTCTAAGGTGACCTCCATATTAGTTAGAGAGAAAAAATAGGCTTCAGAGACAAATACCTGTTTTAAAAACCTAAGTCTAGTTTGAGTTCCTGGTCAAAAAGTGTCAAAAAGAAAGCCGATCAGATTGCTAGAAAAGGTGCTGAGTTCTCAGGGCCTGAATCCTTACCTGGCATCGCCAAATGATATCAGTGTAAACATGATTTGACTTGGAGAAGAGTAAGCAAGTAGTGGATTCCATGTGTTGGGCTTAGGCCAGATAAATAAAACCTCTCCTTCTGGAACCAAGTCTGCCAGGCTTAAATGGAAATGAACTCCAATTTATTGTTGGGGTACTTACAGGCCACTGTAGATTTAAAAAACACCTGAATAGTAGTGACTGATGAAACCTACCACTTGTACGAAGAGGGACAGGAGACCGTCCTACATTAAATAGCAGATTGTGACGATATGCGTCATAAAGATATAACCTACTGGGCCCAGATAGGTTTGATTTGTTTAGAAAAACACTTAGGTTGGATGCGGAGAAGTAATAGGTCTCCTTTGGTTTTATAGGAGTACCCAAATGGGATCAATATGCCCATTTCCTCGGCTTGTTCCCTCCACCATTCCCCATTGGATCAGTACCAATATCTAATTGATTTGTTTCAATAAATATTGTATAAGCTATAATATTATGCTGCTGTTCCAAAATTTCTATAGCAATAACATATCAATGGAATGAACTTCAGATAATTTATAATTATCACACTCATTCCAAGATTTTAATTATAAAATCATATAGTGAGTCCGTTACTATTATTATTTTGACTTTTTTTTTATCCAAATAAATATTCGTGTAGCTTAAATATTGATGAGTTTTAGTCAAATCGTATGAAATATTAACTGTCTTGTAAAAATGCCACACTATGAAAGTACATACACAAAGTACCACACATAAATAATTTTTATAAAAAAAACAAAAACGGAATTCAAGTGTAAATAAAAGAAAGGTTAAATGCTGGAACATTTTCTGTTGAATAATTGCTCTTAATAACGTCTCGTGAGGGTTTCATGACGGCTCTGAGATGCTTTTCAAGTTCCTACCAACGAGAACGGTCCCATAGACGGTGGTGGGCTATGAAACAAGTTTGAATTCCCGACTCACATATTTTTATCTCAAAAGGAAAAAACTATTTATCCGGACGTGAGCTAGTCCCTCGTGTCTAGGAGTGGAAACCGCACCAAAGGTAAAAAATAGACATTTTTAAGTATGCAGAGGTGGAATGTTAGTTGAAAGGGTTGAACTTTATCTCGGGCGAACCTCCAATTGTTTTTAATGATGAAACAGTCGATTACGTTGAGGAGGACCAAAGTCAATTTACGAAAATTAAGCATTGTGTTAAAACTTTATAGTAGCAGTGAATAGAGAGTTTGAAAGACTACAGAGGTAAGATGGCAAGACGTGCGCCCGATAAATATGATTGAAATAGTAGCATTGAAAGGACGAACTATAATTACTGTACTTGATAAATTACGAATCATAAAAAACATTTACTGGAATCAGACGAAAATAGGCGGATTGATTTACTATATCTGAATCACATAAATTTTGGATTTGGCCTGAATCGCGTGTTTTGGCGGAGGTCTTTAGCAACTATTGGTACTGGATACGGGATGTACTACTATAATATAAGTGTGATTATATTACACAAATAGTGTTTTAATTGATAATGTATTCTTAAAAGTAGCATTGGAACGGCTGTGCTTTGCGAAATAAAGAGTTTTATTACTTCAAATAAAATTATAATTAACAGAACTACAATAGAAACAGATAGTCTACTGTTTATTTTCATTTAATCGTTTAGTCACTTAAGGAAGCACCAATTGCTTCGGTAGCACATCAATAATTTCTGCTTTAGTATTTATGTAAATAGATGTCACTCAAGATCGATATGTCGATAGTGCCGCTCACTGCCTCTTTAAGCAATCCACGATGTGACAAAACATTTAAACTTACTCTTTTATTGCTTTGACAAAGATATGACCTACCCAGTATTATAATCGCTAATTCATTTGTCAATGATAACATACTAGAATAAACCCCGTCTTAAGTAATGCCCAGTCAGATTACTTAAAGTCGTTAGACTCAATTAACAACTAGCACCTGTGATTAAGAATTATAAAAAAAAAATACTAGATTGAGAATTAACTCTAGTAACTAATTAATTAACACTCAGCTATCATCCAAATCCCGACCTATGACACGAATATCAGGTTCAACCGCCCGTCAGTCAAACTAATGAATTAAGGTCAGTACTGATAAACACTTTTATTTATTTATTTGGCAGTACAATACTGCTAATATTGGATGTATTGTTAGCATATAAATGTCTTACAAGTTATACCTATTACCTCCAAAACAACTACTTTATGGAGAAAATAACGTAAATAAACATCACCCAACTTTTTGTATATTTTTCAAGAATCTAAGGAGATGTAAACAAATACAATAACGATCTTCAGGTTTATCGACTGCTCTCTATCATTGATAATATGAGCTATCACCAGAAAAGTTGTTTACTCATCAGATAGTAGATGTAATGAAAATCTATTGTTCATACATAAAATGGCCTTGTCTAGAAATACGAGATCTGACCAATCCACGGAATATGGTTTTATGATATTAATAACGTCAAAACGTGTAATCTGGTTTGTTGGTAGTAAAGAGGTATCACTAATTAGCCTTCGGTACGTTGTGACAGCAGAGAAACCCAGATTGAGGAAAAATAGTGATTTTAAAAATTTATATTTGGGGTGTTTCAATACCAGTGACGCGACTGGGAGAAAAGTGCTTGGATCTCCTGGAGGTCCTGTTTTGGGATCTTTTCGGTTATGTGTCAACAATCTTTAAAATTTGTCTATATAGACGCAGACAAGTATAAGCTCCTTACCTTTATTCTAGAGACCAATAGGGGAATATATTTTGTAAAATTTGTTGAAATTGATTCTTTCCTTAGTGACAGCGACGCCATAAAAATTCACGAGTTATGAGTCTTGCATTGACCGGTGCGTACCGCAACGAATTTTATTACGCTGTTTCGCTAATTTCCAATGGCTTTCGATAGTTTGGCCATGTGCCCTGATGTCGGGATCGACAAAACTATGTTTATGATTCACTTTTTGGTGATTATAACCATGTTCATACTCCTCGTAAGATTTTCATTCGTCTGATTTTATATTTCTTTAATGATCGGTAACAACTGGAGGGTGTTCTATTTGCAACTGCTACCAAAAAACTTCCTTTAGTTTCTATATATTCTTCCAATAACCCATTGTTCAGAGATAACATGACCAACAGTATATTTCCTAGGCTAATAATATTTTACTTCACCGAACATTACTTGAACACTACCAAGAAGAATTAACGGCTCCTGGTTCCTTAACGAGTCCAACCTTCATTTATGAATGAACGGTTTATTGAACACTGTTTGGTCATGTAGATCGCTTACTTTCAATAGATGTTGTCTGTATAGAAATTTCTTAAAGATTTTTGACACATAACCGAAAAGATTCCTGTTTAACTCTCCATAGTGTGAAAGGCTTAGAAAGGAGATATCTAGGCTGATTTTGGATGTAAATATTGTTCGTAGTTATGAATGCATTTGAGATAAATAAATTTTTGATCAATTTTTATTTTTTATGTCCGAGATAAAATATTATTAGGTCCAGTTTTGCTGATTTTGGTTTAATTATCGCATTCCATTATTCTGACCATATTTAGCGAGTTCAAATATTGTAAATAAACTGAAAGTGTAATAAAATATGTAGTAGATACTCAAAATATAAATAATGACCATTATGCACAACGAGCAATATAATCTGCTCTGAAACGTCTTTTTGCTCTCCTAAAAAAAAAAAAAATCAAAATATTTCTGCAATATAATGCAATGGTGGTTTTATCAGCGTAAGCGAAATTTTCACTAAAAGTTTCTTCCATTCCAACCATACAATTCTCTGTAGGTAATTTTTTCCTGCATATAATTATGGAAGTTGCCATCATCGTCCATTTATAAGAAAAAATTCTTGTAACCTATCTTTTACCATTCTGCGGCTTGTACCTCACCCAGTTATTCAAGAAAGTTACGTTTTCTATTGTTTTTATATAAATATTCTTTTCTTTTATTTTTTTAATAATTTTCTGTATTTCTCTTTTTGATTCCTCTACCTTATCTTCCAGAACAAATTAGTAAGGAATTATTGAATATAGTACATTGCTCAGCTATGATATCGTAATTCTAAATACCTGTTACATAACATTTTATAAAAATAAGAACTTTTTTTTACTATTTTGTGAGCTATTACCATGAAAACATATGAAATAATGAGTAAAAATAGAGAAAATAACTTCATTTCAGAGAGTGCTGTGGAAAATTCTGCCCGCATTGGCAGACTCTATTAAAGAAGTTGGATTAACTTAAATCATCCAATTAGCTGAGGCAATTGCCTGGCTTTGAAATCTTAATTCCAATCTTATTGTTGATAATGAAATTAATTACAACATAATGTAACAGTTTTTTTGACTTTTTAAGATTCGGCATGAAAATCTGTAGAATTATATATTTATACATTTATACCTAAGGAAGAAATAAAATTTAAAAAAGAAACATGGAGGTTTATATATATTTAATTAATTCTTTATTCTTGTTAATATTTTATTTAATTTTGTTTTCCTCTTGTTTGACTTCCTTCTTTAATGGAATAATTGTCTATTCTTTAAACTATTTCTAAATTTTATAAAAGTGAGATATATAAAATGATTGCAATGCCTGGAAATTATTAAATAATATCATCCTTTGTAGGCTTACGATATAGGACAAAGAAAGAAAATAAATTAATACATGAATGCATTTCTTAACTGTTATATGAAATAATATAAACAATTTTAGAGACTCTTTATATGCGAAACTTAAACATGAATGAATAATTTGTTTTATCATAAATAATCATAATTATTTTTTCTTTGACAAATATGGATAGATTAATATAACAATGAACAAAAAATCTATAATCTTCACTATACGAGTATATATTTCCCGTAATAATACATTCTATGGTGGCACCAGAATATTAAAATATATTTGATCAGTATAGTTCATCAATTTGTACATGAACAATGTCTTTGTTTTTATTTGGTTTTATTGTACATTTTTTTTCGGTTGCATTCATGGAAACAATAACAATATATAATTCAAACAGAATCTGTAGTGATCGATTGGTATTAATTTAACAGAGTATAGAAGTTGCTTGTTGAATCTAATAAGATTATACGAAAATGACGAAAAAATTTAAATTTGAGGTAGGGTATTGTGGGGTAAGTGTGAACTAAATTTTAAAAAGTTCGACTTTACAGGTCTGTAAAATTTGTATTTATGAAGCTATATTTTTCTCCTTCTTTTAAAAATGTTCCCTAGACGATTATGTTTAAATATTACATTCAATCCAACATTTCGACCATATCCATTTTGATGAGATTGATAATTTAAATGAATAGTACTTAGGTATATAGAAAACTCGTTACTCAAGCAGAAGCAGTTTTGAAGCAAGTGCAAAATATCATAGTTCGGTTTCCGGAGGATTATTGTATTACACTCCTGTAATTATCGAAAACAGTTAACGCTCGTCTGGGATTCACATTTCACTATCTTCTATGAGTTATGCAAGTGGGATGTGAAATATAATTGAATAAATGTATTAAAAAAAAGTGTTATAAATCCGCTAATCCGTAGTTGCCTCGACAAAACGTGATAGTAAGGATAAGTGTACACCAAGATAACTTGTCACACAACAGACGTCTGCACTTTCTCAGAAGATATTTAAAAGTCTTCCCTTGACAACAGTATATTTGTTTTCTTCCATGGCTGAGACAAGTTCGTAGATGTTTTCAACTATCTTAGGGTCCAATTGAGCAATTAGGTAATTAAATTTCGTACCTTCTTTGGTGATTCCGGCTTCGGACTGACAAAACCATATTTCAGGTTTGTCCTAACAAAGTTAACACTAACTTTATCAATGTTCTTCAAAGATTCACTCATTTAATGTTCTTCTGGCATAATTAATTGCCGGAATCACTTGTACAGTCAAGGGTCACCAATTGTATTGGTATTAAGGTTAATTTAAAACCTTATTAAATTAATTAAATTAAAATCTTGTTAATTCTCACGTTTAACTCACTACAATAAAACAATACTTTTATTAAAGAGAACCTGTACATGAGTAAACACAACACAACCATAATCTTCACATTACTTTGGTTGGTTCTAGCAGTATTCATTGATACCAACTAAATGCATATCACAACATTTTTACTTCCTTGTACGAAGTAAAGGAATTTTTGGTTTTCAGATTTCAACCTAAATATCCATTTTGACTAGTTTCGTCGTGGCATCTGTAAATTTTGTGCCGTACATTCGTACGTATGTACTTTTGTATCTCGCATAACTCAAAAACGGTTAGCCGCAGAAAGTTTAAATTTTGTATTTGTGATTGTTGTAAAATCTAGTTGTGAACCTCTCTTTTTGGTTAATGCTTGATCACTGGAAGTGGTACTTTACTTGAAGGTCATAATTGTTTTCCATCAAAAATTATATTAAAATACTATGCAAAACTTCTTTAGTATTTATAGCTTAAATATTGATTTAAATAACATACTAGATTTTGGTCATAATTGGAAAACCGGAAGTGGTACTTTACTTGGAAGTCATATTACAATTTCATCAAATATTATATTAAAATATAAAGTAAAATATATCAAATTTGATAAATAGGACTTTTATATCGATATGAATGTATTTACTAGATTTTCCTTAAAATTGGTGAGCAGGGTGTCATGTTGATAGACTCTTCTTTGGTGATTCCGCGAAGATCGACTTGGGCTTCGGCCTGACAAAACCATATTTCAGATTTGTCCTAACAAAGTTAACACTAACTTTATCAATTTTCTTCAAAGATTCACTCATTTAATGTTCTTCTGGCATAATTAATTGCCGGAATCACTTGTACAGTCAAGAGTCACAAATTGTATTGGTATTAAGGTTAATTTAAAATTAAATAGTTCTCACGTTTAACTCACTACAATAAAACAAAACTTTTATTAAAGAGAACCTGTATATGAGTAAACACAACACAACAACCATAATCCTCACATTACTTGGGTAGGTTCTAGCTGAATTCATTGATACCAACTAAATGAATATCACAACATTATTTAATCAAATGATAATTATTATAAAAACAAACAATTTTAATGTTATACTAGAATTTAATTTTTATAACATAATTGAACATTAAAACTAAAAATAAACTAAAATAATCAGTAAATGGTGGGGACCCCCCACACTCCTACTATCGTGTTTGATGGCTGACTGCGGCTAAGCGCTTAAAAATAGAAAACTGTAAAGGAGAAATGTGAATCTCAAAGTATTTTGAAGAACAGCTTCTGTAAGTTCCGCTTACGGCAAAAAAAAAAAAAAGAAAGTCCTCTGGTAGATAAATACTGATGCAACTTTACTGCAAAAGTTGAAAGATATAACTTTATCAACAGGCTGGAGCTAATATCTTTGTAACTCGTTATACTTCACTTTAGCGAGCTTCCGAAGCTGATTTCTGATGCATCAGTGTTTTGGCTTCATGCACTGTAAAGGCAGCTCTTACCATTTGAGAGTTTGGATTTAACGAGAAAATTACGCACTTATCCAAATCTCTTTATGTAATATTAATTTAATTTTTCCAATTTTTTGAAGCTTTCCATATGAGCTATAAAAATTAAAGTTAAATCTTAAATTGATAGATTATCTCGCAAAATCACTATTTATGATAATTTTTCATGAGTATTATTTTTATGAATATGACTACTTGTTATAGTAAATAAAAAGATTTATATGTATTTGTTAGTTGATTAGTTATTTGGAGGTCAAGGCGTATTGGTCTTATTGGCGTAAAATCTTGTATTTTGATTTATATCTATTAATTTTTCAATATTAAATTATATTACTTTGCAATATAAAATACAAAAAATAAATAAATAAAAATATCTGATGTGGGCAACACATGACTTCCTTGTACGCCTATTATATTATAAATCCGTGGCTCAAAAAGTGATACTGAATTTGGTTGCTAGTTTCCGATCAAGGAAGCTAAAGGAAGTAAAGAAATAATCCAAGGAAGAATAAAACAGAGAGATACGAGGAAATCAGAAGCCCAATAAATAAGTCAGGAAGCAGGATGACTAGCCGCCCAAAAGAATCAGTCTCAGAAGTTCCTTACGCAATATCTCAGCTAATAATGGTCCGATTTAAATGATTTTTATTTCGTTTTATAGGGAATTTCATTAGCTTTCGTTTAAATACAATAAAAGCAAATTTTACCGTTTTTGAGTTATGCGAAATACATACGAACGAACGTACGTACATACGTACAGACGCCACGACAAAACTAGTCAAAATGGATTCAGGGATGGTCAAAATGGATATTTCCGTTGAAATCTGAAAACCGAAAATTTTCGCGATTACAATACTTCCTTTACTTCGTACAAGGAAGTAAAAAACAGACAACAAATAAATAAAGTATAATAAAAAATAAATAAAGTAAAATAAAATAATTATATGTTTATCAATAAACCTTCTTTGGATAGGAAGTTGATTTTAGTAGCCGTTTCCTTCTAATTACCCAGAGATACTGATATATTCAAAAGTAATCCATATTCCTTTAACCTTCTGATATAGAAAGGATAATCCTCTAAAATGCGTGATATTGTCAATATATTGCGTCTGGGAGGAACTTCTGTCGTTAACTATAGGTGGATTATATGTCAATCTTGTAAGACCAATTCTCAGCCGCGTGACGTCCACCTCTAGTCTGCGGCTAGTGCAGCTGGAACTACTCTCCGGCTCTACATCCCTCTTTATAGTCTCCAGTTTGCTAGCTGGGCTATGCATTATTATTACGTGAGCCATTTAACATGTTTTTAGATTTCACTGGTTTATTTTTTTACTTGATTACAGTTGCACGAAGAATTCTGTGAGCAGACAATACGGACATACAGTATGATGTACATAATAATGGAAAAACAACACACACCTTAATTTCGGTATCGTTTTCAATTTACGAATGGAGAAATATGATTCAGTTTATGATATTTTTCCATTCTAAATGATACAGCATTTTAAATGCTATTATATAATTTTTTTCTCGCAAATATCCCTTGCATAAAAACTAGAAGAAAACATGCGATCCATGAAATATATTATTTAGGATGTTTAGCGTTGCTAGCAAATCAATGTACTTTTACAATCTAGTTAGATCAGAACGACTGAACTAAATAATGAGTCTGATTGAAGTGATTTACAATTGGTATGATATAATAGAAATCAGTTAATCACCAGAGTTTGGCGATAACTACTCCCCAAAAAGGCAATTAGTGAGGATTCAGTGTTGGCTTACAGGTTTTAGCTAACAAAGTTCTGAGCTCAAGGCTCTTAAGTATCCAACTTCACTTCTTGGGGTCACTAAAGCACCCAAATCGATTCTGAGATTGCTCAAGTTTAAGTCAAGCGGTTAGTTGTGGTCCTTCTTCCTGCAAACTTATCGATAGCAGTATATATATATATATATATATATATATATATATATATATATATATATATATATATACATATATATATACATACTGCTATCGAAAAGAGATTATATTATGTTTAATAATAAACATTAATATTAAATAAACATTTAATTTATTACATTTAAAAGGCCCAATGTCAATTTTCTCGAAAACCACTAAAATACTAACAGGACGAAATTTGAATACTTTTAGCTCTAATGTTACGTGATGTAATCTATTTTTGAATTAATCTATAACAAGTACAATTTTTTTTACAAAAAGAAGGTTGAAGAAAGAAGATCATTATGGCCCCATGTTTTCGTAGCGTTTTTTGAAAATACAATACAAAAGAAAAAAACCGTTTACCGTTTCTTAATATGTCTGTTAAAATTTGAAATATAAGGGCCCAATTTTGAAATTACAATATTTTATTTCATACATTTCTCTTCATTGGACCTCCATAAATTAAAGGAATAATTAAGCAGCCATTGGAAATTATCCATTAATTTCACGAAAAATTATGAAAAGATCTTTTTTATTTTATTTTTTTTATTTCACAGCAAATGATAAAGATACATTTATTTTAATAAAAATAAAATGCTTCAGCTCTGAAGTACAAAATAACACTTTTTTTACTTTATTAACTCTTCAAGTTTTTGTTGTAGTTTTAGTTGTTATTTTGTTCGTGTTCCCAAAAAAAATTTCCCTTCTTCTCATGCACAATATCATCCCTAATCTTAAACTGGTGGCAGTGTTCGAAACCATTTGGGGAGTGCATGATTCGAAGGCATCTATTATTTTATTCGAAAGGTCTTCTGGTGGAAATGTAATGTGGTGATGGCGTGGCATAGAATTTTTCTTTCAGTGTTTCCCAAAGGAAAAGATCAAGGGGCGTTTAATCAGAGGAAGGTAGGGGCCAAGACACAGGCCCTCCTCTGCCAACCCTTGCTTTGACAATACATACTTAATATTTTATATATATGTGTATATATATATATATATATACTTTAAAATTCTTTTTACACAGAAAACATACCTTTTTTTCCTTATCATATATTATTTTGTAGGAAGAGGTTTATTACTCTTCTTTCCCTATCCATGTCCATGTTATTCTGTAAAAATGAATTAATTACTTGCATAAGAATTGAGTTTTTTTAAGAATTCGAAGAGTCAACTATTGCTCTTTTCCCCAGGGTTAACACACACTAGATGAGTAATCAGTATTTTAGTTTATTTTCCAAAGTATAATTAATAATTATTTTAAGTTATTTTTACGGTTTATCCCTCATCTCAAGAGTTGGTGCCTTCTCTTATAGTATTGAAACGCGTTTATCAGAGCACAGCTTCGAATATGAGTTGTCAAACTAAGAATAAAAATAAAGTTGAAAGCCAGGCAGTATTACCATAAGTTACCCGAAAGGCATTTCCATAGACCATACGGTTGCAGAGGGTAGCCATGAATGATTCAGTGGCGAATTGGGCTACGGTGAAGGCGGAGATAAACAATCAGGCTGCGACCTTTGGCCTTTCCAGTCGTAGCAATAATTTGCTGAAAACCTTTATCAATGTCCGTTGGTCATTGAAGCCTCAGGCTATCTTTAAAGACAAGCATGGTAAAGGCAAATATTTTTTGGTTCCTCAACATTGGAAAAGTTAGGCGAGTATGATCGTTTCCATTATGAATGGAGAGTGTAGATAATTATCGAATACGAGTAGCGAATCAATCGGCAAAGTTTCTATTTGTCTCCGAGCAGGCATTATTAAAATTAAAAAAAAAATAAATAATAATAAGAAGAACTAGAACGATTGTTAACTCCTCTGGAAATCTTTGGGGGCCTTAGTCCTGTCAACAGGGGATCAGATATGTGTCTTGCTGGAAAGTTTTGGAGAAATTCTAAAAATATGTTCATTTACGTTTTAAAGGTAATTTCATAATCCATTTTCATAAACATCAATTTCTACTTTGTTAACTCAGTTTGTTTCCAAGAAATATAAACAAAAATGCAAAACGGTTAAATTTTTTAATTTTTTATCGTTTTTACTTCCTTGTACGAGGTAAAGAAAGTATTGTAATCGCGAAAATTTTCGGTTTTCAGATTTCGACGGAAATATCCATTTTGACTATCCCTGAATCCATTTTGACTAGTTTCGTCGTGGCGTCTGTACGTACGTTCGTATGTTCGTATTTCGCATAACTCAAAAACAGTCAGCTGTAGAGAGTTGAAATTTTGTATTTAGGATTGTTGTAAAATCTAGTTGTGAACCTCCCTTTTTGGTCACTGCTTCATCACCGGAAGTGGTACTTTACTTGAAGGTCATAATTGATTTCCATCAACAAATTATATTAAAATACTATGCAAAACTTCTCAAATTTAGTATTTATAATTTATATAATGATTTAAATAACATACTAGATTTTGGTCTAAATTGGAAAACCGGAAGTGGTACTTTACTTGAAGGTCATATTAGACTTTCGTCAAAAAATATATTAAAATATAATGTAAAACATCTCAAATTTGATAAATAGGACTTTTATATCGATATAAATGTATTTACTAAATTTTGGTTAAGATTCGTGAGCGGAAAAGAGTACTTTACTTGAAGGTCATAATAAGTTTACATCAAAAATTATATTTAAATTAAAAGAGAAATCATATGTTTCGGTAATAAAGGTTACAAATGCAATTTGGTTTCCAATCTAATTAAACATTTTTATTACTTGTTTTAAGTGTTAAAACTAGTCTAAAATACTAGTTTTCCTCCCCATTTGTGAGATCAACAAGTCATCATGAGAATAAGATATTAGTTAAGTGGGTTGGATGACGCGACGCCGAGTGTCGTTTTTACTGCAATCTTCGGAAACTAGTAACCAAATTCAGTATCACTTTTTGAGCCACGGATTTATAATTTAATAGGCGTCCAAGGAAGTCATGTGTTGCCCACATCAGATATTTTTTCACGTTGTATGAAATCCAAGTAATTTTTTAGGAAAATCAACCTATACAAAATTAAACAAGAGTTGAGTCTCTGTATTTTGTACTCTATAATTTTTTGTCCTGGCCATTGTTTTGGGGCATCCGTTCATAGTCTACGAATTTCAACATTTGTTACCTCAATTTTTTAACGGAAATATAAAAAAAAAAAGAAGCAAACGATTTTTAAGAAAATGAACATTCCGTCTCATAATTTTAACGCTCGCTTACTTCGAAACATAAAAATCATTAGGATCAAAATTTTATATAATTCATTCGTCTTTAATTTGATATAATATGAATATTAGAATTTACTCGAATAAAACATAGATTTCAAGTTAATAGAAAAAAGCAGACAATTTTTTCCGCCCAAATTCCTTACTGGCCAATATTTGACGACCCCATTAGACTAAAAGCGCATGCTCCCAAACGATAACTGGAACAAAAAAAAATGATCAAGTACGAAAATTTAAGGGATTCGCTCTTGTTTAATTCTTTATAGTTTGATGTTGCTTATAAAAAAGCCTAAACAAGAACATAGTAGTTGTTTGGAAACCTTCACCCGTAGAGATCAAAGGGAATGGAGCTGCTGAACAAGTTACCAAGGAAGCAGGACTATCTTTAACACATCAACAGATATATGTAGTAGGGTTGGAACATCTAAAGGAAAATATCGATATTCGATATTTGATATATCGCAAACCCAAATATCGATATCCACCGATAATCGCTAGAAAAATATCGATATATCGAAATGGATGAAAAAGCAAAGAAAGTGCATCAAATGATTATTATTAAATACTATTAATATTATTAAACTGTGAAGAAGGTTATGAAATAATATAATGATTATTATTTATAAAACAATATTTTTATTAGCCATGAATCATTATAAAAAAAAGATAGAAAAGAATTACACTTCAAAGAAAAAAAAATATTATAACATATTTTTATTTTGAAGAATTTTAGCCATATTTGATATATTATAGTCTTCTAGAAGTTTTCAATAATAAAACCGGCAAACTTCTCAATTTTTTATTTATCTTATAACTCTTCCGACTATATTGTGCATTCTCAAAACATTCATCTAAAAGTATATAAATTTTTTTATATACATCTGAGTACCATCATCATTTATATAAATCATAAATTTTTCTTTATATAGGATTAATCAACTTTATTTGTATGTAAATCTTATCTACTAATTATTGTTTGATAATTAAATATTGTTTATTGTTATATTTACTGGTAAAACTCCGGAATGGTAACCCCAAGATGGAGGACATCTAGATTTTTAGGACTTTTTTAGACAATTGGCTGAACTTAAAAATGTAGACCTCCGCCATTTTGGGGTTACGATTCTGGAGTTTTACAGAATAAAGGATTTTTAAAATAAAATACAGTAGAATCTAGATAATTCGTGTGGTCAAGGGTTCGAAATGTAAATATAAATTATCGAGATATCCAATAATCGGCGGTAAAAAATAGGAAATAACAAGATTAAAACAAAATTGTATTAATATGAATGGAAATACAAACGATATAGTTAGATCAACAAAAAAAATCGGTTATTATCTTATGGTGCAATCCTTGAAGACGGATCTCATCGATGGCTTCGTTAAGCATGTTCAGAGCAGAAAATACGTTTACACAAACATCCGATTTTGCTAAGAAATGACACACGTTGTAGATGCATTATTTCGCCATTTTAGAACTAATCGATTTTATAATTTCTTCTTCATCTCCTTTTTTTACGGAGTCGAAATTTCCTGGTCAGTTAGGATCCGAGCTACTGCTAAATCTTCGACAAAATAGACGAAATCTCGAAAAGTCATGGAAGTTCTTAATTTTGAGGTAAGTAATTCCCATCCTTGATGCTTTCTAAGAGTTGCATCACTACTTCCTTGCGTTAAATGTCTAATATAGTTTAATTATGGCCAAGTATAGAGATTGCAGCTTAGAGGTTGTGCTGAGAGGCAAATATAGAAGACAAACATCGTTGAGTGATGTGGTACTGTTGTGGGTCGTACAATTATCAATAAACAGTTGAAAATTTTCGCTGTTTTTTATTCCATATCTGTACCCACTCGTTGAAAATTTCACTTATGATACATGCTTTTGTGTTAGCACGATAGGCGTTCGGTAAAGTTTTTTTTTTTATAAAGCACCTTGCATTCGCGGATTTGCCAGTCATGAACGAACTTAATTTTTCAGATCAATCTATGATGTCGGCTAACAGTATGGTTGCAGGTTTTTTACAATTTTATTTAGAGAGAACTGAATAGAAAAAAAAAGGTTAAACCGACCGAAATTCATAGAAACGATTGTTCTCTCACTCACTCACCTCTCCTCTTGAAAATATTAAGATTTAACCAGATTTTTTATTTGGAAATTCGAACTATAAGGCGTTTATATTACTTGAAAGACGAAAATAAATACGAGTTATCGGGGGAACCGAATTGCAGTGTTTTTATACGAAATAAAGGGAGACTTTTAAGAGACCAGAAAATCTATACGAATTACTGAGATATGAATTGTCGAGATTCTACTGTAATATAGTTTAGCATATGGTGTGATATAATATATCGGTTTTTCAACTCTCGCGTGTCGATATTCCAACCCTAATATGTAGCTACTTTAAATACCAAGGCAAGATGACCTGGGTCCAGCTCTAGGTTCAGCTTCTTCAGTTGGTAAACAACTGAAAAAAACAATAAATAAAAATCTGGAAAAGTTCTAAACGGAACAGCAGAAGAGAAGCGGTTGTCATCACTAAACTGAGAATTAGTCAAACCCGACTTACTCCCTTATTAATGCGGATTCCTCATTAAAAAAGATAGACCTCCAAAGTGTGAAATGTGCAGGTGACCATTTGCCACATTAAAGGATACTGCCCAAGATATGAAAGCTATTTACTTATTTAGGGATGGAAATAAACTTCCCAACGATTTTAAGTGACATGAGCATTAACATAGAAAAAAAAATTAAATTCTTTAAAAAACAAAACATATTTAACAAAATATAGTTGAACAAAGGAAGAGAAAGATAAAAAATAAATTGAAGAAGGACGCTTAAGACCGAGTTGTTGAATTTTCATCAGCATCATCATCTAACCGAACCTTGAGTAAAATATTTTACCTAGTAAAGGATATTGAGATTGGAGATCCGTTGTAAAGACATTGAACAAATTATAACAGTTTTGCAAAATTTAAAAAAAAAAAAAAAAAAATTATAAAGAAGATTATATATTTCTTATATATTTTATATATATATATATATATATATATATATATATATATATATATATATATATATATATATATATATATATATATATATATATATATATATATATATTCTTACTTTCTTATATTTTTTTTTATCCTGTCCCATATGATACACTTTGTGTGAACAGAACATCAAGTGGTTAATTTTATATACAAACATTTGTGATTTTAAAGTATTGGTAATAACCCAAATGATACTCCAGACATACTGTACCTTAAATCACTAAACTGAGAATTAGTCAAACCCGACTTACTCCCTTATTAATGCGGATTCCTCATTAAAAAAGATAGACCTCCAAAGTGTGAAATGTGCAGGTGACCATTTGCCACATTTAAGGATACTGCCCAAGATATGAAAGCTATTTACTTATTTAGGGATGGAAATAAACTTCCCAACGATTTTAAGTGACATGAGCATTAACATAGAAAAAAAAATTAAATTCTTTAAAAAAAAAAACATATTTAACAAAATATAGTTGAACAAAGGAAGAGAAAGATAAAAAATAAATTGAAGAAGGACGCTTAAGACCGAGTTGTTGAATTTTCAGCAGCATCATCATCTAACCGAACCTTGAGTAAAATATTTTACCTAGTAAAGGATATTGAGATTGGAGATCCGTTGTAAAGACATTGAACAAATTATAACAGTTTTGCAAAATTTAAAAAAAAAAAAAAAAATTATAAAGAAGATTATATATTTCTTATATATTTTATATATATATATATATATATTCTTACTTTCTTATATTTTTTTTATCCTGTCCCATATGATACACTTTGTGTGAACAGAACATCAAGTGGTTAATTTTATATACAAACATTTGTGATTTTAAAGTATTGGTAATAACCCAAATGATACTCCAGACATACTGTACCTTTCCACGGTTCCAGAACTCCATATAGAGACAGATGCTAATGGCTACAGTTTTATTGGTCCAATCTTGGAGAGTGATTCAGTCAATGGATATTGAGCACATTCCGCTTTGTCTCTGGGAATGGCCTAGCTATCTACCTGAGTAATTGTATTGTGTTGTACTATTTGGAGTCGATGTTTTTTGAACAAGAGTGTTCCGATCGGCTTTTGGACCACGGTCGATTTTATTTTAGGGTTTTATTTTGAAGCTAGTGCTTAATCAACTTCACAGATGTTGCAAGTACCAATTTGGTCATTATAAAACTAAGAATTGTAAACCGTTGAAAAATGTCCATTCTATTTTGCATATCTGTTTGAAAATAATGCTATAATAATATAAAAATAGCCAAATATACTACCGGAGAGAAATTTATAAATAAGAAATGTAGTTAGATCAACGTGCAAATGCAAGATAAAGTTAAATCTTAAATCTTTTTTCACTCGAAACTATAAAATTTACACTTAAAACAACTGTGAGAATCACTATCGACATATTGTTCACGGTACACTACAATATATTTCGTGCTTTTTAAAATTTTTGAAAGATTGTTCTATTCAAAGTATTAAATAAAAAATATGGCATTAGCTAAGATCGTTTTAGTGGTGACAAATAAAATGTAAATAGAAAAATGTGATTTTAATAAAATAATTTCACTATAATAAGAATAGAAAAAACAATTTTCATACCTTATATAGCATAAGATATATGAGATGAGATAAATTGATGGATTCGTGTTAATATTTTGAATCTGGAACGCAGAAATTAGAGGTTTATACAATATTTATATATTCAGAGCGATAGTGTATAGATAGAAAAAACAAAATATATCTACGTCGTTTTTTGAAAAAAGTCTTAAGCACCAAAAATTCGAAATTTAAGTTTCAATGTATTATGGGACCAAACACAACTGCTATCGATTTCCGCTCACGATATATCGAAAAAATATTTGGAAATGGTCTTAAAAGCGACTATTGATAACCTAAGTACCAAATACTGACGACTCTCAGTCGTAACTCTGGCCATGACCAACGATAAAAGCCTTCAAAATATATTTTAATTATAAAGGTTTTGCCACCTTAGTAAACTTCTGTACACAATAAAGAATACAATTAAAAAAAATATTGTTGTTTAAGGAGAAAACATGAAACGTGTTTCCTGTAAAGTTTGCTAAATCGCGCTTACGTCTTTTTCAAAAAACGACGTCGATATGTACTATTAGTATGATTAAATTACTGTCATCATTTATTTAATGCATTAATTGGTCCTAAATACCATAGTAGGTCCTCTTCATCTTGGGCCCATCCCTCTCAACAGATACATTGTGGCGGAGTTCTCCGGATGTAAGAAATTCGGTTCACTCTTGTATGAATACTTTGAAGAGTACTATTTCATCTAGCCTGCCATTGAAGTATGCTTTTTGTAAAACAGGCAAAGATAGTTTTATCAAATTTTTACGAGACCCTTTCGCTGTAAATCTTGCTGCATCTGTAGCCTAAGTTACCTCGACGTATCCGAAAATGAGTTATGACTACGACTGAATTATAGAAGTTGACTTCTACATCGTAAATAATTTTGTGATTGCAAGATTCCTATCACGCCAAACTTTTAATAAGATTCTCCTCCGAAAACTTACCTTCAATTTTATCCTTAACCTCTTAATCACAGAAAATATAGATATACTTAATCTCTCATTTATTTAGTTAGTTTAATTTTTGTTTATTAAAAATATGAGTGCTTAAAGAACTCAATAATTGAAGTACTATTTGTTGTTATTTCAAGGTCTATCGTATAATAATTATATAGATTTATATAATTTCTTTTTAAGTGACATCCGCATGATGGTATAGAAGGATCAATCTAATTAGGGATTGATAAATTATTTGTCACTTCTATAAATTTGTTTTATTGAAAACTAGTTTCGAATGTTATACATTCATCCTCAGTTCAAGGTTTAAATGGACTAAATCAAACAGAATAGTTTGTACTGGTTTCTTCTAGCATTGTACTAACAATTACAATTGTTAGTACAAATAATTTATCAATCCCTAATTTATTTTTATTTTCGAAAATTCAATTTTTTTTAAATTAAAAATTATAGCTTGACTTTGATATTCATCTTACATAACCTGCATCAACACTGATATCTAAAATTCAAATGAGTTCAGGTGAGTGCAACATTCACGTGATGTAGCCATTGTTTACATTTTAAAGTTTGGCAATTATCTCCGGAGTTACTGAAGGTTCAATACATTTTTTTAATATATCTTGTCTTTAACGTCATTTTAATTGCTTCGTTGTAACTTCCTTTTTTATTCCAAAAGTGTTTTTCTAAACTTTTGACATCATATCATTCAATATTCTTTATTAATACTTCGTATGTCCATGTAGAACGAATCATCAAGCGATTAATACCACAAGATTCCCCATCTACTTGAACCATTGCTTGAAAAACGTTCTAAACTTCCAATTTATTGCAAAAAGCTCATCTAAATGACTAAAATCAGGCCTCTGAAGTCGTAAGCAGTTTGGAGATCCATTATACCATGGAATATCTCCCGTTTTCAATCCTTCGTAAAATCGTTTATGGTCCTTACTCAATAGCTATTAATGCCCCATTACTGTAGTTAATGCCCCATATTTAAACCGTAATAGATTTAGATACCCATTATCCTTTTAGTATAAACTCGATACTGAAACTCACTGAGCCAGCCGATTTTCGATAATTCACCAGGGAGTATGAAAATAAGATGGTTTCGGACATTCTAATGTAAATCTGTTATTGAAGTACTGCCGATGGGAGGGTATATTATTTCCAATTTTGTTATGCTGTTTTAATCAAAAAGTACAATTATTTATTGAATGTTAATACATTTGCAAATTTCAATTAATTAATTTGGAAAATAAATGTACAGGCTGGAAGATCTTAAGATCATTTTTTTGTTGTGTGTTTAGGTGATACATTTAACATTAGTTAGATCAACTCTATAAGTTAAGCGAGTCGACTAGCTAACTAAAATAAGCCATTGCCTAACGTCACGAAGATATATGAGAATGCAAATGGGTTCTTTAATAGTACGGTTATCACAGAACTTAACCAATAATAATTATTACAGTATGTTTACTAAGAACTGTACCTGCATGTAGAAAGGATAATAGACAGCTTTCGAAAAAGAAGAATTAGTTTCTATGGCCACATAATGCGTATGAACTCGCAGAAGCTCACCAACCGAATCTTTTCTTATTTCATAAATAAGAAAACCAAAGGACCCTGGTTCACCGAAGTTGGGAAAGACCTCGAAGAAATAAGGATTACGCAGAAAGACATCCAAGAATGTGCTTCTTTGCAAAGGATACTTCGAACATACCAGAGATTCCAAGATAAACCTAAGTTGAAAACTGGCAAGAAATGGACGCGTGAAAGAAGAGAGGCCCACAGAAGAAGAATGCGAGAATACTGGAAAAAAAAAGAAAATTAAAAAGTATCAAAGCTCGATGACACTGTTGAATTAACGTTGGCAGAAACGAAACAAAAAAAAACAAAAAAAAAACAGTATGTTTTCTGTATATTAGTGTAATTACAGTAGCATAGTATTTATTACTCTATGTTTAAGTCAGTATCCAGTACGGTTGGAAATATAAGGAAGTAGGTATTTAAATCATAACTAAACAAGAAGACTTTTGATTACTGGTAGATATTATTAGGCAGGTTATTTACTTTCTTTTATCCTCGAATCCTTCGTAAAAAGCTTTTACCGCTCATTGATGGATGAACAATAATCGGATTTTAATATTCCGTCAAGGTCTCTTCAGAAAATATTTTATTTCTGATGAAAAGAATATTGTAAAAAGTTTTTACTGTTTTCATTTGGCATATTTTTTCTAGAGAGCAAAATGGTTCCACAGTTCAAAAGTTAGTTTATCTGTAAATATTTACAAATAGAAACTTTTTAATTGTGGATTAAGCATACATTTTTTTTTTTTACCGAGATGTCAGAAACGAACCGGAAGGTTGAGCTCTCCCAGTGCAACAGTGTGACATCTTAAAAAAAGGTTGATGTCGAGATATGCATGTGTTCTCAGCAATAAGGAAAATGTGCAGTATATAGCTTTAATATCTAGAAATGATTTTTTGCATTAATTTTTTTTTTACAAAATACATAATTTATTACTGGTATATCATCATTACAAAGAGGTAACACAAATGGCAGAGCATTAAATGCCTGCTATTACGCTACCTCTTTTTTGCAAATTTTACTATAAAAAAGAACTAAAATGTCATCTATTACATACACGGTAGATTCAGTTTTACTTAATTGGACAAATTCTGTCTAATTTCCAGATAAGAAATAGTTCAAGCATCTTTTTATATAAGTGATGGTGAGGTCTCCTAGAAAATACTAATGATTTATTATTATTTTTATTTTTTCCTTTAGTAAACTAATTAATATATGCTGGTAAATCTTTCTCAAGCATAACCAGCCAGTATTATGTAGGCTAGGTTGATGTAAGGAAGAGTGCCCAAATATCGACCCCCAAAGCAAAATTCGAAATTTTAAATATTCAATTAAAGTTTAAAATTCACAAAATATTGCTAAAAAGAGCTCTTTTCTATATCAAGAAATATCGTTATTGGGCTGAACTAGATAGTCTTATCTCTGAATTAACAAAAACAATAATTTCCTAAGTGTTAGAATCCTAAAAGTGTGGTCCTAATGTCGTCCACTAATGAAATTCACAATTTACAATTAATTTATTTAAGCCATGGGTATCTAAAATAAAAAAAGGCATATAACCCCCCGAAACGAAAATTATTCAGATTAAAATACTTCAAACGTTTTGATTATTGATTATTTAACTAAGGATGAAATAATTACTAATTTTGGAGAGGATCAAAACCGTTTCTGAAACCAAGCGTTAGACAAAAAAAAACCTTGAGGGGAAGAATTTAGAACTCGACCTATGAAAACAATAACAATAAGCTTTCTCTACCTTAATGGTTTAACATAATAACATAAGAGTCTCGGACTAATTGAACATGAAAACAATTCACTACTATACCAATAGTATGATAAAACTATAAAAAATAAAAAATATCTCTTCTCGATGCACTAGAATAATATTCTGAAGTTGATCAAAAACTATAACCAGCTTCTCCTCGTTCTATAGTAGAAAAATACTGAGCCAAAACACAAAAAAATCACAACTTTTTTCCCATCAACAGTCAATTAATTGGATGGGACTGGAGTATTTCAACTTTTTCAGCGGGTAGCAATCAAAGTTAGATAACTGGAGGGACAAATTTAGGCGACGAACAGTGGACATAATCGCAAATTTAGTAGGAAAAAATTCTAATCATTATTTCACTAAATTTTCAACAATGAAGTTATAAATTATGTACTTATATAAAGATAGAATAAAATATGAATAGAAAAGGTTTATAATGACTAAAATAATAAAAGTTTAGAAGAGTATATTTATAAAAATAAATATACTCTGATTCTTTTCAATCAGTGTCAGAAGAATGTATTTCAAGTTGCTTAAATTTTATAAACTAGTATGTAGTATGTTGTGATCATTTCCTGGTACAAAAAATATGACAAAATAGTATAATTAATCTAAGATCTTATCGTGGGGCAGAATGTAGGCCAAATCATGAATTAGAAATCGCGAAACTTCGACAATAACATAATATGAAAAAGAGAAGAGAAAGCCATGTTTTTCCCGAAAATTTTGATCTTGATATATTCTAAATTCCTTCGTGAAGAAATAGATTCGACGAGGATCGCGAAGATATAGCCAAGTTAAGGGCAGGAATTAGGAATAATACAACGAGGTCAATAATTTGTGTCTTGGGAAAATTGGAGAGCAAAAATAACAAACCTTGGTATGATAATGATTGTCTAAAATTGTGCGAAAAAGAAAAGCCGCAAGAAGTTGCCAACTTCCGAGCCTTAAAGATTGAGACGTCTAAATTTCTCAAAAGTAAAAAACGAGAGAATCTTAACAACAAAATAATAACTAATAAAACCGAAAACAACGTAAGAGACGTGTTTAAATGTATAAACAGATCAGGTAAACGGTTTGAACCAGCAATGAATGAAATTAGAGATGAAAATAATAATATCTTGGCCGATACGGAAAACATTTTGAATAAGTTTAAAAAACACTTTGACAGTATTCGGGAAATAAAAGTCTTCTGACTTCTGAATATCTGAGTGCTGAACCGTAAATAGAAGAATCGAGTAGCCAAAATAGGAACAGAAAGTAGCCGAAAGAGGAAGCTGAAATAGACATCAGTCCCTGCCAAATTATACAAAAAATTTGGGGTATGACACCGATCACCTCAGATTTTGATGAAATTTAACATGCTTTATTCTTTCATATAGATAACATTATATACCAATTTTTATTGTTCTATCTCAATTAGCTTTTTTTTAGAGCCACGTAAAGGTTTTACAAATCCGACATTTTGATAATCTTAAAGCTTTTGGAGAAACTCGCTTACCGAAAGAAAAATATTTGTACTTTTGTTATTTACCGAGCAAATCGAATGAAATTTTCAGGTAATATTAAAAAACCTATGTTGCTTTCAGAAAAAAAGTATATAATCAATACATGGGATACCAAAAATTTAAAAAAAAAAAGATGTTATAAGGCAACTAATAAAAATTTATATATAAAATATGGTATTTTACAAACAAATTATAATAAACCAAAGATACCGCCTTTGATTCATAATAATTTTTAAGAGTCGAAAGAATACATTTTTTTTCTAGCTGTCTTTTAAAATTATAAAAATAATATGATCTAAAAGACGGTATATTTATTGAAGCAATGGGTTTATTTTAGTAGTTATGATGATCCTAGCTGTCATTTAAAATAATAAAAATAATGTGATTTTACCTCTTCATATAGAAAAAAAAAATATTTTTATCAAACTAGGAAAAAATTATAACGTTAAAAAGTCCACGGATTTTCTCTTAAATCACTAGGCCGGTTTGTTTTAGTTTTGACATCCAAGTCATAGATCACCTCAGAATGAGCCTAGATACCTCTACATTACCATCTACCATTTCGTTTCAAATCTTCGGCTGAAAAGAGGTTTTACATGCCCATATCTCGGTCATTTATGATGATAAAGAAAAAAATGTAAATAAAGAAATAAATAGTGTATTAAAATTTCTTGTATTTTAGTGCAAGGAAAACATAAAACATAACAAGGAAATAAATTATTTAAATCAAAAGTTTTGATGTCTCTCTTGGAATATTTTGGACATATGTACTCATTAAAAAGTTTCAATGTTGTATTTTACCTCGTACTTCTGGAGTGTAGGCATTAGAGACTTTACATCCAGATACCTCAATATTCCTGAATTATTTACGTAAAACATCAAAGCCTTTAAATAGCATTTCTTTGTGAAGATGAATTTAAATCAAAACATTTGATTCAAATAATTTGTTTCCATGTAACGTTAAGGTATTCCTAATTTGATACAAATCATTTCGTTTTCTACATTAAGCAGGCAAATGTCATTATTTTTATTATTGTATATGGTAGTTAGGATCATTATAACTAATAAAATAAAACCGTTGCTTCAATTAACATTCCGCCTATAGTTAGTAATAATTTTATTTTGAAACACCATATTTCACGTTAAAATGTTCTAGTAATAAGAATAAAAAAATTGTTTTCTATAATAAGGGTAAAATCCCATTATTTTTATTATTGTATGTGGTAGCTCGAATCGTCATAATTACTTTAGAATATGTAGTTCTGTGATTATCATTTCGTCTTTGGCTCATAATAATATTTTTGTAAATCTCCGCATTTTGATTCAAAATTTTCATTAGTTGGCACATAAAATTTGTTTGTAAATGTTTGGTATATCATGCATTGATTATATATTTTTTTCTGAAAGCAGTATAGTTTTTTTAATATAACATGAAAGTAGCACGGTATTTGGTCTGTAAATAACAATATTACAATTCTGTTTCTTTCGGTAAGCAAGTTTCTCCGGGAGTTACGAGTTTATCAAAATGTCGGTTTTGTAAAAACTTTATACAGAACACTAATTGAGATGGAACAATAAAATTTGGTATATAATCTTGTCTGCATAAAATGATAAAGCATGTTAAATTACATCAAAATCTGAGATCATGGATGTCATGGTGTGGGTGAAGTGGTATGGAATAACCCCATCGGAAAATTATAATCTTATAAAGCAGCGGAAATCGACAACATTCCTAGTGAATTAATACAAGCTAATCTCTCGCATTCAACGACACTAACTAATCTAATTTGGACACGAACGATTTCCGTGCCAATATTAAATATTAATTTTTTTCTTACTAAATTCGCTGTTTGGCCAACTGTGACGGATTTCGGGTACTTTCTTTACATTAAGAATGAAAGAAATTTTTTTTTTTTTTAGTTTTTTTTTTATTATTTTTTATACTTGTGCGAAAATTTCTTGATTTAATATAATTAAGCCAGGTAATTTCATGTTACAAAATAAAAGATCTAACGTCTGACGATAGTGCTAGTAACGGAAGTGCCGTGGTAAAGCAAACATGATGGTCGGGGCGGCAGTAAATTAATCCAAGGGAGAGCCGACATCATGACCAGGTGCAGATTACGAGAGGACAAGGGCACTATTGTTCCAATAATGACTCTATTAATATATAAGGCCGTGCCAATGGAAGGGAGCTCAACCCAATGTACTTAAAACAGAGTATAAATTTATTTTCTGACGTAACTAACTACCCTCGCTAAGAACCCAACATCCCTTTAAAATATATCTTCTTGCTTTATAGTTGATGTATAACAAGTCCGTGTTGTCTTTTATAAGTTTATATACTTATAGGAAGCTTCACCTCTTATATATCTCTTCTACCTCACTCTATAAAAATGCTAACAGTTTCACATATACTGTGGTAGAAACAAATCTAATTGCACCATTCTTTAGACCGTTAGATTCCCAATAGTCAATTTCGGCAGGGTCTATTAAAATCAAAATTGTAAAAATGGAATTGTCGGAATTGGACAGGATTTTTTTTCTTGTCGTTGGAAAACGTAAGGATGAAAATATGATGTAACTGTTTTTCTAAAACACTCTCTCTTGGGGTTGTAGTGCCTGGGAAGATGATAACATTCTACATGATCGATAATAATTATAAAAACAGTAATATATATATATATATATATATATATATATATATATATATATATATATATATACATACATACATATTTATTTATAGGTTGGCTTTCCAAATTAAACATTTTTTCCTCATTTTTATTTTATACAGATCAATTGAGGAGCCAACGCACAGAAGAGTCTTATATATATATATATATATATATATATATATATATATATATATATATATATATATATATATATATATATATATATAAAACGTATCTCTAGTTTCATTCTGGCAAACTGCTTTTCTTAGGCAGGTGGGAGTTCCAGAAACCACATTTACTCAATTTACTGATCTAATTGAATCTCTATTTGCATCGGTTCCAGAAGGGAGCCGATCAATCGAACTATATTTTAACAAAAATGCTAGAGACCGCAGACCCCCCCTGCTATGGTCAATAGCTTGGGATATTATAAATAGGGTGTCGTGTTCACCATTTCACTTAATTACTAGATGATGGCATGCAGAGTAAATAGAATGGTAGATTTTGTTACAGATCTTACTTTATTTATATTACGTTATTAATTAACCTATTGTCTTGATAATTTCTAATCTAAATTACTCTCATTGTAAAAATCTACAGAATGTAACATATGTATTTGAGAATACTGGGAGAACTCTTGCTTATTTAAAATATCATCCTGATGCCACATAATATTATACATTGATGTACATAATGAATCAAAGGACTAGCAGTTATCTTAATGTTGCTCTATGGTCTAGGTCTCTTTCTCCTGCCTCGATGTGCTGCTCAGCTGTACCCTCTGCGAACCTTCTTCTTCTGGCTTCTCCCAAGAACTCTCCTCTTCAACTCTTTCCCCAGAACTACCTTCTTCAAACTTCTCCTCAGAACTACCCACTTCAAACTTCTCACCAGAACTCTCCACTTCAAACTTCTCACCAGAACTCTCCTGAACTCTTCTTTCCTCTGTCTCTTATACCGTTTCCCCTACTTCTTCTTGAAAAGATGAATTTTGTCCCCACTCTCCTTTTGGGACATCTTATTGGCTGACGCTATAAGAATATTTTCAAAGGTGTTTGATCTCCTTTCTATAACCTTGGATGGCAGATTTTGTTACACCATGTCGACCTGGCGTATCTCTAGTTTTATGGTGCTCTTACTTTCGCTTATCTTAAGCGGCCTATTGACGGTCTTGAACTGCACCCCTCCCCTCCCATTCCAGGTACTTCCAGGTAGAGACTCGCTTCTCTTTGTTTGAAAATGCAGAGGCATCATTATTTAATTTATTCCTTTTTTAATTACTATTATGAATCTTAATTATTTCCTTCAATCCCAGTATTCTGAATACATTGCAATATATATGTTATGGCATTAATGGGAAAATCCAATAAAGAAGCCAAGAGTCTCAAAATTAACATAAATAAATAAAAAAATCATCTGTCGATATTTTGCAAATTCAGGGATCATCAGGACAGCAGAAGAGAAAGAAATAAAATATAAAGAAAAGACTTGGACTTTTTGAGACTCTTGGCTTCTTTGCATTTTTCCATGTCATAACAATTAGCTATGTCTCATTTTGAGCTTCTGATCTTGCATATATATATATATATATATATATATATATATATATATATATATATATATATATATATATATATATATGTATATATATATATATTTATACAAAATGTTTTTTTTCTCGTTTTAACTTAAATTGAATGAACTGAAACGAAACCTCCAGTCATTAAGCGAAACGAACATAACCGAGATCGTTCTATCTAATTTAGCAATTGGGTATGCCCTATCCGATAGCAAATCCTCCAACTGCATTAGCAACATACAGAAAGTTATATCTTATGTTTCTGTACCAAATTAGAAATTTAATTGCAATTAAATTGTTCCAGCAGGTATTTCTAGGCTTTAAGGCTTGGACTTATTTATCTTATTTTACCCTTAAGGAGCTTAATCATTTTCTCCTGCGAGATGCTTGAGAGACATTTGAAAGGTTTAAAAGTCTTATATCTTTTAAAATTGGACATATAACAAAGAAATTGTCTTCATACATACATAGGTATATTCATATTAGATCAAGCGAAGCAACAAATTCTGTAGCGTCTCCAGCGTTGACAGTTTAAGTCTAATAGTTCCTCTGTGGCTAAAGAACATCGTAAGATGATTTTCTCAGCCACAAATAACAGTTTGTTTTTTTTATGAGGAGAAATATGGGGAATATACAAATAAAACACTATATCAATCTTAAAGGGGCTGGTTTGTGGCCCCAGTATCAATCCATGTCTGTATCAATCACAGATTATATAAATTATCTACCACAGCCGGTGTCAAACCCGGGCTAGTTAGGAGTTTAGTGCCTTACTCCCAGATTCCCCACTCCCTCAATTAAATAAAAAAATATTTATATTTTGGTTCTTCATTGAGTAACGTTTATAAATAACGCTGTAATTTAATCCAACCAGGACAGGGGAGGTGGATTATCCTACAGGTTCCAATTTATTAAAGCCAGAGTAAGAATGTCGATATAGCAATCATGTCAATCATCCAAGACGGGATTGAAATCGACGCCGATTCTGTTGACTCGGTCTAGAAAGTATTTGCAATTATTACTGAATTTATCAATTTAACGATCAAATTTTATTGCTGTTTTATTTTTACTGTTAGTGTCTGATAATTAAGACTGATTATGATAATTTAGCTTACTGGCATCTAATGGATTTGAAATCTTAATGAGTCAATAGATTATATAACTGAGCAGTTAACTGAATGAAAAATGCTTTTAAACGATATGGCAAGCCGCTAATCACCGATTTACACGCAACGAAATTATAGAAACACAAATTAAACGACGTAGTACCAACCTGAATTGTGCGAAAAATTTGTTTTAATCTTGATTATCGTTTAAGAATATTACTGTTCCCCATTGGATCGGAACAAAAATAAATAATGATAACCTTGCTTCAGGCCTTATTCTTATCTATTATTTCAGATTTATGAATAATTCATCCCATCCCTCTCCCTCTCGAAAAGAATATCAAGATAAGCTAGCCCCAGAATTTATTAGCAATTTGTGTTTGGAGAAAAATCTTTAGTCGATAGAAAAATTTATTCATAACTGAATTGATATTTTAGTTCTATTATTATTATTATTAGTTATTATTACCATAGAAACGTGTGCATGTATTCTTCAAAATGTATCAACAGTTATTATATCTTGTTCTATCTCAATTATCTCTTTATTTATTATTTTTAAATGCAATATTATCATCAGATGTCATCTGAATTGCGAACTGAGCTTGATGGAAATTCATTCGATTATTTTCAATAAAAAAAGGAATATCATAACTTCAGAATGTTTTAAAAAGTAATGCAAGGAAATGAAATTTTTACTAAAATCTTTAAAATGACAACTATTGAGTATTTTAGGAGACTTCAATGGAGATTTTTAAGCAAGGAAGCACATCAAAACATAAACTAACTTTATTATTACGACGACCAAAATAGAAGTTAAAAAAATTAATTAAGTAATTTGCTATTTTTTACATAATTAATTTTAAATAATATCCCTCTACTAATTCTCATCATATTGTAGAGGCTTATTTATTTCTTTTAACTATCCATTTTTTGATAATTCATAATTTTATATCTTCGAAATGGTTAAATAAATGTTGTTTAACAGTTATAGTCACTCTAAATATAAAATCATATTATTTGAAATTATAACACTTTTACCCTACACACTTATGTCATTATATTTCTTATTATATATTTTATTATCTATGGATTCAGTTAATACCGCATGGAAACGCATTAATAGTTAAATTTGAAGAATTGTTGAAATTCACCGTCAGAAATGCATTTTAATATTAATTTATTAGCCTGAAACCTTTCTACAATGTGGTCTCTATAATGGTCCGCTCCGGGGAGTGTCCGCTGAAAATGGGTATATAAGTTCTTATTAAAAAATGAAAAAGGAAATGCTTTTATCAAAACAAGTTTATTAATTTGGATTAATGAAGTTTATTAATATAATTTCGAGTTCTATTTATACACATGATATTTTTAGAATGTAACGTGTAGGTATGTAAACATATATTAATAAAAATGAAAAGAAACTACATAGGTATTTCCATATAATAACTAATTTTAAAAACTGACGTGTTTTCAACTGACTGAAAAGTTTTGAAAAAAGGAAGCTTTGTCTTCATGCAGGAAGTGAACAAAATTGATGTCCTTAAAATCGAAAACTTCCACTCGCTTTTTACTTTTTAGGCGTGCAGAAACAAATTTGTGTCGTGTCTGTCTGTTTATAGACAAATTCATGTGATAGACATAACACCTACTACTGTTATTTTGATTTTGTTGGTCCAGTATCAATTTTATCAAATTATATCCACAACTTTCACTTAAGCGTTCACAAACGTATTTTCCTTGACACACCTATATGCCGAAAACATTTGGATTCAAAGTTAGAACTATAAGTGTCATAATGGTATCAAGTGGAATGGAATGAAGTGGGTTGGAATGAAGTTGATTGGAATTGAATGTAGTGGATAGGTATGAAGTGGATTGGACTGAAATTGAATGAAATGAATTAATAAAACGATTAATTTCTGTATGTGCCTTTTATCTTTAATTCATAATTACTCTCATGATAAACTATCACTTTGTGGATTAAAATTTCGTTTCTTCGTATTTTTTCTGCTAACAATTTTTCAATTTTTTATAGAGTGGAAGGCGACAACCGTTTTATTAATTATAATAGCATAACCAAGATATATTCATATTTATATACGTTTATACATAGTTATGTAAGATATGTATGTATTTATGTCAAACCGTAAAACCATTATATATAGGCATTGCCACTATGAAATCTTCTAAGTATCAAGCACCTGATTTTACAGAACAAACGAAAAACTGATTTACATGCAATTTCATAAAATATAATTTAATAAATATTCCAGCATGACGGGTAAATAACTGTGAAATCACCTATCTAAAGACTGTCTTGGAAGTGTCTCATGGATGATTTGTGGTGGTAGCTGTTGCGAATCCGATAAACACTAACAATAGGAGGATTCGTTTTGATCAATTTTAATCATATTACAAATTTTTTTACATTAATGCTTTTCACAAGCATATATAAATGTATATATGTATTTTTTCTAACAAAATCAAAACCGCATAACTGAGTTTATGTCCCATATGAGGTTTCACGCCGGCAATTACGGGTTTCTTAATTTCCAATATTTTCTAAGTCACCGTTAAGAGAGACCATTTATCTCTCGGAAACGAAAATTTGGCTGTCCGTTGCAAAGAGATCTAAACTTCTGAACTTCCAAGCCGAAAGATTTAAAAATTGTCCGTACGGAGGGGTATCCGATGGAGAGGGGTGTCCATCATGAGAGGTTGCAATTTTTAGATACTTTTTTATAGTAATTAGTGATAATTAACTTTATCAATATATTAATAAATAATAACTAAAGTCTTAATTAATGTTTCGCGTACTTGCCTCCTAATTAAATAAACAGTTAAACCATTGTCAGTTACATCAGAGTCTAGTAAAAATGTTTATATTGCGAGCACAACACCCATAATATTCCAAAGGGTGTTTTGTTTCTCAGTCGGTGAAAGATCAGAGTGAAGTGAATTCCCTAGAGAGAGGAATGCTGGTTTCCTTCCTCACCGGTATTTTACTCTGGCCCAGATCTACTACAAATTCCAAAATAATTGTATTTAGGGACTTAGAAATAACTCACTTTTAGTTAGGTACGTAAATAATTACGATAGACTATAATAATAATAAAAGGCTTAACGAACCGGAAGGTTCGATGCCGACACCACCAATCACTTTCGGTCCACCGATCACGGTCCAAATCCAAATCCGTGATTAACACCCTTAACGTAATCCTCTTACCATGTTTCGGTCTACCCCATGGACCTTGAACGTTTACCAGTCGCCTCAGCGTTTATTAACTTTGTGGGATTCGTTCGTTACTGAGCCCAACAACTTTACAAGCCCATTTCAACCGTCGCTATGATATCACTTCGATTGTATTAACAGGGTGCATGCTCCGCAATTCCCGTTGTGTAACTTCTCACCTAAATTCTCCTGTTGACTCATCCTTTTTCGGACCATATATTTTACCCAATGCCTTATTCTCGAAGACCTTAAGGCGTTGTTCTTCCTTCAATGCTAGCGGTCACCTTTCAGACCCGTACAGAACAGTAGGAAGTATAATAGTTTTGTAAATACCATTGACCATATTATTGGAAAATTATATAAACAAAAAATACATATGCTAGTTAGTAGAAGTTCTTCTACTACGACACAGTCCGGAATCTGACGTGCAAAAAAGTCAATTATTATCTTTTAACAGAAAACTTTAGGTATTCCTGAATCGGTAAATTTTATTTCGGGATGTTTGTAAATTGTTCTTTCAAAACTATTGTCCTTTCAGATTAATAACAAAACAATCATCTTTTCCCAGTTTTATTTAGTTTATCACTAGGGTAAATGGTTATAAAAGTTATTAGTACCTTCTGAAAAAGCTTTAACTCTTGGTGGTAAAGTGCTCTTGCTTGTCTGTGCTGGTGATTTAAAACTGTAAGGAGAACATTCGTAGACTATTAAATTAAATATACCAAAGTGTTCGAAATCAAGGAAAGAATTAGGTTTCACTTTGAATAAAAATAAAATAAAACGCTGCAAATTATTACACAATGGTTTATTATTTCCACTTAATAATATTTCAAAAATATCTATTCTGTGCAATTAAAAAAAAATAAGCAGTAGGCACCTAAGGAAAAGAAATTTGAAGCTTGTTACAAGTTGATCGCCATGAGAGTGCCGAACTGGGAGTGTTAATTTAAAAAACTGTGTAAATGCAAATAGGCTGTGATGTAAAATGATAGAGAGGAAATATTTGATGTGCACTTCAGTAGGAAAAAAAAAAAGGAAAGACTAAGGAAGCTAAAGCAAGTTTAGAAATAATCCAAAGAAGAATAAAACAGAGAGATACGAGGAAGTCAGAAGTCCAATAGATAGCCACGATGACTAGCCGTCCGGAGAATCAGTCTACGAAGTTCATTACGCTATATCTCAGCTAATAATGGTCCTATTTAAATGATTTTCATTTCGTTTTTTAGGGAATTTCTCCAGTTTTCGTTTTAATGCAATAAAAGTATTAAACAAAAAACCTCAAATTTTGAGGGGGAAGGTTACAAAAATGTTTTCCTTGGTCGATTTCAAAGGTCTGTTATTGAAAATAATAAACCAAAAGTATTTACAGATATTTTGTATACTTTATTTTTCTTTTTTCTTATTTTAATGCCTTGTTATGCTGATTCCAAAACACCTTACTTTTCCTCTCTATCTTTATAAATGGCCGAGTTATGGGTATATAAGACCTTTAATCGGTAATTATACAGATTTTTTTTTTTTTTTAATGCCTTGTTATGCTGATTCCAAAACACCTTACATTTCCCCTCTGTCATTATAAATGGCAAAGCTATGGGCTTATGAAATCTCTAATCGGCCGTAATTTTGACAGACGGATGGCAATGTCTAGTTCCGAAGATCATCCTAGGGTGACCTTTGATTTTGTTACCGGATCTCAAGAAAATCGGTCCAGTAGTCTCGGAGAAAAGCCGCGGACGGCGGACGGACGGATTTTTTTTTATTCGATATTTGGATTCTTCGTATCTTGAAACGTAAAACCTCAAATTATGAGAGGGGTGAGGGTTACAAAAACTTTTTCCTTGGTCGATTCCAAAGAACTATTATTGAAAATAGTAAACCAAAACATATGATTAGTGGTAGGAACCGCAATAATTTCAGTGTTACATATACATAAGGGAATACTTTGAATACGAAGAGAAAATTATGTATATTTGTGGAGTACATTGCATTAAAAAAATAATATAATTTACTAGAATATTATCCTCTCTACTGTTCTCTATGTTTGCGAAACGTGGCCCCTTACCTCAAAAGAAGAACAACGCTCTAAGGTCTTCGAAAATAAAACATTACGTACAATGCTCGATACGAAGAAAGATGATTCCATTGCAGACTTAAGGTTAATCTACTTTCTAAAATTATCTGATTTCCTTAGAACGTTGCTGTTTGTATTTTTACTCTTCCTTACCTAAATATGAAATATATAGTAAGGGGAAGTATTGCTATAGTGAAAATTTTCGAATTTGAGTTTTCAACGCAAAATGCACGTCTTAAGATTTCCTGAGTCCAAATAACATAGTCTCGCAAAACGATATGTATGTATGCGAATAGTCCAGCTCTAAAACGAAAAGTTGTACGAAACTGAAATTACGTATTTAATGTATGTATATGCTTGTGATGTTACAGCAACTTTTTCGTCAAAATCGACTAACCGAATGTGCCACTTTATATAATCGATTTTACACTTTTCTCGAAAACGGCTCTAACGAATTTGGTGAAACTTGCCTAAGTTATTCTCCTTAAAGTCCTGTAACCTTTCATGCATTTACTAGACCGAGAAAATGCAGGTAAAAACATGTAACTCAAAAAGTATGCGTTTTATGGTAAATTATGTTTACGATCTAATCTAATCTAAAAGGTAATTAAATTAAACCAGTATTAGCAAAGATACAGCGTATGGTATGAGGACTACAAGTCCCCAGATAGAAAGCCGAGCGCTTGCCTCCGAAAGAAGACAGATGCGACTTTACCTCTTCCCAACAAGCCGCCAACCTGTCAAACCAACGTCAAATATACGTTCTATAATAATGTAATATAAAAATAGAAATAAACTAAATAATTTTTACTTCTTTATTATTTGACGTGAACAAAATTTTCCATTAAAACAGAGTGGAATTACCATTGAAACTAAACCGAAACTTTTAAAATATATTTTCAGCTTGACAAACCTAAAATATATAGTGTACGGAATCTTTTATACATAAATTGTTTAAAAACTATTTTATTGCACTTTTGTGAAAGAAGATGAGAAGAAGTGAATGCTATTGAGTTTATTTCAAGTAGTGTTTATGAATTCTTTAAAATTATGTTTAAAATATTATTATTATAGGGTGGAAAAGAAAAGTTGTGTGATTCGGGCACCACACCAGATTTTTTTTTCATTCGAGCTTAGCTTAGTACAACATTTAATTAACTTTCAAATGAGCATCTGTAGTGTTCTGGAAAATGTTTAGTTTTCGAGTTATTCTAAAATCTAAAAAAAAGTAACGTTATTTTTGAAACATGGGCAGAATACTTTAAAAACAATAGCCTCACTATTTTAAGGGATAATTGTGGTACATACATATAAATAGACAGACCCGTGGCTGAAAATGATTTTTGTTGACTCGGGGGTTCTGAAACACATAGATCCGTTGAAAACTGCACATCGAAAATTTGATCCACTTACAATACCTCCTTACCAATCGGGTTTTTATTTGTTTTTGGATATTTTTATAACGTTTTACAGTTTGGTTTTATCAGTTTTCTTTTAATTATTTATTTATTTATTTTTTAATATTTTGTATTATTTGAATTACCCATTAGTTTTAATTACTAAACAGAAATTATGGTGGAAATTATGGATAAAGGTGATAAGTGACATTTTAGTAAGAAATGAATGATTGCTATGGATAAGGGTGTAGAATGATATGTTTTTAATATATCCTCCTTCCATTCACACAAACTTAATAGCTGGTTCAGAGTTGAGTTGATGAAGATGACATGTGACGATACACATCTGTCTCATAGTGGATATGAATTCAATTTTATCAAAATTCGACAAAAAGTGTTAAGTCTATTTAAAAACATATATTTATTGTTTTTTTTTTAAAAACCTTACTTGACCACACATATGTAGAAAAATAGAACAGGTTGTGCAAGACAATATCAAAAAAGCATATGAGGAAAACTTTCTCATCAAAATTTTATTTCAATTTCAACAAAGGAAAAGTTGTGTAACGTACTCTCTGAACCAGATTTTTCTCTCATCAAACTATTAAAAGCAGCTCATGATCATTAATAGCCGACCGTTAATATGCTAAGATGAATAACGAAGTGATTGATGTGGAATAAGGTCAGAGACGAAACAGATTGAGTGGCATGTTCCAGAGAAGCAATTATGCAATTTGTCCACTTAATATAAAAAAATAATTTAATAACAAGGCTTTGCGAATTCATAGGAACAATGTAAATTCCCTTTTGTATTTCATATACTTCTTCATGAAACTCTGTAGAACGTAATGCTACCTAAAAGATCTAAAATTAATTACCTCTTTAAACCTTTTCCTCGTCCTATCTCCCGGGATTGCCATCAATACAGCGTCTGTAATTGGGTCACGATCCATTCTGCTAAACTTACCAGCCCATTTTGATCGCTCTAATGATCTCCACGTTTACTGTCTAACATTTTATCAAATATCCGCCGTAAGGAAATAATTTGATCAGTGGTTGAACGTTTTCTTATAAAATCACGCTGGCTATCTACAATAATTTCTTCGGCGCAATCCGTTATTCGGCTGGTTCAAACTAGCGTAAATATTTTATAACATGTTACAAAAAGTGAGATTCTCTGATCAGTATTGCAATCTGATTTCGGGTCTTTTTTTAAAAAATCTAGTGCGGTGCGCGCATCATATAACTTTCCTTCATCACCCCTATAATAATAATATTTTTAACATTTTGTAATTTTAAAGAGTTCGCATAAACTCTATTTGAAATAAACTCAGCAGAATGCACTTCTTCAAGTTTTCTCTCATAAAAGTACAATAGATTGGTTTTTAAACAATATTGGCACGACAATTATTTAGTTCAGCTAAGAGCAAATAAAATTTCCTTTTAGCTATAACTTTTCCTATTCATTTTGTCCTTGATATACTACGAACATGAAAAGTCAAAGGGTTTTAAGGAGAATAATTTAGACATGTTTCACCAAAATCGTCAGAGCCGTGTTCGATAAATTGTAGCAAAGTATAAAATCGATTATATAAAGTGGCACTTTCGATTAGTCGATTTTAGCGAAACAGATGTTATAACATCACAGGCATATAGTAATAGGTAATTTCCTTAAATAGGTAATTTCAGTTGACATCCACAAGATAGTATAGAAGAATCAATTCCTAATTACGTAATTTCAGTTTCGTACAACTTTTCGTTTCAGAGTAAGACTGTGCGCATACACATTGACACAGATCATTTTGCGAGACTTGGTTATTTGGGGTCAAGGAACCTTAAAACGTATATTTACGTTGAAAACTCGAATTCAAAATTTTTTACGATCGCCATATTCCATAAATAGGTAAGAGAAAGTAAAAATTGAAATCATTGCCGGGGCAAGTTTTGCTTTTCCAGACCATTTTTACTACTAGTTTGTTATAAAAGTCTTCGTGCATAGAATAAGTTTTATTTAAATTTCAGTATAAAATCTCCACATTAAAGCTATTCTTCAAAATATAGGCCATCATTGGCAATTAATTTTAACTCATCTTAATACTAGAATTTGAATTTGGTTGTCCTTGGTTTTCAAGGCGGAAAACTCCTCACATTCTGATTTGATATTCCTGATGTTTTTGAAGTGCCTTTTCGATTTTCAAGAAATGTGCCATTGACCGTAAAAGACCATTGCCAAACTGTGCAATGTCAGGGCTGTGAGGAGGGTTGGGTAAGATGCTAACAACCTCCATTTCTGAGAATCTTTCTTTCATTAAGAGTGAACGATAGGCAGGAGCATTGTCTGGCTGAAACATCACTTTAATATGATTGACCAAAGCACGGGACTCCTCTTTTAAAACTCTATAAGCTCTTTCGAGTTGTTCACAGTAAAGCTAAACGTCGGTATCCCTACCATCTGGAACCAGATCAAAGTGAAAAACATCTTCATAATTCTTCAAACACAAAGCATTACCCTCAAGGCTGTTAAGCCCAGAATTGAACTGTCTGAACCAAAACGATACTTTTTTACGATTCACCACATTTTCACCTTCCATTGCACTAATTTCCACAGCAGCTTCCTTCGCACTTAATCCTTTTTAAAGTAAGTAAAGGAAGTATTGTAATCGCGAAAATTTTCGGTTTTCAGATTTCAACGGAAATATCCATTTTGACCATCCCTGAATCCATTTTGACTAGTTTCATCGTGGCGTCTGTACGTACGTTCGTATTTCGCATAACTCAAAAACGGTTAGCTGTGGAAAGTTGAAATTTTGTATTTAGGATTGCTGTAAAATCTAGTTGTGAACCTCTCTTTTTGGTCACTGCTTAATCACCGGAAGTGGTACTTTACTTGAAGGTCATAAATGATTTCCATCAAAAATTATATTAAAATACTTTGCAAAACTTCTCAAATTTGGTATTTACAACTTATATATTGATTTAAATAACATACTAGATTTTGGTCTAAATTGGAAAACCGGAAGTGGTACTTTACTTGAAGGTCATATTAGATTTTCAATTGAAAATTTTTGTAACCCCCCAAACCATTGTATAATAATTTGCAGCGTTTTATTACTTTACTTACTGAAGGAAAACGACATATAATAGTGGAATGAGACCTCCAGTGACAAGAATGTGTGTTTGTCAATAGATGGATGACGGGACGCGGAGTGTCGTTTTTACTGCAATCTTCGGAAACTAGTAACCAAATTCAGTATCACTTTTGATTTATAATTTTATAGGCTTACAAGGAAGTCATGTGTTGCCCACATCAGATATTTTCCTATAGTGCCTCAGAACACCAAGAAAGACGATTTTTTCTTCCAGCATCATCAGTGAAATTCATAAAGTGGAATGAAAGGTAGAGACAGTTGGTATATATAATTAAATAAAGGATTAGTCAAAGTAAACAACGATATATGCATGATTTACATCAGTGTTGAATAAGAATGCAAATGGAGACTTTAATCTCAGCAATGTATTAATGCACAAAAATTTTTGTAGCAACCTAGTAATATGTACATTTTTCGTGATTTCAGCTAATTTATTTTTCTCCGCACTCTTTATATGATTTAGAGCATTTTCCTGCACTACATAATCTCAAAAATTTTAAATTCACATCACAATTTTTACAATTTGTAATAACATTTCAAATGATTCAGTTTGATCAGGAAGCTATTACACTCAATGACAGTTGAAAAAATATATGGAAGTAGACTTCTTGTGGTGAATTCTTTTTGTGTCAAATTAAAAAGATGATAAACGATGCTAAAATTATGTTTAGGAGGATGGAAGAGTAACGAAGATGACAAACATATCCAAATGCATTGTATAGATTAAGGCCGGAGAGGGCAAGTTCAGAGTGAGCGACCGTGCCCATTGCGACTAAACATACCTTCCAACATTTTAGTAAGACCAACAATTTTGGGTTAATTTAAAGTATAAACCGGAATTTATTAATATTTCTTCGCTCTGATAATATAATATAATTTAGTTCTAATTTGTCACTCTGATGATTTTTTAACTGTTTCGTCACTTTGATATTATAATGGGATTTATTACTATTTTGTTACTCTGATATTATGATGGAATTTACTACTGTTTCGTCACTCTGATAATTTATTAACTATTTCGTCACTCTGATAATTTATTAACTGTTTTATCACACTAAGATTATGATAGAATTTAATAAAATTTCGTCACTATGAAATTGTATTTACTACTTCGTCACTCTGATGATGTATTAACTATTTTATCACTCTAATGTTATGATGGAATTTACTAATATTTCGTCACTCTGATATTTTATTAACTCACGGTGTCGTTTAAATTAAAATTAATTTGTAGCCCTGCTAAATTAAGATTTATTTTATATTAATTTTATATATTTATATATTTAATATATATTAATAAAAATTCGTAACATATATTATGGTTATGATTCAAAATTCTTTGTGGGTACCTATAATTTAAAAAAATGATCTGATCTATCAATCCTTTTTAAGATGAGGCACTCCAATAAGTCATATTGTACGGTCGCCCAAGCAGGGTAACCCTCACTATCCGACATCAGTTATTTTCCGATGTGTCATCTCCATTACTCTTCCATCTTTCTAGTTTCTGCCACCCCCGCCATTTTCATATTTTCAATTTTTTATTTTAGTGATAAAACAACCTTAGTGATGGAGTTCTGCTCCAAACGCTTTTTTTTTTTATCCCCTCAGCATAGCCTTAGTTATAAGTGTAAAATGTTTTAGCTCAAATATTCTTACCAGAATCGGTATATGTGTAATTCATGAAGGTATGTGAAACTATATTGTTTCTGACACTTTTTGAAAATATTCTGCTGGATTTTTATTTTAAATACTACAATATTTCCTGATAATCTTTTTATAATTTTGTCTTTAGAATAATTTTTTTTTTAAACTAACGTATTAAAAATAGCTAACATGTTTTTTGTATGGATATTTTTATTCTGAACGATTCGGAAAATTTATTAACGTAATAAAGATAGATCTTTAGTGAGCAAAGAAATAATAATTCTGCCAATATAATTAATATCGTTTTAAAAAGTTTTAAAGCTACTGTTTTTATTATTTCCTTAATGAAAGAAATGTCAAAACAAGTTATAAATAAATTGAAGCAAAAAAAGAAAAAGAAAAAGAAAGAAAAATGAAACGGCCTGCCCACGCAGGATTCTTTTAATCCGGCTTTATTTATTACCCAATGAAAGAATAATTCAAGCGGCAGTTCATATCCCCTGCTAAGCCATGTCTTAAAACTAAGGATCGGAATACGTCAGATGTACTTTCCAACTGCTAAGACATAGTGCACCTACCCTTACGTCGAATGTACTTAGCAAGTTCGGACCAACTTTGACCTACCTTGTCAGTAGACGGAACCTATTGACGGGATTCCAATTTAGCTCTGCTGGGTCAATTGCTAAGTTATTAGCGGAATATGCGCTTACCTTTTGAAACTATTTATTTTTTAATAAGAAGTACGAAACTCAACGGCAGAGAAATGAAAAAAAAAAAACTTTATTGAAAAATAAATGAAACAACTGACATTACGACTGAATGATACTTTAGTTCGGTAATTATTGGGACCAGTCACTCCCTAATCTAAAGGGGCGTGGCCTCACATTGTTGACATTGTGGTTACGTCCCCATCACATTCTCTTATACGTTCATTCCCATATACGTTCACTTCTTTCTTGTAAATAATTACCGAAATATATATAATTTTTACGTAATTTTAATTATTACTGCTTTAAATATATCACAGCTGACGATTTCCGCTCGCTACGCTCGCTCAAGAGATAAACAAACCCAAAAAGTTCCTTTTCAGTTGAGGTCGGATCCTCAACGTAATTTCAATTATTACTGCTTTAAATAGATCACAGCTGACGATTTCCGCTCGCTACGCTCGCTCAAAGCATAAACAAACCTGAAAAATTCCTTTTCAGTTGAGGACGGGTCCATACCGTAATTTAATAATTTAAATTACAGTATGGACCCGTATCTCTCCTTTATATTATTACTTAAACTTCCCCAGATCACCGGAAGTCGACAGCACTAACAATTTTAAATATGTAATTAAGGCAGTAATAATTTTAATGATTCCAATGAATAGGCGGTTTTAAAAAAACAGGACAAAGAGGAAGAATGGTGGCGGCAACTGGTGACGGGTGGAGCTATAACCTTACTGAGGCCACGCCCCTATTGATAAGGGAGTGACAGGTCCCAATAACTACCTTTAGTTCCTTCAATATTACTCTTAAATATATTTGTTGATCATTGACAATGAGCCCTGATTCAGTCCAATGAAATGGCAACTGATATAGTTCGAAAAAAATATTTAAAAATTCAAGAGTTAAATTAGTCAACGGCGTTAAAGTAAATTAGTCAATTAGTGGTTCGGATCTATCAAGCCTCAGATTTATGGGGGTATATATAGGAACAGGAGAGGGAGAACAAGAATGTTGCTCGTCATATATATTCATATTTACATTCGTAATCTAGTAATACTTTAAATCACTACCTTCTCATTCTTTTCTCCATAAAACTACATTCTTATACTAACTGCAGCTTCTACACTTTCACAGGTAAAGCGAAGATGTCAAATCTTAAGTCAAAAAGAGTTTGTTATAAAATGTTTTAAAAAGAGCACTAGGATGCCAGAGCTTTCAGAAATATCATTTGTGCGATTGTTGCCAGAGCCACCTGTTCAAGCCCTCCACAGGTGTCCAATGCTACAGGTTAGTCTGGTCACCCTTATAAAATTTTTATTTGTTAAATAAATTTAATGAACAGAACCTATTATTTTGTGTAGCTTCTATAGGCGACTTTACTTATGATACTTTAGTTCTTTGAATAGTACTCTTAAATATTATATTTGTAGATCATGGGCAATGAGGCCTGATTTAGCCAACTGGCATATTTTGAAAAAAGATTAAAAAGTTCAAGGATTGAATTAATTGTTTTTAATCAATTAAAGAATTAAAGAATGAAATAGTCCGATTTAATTCTGTTAGATATTAGTACCAATTCTTTGAATTCTTATTTATTTTATGGTCCCAAAACAACTCTTGACAAACTCAACAACTCTCCACCGATTGTCTTGTTTGCCAGCTCCAATGATAAAAACCTCCACTTTTCCTCGCATACACAATTATTCCATCCTGCTCTTGATTTTTCGCAAGGTCTTCCATCATTGGATAGGTTTCTTGCTTTCTTGGCTCCATTAATGATGATCTAGTCACTTTATACAATGCACTATAGTATTTTTTTATATTTATAGGTGTTCTTGGAAAACATAAAATTTCCTAATTATTTTCACCAACTAAAGCGACGAGAATCTTTTACTGGAGTTTGTTATCACACTACTTTTCAATTGAACATATTTAAATCTTCAGCGCCTGATTTATTATAGGCTATTATATTTATTATATATAGGCTGCCACTTGCCAATTAAGAGTGTTGTAAAGCGTTATCAGGGACTTTAAGTAATAGTTAGTTTCTCAATAGCTTGTGAATTACAATATCTTCCTTAACGCGTTCAGTACCGAATGATGCACCGTTGGCTCACTACGTTTTTGATCTAGGGCCGGAATGGACCACCGATGAGTGGCAATACTTCTGAAATAAAAATGCTTCACGTTTCATCAGTCTTTCTAAATTGATTCATTGACCAGATATCCCAATGGATCAGATGTTAGATCAGGACATCATTCTGACAACCGTTAAAATAAAATAGTAATATAATTTTTAAATGGACTACACAGGCCAACAAAAATTTTTTTTTGAAAACTTGTTTAACTTTAATAGTTGATCTTTATAGATTTTTATGTGCTGAATCTAAATCTGGCCTTAGTTTTTTGTATCACCCATAGTTTTTCAGCAATATGCTTTGTATTATATAATATAAACCCTTATCTAAACCCCTATACTGTATATGGGGGAAGTAATGAAACACCATGTTGCATCATAAGCATGGTTTGTATTTACAGTGGCTACTTAAAACAGTGATATAATGTGCTAATACAGGTTTTACTTGTCTACTGGAATTGGTCTATACTTTCTTTCTCTTTTTTCTTTGAAGCTTCTTGTGTAGCTTTTTCTACGATGAGTCGCTTGTTGAACTTCTCGATGAGGTGACCAACAGTAGTCCCCCATCATGTTGGTATTCCAGCGGCTCTGATAGCGTTTTTCCATCACTTTAACGTCCTGGTGAAAACGCTCGCCTTGCTCCTCACCAACATCTCCCAAATAGTCCGGGAAGTAATCATGGTGGCTGTTCAAAAAGTGAACTTTCAGGCTCATCAAACATCCTAACTTTTAAAACTTCTGTAACATGTTAGCTACAATAGAAACATTCTCTGGGCCTTTTTCATTTCCCAAGAACTTTGCAACGACTTGCTTGAATGATGCCCATGCTTCTTTCTCATTTAAGGTCATTGTGGATTCAAAATTAACATCAAACATCATTTTTCTAATGTCAGGTCCGACAAAGACGCCTTCTTTTAGTTCATCTTCTGAAAGGCGTGGAAACTTTTGGCAGAGATTCTTGAAACATGGTCCATCTGTAGGCAAAGCCTTTACAAATTGTTTCATGAGGCCTAACTTTATATATAGAGGTGGTAGAAGCACGTTTTTTGCATCTACGAGTTCTTTGCGTAGAATGTTCGTCTCACCAGGTTTTAAAGACTTCCTCACAGGCCAGTTCTTTCTGCACCAATGTTGATCCCTAACCCTACGTCATTCACACAAGAAACATGGAAATTTGGTAAAACCACCTTCCTGACCAAGGAGCATACACGTTATTTTTAAATCACCACATATCATCCAACTATGAACAGAATAGCCTATTTGATTTAACACTGTTTCTAGGTTTTCATAGTTTTCTTTCATATGTACAGAATGACCAACAGCAATAGATGCGTACATGTTACCATTGTGTAATAAAACAGCCTTTAAACTAGTTTTCGATGAATCAATAAACAACCTCCAGTCTTCCTTTTTGTATTCAATACCAAACTCATTCATCACATCGAGAATGTCTAAGCAGTACACTAAATCACCTTCTTGTCCAAAAAACTTGGAAAATTGTTGCTCTCTCTTCCTGTACACATAAATGCTGGTTCCAACCGCCAACAAGTTCTTTTCTTTCAGTCTAGAGCCAAGCAATTCAGCTTTTTCTTTCGTTAAGCCAAGATCCCTAACCAAGTCGTTAACCTCGATTTGAGTAAACAGTTTAGGCTCTACATTTTCTTTAAAACATAGGAATTCTTCATCATCTTGTTCATCTAACTCCGATTGTACATCAGAAAATACTTCCGTTGGAATAGAATTTAAATCATCTGGTGGTTCAGGGACCGGTAAATCTACACCGTGCCCTATTGGTCGGATGGCGGACGGAAGGTTAGGGTAGCTTATTACCTTCTTGTTTTATGAGTTATGACCAGAAATATCGGCACTGCAAAAGTAGCAATCATCGGAATGATTTCTTGGCTCCCTCCATATCATCGGAACAGCAAATCTAAATGTTTTTTCTCCTTTTTTGACCATTTTCTTAGATCTTCGACACATACATGAAGAAATTGTGGGTGATACAGCTTTTTTAATATCATATTAGGATTCAGCACCCTAAAAACTATAGGAATAAGGTATTTTCAGAACAAAAGTGTTTTCATCGTTGGCCTAATTACTGAAAACTTGTTGAAATAGATGGCTAACTGTTGAGAAACCGTCACTGAAACTTCAAAAATAAAGAGGAATGAAGAAAGAAGTATTTACCTAACGTAAAGTTCCCGAAACAAAAAGACTATAGTTTTTGTTTCGGGAACTTTACGTTAGGTAAATACTTCTTTCTTCATTCCTCTTTATTTTTGAAGTTTCAGTGACGGTTTCTCAACAGTTAGCCATCTATTTCAACAAGTTTTCAGTAATTGTTTGGAAATTTTATCTTAAGTACGGAAGTTTCAATTAGAAATATCTCGTAAACAAGAAGAAAAAAAAATCTGTTGCAGCAGCATTAAATATATGATACTGCATTACTTAGAACAACACTTGATTTATTCTAAAAAGCTCAAAAAATCGACCCGGACCCAGAGATCGGTTTTATCAGATATATAGAGTTGAAGCAAGAGTTGGAGGCTCCATACTGAACCTTTATTTACATATACCTTCCATCTCCAAGCAGTTTCTAGCTCTTTGATAAAAAGTTAGTTCAAAAGACAGTATGATAATTGTTCTGACTTTTCTCTAATCCATAGATAAACATTTTGCATGATTATATTGACTAAGAACAGATACCAGGGAGTCTCCTTGCTTAGTTTCTGGAAGAATATTTCTGTGGTTGTCCCATTGACTCTATCCTGACAGAGTGTGATCCTAATTGTAATCCTCTTATGTGCAACTAGTTCGGTTGGAATGTTGATAATGTAATATTAACACGTGGATATTTTCACTTGTAAAGTGGATTAATTAAAATAAATAATAACAAAATATTTGGCAATAGAAAATTTTATCGTTCCACTAGTTTAGTAAAATATTAAAAATGTCTTATTGAATTAATTACCTTTAAAGTCGGATATATTTCGTCGGCGTTCAAACAAAAGTCACATAGTCCAAAATTTTAAAAAATCTTGTGTGGTGAGCGCATCACACTTTCCCTTACCTTATCTTTTTAATATAATTTTAAATAGTTCACAGAAACAATACTTGAAATAAACTCGGCAACATTCACTTCTTCATATCGTATTACAATAAAACAGTTTATTAAACTATTTTAGTACGACAATTCTGTATCTTACCTAATTATTTTAAGTTTGTCAAGTTGAAAATATATTTTAAAAGTCTCCTTTCGGATGCGCTCGGTTATCCATCTAGGGTCTCGTAGTCATCATAAGATATACTGCATTTTTGCTAATCCCGGTCCGATTTCGATTATTCCTTTTTATATTTTAGAGAATTTAATCATCTTTCATATGATTTCATATTTGATTTACCATAAAATACTTTCTTTTTGAATTATGCGCAAATAAAATTTTCTTTTCGCTATAACCTTTTCCCCTGAATTTTCTTTTTGATTTGCTACATATATGAAAAGCTAAAGAGTTTTAAGGAGAAGATATGAGGAAAGTTTCAAAATCAAAATCGTTAGAGCAGTTTACGGTGAAAATTGTAAAATCCATGATATAAAGTGGCACTTCCGGTTAGTCGATTTTGACGAAAAAGTTTCTGTATCATCGCTTGTATGTGCCTGCCTTAAATACGTAATTTCAGTATTGTTCAACTTTTCATTTTTGAGCTAGGCTGTTCACACAGACACACAGACCATTTTGCAAGACTTGGTTATTTGGACTCAGAGGACCTTAAAACGTGTATTTCCGTTGAAAATTCGTATTATATAAAGGAAAGTAAAAAATCAAACATTTTCTGCTGGCAAGCTTTACGATTCATTCAATATACTCGGAAAGTAAATATTATAATCTCTTAGAGACCAACATCAAGCTTCAAATTAATTGTATCAAAGAACCTATTTTACGTTTTAGTTCCGTCAATCATAACTAAACTTCGTCGAAACGCAGAGATCTAAATTAATTATGTCAGCAAAATCAACGGGAGGAAACTGGAAACAGACAGAATTATTCAATACAATACATTTTAGCATTTCCTCCTCCATTCGTAATTTGGATTTCGGTAAAGTGACTGATGGGCACCTGAATCGGTGTAAGAAAATACGATGCATGCCATTCTTTTGTACATTTCTGTGGAGTTCTCTAGTAATTTTTCGGTTTTAAAAAATTAAATAAATATTAAATTTATGGTTTACTTAACTTATAATTTTATATATATATATATATATATATATATATATATATATATATATAAATAGCTTATTTTTTATTTATTTTTCATCCTACCTTGCCTCTCGATATTGCGGGTTTCGGAAGAATTACCTACCGATGAGTCTCTTCATCCTTACTGCGTTTCCATTCCTAATTGAGTCTATTAAAATAGTTTGGTCCTACTATTTCCTTCCAATCGTAAACGAACGATACAAAGTATGGATAATTTTCTTGACTAACTAATTGAGGAAAATCACTCTCTGTAATGACATAGAGGCTGGTTTTCCTCCGTAGTTGTTCTTATTGCTTCAAACGCGGTGCAGGTAGTGACGATGTGCTCAGCAGTTTCCTGAATTCCACAACAGAGGCATAGAGGATGAATGTCCTTTCCGAAGCCATGGAGCTTGGCACGGAATCCTCCATGTCCGGTGAGAAATTGTGGCATCCAGTAATCAGGGAGGACCCATTTGGCCTTTAATTGTGAATGGACGTTGGCTAAATAGCCGTAGTTCGCATTTCGGAGCAGAATTTCTCCTTATTTTTTATAGTAATTCCATCCATTTGTTCTTCAATATGTTATGTACATATTGAGAAATGTAAAAAAGATTGTAATTTTGACCTTTTTTTTTTTGAAAAATCTTTAAAAAAATCACCAAGTTGTGATATAAAATCCTATGTTTTCTTAAACTTATCTAATATCAACTAAAAACAAAGGGAAATACAGAAAATATTTATATATACAAGAATTATTAGTAAGATTTATTTCTGAAATAACCAAAAAAAATTATGAATTATTACCAAATAAAAATTAGCTAAATATTTGGAAATCATAGCATTGAAAGTGAATTTACATAGGAGTAAAATGGCGTTGAGATGGTTGGTCTATTAAAGAACGAAAGGCCAGGGCGGAGTTTTGAACCACTGTGCGTTGCCGCAGCAGACTCGAGGTTTCTAAGATGACGCCTTAGAACTCATGGCCACCACGGTCTTACACAAACAAAATCTGGTGCGGTGCGCGCATCACACAACTTTCCGTTACCGTCCTATGATAATTATCTTATTAATATAATTTTAAAAAGTTCACATAAACAATGCTTGAAATAAACTCAGCAGCATTCACTTCTTCACATCTTCTCCCACTTCAGTACAATAAAACAATTTTTTAAACAATTCTGTACACTACCTATATATTTTAACTTCGTCAAGTTGCAAATATATTTTAAAAGTTTTGGTTTAGTTTTCATTGAAATATTTTCTTTCTATTAAATAATATAAAAGTAGAAATTATTAAGTTAATTTCCGCTTTTGGTTTCTTAAATTACTTTATTACAGAGTATATTGTTTATAACAGATTGATGGGAAAAGGTTCGGTCGCATCCGTCTCCTTTCAGATGCGCTCGGTTATCCATCTAGGGTCTTGTGCTCCTCATAAAATACGCTTTATCATCGCTAATACTGGTCCGGTTTTGATGATTCTTTTATTGCTTTTTAGATAATTTAATTACCTTTCATACGATTCTATACATAATTTACCATAAAATGCATACTTTTTAAGTTATGCGCAAATAAAATATTCTTTTCATTATAACTTTTTTCGCTGCATTTCCTCGGTGATGTACTTCATTAATGAAAAGTTAAAGGGCTGTAAGAAGAAGACATTAGGCAAGTTTCATCAAAATCGTTTGAGCCGTTTACGAGAAAATTGTAAAATCCAAGATATAATTGCCATAAAATGCATACTTTTTAAGCTATGCGCAAATAAAATATTCTTTTCATCATAACTTTTTGCCTCAATTTTCTTGTTGATATACTACAGACATGAAAAGTTAAAGGTCTTTATGTAGAATAATTTAGGCAAGTTTCATCAAAATCGTTAGAGCCTTTTTCGAGAAAATTGTAAAAAAGTGTAAAATCGATGACATAATAGCTATCCCGGTTAGTCCGATGCGCTGTATCTTTGCTAATACTGGTCTGATTTTGACGATTCTTTTATTGTTTTTTAGACAATTTAATTACCTTTCATACAATTCAAGTGTAAAATCGATTATATAAAGTGGCACTTCCGGTTAGTCGATTTTGACGAAAATGTTGCTGTAACATCACATGCATGTGCCAACCTTAAATACGTAATTTCAGTATCGTACAACTTTTCGTTTTTGAGCTAGACTGTTCACATACACACAAACCATTTTGCGAGACTTGGTCATTTGGACTCAGGGACCTTAAAACGTGTATTTCCGTCGAAAACTCGAATTCGAAAATTTTCACGATCGCAATACTTTCCCTTACTATATACTTCGTATATAGTAAGAGAAAGTAATATTACTCAAAATACAAACTTTCTTTAGAGTGTATGATAATATTTTTTTTTTCAGAATTCTCGGGAGAAGGAAGGAATATACCCCTCAGAATCCTCCCCTTGCATACGCCACTGCTTATGGGAACTCATTATTCAAATTCTTTTGTCTCCTTTATAAGCGTTCTAATAAGCGTTTAAAATTAAATAACTAGAGCACCATTGGAGGAGGAACGAATTCACAAAAGAATAAGAAAGATACCTGGGCCCTTTGAAGCCAATTACTTCTCCTTTTTTAAGTATCTCCTCTCTCCCTATCAACTAATCATCATAACAAATTAGCCACTTCACTATCTTGTTTGCATTGTATAAGAGTTGGGTTCAGTGTACTCCTTGATTCGGTATATTATCTTCAGAGAGCAATCATTTGCTTTTCAATTAAATATAATTAGCTCATTGATTAAGACCAGTAGCCAAGATCCTTGTGAATTTTAGTGAAGGTTAAGTCAACCTCATTGGAATAAGTAAGCAGCTATTTGAATAAAGAAGTAGCGCTGTGGGCTAGAAAACTGAAAACAAGATTGCTTAGAATTATTTATAAATGTGTGAGCCTAGTACCGATTGCTATAAGGATTTCCCCAAAGAGATCTGGTCTGGAAAGTTGCAAAAGCATTGGCTCGATTATAAGTATCATAAAATCTTAATGAAAAAGCTTTTCTCGCATGCTTTTTTTTGACATTGTCTTGCACAATCTATTCTCTTTTTTTGCATGTGTGTGATTAAGTAAGAATTTAAAAAAAGTAATAAATATTTTTTTAAATAGATAAAAACCAATGAATGCAGTTTTAATTAACACCTTTTTTTCGAGTTTTGGTAAAACTGAATTCATATCAAGTTTATCCAGGCAGATTTGTATCGTCACTTGGCATCTTTATCAACTCAATTCTGAACCAACTATTGAGTTTCTGTGAATGGAATGGAAGAGGGAAATATTAAAAATATGTCACTTTACCAACCGTATTCACAGCAATAATTCAGTTTTTGCAAAAATGTCACTTATTACATTTATCCAATTGAAGCTTCAATTCTTTTTTTAGTAATTAAAACTAATTAGTGATTCAAAAAATGCATATTATTAAAAAAAATAGAAATTAAAATAATCAAAAGAAATACAAACAAAATAAAAAAACGTAACCAAGAAAAATACGTTAAATATCCAAAAATAAATAAAAACCAATTATCAATAATCATTATTGACACCAATGGGGAATGTCTAAAATCGTGTATATCCATAGGTAAGGAGATATTGTAATTGTGTCAAATTTTCGATATGCAGTTTCCAACAGATCTACTATAAAGCGTTCAGACCCTCCCCCTCCCCTCTGAATCAAAAAAACTCATTTTCAGCCATTGGTCTATCTGTTTATATGTTTCTACCACGATTATTTCTTGAAATACTTGTATAGTATTCTACATTCTACATTTTAAAACAATGCATCTTTTTTTACGATTTTGACGAAGCCTAACGCGTATTTTATTCAATTTATTCAATGGGTAGACCAAAAATAAAATTGTCATATAAAAATAGTTTGAAATAATATATGCAATTACGTAATGTGATACCCATTGTTAAAATGACAAACTAGAATGTCTGATAGGATGGAATTAATATTAAAAATAAAGAGAAATTCTGCTCCGAAACGAGATACAGCATTTTTACTTCCTTGTACGAAGTAAAGGAAATATTGTAATCGCGAAAATTTTCGGTTTTCAGATTTCAACGGAAATATTCATTTTGACCATCCCTGAATCCATTTTGACTAGTTTTGTCGTGGCGTCTGTACGTACGTTCGTACGTTCGTATCTCGCATAACTCAAAAATGGTGAGCCGTAAAAAGTTGAAATTTTGTATTTAGGATTGTTGTAAAATCTAGTTGTGAACCTCCCTTTTTGGTTATTGATTGATCACCGGAAGTGGTAGTTTACTTGAAGGTCATAAAATTCTCAAATTTGGTATTTATAACTTATATATTGCTTTAAATAACATACTCGATTTTGGTCTAAATTGTAAAATCGGAAGCGGTACTTTACTTGAAGGTCATAATAGATTTTCTCCAAAAATTATATTAAAATATAATTTAAAACATCTCAAATTTGGTAAATAGATCTTTTATATCGATATGAATGTATTTACTATATCTTGGTTCAAATTTGTGAACCGAAAGGATACTTTACTTGAAGGTCATAATAAGCTTACTTCAAAAATTATATTTAAATTAAATACATAAATCATATGTTTCGATAATAAAGGTTACAAACGCAATTTCGTTTCGAATCCAATTAAACATTTTTATTACTTGTTTTGAGTGTTAAAATTGATTGTAAAATACTGTTTTCCTTCCCATTTGTTTGTGTGTGAGTGTCAATAGATGGATGTCGGGACGCAGAGTGTCGTTTTTGAGATACTGCAATCTTCGGAAACTAGTAACCAAATTCAGAATCATTTTTTGAGGCACCAATTTAAAGTTTAAGGAAGTCATGTGTTGTCCACATCAGATATTTTTGTTTCGGTTTTTAGATTTTAGAGTAACTCGAAAACTATACATTTCCCAGAATATTACAGATGCTCATTTGGAAGTTAACTAAATAGCCTACTAGGAAAAACCTGAATGAAAAAAAAAAACCTTATCCGTCTAATATTAGCGAAGATATAGCAAACAATTTTTGAATAGGACTTTGCACCCAAACCTGTTCACTTTTCGTTAGTTTGTCAAATAACTCGGAAATTATGTATCTGACGGAACATTCAAGATGCTTATTTAAAATATTACTAAATTGTTTAGAAAGACAATCTATGTAAAAAAAATAAATCTTAATCAGACAAATAAGCAAAAATTATTGTATTGTAATTTGAAAGCAAAGTGATAAGGAATGTATTGAGAGTGGTCACACCAGATATGATTGTGCTTGAAACAATTGTGAAATAATGATCGAGAAAACGAACTAAGAGATGAATTACTACCATCTGAGAGCCACTTGAAGTTTAGTCTTTTCTTTAGGGAGACTATATCATTACAGTAATTGCTAATAACATTATAATTACTTTTTGTAATTCTCATATTATGCATTTGTATATCATAATAGTATATTATATATAAGTATATTATAAGATATTTATATAACTATATAAAAATATGGGTGGCTTATACATTTTGCAGTGTGACTATCAACTTTTATCTTCTATCAACTATTTTTCGATATCCATTTTTTGTGAGAAAAAATAACATAACTTAAGAGCACTTTAAACTTTTAATTCAGCTTTATAAAAGTTCCAACTTAAATTAGCGACAGTCACGTACTGCGTATTTTACAGCAATAGGCAATTTCTAGTCGACAACGTCCACAGTTAGGGAGAGGGTAGCTGGATTTGACAGGAGGGAAAAGCGGAATCAGCTCGGAAAACTGGCTTGGTTGGTTCCGAAGCTGCGCCTTACGTATTTTTTTTTTCCGATTCGTTGTCCTGGTTAACCATTAGATTCGGAGTTAAATGCTAAAATCAATAATTTAATTATTTGTGAAAAACAACTCCGCATGGCAATTATCTTTATTATTAAAATAATATTTTTATAGTACTGTCATCGACTTTTTGAGGTCCTTATTCGTCTTAAGGAGGCTTATTTTGTACAGTACAGCATAAACCAATTACAACCAATAAATATTCATAACAATAATTTACACCATATTTCGTTACATATTAAAATTTCAAATTACCTTTAAAAATACACAGTGCCCTCTCCATGTCCCAACATCCGTACAATTTTACTTCGTCCATAATTAATTGTTACATTATACAATATTCTGGGGAGTGACTAATTGCATATCCCTGCCATATTGTACTGACACTGAAATGAACTTTGTGCTAATGCATACCTAGTCATATGCCTAACCACCTATTTTCTTCACATTTACTATTATGTTTGTTTTACGGTTTTTGTTGTTATTCTATTTTATGCATTTAAATCAATGTGACAGTTTTTTTTTGTTTTTTTTTCACGGAATTTTCACTTCCCTTCATACTCCTTCTCTCTTTCTTTCGTTCTTCCCGCCTTTTCCTCATTCTTTCCGATTGTTCTTCCCTTCTTTCTTCGGTCCACGCCACTCCTTTTCTCGCATCTCTCTCTCTCACAAGGACGTTAATTTCTTTTAGTCTTCTCCCATAGTCATCCCTATCGAAACAGTCTTGGTCTGTTATTTTCAGTCTGTCAGTTTTTTCCCTCATCTGTTTAATGTACCCCTCAGCACTCTTGTTTGTATCCTCTCATTTTATAGAAGATTTCTCTATTTAATCTCTTTGGGTGCATCCTCACCATATGTCCGTAGAAACTTATTCTTCTTATTCTTATGTCCGTTTCCAAATCATTTACCTCTTTGTATATTTCCTTATTTGGTCTCAACCTATAGCCTTCCTGCGTCTTCTTTGGGCCGTGAATTCTTCTTAGTATTCTTCTTTCTATCCCTAACATTTTCCTTAGCCTGGGGAGAGAAGCGGTTTCCATTCCGTACAGTATCACCGGTTTGACGACCGTATTGCAGTGTATTATCTTCGCGTTTGTCGACAAGCTCCTTTTATTATATAAATTGCTTGTCGCGATGCTTAGTCTTTCCAATTTATTCATTTTTTCTTTTATGCTTTCTTTCTCCGGCCCATTACTTCATATAATTTCCCCCTGGTACTTGAATTTGTTACTTTATTTTTATTTATTTCCTCCAACACTTTCAGCAGTGTTTTTCTACAGAGTCATATGCTTTTTTGAAGTCAACAAAAGAGATGTAGAGATTTTTCTTTGCTTTTGATTTGTAATAATTTATTAACAGTTTTAGGCTCAGAATTTGCTCTTGACACGATCTACCTTTCCTGAAGCCTCCTTGATATTCTCCTATTTGTGGGTTCAGCCTGTTAAGTAGCGCTTTTGAGAAAATCTTATAACTGACAGATAGCAGGGAAATTCCTCTGTAGTTGTTGGTATCCGTTTTTGATCCTTTTTTATGCAGATAATGTATTAAATCGGTTTTCCATTCTTTTGGGATTTTTTCTTCTAACCAAATGTCCATCATTAGTTCCGTGATTCTTTTTCTGAAATCATCTCCTGTTAATTTCCACATCTCCGCCCATCTTCCCCCGATGCTTTGTTGTTCTTTAGTGCTGCTATAATATCGTCTATTTCTTCATCATCCGGTGGATCTGAGTCTATTTTTTCGGTAAGACTAATCAAACTATGCCAAAGCGCAGGTCTAAAATTAATGCCCACACATTTCAAAGCAAAAGCCAGCAGGAAAAAACTATGGGTATCTCCAAATACTCTTCTTGGAGAATTCAGCTAGACCATTTAGCAATCTCTAAAAGATACCATAGAGAAATACAGACTGCAAGGGTGAAGAGCAATAAACGTAACATCGGACCATTTCCCATCACAAATTAAAGTAAAACTGGTACCAGCCAAAAGACACCGACACGCGAATGACAAAAAGATAAGAAAATTGGACAGGGAAATTTTGGTGAAGGACAAAGTACGGATGTACAGGGAAAACCTGGAAATATCACAAAACTGGGAAGCGGCTACAAAGAAAATGATGGAACTTGCATGGGATGCGGAGTACGAATAAGCAATAAGGAATAGATTGAAAATATGGAAGGGCTGGAACCAAAACAAAATAGCAGAAAGATACCAGAAATATGCTTTGGAAAGAAAAATAACGCACGAAGTATTAAGAAGAAAGAGAAGAGAATTCTTCAACAAACAGCTAGAAGAAATGGAAGAAAATTTCAGAAAGAACGATATAAAACTATTCTACAAAGCGTTCAAACAAAGAATAAAAGAGTACACCCCCACTGGTCTAATACTGAAAAGGGAAGATGGGACACAAACTAGTGAAGAAAACAGTAATGTCTTAGCCGAATATTTTGAAAAACTACTCAACTGTGAGGAGCCCAAAGAAGGACTGGTAACATAAAGAAATAATACCGAAAAAATAGACTCAGATCCACCAGATGATGAAGAAATAGACGATATTATAGCAGCACTAAAGAACAACAAAGCATCGGGGGAAGATGGGCGGAGATGTGGAAATTTGGAACTAATTATAACTACGGAACTAATGATGGACATTTGGATAGAAGAAAAAATCCCAAAAGAATGGAAAACCGGTTTAATACATTATCTGCATAAAAAAGGATCAAAAACGGATACCAACAACTACAGAGGAATTTCCCTGCTATCTGTCAGTTATAAGATTTTCTCAAAAGCGCTACTTAACAGGCTGAACCCACAAATAGGAGAATATCAAGGAGGCTTCAGGAAAGGTAGATCGTGTCAAGAGCAAATTCTGAGCCTAAAACTGTTAATAAATTATTACAAATCAAAAGCAAAGAAAAATCTCTACATCTCTTATGTTGACTTCAAAAAAGCATATGACTCTGTAGAAAAACACTGCTGAAAGTGTTGGAGAAAATAAATAAAAATAAAGTAACAAATTCAAGTACCAGAGGGAAATTATATGAAGTAATGGGCCGAAGAAAGAAAGCATAAAATGATGATAACTATTTATTAGATATTTCTATATCGTCTCCGGGTCAAAATGTCTTGTTTTGTGCAGGTGACTGTCAATATTAGAATGTTGGGCATGATCGGATTATAGATAATACTAAAATTAACTCATATGAGTAAAATCGTGGTAGTTATAGATACCCAAAGATACCATAAGTTCGCCTATGAGACACCACTATCAGTACTTGTTTCCTCATCGAAGTTTGTTTATCGATTAATCAACAATCAGTTCAATCAATTTTAACGATTCCATCTTGCTTTTGCACACTAACTTTCTGTTGGACAGAACATTTATAGACTTCACAAGGATGAGAACCATTGTTAAGAGGTGTTTTATAGCACCCTAGGATTTTAAAATTAGTAGCTGATAGAGGGAAAATGAGGTAGTTAGAGCACAAGGCTGATCACACTTTCTATGAAGAATAACATCAGGTCTCGTCTAAGAGACATTTTTCCCAGTTACTTTCGCCTTGCCGAGGTGTGTTTATTGGTAAACATAACAATTACATACTAGATTTTATTTGTTTTTATTAGATTGATATTTATTTTTTTTTTTATTAAGAGGCGGAAGCTGGACCTCATTAAGACTCCAATAACGTTTGGTAATCAACTCCAATCAATTCAAAATGTTAAATATTTCCTCAAAAAAATATAAATTTAACGGAAGGTATTAGCTCCGTTCTCACTTCATGATTCAAATTGTTTGATATCTTTCATGAAATGATAACTATTTATCAAATATTTCTATTAATCCGGATCAAAATGTCTTGTTTTGTGTTCCTGATCATCCGCTACCCTCCATCACTACCTCAAGCCATACCTTAAGCATACCGATCTACACCCCCTCGTGTGACACGAAAGCTGAATAATAGCTCTTAAAACAGACAATAGAGGTCAGCAGATTCGCATGCAGTTGTGTTGATAGTTTTAATTAGTACCGACTCGTGTATTTTGAAAATATTTCAAAAATATGAAAAGGTGCAACCTCTTTGGCCAGCGTGATACCATCGTTTCGATTTATCGATATATTTGTAAATTAACGAGCCCTATTATTTATTTATGTTTTAGGGATTAAGAGTTCAAAGTCCATGTTTGCATTTCACTTGGGCATCATCCAACTTGTCTATACATGTTCCAACCTGTTTACATGTTGGTAAAGTTAAATACTGTAAAGGTTGTGTAAACATTGGGAAGGTTACAGGCTATAAAGTGGGTATTTTCAATAAAACCTTAAGTCTCTCAAACGGTAGAAAAACTAAATGGCGGTATAGAAAAACCAAAATGGCGGCAGGGTACACCCATGCTCTATGAGACGGATACCTGGCCCTTCAACAAAATCTTTAGTCTCTCAAACGGTTGAAAAACAAAATGGCGGTGTATAAAAAACAAAATGGCTGTGTATAAAAAGCAAAATGGTGGTCGGGTACACTCATACTCTATAAGGCGGATACCTGACCCTTCAACAAAACCTTAAGGCTCTCAAACGGTAGAAAAACAAAATGACGGTGTATAAAAACCACAGGTTACAGACTATAAAGTGGGTACCTGACCCTTCATCGTATAGGTTATGATTATATAACCGTATGGGAGGTACAGACTATAAAGTGAGTACCGGACCCTTCATCGTATAGGTTATGATTATATAACCATAGGAGAGGTTACATACTATAAAGTGGATACCTGACCCTTCAATTGGTGCAGGGGATAAACCTGGTGGTTAAGCGTGAATGCTGACCACGTCATTGTAAACAAAATGGCGGCTTAGGATGGGGGTAATCAGGGTGAAGCAATATGATTGGCTGGTTGGAGAGGGATAAGGGTAAAAGGGGGCGTGGCATAGGGGTCACGTGACTAAAAAGGGGCGTGACCTGATAGTTAAGGTTAGGTCGAGGTGAGACCACGTGGTAGTTAAGGTTAGGTCGAAGCAAGGCCACGTGACAGTTAAGGTTAGGTCGAGATGAATTCAAATTTCCCGCCATCGGTCACGTGACCAACGTGGCTTCTGATTGGCTGCTCCTATCGGTGCGCCAGCTCCCCTAAAATCCCTCTACTAGTATGGTAAACTTACTGACAAAGAAATATAAAGGAGATGAGGTAAAGTTTTGAGGTAACTTGATAAAGTCAACGTCAAAGAAAATGAAAGACCCCCCGGGATTTAGTCAAAGGAAAACTTTGACTTCGATAGTTGACGCATCCCCGTTCAGGTATCGATATGGAATGCTGTGACATAAATAATAATAAGATCTTCCCCACATAAAAAAATAATTTACCATTACAAGGTTGTGATAATTAATGAAGAAAAATCGCATACATTTTTCATATTTATAACTAAATAATAATAACCTCATTTTTTTTTTCTAATCAATAAACGCTTATTATTGTATTGTCAAATAAAACTATACGCCACAGTTAAGGGCAAGAGGAGTGTTCACACTCGTATGAAAGTGCTATTTGAAACTGTTCATAATATATTTACATAAAAAAAAATAATACACATAAATAAAATAAAATACTGCAAAACAAATAATGAAAATAAATAAAGAAAATGATACAGACAATTAAAATTATTTCGAAATTAAATAAATCATGTTAATTAAACAACTCATTCATACTAATGTACAATATTTACAATCAGTCTAGAGACATCCGAAGCAAGCTTTACCGTCCCTTTGATGTGAAGTAGGACTCCAGGAGATCGCAGCGCTTTTCTCGTCAGTTGTATTGAAGTGGAGGGTGGGTACGGGCGCTATGTAACCAGCAATATAGAAATAATCATTCAAAGAAGTATTAAATTGCTCGTAATAAATAGTAACTTTGTTCGTGAAGTATTTGATAACAGCCCAAGTCAATGCAATCTGAAATAATTTATAAAAATAAATAATTTCTTCGTTGTAAAGTCTGATGGTACAATCAACATGGAATTTCATCTTCACATATAAAATTCATGGAATGATGTTTCAAAGACGGTCAATAAAATAATTTCAGATAAAATAATAAAGATAATAATTTCAGTAAATAATTTTCAGTGAGAATAGATATTCCAAAAAAGAGAAAAAACAGAAAAAGAATAAGTGCGTGGTCTCTACGATTTGACTTGTTGTTAACTTATGGTCATTTATAGAAAAATTTCGAACAAATGAGCGACAAATTAAAATTTTCTTAAATGATTTTGTTTTGTATAAAATCTATCGATAATCACGTTGTTCGTTACTTTATAATAATTAACAGGCTATGGTTTTATTTAAGAAGAATTTTAATTCTCAAATTACAAAAAATAAAATACGCGACACACAGCTTACTGAATCCCGAGTAAACTAAATATTCTTATCATTAATTAATCTTGACTCTCTGCCCATTGTTTTTCATCCTGCTAAATCATATTCTGAAATGGCTGCAGAGTAAAAGAGAATATAATTATTAAATTCTTGACAAAACTAAATGTTTTATCATTTGGTGCAATATAAAATGAAAATATTTTTCATATAAATTATATTAATCTATATGCGAAATTTTTTTTACATAAATCTCTCTATAAACACACTTTTGGTTAAAACGTTAAAGTCTGAATTATGCACACTACTATCGTTTTAAGACTGTTATAATGGTCTTTGGCCTTTTACTTTATGACTGTATTGGCGCCGGGGAAATAAAAATACCATAAAATTTATGATAGACATAAAAAAAATCTCATAGTGTGCGCACATATGTTGAGAAACAGTGTTGTAGCCCTTCTGTTTACCCTAGCAGGAAATTGGGGAGGGGGCGTGGGAGGGAGGTAAGGGCGAAGTTATTTCTAAAAACAACATAGGTTTGGAGGTTGTTTTTCTTTTCTTTTCTTTTTTTTATATTATTTTTCTTTCCTTTTACTAGTCAATAATTTGTTCATCTGACCCTATCACTAAAATCTTATTTTTTTTTAGTATATTAAATAAATTAAAAAAATTGATCATTACATATTATTATTAAATATTTTGATAAATATTACTACTTATTGACACTAAAACTGTGGACAAAGTTGGAAATGCTTTAAAATCTGGTTCGATAACATCTCATTTTCTTCATGATTCGATTTAATTATTTATTCACAGACATAGTCCTATTTTTAATAAATTATAGAATTTCATCATTTCTAAAAAATATATTTTACAGTTAAAAATAACGAACGGCACAAATATTATATTGGACGTTATTTTTCGAATATTTCAATGACTTAGCAATCCCGTATCGTGTTTTTAATAGCAGGCGGCGAAACCGAGACTAAAGCGGACTTGACTTCGGTTTTCAATTAAATACACGATACGGGTTCGCCACCGGAATCGAGTCAATTTCGGTTTTGGTGTAGCCGCACCTTTAGACTCTTCTTGGGTTCAGTACTTGGTAAATACGTACTGTTTCTTCACAGGTAAAACAAGTAGATGATATTTAGCATTCGATCTAAGAGTTATCCCCCCACCTCATTGAATTGCTTATTTCAGAAACCCGTTAACATTTTTAAGGAATTTGCGTTTATTACGGAATCAGATTCTTTGACTGTAAATGCGCAATTTCATGCAGAAGCCCGTCATAATTTTACGTTATAATTATATTTTAATTTTCAGTGAATATTACGTTTAGTGAAGAAACCCGACAATGCGTGTTTCTGCAATAAATCTAACTTTCTTCTCGTTGGCTACATTACACTATGGCAACACTGTTTGTTTTCTCTCATCGTAGCTCTGCATCTATTTTTAGAAGGACACGATACACGAATACTCTAGCAAAGTATTTATGAATGTATGTGTATATATTTATATATAATAGAAAGTTTTTATGTAGATTGAGACAGAGAAGTGCCTTTTGGCGGGAGAGGGCTCAACTTTCTTCTTTCACCACCGCCTAAATAAATCTTTTGATTAAATAAATCTTTTGGTTTTCCACCGTCAAGCAAAAATAAAAGTCACACCGTTGTGCGTTTATTTATGAATTTTTGTGATAGTGGAACATTTAAGACTGTAACTCACTATTTTCCAGCAAAGGAGCATTCTTTTCTTCTCTACGATCGTGATTTTGGATTCATAAAACGTATTTTGCGGAAAGTGGATTGAATATACACACCAGTAGGCGGAGCTGATTCTAAAAGCCAGTAAAACTGGACGTTTTTTTCGTTTACCGAACAACCAGTTCAGCATTAAATCTTGGTGGCTTCAATTTTGCCAAAAAAATCGTTAACTCTGACGAAATGTTTGGACGAGCTCCTCAAGAACTAAAGAGTCCCATTCAAAGTTTCATCGTACAAAAAATTTGAATATAAGCAAGAGGGCCTCGAAAAAATTGTAGCTAAACACTTTATTGATAGTGTTATATTCTCAACATATACCTTCAAAAAGTACTGGAACGTTCTTGAACTCCCAGTAGTTAGAGCATACCTGTCAAATAAAAAAAAATGGTAACCTGAAGAACCTAAGAAACTACACTATTGGACATGAAAGTTTCTATACTGAAATCTTCCAGTGGCCAACCATCGAAGCAGAGCTCAACCGAATCAGAAACTCAGACAGAGAATACGAACACCGGTGAACCTGAATAATATTTATATTTATTTAATATCTAAATAATAATTTTTTTTTTTAATTTTCATACTTTAGCCTTAGTATTGGTTTATTAAAAATCCAAATATTATAACAAAATAATAGAAAATTGACTTTAAAAAATGAACATTTAATAATAAATACTTATTTTATAGCAGAAACCCGTCAATTACAAACATTTTTAAATTTTTATACAACTTGGAATAAATGTTATAATTTAATCACAGGTAACATCCATATCGAGGAGAAGTGTATTTTAATACTGTAATTGATTAAGAGCAAAATCTAAATTAATATTAAAAATAGTTGGTTTTTAATTGTTTTCAGAAAACTTGAAAATGTACACTTATAATATCGATATAATTATCGAAATAAATAAATTGAGGCTGGATGTACCCCAGAAGGAGCAACACTTTTTGAAAAATTTATGAATAAATAAAATGTGAACAATTAATATTTTTTTTTTAAATACGACTTGCAGAACACAACGTCAACAAGGTGGTATTTATACTAAAACTGAAAATATCAAGATGGAGGAGGCCAGAGAAAAAAATTGAGACCAACAGAAGGCACTTCAATTCAACACCAAATCAATTCAAATATAAGTCGTCAAACTTCTATCTCAATTTGGAGAGGCTGTAGAGATGCGCAAAACCTCTAACAAAAACAGGAAAATATACCGAAATTTTGTCTGAAATTTATTCCCATTTTTATGGTATTCTTCTGCTTAGAAAATAACCCTACATAATGAATTTCATCTCATTTCATTCAAAGGGGACGTCTTATAGTGGCCAGATGTATGGAAAAATATATGTATACGAAAAATATATATATATATTTTTTCCCTACATTTGGGCACTTTGAGAGGGGAAAAACAAAATATAAGACATCAACAAACCCCCATAATCGTGTTCTAGGAGCTCTGAAACGGATACAAAACGCACCCTTAACGTCCAGCGAAGACCTTCAGCACAGTGCAATAGTCAATTATTTTCGAGTAAAGAAGGAGAAGGAAAATATGCTTCCAGAACGCTGTTTTATTGGTTAATTGGTTATGGTTACTCATTTCGGTTAATACTTCGGTTGTATTTTCGACATCAATGAATACCTCCCATATACTATTTATATTGCAATTATATCAACTTTACTCTTGTTTGTCTATGACTACATTGTTTGAATCTGATATCCGTTCTCAACTAGACGACACGGCTGCAGAACACAGTGCCATAAATGCAGTTCGGTCATGCGGGGCTGTATCTCTTCCCCTTCATTGGACCGAACTACACTGATACTTCCGAATGTACGAAGGTGAATCAGTCGTCAACAGTACTGAACATTTGCATGATTTAAATTCTCAATCAAGTCAGCCAAGCAAATGCAGATTTTTTCTTTGTTTCATTAAAATAAAAAATCCTATGTAGATGTATAACATTTTCGAGGTTGGTGACTAACTGCTGGTATCAAATTTCAAGATAAAATTATGTAATTATGGAAAAAACACTGCAAATTATTACGCAATGGTTTATTATTTTCGAATAGTTGTATAATTGGTGTTCAAAAGTTTTTTTTAAAAAAAGAAAAATGTTTATAAACAAATTTAAAGATGGAAATCGTCTAGAACTATGGATTAGAAGAAATAATAAAACTAAAAAACATAAAAATAAAAACATCGTATAAAATAAATGTTAAAATTGAAATAATTGCTAAAAAAGTTGAATATTTGTTCTAATTAAATTGTCTGGTACTTTGAACATTCATATATAATTTTTCAATTGGAATAATATTAAAACAATCAAATTCTAACGAATCATTTATCTGCGGAGTTGATAAGAATTAGAAGAAAAACGTAAACTGCATTTTATTGGAGTGTTTTAGTATTAAGAACAGCATTCCAGAATCGAGGATTGAAGGAAAACGGACATCTGATTATGATAGATTGCGATCGGAGAAGATTCCAATCTTTAATAAAGAATCAATGCTGACCTACATATTGCGTTCGTCTGTCCTTCATACCTCCAATCAGTGGATACCATCTATATTCACCAAGGCAAAACAAAGGGCATTCTAGAGGAGGATTTGAAGGAATGATAAAAACTGGAGGTGAATTAAAGCAGGGGGAGAAAAGTCTGTGTTTTTATAACCGATTAGATTCGACACTGATTATGTTTACAGTAAAAAAAATAGTAAAATTTATAAACAGAAAATAAAACATCATAAACAAGGCTGTATTTATGTAGGAATATTGTATGAATGGATGCATATATCCACTTATGCTCCTTAAATGTCACGGATTGCAATATTTGACAATGAAAATATTAAAGCCTAAATCTTATATTTATACTCAGACTGGGAAACTCTGAAACAAGTATGTCTCCCACTTTTGGAGGGCAAAGCAGGACTTCGGAAAATCCCCGCACTTCATTTTAAACAGTGTTACCGGTATTCAAGGTCAGTGAGGACTCTATAGCCGCATAAGCTTTGAAATTGAGTTCATATTGAAGGTATAAAATAAAAAAAACTGATTTGGTTTATTTATATTTTTCTAATAGGCTATTAACACCTACTTTTGTTGAATAAGTGACCTTTGAAGGAAAAAGTCAAACATAGAAAATTTCTTATTTGACCGAAACTCTTTCTTGTTTCATACAAGAAATTAAGAAATTTTTTTTTTTAAAAAACGTGAAATCACCAAATTACCTTATTTACAACAAAATATTGGAATGTCAGAAAAGGAGAGTTTATCATGAAAGATATCTTTCGTCCTGGTCTTTCTAGATTTCTCATCGGACTATTGGTTAGGTCTTGTGTGTTATTCGATTGTTAATATGGATACGTCTTTGAGGTCTTGAGGATATTAAAAGTCTTTGGTTATTTATTAGGCTGAGGAACATAAATTTTAAAGGTAATAGGAAGTTTTTTTAGTAAATTCCGGATGCAGCTGCCTATATCCTTCTGCCGGTTATCGCAGAGATCTGGGAGCAGCAAAACTCTCTCTAGACTGGAGAACTGTTGCAACTGGCGAGGAACCACGTTTCTTTCAGGGCCAAGCAAGGTTCTGTCCAGAGTTATACCCAACAGCATCAAGGAAGCGCTCGAGTCATAACTCAGGAACTGGTTTCAGGAACCATCGAAGGACAGTTGATCATAGAGGGCCTTCGATTTGGTAAACAGAGACTATATGTGGCTTACCCTAGAGAAGAACTGAGTTCTCATGAAGATCATTAGGATTATTGAGGAGATGTACAGGGACTTCGGCTGCAGAGATCTGCAAGAGGGGAAATTGTCAGGTCCCATCCAGACGGATTCAGGTGTTTGGCAGGAGTGCTAACTGTCCCCAACTCTATTTATCATCGTGCTCGACGCCATAACGAGAAGAGTACTGGGTCGACGGAAGCAGAGAATCCAGTGGACACTAATCCAAAGGCTGGAATACTTGGAGTTTGCAGATAATGTCTGCATTATGGTCCAGAGGTTCTCGGACATCAAAGCTTAATTTCAAAACTTCGGGAGGAAGCAGGAGAGGCCACAATGCTGGCCTCTTAATAAACATCAAGAAGACTAAGGAGATACGGGTAAATCCGAGTGTCGAGGACAGTCTCTAGATAGTTGAGGAAACTATTGAAAGAGTTTAAGTCTTCCCTTAATTTGGTAGCATCGTCTCAGAGAAAGGAAGGACCGGCGAAGATGTCAGAGAACGCATTCGAAAAGCCAATACCGAGATCATCCAGCTCTACCCCTTTTGGAGAAACCGGCGTGTGTCCGTGCGCACGGAACTGAGGCACTACACAACCAATACAAAGTCTGTACTTCCATATGGCTCGGAACCTTGGAAGTTCACATAGGTTGTCACCGGAAAACTGCTGGTATTTACCAATCGCTGTCTCGTTTAAATGTTTAGGATACGTAAATACATAAGAGCTTTGGTACAGAGGCCGATTGAGCAAGACATGAGAAAAGAAAATGGAACTGGATTGGCCATACACCCTGAAAACAGCCTGGAGCAGTGGAAAGATCGGCACATGAATAGAACCCCCAAGGCGTACGCCGAAAAGGACGACTTCGCAATACCTGGAGGAGATCCGTAGTAAATGAGGCGGAGCGAGGTCTTGGGAGGACTTGGAGGGAGGTGAAGGCTCTGCAGAGCGCTAAGAATGGAGATGGTTGGAAGTTGTTCTTTGAGGCCTTGTGCTCCACTGGGAGCTACAGGAGTTAATAGAATAGAATAATAGAAACTATTAGTCAATTTCGAAATGGGTAATCATTCCATGACGATATAAATCAAAATTAATGCTCTGCTCTAATAATAAATCAAAAAATTATAAGTTTTTGTTAATTTACAAATTTGTATTGAATTTAGTTTCATTTTATCAATGCCATCTCATGTAGCTAGCAATTTTTGAGATATAGCTAGGCACTTTTACCTGCTTTTAATCTATAAAAAATATCCTTGTAAGTTACAGTATATCACAAATATCACAAAAGTCACATAAGAGTAATTTATTGTGTATTATATCAAACCTGTGTATTTGAGTGGCAACAGTGAATAAAGGAACTTTTACGCTCTGATAATTTTTTTCAGGTTTTGAATTTTGCCAATTGATTAATTCTTATCAATAGATCTAGGCTATCAAAGGACCTGGCATCAATAAAATCAATAATCCTCTCAATCCAGTAGTTTGCTACCTTCATTTCAGATAGCCTATCTCTGTTCTATTTTTTTTTTCATTTATGCAGTGAAAAAACTGACGGTCTGGAACTGAGAATTGAAAGAATCGGGTAAAAATATTTAAAAATTTAGTGAATTTGATAGATTTGGTTAGGTTTAGGGTCCTAATGGACACTCAACGGCTTATATATTTAGTGTCCTTCTGAAATCTGTTATTTAATTGTTTTATTTTGTTAAACAGATCCTTTTTATATACGAATTTAATTATTTTGTCTATATTATGGTTTCCATCTCTCAATATTATTTGAAGGTTTCATTCCCTCCCTAATTTCTGAAAATAGTTGTCATTTATGTTTAAATCCTAAATCAATTTTAAAATGCAAATTAGTGTTTTTGCATAAGGGCTGTAAGTAATACTCCTGTTTGATCGCAGCGACGTATGTAAACAGACACCTAAGCACTATCCAATTAGAAGATAACAAGTATGAGGTAAATTTGTGCTAAATTTTAGCCATTAGTAAGTAAACAGCAGCCTTTAGAGTTTACACAATCCATTAATTATTATATGCATGGTAAGGCAAAACACAGCGTCAACCGACTTATCCTTTGGCGATCCACCCAACAAATATCATAGAATAAATATTTTCAAGCTAGAAGTGAGAATAATTTGATTGTGCAATGAATAGCATTCGAGTCAACTTAGTCGTATTTTCCCCGAAACAAATAGACTATTGCAATGGGTCGAAGATCGGCGGTGAGGGGCGGGACTGCGTTTTCTGTGTCAGGTAACTTGGTTCCCCCACCCTCCCGGGATTTCCGATTTTTTAAAACATTTGTGCACCTTTGAAACCCTTCCGAATTGAGCAAGTGGGCTCAAAACCTGTTTCATTTGAAAGGAATTTAAATCACCTATAAAACTAAAGAGGTTTCATCGAAATCTGTATTAGTATTAGCAAAGATATGGCTATTTCAACTCCAGCGCCCCCTTAGTCTCAGCTGAAATGAAATTGAAGGGTTTTCTGTATCCAAGGTCAGCGGAGAGGCAGAACCATATAATAAAAGTATGGGTAAATTTCGGTATGTTAGGGAACTATCTTTGGAGTCTCAACTTTTTTTTTCTTCCCCTTTTTTTTTTTTTTTTAAGCGAAAATACGACTTTATTGACGGAGTTCTGCTGCTCACAGATTTTTTTTTTTATAGTGGAGATATTAAAAATTTTTTTTAATCCTACACGTGCTTCGAAAAAAATTATAAAAACGAATATTTTGTAAACATTAGTTTTAGGTTCTAAATTAACTATAATGTCCATACTAATGTCCTGAAATTTCTTCAACTAGTTGACAATATGGATCAATTGTTAATAATTAATAAGTTTTAAGAGATACAATTTTTAGATAAATTAATATTAATATAGCATAATATTAATATTAATAAGTACAATCCAATGTTAATACTGGCTCCTATAATGTACCTTTTACCATCAATACTGCAACCTACGATGATGAAACATAATGCAATGTACATCATTGTATCACATATATACCAATGCAGCCGAAACAGAAGATGTAAAAGTTCAGCACTTTAAAAATTAATAACAAATACTACTATTAGTAGTAGGTTAATCGTATTTTAATGTAGAACGTATGTGAAAAAATAGAATAATGGATTAAAAAGAGCCGAAACGTATAAAAATAATATATTGACTAAGCAAACTAGATTTTATTAATCAAATTATTGTTGGATTAATTATCTCAATTATTTCTTAATCTAATTTGATTAATTTTATATTATAATTTAGAATCCCATTGAATTTGATCAATAGTACTATTGTTGATGATCACAAATATTTTATTTTATATTTTAAAAAAAACTTGTATCACTACAACCCATGAAGTATCTTGGGTTCATTACATGGTAAGGACCATACTGTTTCTAAGCCAACGGTTGTACAAGGAGGTGATTCGGCGATTCGGTGATTCGGTGAGGTGAGATCACGCTGAACCGCCAGATTTTTCTCCCAATTAAGGGAGCCCACTTTATAGAGGCTGGGTGAGCCCCAGGAGGGTCTCCCGATCCCACAGGGTCGATCCATGGCTGATAACAGAATAAATAATTACCTGCCACAGCCGGTCTCGAACATGGGATCGGGAGCACAGTAACGCAGTGCCTTACCACTGAGCTACTCCACTCCCTATATTTTTAATAGAGAATAATATTTAGGCAGGGCTACACACGCTGTGTGAGGTCTAGAAAGTCGTTAGTAATTTACATTTCATCATTTATAGATTTCTTCTATACAGGGTGTCCCAGCAGACAGGGTGACCCCTCATAAATTCCAGAATATTTGGAATAACGGGATGAAACTCGGCGGGTCCAAGTTTTGAAAAAAGAGTAAAAATCAATATAAATACTTTTGGTTTATTATTTTTTAATAATAATCTTGTAATCTACTAAGAAAAAAAATTTAAAAAGAAAAGATACTTAGAATCTGAACATCTGAACAATGAATAAATAAAAAAATTCGTCCGTCGACCAAAATGTTTCGCATCGCTCTCAACTTAATTTTTCCTTGTATTCATCCTCCACTTTCACCAGCTTCTTTGTCTTTCGTTTTTCCTTTTCTCACAAAGGGCCCTCCAACGTTTTCCTCTTTACCCTTTCACCTTCTAATTCTGGGTATCTTAGTATACTTGCTATAAGGAAGATCTTGTGAAATACAACTATTCCGAAATAATAAACCGTTGTGTAATAATTTGCTGTGTTTTTCTATAGTTACATAATTTTATCTTGAAATTTAATATTTTTCAGTTAGTTATCAACCTCGAAAATTGTATACATCTACATAGGACTTTTCATTTTAATAAAACAAAAACAATATATTTATTACTTGGCTGAATTGACTGAGCCATCATTCCATCATCATTCCTCATCCTCCTGCCGCCGAACCATCATCAAAATGCACGAGATCTTAGAAAAATATGGTCGTTGCTTCATTTTGAGAAAAGTGATTCCATACAAGAGTTTAATGTTCAGTACTGTTGACAACTGATTCACCTAACGTGCATTCGGAAGTATCAGTGTAGTTCGGTCCAATGAAGGGGAAGAGATACAGGCCCGCATGGCCGAACTGCATTTATGGCTGTGTCGTGTTCTGTGTTCTGCAGTCGTGTCGTCTAATTGAGAACAGATATCAGATTCAAACAATGTAGTCATAGACAAGAGCAACGTAAATAGTATGTGGGAGATATTCATTGATGCCGAAAATACAACCGAAGTATTAACCGAAATGAATAAACCATTACCAATTAACCAATAAGCTTTTAAGCTTGCATAAGCAGTGTTGGTTCAGAAAGAGATGATGTAAGCCTTCGATATGAAGTCAGGGCTTTGTCAAGGAGATTGCCTATCTCCGAAGCTATTCACCCTGGCATTGGAGAAGATAATGCTGCCGTGTGCAGAATGGAGTTCATGTAGGAAGGTGCACAAATATCTCTTTTTTGCGGATGAAGTAATGGTCCTAGGAAGTGAAACAGAAGATATGCAGTCGCTGGCCTTCTCACAGATCGCAGCGCTGGAAGATAAAGGCAACAAAAACAAAATACATGATTGTAAGACGAAATATACATCAAGAAAAACTCTTAATTGTAGGAAAGTTGACAGTTTCAAATATCTTGAGAACACAGTTACCTACATTAACGACCAGCTCAGTGAAGTCGACCAAAGAATCCTCAGGGCGAATAAAACCTTCTTCTCTGTATCCTCTTAGCCTAAGATCAAACATCTCAGGAAAATTGAAACTTCGAATATACAATGCCATCATAAAGCCTAGGATAGTTAAATATAAATATTATTAGTAAATTCATAAATAAAATCCATAACCTTATTATTTTACTATATAAAAATAAGTTAAATGCAATGTTATTATCCATCATTATTATAAATGATTAAGTTCATAATCAAAATCCATATAATCATCTATTTATTATCGTAAATATAAAATAGAATCTCACGAAATTAAACCAAAAATGGAGCTGCAATTTCAAATAAGAGGCACGTCAGGATAGTTCACAGCACGAAGGGAGAATTCAGACCACTGTGCGAAATAACAAAGTGGGGTATCATATTTTTTAGGGAAAAATAATGTTTACAGGTACTCGTTTTTTGCACCTCAAGAAACCCTTAAATACGAATTTTCATAACAATTGAAAAATAATTTTTTTTTACTCAAAATTTTCGCCTAAAATCACAAAAATTGAGATAAATTCAACACCACTCCAGCGGTCTATACGAAACTTGGAAGTGATTCAGGTTACTATGAATGGCATGAAATGGAACAAACCCGACCTCCGTAAAAAAATCCAAACCGGATATATATAGCATTTGAAGATTTTTCATTTAGTTCACACTACTTTTTCTCTCTTACAAAAGCATAAAATATAAAAGTTATGGATATGGATTAGAGAACAGACATTAAGCTTCCCAACGGTTGTAGTAACGTTGAATTTGGATAAAATCCTAAGTAGTTATGAATGCTTAAGTGAAAGCCAGGCATTGGCAGGGAAAAAAAATTTCTTCAGAAAAATCAAGTCAAAAATACCTATTTTTTCATTTCTTTGAAAACTCGTATACAGGAATTTAAATGGACGCTAAAAACGAATCTGATTTCTTATTTTTTTTTTATTTTTTATTTTTTTGGCCTGCTTTACAGGAAACGTAATTTTGTGTTTGTAATTTTTTGTTCAGTTAAGCTCAGTTAATACAATCGGCAATATTGTTTTCTTATTTTACACAACAAATCGTCGGGTATATGAGAACCTTGAAATTCATGCAGTGCTATGACAAAAAGCAAAAATGAAAAATCGTTGAAATTAGATAAAATAATTTTTTTTTCTCGGCTCCTAGGGCTCATTGGCAAGAACATGTCTAATATTTTTCGACCTAGAATCATTATGTATTTACTTAAGTAGAGTATTTGGAGGAATGAGATCTTAGAATCAAAGGAATTGAATTTTCTGAAGCTATTGATTTTCGTCAACGCAATAAATATTTTAATATACAATTCACAAATACGAATATATGTTAATGTATCTTCGAGGTATAAGTATAATTACAAATTTAAAAAGTCGTTCAGAACAAAAATGAAGTCTTCGTATTCAAAACTCGCTTTAGTAAGCTCAATTATTCAGGATTGAACTATGAAGTGGAACTCCATTCTGGAAAAAGTTTTAATAGCAGGCTTTTACATTATTATTACACTGTTATTAATGAGGCTAATATGTCACATTTGTCACTGACCAACTTTTAGAGGGTTAGGCAGCAACAGTTTTCTCGACGAACGCGGTCCACTTAATGGGTTTAGCTTAAATTTAGTGCATCTTCTCACAAATTGAATTTTTTTTTATAATCCTAAGCAACGGAGTATAATACTTGTATTAACGTACTTGGGAAAGAAATATTCTTATTTAAGCCTACTAATAGTCTTAAAATCTCCCAAACGCTGAATAAATAATTTCAAAAGGGCTATAGGTTTTTTTTTTTTTTTTTACTTAGACGCAATAAAGGGATTGAAAACTTGAGGTTTGCAAACAGCACCAACTTTTTAATACTCTTAATTATACTCATAAAAAATATACTCAAGACCCAGCAAATCGCATTTCGATATCTCCAAATTGAAATACCATTTTAGAATATTTTATTCTAGTCATTATTATTTTTCAGGTGCCTCATATCGATTAGAGTATCCGTTTGGCCGTGAATAGCATTTGATCCGATTTATAATGGGCACCTTATATAGTATGAGATAGAAAGAAAAATATGTTTTAGTGTCTAAAACTAAAAAAATTACATAATTATTCAAAATAGCAAAAAAAAATATATATGCCAAAATACATTTAAAAACCACATAAGATATTTATGGCACAGAGGATATTTTCTCGGGACATCGACGATACATAAACGAGGTTTGGTTAAAAAAATCTGTTCTCAATGTCACATTACCATCTAACTATAATCCCTCCCCTTAATGATCTCTATAAACTCCATGCAGCAGGTAATCTTCACATTGATAGCAGTCGTTAGATGTTCTTGCCGCGGGACCTTGGCATTCCCACTAAACGATCCGCCTAATTATTTATAGCCATGACCCTAAAATTTATACATTCATATTAAAACTATTCAGGCCGAATGTAGGTGATTCATCAAGAATAGATACAACTATTATGTAATATGGAAGTGGAATATCTTACTAGATGAAAACAATATGTGTGAATTAAATGTCCGCAAACGTTGGAATAAATGTGTAATTAAAATAATTAATTTTGAAGACAATCAATCGATGGACGATGGCGTCAATGAGATAGGTCGAATTCAAATCGCAAACTTCTAATTTTTAATCCAAGAGTTGCACTTCATTTGATAATTTCTTCCTCATGATCAATTTGGTGAAGTCTCGGTGAGTAAAATAAGTTCACCGAGTTCACAGTATCTCATTCGGTATCGTTCATTTATATTAATGTTTTGAATGAATTCCCCAAACTAATTTATAAACTGGCGGAAAATGAATAGACAGTTGATATATCCTGATTGACGTGACAGCTCTATGCATTAACCCGTCCTGTGTATATGTATATCCGTTCCGTATACACAGCATTCATATTCCCAAGGCGCTTGCCCTTCAGTTTGGAATTCATAACCTGCTCGTCCCAACTCATGCATATTTAGGAAACTCGCCACTTGAGCCACTGACTTAGCAAGGCCGATGAGGATAACTGGATGCAAATTCCCGCTCTTCTTTGCATTTGTCGCTTCTTTGCATTGGCCTTTTGGATGTTATTCATCAGAGGGCACATTTTCGAATCACAGAATCATTCTTCGTTCTCATTTGCGTTTAGATTCATCCCATAAATTCGTACTGCTTTTTGTTCTTTATGGTTTACACCTTATAACCAATAACTGTAAACAATTATTCAAATCGAAGTTTTCCGTTTAAGACTGCAGCTTTTCTAGCCAATCAACTACCTACTTTATATTTGTGAACGTATCAGAATCCGAACATTATTCCGAAACAAAAGGGTTCGAGGCCAGAATCTGTTTTTTTTTTTTGTTAATACCTATTGTACCTAAGGTACTATACACAACATTATGATATATTTTCCAGGCAGCTTTTAGCCTGCAGCTAATGGTGGTTCCTTTGAGCTCTACGATAAGACTTCGTTTCAAAGCCCTGTCGTTAACCCTGGATTAAGTAACCCAATTTAAGTCCCGCTAGCACCTTCAATTTATCCCCAACTAAAAGCTTTCCCTGAAAACTGGACAAGTAATTGATTGAAAGAGTATTAATTTACAGTTACTACGATAAATAATGATAATCACGTTTATATAATAATATATAGTATTATCGTACAACTATTGTATGATCAAAACAATCCAATAATCAGACCTACATAGTTATTCAAGTTATATAAAAATCAATATCGAATATCGATATTCACATCCCCGTTTACTATAAAATCTATGTCCCTAAATCTACCCCCTTTACTAATAAAAATCTGGATCCATAAGAAAAAAAAAACTTTATAAAAATAAAAGGTCAAATGTAAATAAACAGTATTGCGCCATATAGTAAATGCAATTAACAAACCTCATGAACATAAACCAGCCGAAAGGAAAATAACTAATTTTATGAAAAAGAATAAACGTAATTCCATCAACATTCGTAACATTCTCTTTACCTTTTAGATCGAAAACCCTCCAGCCAACAAGTTATTAAATTTTAGTTTTCAATTTTCTGACCAAACTTTTTCCCAACTGTAAGTAATATTAAATACATCTCTTTGAAGAAAGCTGACGGACCGTAATATCGTTTTAGGATTGAATGTTAAGATACTAAAATGCGGTACTTTTACTTGATTAGGACTCTCCTTCATAGTTCACTCCTAAGTTTTAAGCCGCCTAAGTTATTCCCGATCCTTTGAAAGATATAAAGACCTGTTAGCAGACGAATAAATTAGGACTGATAAGTTTTCATTGGTTTAATGAACAAATTTGAAAATACTGGGCATTTAAAAGTGATATTTACATTGGTATTATATAGCTTATAGGTAATTGCTCTATATTGGGTAAGGCTGGAGGGACAATTTAAAAAATAAAATGATTACCTATGAATTTTATTTTATTTTTGTACAAGTTTTTGGTTCCGTCCAAAATAAACAAAACTGTCACTAAGGACGTCTTTCTTAAGCGTACAATTATAAATTGGATTTATTCTCACCTTGCATTACATTTTATACACTTGCATTACCGTATGTGCCTTTTTAAATGATTATAATATTTTCTGTATTATATAAATTATATAATTATATAATAATTTTAATATAATATTAAATAGAACAGCTTATCTTCGTTACTATTCTTGTTATATTAAGACTACATGATAGCTAACTCATCAGGGGAGGGCACAGTCCAATGGGTCACCGATTTCAATCAATTTTTTTGTGGTGATTCTATATCTTAAAATATTGTACGTGTGTCGGCGTTGGTTGCAATGGGCTCTAGGAGTTCAGAAAAAAATTTACAAGCTGAAAATACTTTATTTTTTATCTCGAATTTGAAAAATGATAGCGACGTGGTTTTTCCACCAAACATTTATGTTTCAGTGATTATTAAATGAAAAATACAAACTTTGAAAAATGATTGCTTCATGGTCAAATAAATTGTGTAAACCAGCCCTATAGATTCTTTTAAACAAAAAATTAAGGTGGATTTTGATTCAGCGCACCGAAAAACCTTCATGTTTAAAATCAAAAAATATTTTTTTTTTTAACTTCCAGGGAGTATAAACTTTCTTAGACACGAAATTACATTTACATTTGAAGCTCTGTATTTCGTTTTCAGTTTATCCGATTTCGAAATTATTGGACTCGTTGGAAACAGGGAAGTTTCTTCTTTCCTTAATATAAACAGCTATTACATTATCTAGAAGATTTGTGTAAAATAATGTAATTAATAAATAAAAACAAGATTAAGTTTTTTTGTGGATAACATTGGTTCTAAAACACGTAGCTAAAGCTAACCGCGTAGATTAAGAATCTTTACAGACGTCCCAAATTTGATTTGAATTGCTCAAAGGATTGCTGATTTATTGGCAATTTGTTGTAATCTTCAGTAAGATTTCAAAGGGCAAAATTTCCAGTCAACAAATTTTATTTTTAGATTCGCCAGACAATTTGAATGTAGTGGTTTTGCACAGTGCTAAAACCAAATCAGACGCCAGTTTTAAATAAAAAATCTTGGTAATATATTTTGCAATAGAACAGTTTTTTCATTATATATAATTCAATAGAACTCTGAAATCGCTTTAAAACTTAATTATTGCATTGAAAACTTCGATGACTCTAAAATTTACTATTTCTGGATCACAAATCTTTTTTTGTAGCACTTATAATATCTTAAACCAGGCCTTTTAATTTCAAATTAAATTTCAATTTATTGTGACATCCTGAGTAAGACCATGTACAGTTAAGAAAACCCATTCTGATGTATTTTTGGTTATTCTATAATTAAATTATTTCATTTAAAAAAAAAAAATGATTGCTCCAATATTTAAGTACTATTTTTGGATCACAAATAATGATTTGTTATTATGATATGAACATGGTCAATAGTCCGGTATCTCATTAGAAATTGAATTTAATTTAAAATATAAGGCCTGGTTTTCAGTATTATAAGTACTAAAGAAACGTTATTTGTGATCTAAAAACAGTAAATTTTAGAGTTATCCAATATTTTAATGTAATAATTAAGTTTTATAGCCATTTCAAAGTTCTATTGTATTGTATGTAATATTGCGAAGTATATTAACAGCAATTTTTTATTCAAAACTGGCGTCAGATTTGGTTTTAGCACTCTGAAAAACCCCTACATTCAAATTTTCTGGAGAATCTAAAAATAAATTTTTTTTTACTAATATCTTAGTAAAGATTTAAAAAAATCTCCAGAAATCAGCAACCCCAGAACAAATGTTATCCGCAAAAAACCTGAATTTTGTTTTTATTTTGTAATCACATTATTTTGCACAGACCTTCTAGATCATGCAATAGCTGTTTACATTAATGAAAAAGAAGAAACGCTTCTTTCCAACGAATCCAAGAAAATCGAAATCGGATAAACCGAAGACGAGATACAGAGCTTCAAATCGAAATGTAATTTCGGGGCTAACAAAGTTTAAACTCCCTCGATATTAAAAAAAATATATGTTTTGTTTTCGATGATATTTTAAACATGGAGGTTTTTCGGTGCGCTGAATCAAAATCTACCACAAATTTTTGTTTAAAAAAATCTATAGGGCTAGTTTCTCTCTATACTGAAAAAAAACAAACACATTTTTTGTTTTCGATATTTTCAAGTTCAGGTTAAATTTTGTATTTTTCATTTAATATACACTAGAAACAAGTGTTTTGGTGGAAAAACCACGTCGATATAATTTTTCTAATTCGAGATAAAAAATAAAGCATCTGCAGCGTGATTTTTTTTTCTCGGTTCCTAAGGTCCATTGGAACACATACATGTTTAATATTGTTGGATGTAGGATCACCATAAAAAATTTGGCTGTATTCGGTGACCCATTGACTGTGGCCTCCATTTGTCAGTATTGTGTTTTTTGGTGTCCGAGATTGTTTCGGGATTATGCAACACAAAGAGCCGTTCAATGGAGCTGGATGAGAGATATTTTGGACAGATACAATGTTTATTTTTTGTAATATCTTTCATTTTTTGAAAAATATTATCTGCGAAATTAAAAAAAAAAAAAGAAACATTCTTTTAACATTGTAAAATTGCACGACCATGTTTAGCTAGAAAAAATGTTGTGTACTTAATTGAACCATTTAAAGCACATTTTTATGAAATTCTTTTAAATTTGTTTATATTTTATGTAATATTTGGACCAAACCTTGAATTCAAGTAAACTGTAATAATTACATTAACTTATGATAACGATAGTTTGAAATTTACAATAGAGCTGTGTTAGACGTGATACAAGGAATTTCTCATTATAGAGAGCTCTCTCCAATATCTACGAACTAGACCCTGTAACAAGATAGTCTTTAGTGGCGTAATAAACTACTAACTTTATACGTAATAGCTTTGAAATTCTGTCTTCTTCCCCATTTGTAAATAAATGTTTTCGCAGTAACTTTTAGGTATTCGTTCGTAGTTTCAACTTACTTAAGCTTATAGCTATTCAATAGATGCAGAAAGAGTTATCTGGAAGATGTCTTTAGAAAATGTGTGCTAATAAATAAAAATAAATAATATTACATAGAAAATTTGAGGGTTTGCTGCAAAACGGAGATAGCTCCGATCCTAGGAGAGTTCCCATCAGAGAAAAAAAATAATCTTTCGCTTTGTACCAGAAATTTGCTGCTCCAGTCATTAGTTCTCGTGTTAAATATGCTCTTGGTAAATTGATAAAACTAAGTCAATCGAAAAAATGTTCACATTCGTTACTTGAATGTGGTGGGGACAATGCATATACTGTATTTCACTTGAAGTTTTAAATAAATTAAATATTATAATGGTAATTTTTTTTTCAGCCATTTTTATCCCTAGAAGTAGATAGAGCATCAGTGTTGTGGCAAAAAAGAGGTAGCTCCAACAATCAAATTTGTGTTACATCGTCTGGGGATTAAATTTTTGATCGTTAATACTGTCTTGAAATGTGTGAACCACTTAGGAAATTAATCAAAAATAATTTGTTCACATAATTTAGTAATTTGAATCTTCAGATGTTTTTTTATAGTCCTCCTAAAATTTCAAAAATTGGTTCTACTTCCTTTTTGCAGCAAAACCTTCAATTACCTTTGAAATAAGCACATCAAACTTGTGCACAATAAAAAAAAGTACTATTGTATATTATGTTGAAGTGTTTAATTACAAACCTACGCATTTGTTATTCTTCTGAAAATCAACTTTATAATGCATTATTCATGAAAACAATAGCTTTAATGCTCCAAAGTTGAGTAAAAAAAAAATAATCAACTGGAACAGTATTTTGTTATTTCTTTAACGAAATATTTATGTTAGGTTAGTTTACAACAGCAAATAATCAATGTCAGCGTATTTAATTATTTTTTACTGTGACGACACAGTCCATTTTTTTTACAGTGGTTTCCGACATTTTATATTCGTTAGTTAATGGAAATAATAGGTACATGCATTTAGTCTATCTGTCTCTTGAGATGTTCTTACAGGGCTGTTGGAATCCGAGTCCAGTATTTGGGTATTAGCTGAGGGAAATGGCTCTATATGATATATATATATATATATATATATATATATATATATATATATATATATATATATATATATATATGTAACAAATAGATAGATTGAGAGAGAGGGGGACAAATAGAGATAGAGAGAGAGGAGAATCCAGTAGTAATTTATTTTTAGTACGCTTGTATAGTTGACGATCTATTTTAACCCAGGCTGAAGACTTTTCTCCGCTCTATTGAACCGTCATTTCAGCTTAGCCACGACATCCTCTACAGGAATAGAGAGAGAGAGTATCCTTCGGAAAATTGGATTTAATACAGCAGTTAAAAACAAACAATTATTAAATAATCAGATAAATATTATGTTATTTAATTGACATTGAATTAAACGAATAATTCAATATTCATTACTATCAAAACATCTTTTTTTTCGGTGTGCTAACATATGAAAATGATACGAAAAAAAAATGTGTTGTTGAAATTCTTATTTTTCCGGAAAGAAGTTTTTGCATTATTTGTTTTGATTATTACTTCTATAATTTATTTGGAATTTTTTCATAGGTTTGTAATTAAACACTTCAACATAATATAAAACAGTATTTTTGTTTCTGTTGTACAAATTTGATGTGCTTATTCAAAGATAATTGAAGGTTTTGCTGCAAAAAAAAAATGTTTTAGGAGAAAAATACATCTGAAGATTCAAATTACTAAGTTATGTGAAAAAATTATTTTTGATCAATTTCCTCAATGGCTCATACATATTAGGGCAGTATTTTCGGTGAAAAATTTAACCTCCAGACGATGTAGCACATTTGATTGTTGGAGCTACCTCTTTTTTTCCACAAAATAGATCTTCTAACTACTAAAAAAAAAATCGATTGAAAAATATTACCATTTCATTATTTTATACACTTAACACTTTAAGTAATATACATTATATATATGTATATATATATATATATATATATATATATATATATATATATATATATGTATATATATATATATATATATATATATATATATATATATATATATATATATATATATATAAGTTAAGAGCCAGGCCTAGCTAATAATAGAACTTAATCCTACTAGGAATATAAACAACTCCCTAAGAGTATATAAATAGGATTACTTGGTGAATAAAGACAGTTATTAGCCATCTCTCGTTGCGTTATTATTTACAAAATCCTTCTCTTTTTAAAGTTATCTGACCCGGACTCGTTATGTTATATATATATATATATATATATATATATATATATATATATATATATATATATATATTGTCTCCAGCACATTCAAGTAAGCAATTTTCGATTGCCTTATTTTTATTAATTTACCAAGAGCATACGAGAACTAATGATTGGAACAACAAATCCCTGGTACAAAATTAAAGAATTATTTTTTTGCCACAAAACAGTATATGTAAGCCAAAACTCCCCTGGAATGTATCTACCTCCTTTCTGCAGTTAAACCTTCAATTTACTACATAATATCATTTTTTTATTTCTAATTCCTTCCAGATTAGTCTTTCCGTCCTGGTTCTGGACCTGGAATAGGTCCTCTATTCCTCACCTAGACCACTCCTCATCATATATTTCTTTATCCAAAGTCTAATTAGTCAACCACATCTTCTTCCATCTATTTTCTATTCGTACACATCGCTTGGCCATCTCCCTTTGAACATTCCCTTTAGATGCCCAAACCATTTTCAAAATGAATAATTTTTACTTTTGTTTCTTAAAATATTCTGAACGGTATGAATGGATTCTTACAGCACTAATACCTACTGCTCTTGAGTGTGGCAGCTTGTATTATTTTTTCAATAAAAAACTTATATTTATTTCTAAAAAATTCTACATAATCACAAACTGTGAATGGTAAATAGTGAGATCTAATAACAGAATATTATGATTTTCAATTCTTTACAGTTGCAAAATTAAGTTAATTAACTATCTATTATAAATAACAGGTAACTACTATAAGGAAGTCGTTGCAGTATGCGTATGAACGGCTCCTACATAATTTTTATTGGCATCTTGTCATAATTTTTATGATAGTTATTATTATTTTCCACAGATATGTGCTTTTATGGAAAGTTACAGACAGCGGAGAGCAAATATGCTGATATATAAGCAAGGGCAGGCAGGCGTGGCAGATCGGCTAATTGCGAGCCTAAACGCCTGATTGGAAATTGGATTCCAAATCATTTGGTAGCGGTGTAAAAGCTTCTACATACCTCTCGTCACTTTGTTCGTTCGTCGAGTGCGGTGCAATCAGCATCCATTTCACGCATGATTAAAAATTTGTTAATTTCAGTCTAATCGCCTTCCTGTAAGTTGGGAAATTCAATGTAAAAAGCTCTTCTATAACGCTCTATAAAAGCTCTTCTATAAAAGTGGTATTTAAATAATATTGCAATATACTAATACGCCTATGAATACGCAGATGACCAGTATTAATTTATTATTTAATTTAATTTATTATTTATTATTCATAGAAGAATATTAAACTTTTCCGTTATTAATTTCGTAAAAGCCATCGCATAAGTTTTATCCAGGTATATTAATTAAATATGGCTAAACCTAAATTACTGTGCTTTCGAAAGCCCCGTAACAATTATTTAAGGTTTGGGCCAAAAATGCATCCTCAACAATCAAACGAAATTAGAAAGCATTTTGTTCCCTCGTTTAGGGATAGTTACATGTATGTAATATTTCTGTTTGGTAATACGGTGATTGTCGATTATGTATTTGGCAGGTATAAAAATAAAATTATTTATAATATTTTATTAGAATTATACGTACATCTATAAAAAAAAATGCACACATTTGTGCATCAAATATATATACATTTTTTTTTCTGTTGGTTGGTGATATGGAGAAGAAGTTGGTGATAATGAAGCTATGTGGTATTCTTGCAACCATTATTGCTTGGGAAATTACAGATAGCCTGGTGGAGGTCACCCAACCTCACGTTACTACGAACCATGTTTTCCATGATGCAGCGGCAGGCTGCCCATAGCTCCATAACCGATCCCTTTGGAGCCAATTCGGCAGTGTCCTTCCCACCGACTCACTCGGGTGCAAGGACAGTGATAAATCGGTCCAGATCCACGGATTATGGTTGTTCGAGGCCAGACCGTCCATATATCAAGCATACGGACGGCTATTTTACATTCCGGAATAACCACAACGCGATTTACATTTAAGGTATACAGGGTAGGGTCATCACTCCTATGCCTATCTATTTATATATCAGCACTATGTATATAAATATATACAGCTTTTCTTCACACAACTGGGTAATTTATTGACCCTAGATCCTCAATTATATGAAAATAACATTTGCCTATATCTATTTCCATACCTACACGCATACGTGAGTGTAGCTGACATCTTATTGAAAGCTTTTGGATCGATGATTTTAAATATCTAATGGCACAAAATATCATTGTATTATTATTTATTTTTTTATAAACAATTGAACTTACTATTAAATTTATAGTATAAGACTTTTTTATGACTCTGGTTCTGAATATCTTATGTACATTGTTTCAAGAGCTTTACGTTTTTACTGAAATATTTTGATTTTCAAATAAAGACATAAAATCAAAAAAAGTGATAAATCGGAAATTGGGGTTACTCAATTAGTAGCCTTTCATGGAGAGTAATTTTTTTCCCTCTTTTTAAAGAAGCTCTAATAGCATTGAGTGAGTTGATTAGGATAATAAATCTTATTATAGCTGGGCAAGGGACCCGCGTAATAGACTGAAGAAGGCTTCACTGCGAGGGCATTCCAAATCTGGATTTGTTAAATATCGGAATTAAACAATTATATGTCGCCATTGCATTTTCGATTGTTATCAACATTTTTCAAAATTATATTATTAATGTTAATTCAATAGGTAATGAGAAAAAGTGCAGTAGCAGGCTGTAAATTAATTTTCCTGGTATGTTGGATTTCTAGCTTCTGTTACAAATAAAAAAATCATTTCCATTGTTTTAAATAATAATTTCCTCTAATTTTTAATGACTGTGATATTATAACTATAGTTGTATCAATCGTGTAAGAGTGAGTAAGACGTATATAGTGATTAAAACTTATATTGAAAATACGTTAACGTACCTAAGACCTTGGTCAGATGTTGGTTAATGTTATAATAGTTAGTTATGCATCATGGATGAAGTCTGTTCCCTTTCCATGAACAAGAATATACAATGTGTAATATTGGCCAACATCATTTTCTCGCATGTTTCACTAGTTCCATGTCAAATAATGGCAAATAAACTTTCATGTTAAAATCAATTGATGGAAGACCACTTTTGTGACCACTTCAACTACCTTCGTGCCTCCCAAGCAACAGTGTGGATTGTGGAGAGTCCACCATAATCCGGTCGACATCTGGCTGAATAAGGGGCGATGATAAAGATTGTGTCCATCGACAGTGCTAAGCTCAAGAAGAAGACGTATAGTGCAAAAGCTTTACAACGGCAACAGGTTTGACTGGACTTAGAGAAGAGTAGACATGGTAGGAATATATCGGCAAACCAAGCATTTAATAAAACCCTCTTCTTCCAGACTCAAGTAGCTACTAGGAATAAATAGAAATGAACAACTGATTATCGTAGTACTCGCGGACCACGTCAGACTTAAAAGGCACCTAATGATATAAGGAGTAGTGGGTGATGAAACCTGCCATTTATGTGAACTATCACCGGAGACTGTCCTACATTAAATGGCGTATTTTGACGCTTATGCGTCACTAAGATAAAGGTTTCTGGGTTCAGTTAGAATCCAGGAACACAAGGCTTCCTTCATTTAATGATAACCCCTTTATGAACTCTTGGGATGCATATCTAAAAATAAACATGGATTCAGAGAAAATAAATGGGATTAATACAAATCAGTTATTATTGTGAAACCTTTTCCAAATCACTAGTTGTTTTTTTTTGGCAGAATCAAGAAAAACGAATTACTTAACAGTTTCTAAAATAAAAAAATAAAACTGGTGTATAGAAGTTCTTGCTATTTTTTTTTTACTTCGTTGATTGAGTGGCTCGTATAGGATTAGTGACTGTTTATCCAGGGCTCGGCTTACACAGCTTGGCTTTAATGGTCTACCCAACTAACTGAAGAATTAGGCTGGCGGTTGCCAAGTTGTAATTTAACAATTCCTTCAGCATCGACTTGAGTCCAATCGGATTCTCAAAGGAATGCTAAAGCCTATTACTTCCAGCTTCCTCTCTTCAATTTAATATCTCCTTGATATGAAATGGAAATGTCTTTGGCGTGTCTGCTGGTTCAGTTAGGCCATTGACGTTTCGCTTTAGGAGCATTTAAAAAAATTATAATTTGGTGAATGGAATTTCACGGCGAAATTCCAAATTTAATTGTATGGAGGGCTCTCTTTTAATGATATTACAGCAGTTAATTCTGATATAATACGGTCAAAATTTCAATTTTTACATCTTAAAAGCCTTCTCAAAAAATTATAAAATAAATAATTCTGAATTTAAAGGTGTTGTTTCATTTAAACCCTGGTTTTATTTGATACACAAAATAATTTTTGCAAGACTAAATGAACCCAAAAAATAGCTTTTCGTTTTTTTTCGATATAGGTCCAAAAAGGTAAGGCATTGGCACCTCTTTTTAACTTCTCCTCTTCTATTTAACCTACTCCTCAACGGTTAATTATTTGCTAGGAACCACTGGCGTATCATCATGTATATCATGTAAATATCAAATACCAAAAAATGCTATTTATCATGGGACATATGTCGAAGATATTGAGGTCATTGAATGATCCTAAGTTAGTTTATATAAAGCATTCAAAAATATTGATTTAGGATGTGTCCATTAGTGACTGAGGCCTAATCAGAGATATCAGAAATAACAAAAAATGATGCAGTCACGCAATTACAGTGGAGCAATATGCATTTTGTCTTGGAATCTATATTAACACAAAATGGATGAGGGAGTTTATATATGCTGAAGGTTATCTAGTATATCTGTCCATAGTACACATGCTGAACAAATCAGATTTTAAGAAGTTCGTAACGGGTAAAACATAATCTCTCCATAAGAAGTGGATGTTGAATGGGGTCTCGTCAACTTCCTCTGGGTCCCATCGAAGGAAGGATACTTTGTTAGTAGATCTGGGAAACGCAACATTGAGCACACTGTGTGCAGCAGTTATGGTTTCCTGAGCCATTAATATTGTTTGACCAAAAACTACTTAACAAAAAAGCCCCCCAAAAAAAAAAAAAAAAAAAAAAAAAAAAGGAATCGATCTTCAGAGATGGGTTCTGTAAGACCACTTCTCTAATAAACTGCACGCGTAACCAATAGACTGATACGATTAATGGCATTGAGATGGTCATAAAAGATATTTATGGAAAAAAATGATAAAATAAAATAATTCAAGGAAGAACTTTTACTGGCCTGTATTGATGAAAATATAATAAGTTCCTTTTAACCACGCAAAAAAGTAACCAAATATTTACCGATATAATGCTACAATTTCGAGATGGATTCCAATTACCTCCCTATCTCATTGAGCCATCAATCTGTTAAAAAAAATAAACATTAGAAATATTTAAAAAAATAATAATAATGTTCAATGTTATAAATCGCTAAAAAGTTGATGTTAAAAAAGCGTTATTAATATTAACAATTAAATAATAAATCAACCTTTAAATATTAAGTAAACTGAAAAACAATTTTTATATTTGTTATTATATTAGTTATATTTTCAAACCGATATACCGATTGTTCTTTACTAAAATCTAACTCTATGCTTAAATTTAATTCGTAAATAAGTAACAACAGTTGGATTTCTGAATCTTTTCATTCCAAGATAAAAAGAGTTTGAAGAGGTCGAAAGTATTTGCCAATCAAAATATAACGAAAAAGTTTTTTATAAAATAAAAATTTATACTTTCTCTTTAAACTGAAAACTGAAATATCCGGATTGAGCAATCATCAATACTATGCATATTAAATAATAATATTTCAAACGAATATTTGATTAAAATCACTTAATTCCGGAAAGGATGAATAAGACAATTCCTCTATTAATGGTCACGTTTTCTATTTCGCCTGCTAATCCTGAAATATGAGCATGGGCCAAGGAGTACTATTTATTCGCCTCTGATTTAAATCCTTAAAATCCTCTAGTGGCTCTATTTATATTTTCATAAAATATATAACATTTTAAACCTCATTTTCTCTATACAAGAGCTGAATGAAAGACTACCTACAAGCAGTTATTAATATTTAAATCTCTGTTTTCCATCTCCTCTAGAGCAAGAACTTTACGTCACAAGTCAGCCAAAGCAGATATTTATTTTCTGAGAGAACGTTTTTTTTTTTTTTTAATTTGTAATGTTACTTTGTAAACTGTGAGAATTTATATTAGCAGCATTAGCGATCGCTTACAACATAATTGATTTTGCCTGATTATCAGATAGAATAATTCGGGAAGGTTGTAATGTAATTTTTATACCATTATATATTTATTTTAAGTTGTTTATTCCTCTCTGGCGTTTATTTTATATTATTTAAATTATTTATATAGTATTAAATTAATTATATTATTAAATTATTTATAGTTTATTTAAATTATCGCCCAGATTTCGATTTACATATGCCTGTCTAAATCCATAAACGTTTTTGTAATATCACATAAGTAGTGATTTTCTTAAACATGAACATATTAATTGACACTAAAAATCGAAACTGAAAATTGTCGTCAGTTTTAGCTCGTCTTTTACTTTATTTGGATACATTAAAAAAGTTTCAAGGAAAAAAATTTAATATCTGTTCCGTGCACAGTAAATAAATAAATAACTTGCTAATATTGAGGATGATTGGGTTAACCCGTCCTGTCTGCCTTAATTGTAGTTGATAAAGACGTTAAGCCCCAAATAAAAAAAAATTGAGGATGATTCATAACTTATTTTATGGGAGTTGTATGTTTAAGTTATTGGTTAATATGTGGATGTCTCGTAATAGTTATGATTAATTCAGTTCCTGATAGTCAGAAAGATTACGGAAGGCTACCGGCTCGGGGAGAGTGTGTGGTTATAGGGTATTATTTGGAAAGTGAAATTATACAGAAAAAAATAATAAAACTATACTAAAGTGTGAAAAAAAAAATTTCACTGTTATATTTAAGTGTTTCGTCGTTCATTATTTGAAACAACTGTTTATGGAAAATTTACTTTTTAATGTTTTTATTTATATCTTTATTTACTGTTTATTAAAACTTTTCACACACAATGTAGAGACAGCAGTTATGAAAAAAAACCTTTTATTTCAAAGTCTGAAGCATAAAGGTTTTGAAAAACATTTATAAATAATTTTTAGTTTATAATGACACTTTTATTATAGCATTATGAAAATAAATGTTGTACTTATTTATTTGTTTATAATGAAAGCAGTTTGTTTCGGTTTCTCCTAAAATCTCCTAATATCTAGTTCTTGCAACACACCTTGCTACATTAATCTTTTATTTGTTACTCTCTAACTTCCGATTCCTATTCAAGTAATTTACAGTTCCATTACTTGATTGAAAAAAAAAATGTGTTTTTATTTGAATAAATATTAATAAAAGAAAGAGTTGAAATCGTTGCAGTTTTTTTTTTTTTGTCGATGAATGAACGGGTCTTTGCTCATGCGTTTGATATTTATATAAAAACTAACTTTTAAGATTCTGGGAAGAAGTCACGAAATAAGAAATTTGGCAATAGTGAATTAACAAGTAAATAAATAATTACTCTATTTCTACCCCGCCATTATTTCCTCTTAAATTATCATATATATATAAACCTACCAGCAGTATAGCCATGAACAACGTCACAAATATGTTTCCCAAATCTATCAAAATCTTTTTATTTGTTGACGCCTTAGCCTTGTTACTTCAATTCAGGGACCAAAATAGACGAAACCAATATTACAGAACTACTTTTCTCTAAGCTCACAGCACCGATCACTCCTCCAGAATTAACCTACGAGCTGAGTCACTATTCAGAATTTCGAATCCGAAGTTAAATTTTTATGTTTAATCATTAATTGTTAACTAGATTGGAAGGACCATTTCAGATGTGTTATAGGAAGAATAATATAGGAAGAATATAGTGTTATAGGAAGAATCACTAGAATGGCTTAATGTACTTAAGGTTCTTGCCGGATGCTCGTGGATAGCCGATAGATCAAGCATGTTGAAAGTGTACACCTGCTTGATAAGATCCAACTTAGATTATAGCAGAATTGTATATTTATCACCTAAATTTTAACATCATGCCGCTTTATATACAATCCACCATGCGTTTCACGTCTTGCAAAAGGTGCTTTCAGAACTAGTCCTGTGAATAGTTTACGTGTAGAAGCTGGTCTATCTCCACTAGGTGTTAGAAGACATACTGGCATGTGGATATATCGAAAGATTAAAATTCAATATCTTCTAAAAATCCAGCAAGGGAAGCAACCAAAGAATAGAAGATTCGCAGAAAATCAAAGAGTGCCTGCTCCACTTCGAATTGAAGCAAGAAGATTCATAGAAGTCTGTTGTCTGTCAACAACAACTAATGAATTTAATTACCCACTATGGACTTTAAAACTATCTACACTAGAAATATCGCTCGGCAAATACAAGAAAAATAGTACTTGATATTTCACCTATTTAAAAGAATGTCAAAAAATTAAAGACAAATATAGAATTAGCAAATCTAATTATATAGAAAGCTCCAAATCTAATTTTAATGTTGAATGTTCTATTTCTATCGACTCCAGTATAATTAAACACAAACTCCCACATACAACCAGCAACTTTACCGCAGAATCTATTAGTACAGCACTTAACCATATTATGCAGCGTAATGAAGAAAGCTTCGTTATTTCTGACACTGACTCCCTATCTGCTATAATACCATTAAACAATGTATACTCAAATAACGTTGTAATAATGAAAGCCGTTCACATCCTAAAATTATTAGATCCACGCCTTCGAAATTAATAAACAAAAATCTCTAGAAAAACAGGAATTACTTCAAAAAGAAAAATGCATAAACAACAAATACTCTAATTAAACAAAACCAAACTATTCTTTAAAGTTTGGTTATGTTGCAAATTTCAAACTTTAATACTGTAACATAGGGCGAAAATGATCCAGGCGGTTGAAAAGCTCAAACATTTTAAACAAATAAACAAAAGCTCAAGCTTATTCATCGACAATAAACCTAAACAAAAACATAGTTCTCGTTTGGATACCATCACACATTGGAATCAAAGGCAATGAAATGGTCGACCAATCAGCCAAAGAAGTACCATTATAATCATTGGAAGTAAGCAGCATCCATATCTCATCAGATATGCGCAAATATGTAAAATACCAAATTATAAAAAAAATAAAGTAAAAGCATGGGAAAGTTCAAACCATAGTAGCAGAAGGGAAGAGGTCATCACTAGACTGAGAATTGGCCACATGCAACTTACGCACGGATTCCTTATTACTAAGGCTAGGATTTTCACTTAAATATATAATGTTTTTTGACCAATATATAACCACCGTGTATCAACTAATTTTTATGTTTCGGTACATTTGGGATCAATTTAATCCAATTTAAATGTATTTAGATATTTCATGTATTGTAATTATATTTACATATTTCACTTCATATTTGTTATTTTCATTCATATCAGATCATGAATAAGGAAGAATACAAGAAAAAAAAATCTTAAAATATCAGTTAACATTCAAAGGAGATTAACAGAATTTACTAGAATATGTCGCAATTTTCTTTCGGCTATTGTTCAGTTCTAATTTTCCTTCCCTTTAATTTTTCCTCAGAGCGAAGTATTTTATAGTTGAGTGTCAATCTGTGAGTAGGAAGAAATTCATAAGGTTTTAAAACATAATTCTCAGTCTTCTGATTTTTTTCTGATTTTTTTCTGTTTCTTTTCTTCATTTTTTTCTTAATTAGCAAAGTCGAGAAAAGAAGTAAAGATCGGGTAGCAAAATGTCTTCGTGAGTTCCCGAATGAAACATTCAGGAATGATGAAGATATTTTATATTGTTCTTGCTGTGAAAAGTCTGTTTCTACCATGAGATGTATCCAAATTACTCATCATATTTGTAGAATCCCACACAAAGTAAACAAAGAAAAACAACCAAGACCGCAGCAAAGTTTAATTACGCAACCTACAAGCGATGATGATGCATTGATCCGCCGTTTGAATAAATTTGGATAGCGCATTTGTAAGAACCGATATCACTTTCAGCAAAATAAACAACCCCTCTCTCAAAGGTTTGTTGGAAAATACATACCGAGGAAACAAACGTCTGATCAAAAAACCTATTCGGGTTCCGGTTAACGAGTCAACTGATGTTGAAGGCCGGTATATTGCAAATATCATCGGCTTATATCATCATCATCGGCCTAGATTCCTCTTCTAAGCCATTTCTTCCTAAATTTCCAAGAGTTGGAAAAATGCGATAATGCGTTTTTTTAACGGCTCTGTGAATCTTCTTGGTCCAAATCTACTTGAAATTTTTTTCTTGTTTTTGTCAGGCGGCGCTCCATAGAATTATGCAGCCGACCTTCAGTCACACTTCATAAGACTGCTCCTTAGAAGAAACCTCCAAATGATGTTACGTGATAACATCACAAATACAGAAAAAATTATTTAATTTCTAACTACCAAGCTGTAGACTTATAAATTGTACTCTTTCTTTTTTTTTTTTGTTGACAAAACCTTCGTTTTTTGACCGTGGTTTTCGACCATACCAATTAACTAAATTATTACGTTGTGGTATTTATTAGACGCAGAATTTAATTTAATATAGGGTAATATTTTCAATAGAAAGTACCGTTTAGTAATTATAGCTGAAAAAAGAAAGTCCTAAAATTATACGTGAAATTAAAAGTCCTAGTTTTTCTTGGCAGCCATTTTTCAAATCTGTCAGCTTTAAGTTGGCAGACAAGTGCAAATTGAATACTGAGGATGGACATTATATGGAGATTTTACTTAAAGTTTTCTTCGAAGTAAGTCAGAAAATTTCGCCTCGGGTCTTGAACTGTAAGAGGCAACGTTTCGACACTCGTGAAGAACGATTGGAAGGATGGGTTGTCTAGCAAATTTTTTCTTTTATGTTTTTGAGCAATAGGCTAAAACTGAGTAATTTGTGTAATATCTATACAGCCAAAATTATCGGCGTTTCTACAATTCTACAACTAAGCTTACATTTTATTTTTTTCTAGCTTATTCCGATCTTATTTATCGGGTTTCGACAGCATTGGACCTATTAAGTTAAACAGTCCCCGCATCTCCTAGTAAATAATTTTCGCATACTACCAAAAAATCAGTATAATCAAGAATTTATATTTTACTTTTTCGATACAAATAACCTTTCATTTTTTTAATATATTTTGAGGAATAAGTTTTCAAAATTAATTCTGTAGGTAAAGACTTGTTTTAGTTCCGAAATATTATTTATTAATTTATAATTAACTTAATATAATTTATGAAGTATTAAGTAAACAAAGCATGTCATCTAAGGGAGATTTAAATCGAGGAAAAACCAAGCGGAGAATGAAAGCAAACAAAGGATGAATTTTAATTATTCATTAAAAATTACAATTTTCAGTTATGATGCAAAAATAATCCAATACAAATATTTTATTAATTCTGCAATAATACAATGCAACTATTTGCTATGAAATAATGACTTTATTTATTTATTTAAATTAGTATAACCTTGTTAATATGTTATGGTTATAAAATAAAATAAATTAATTACAGTCTTCTATCCAAATTAACTCGGAAGATTTTAATATGATCAATAAATAAACCACCATTATCTTCCAATAACTTCTTTATTATATATTTTTTATAATATCTATGAGTCTTCCCTGAATGGCCGCCGTGAATTCAACACCTGTCGCCGTCAGTTGTGTGAGCTTTCTAGGGACGTTGAGTTCTTCCATTGCCTTGTAGATTGAGTGAACTTACCTTGCAGATAGAGGAGAGCTCAGATGGCAAAACTTATTAATTTTAAGATTGGATATTGCTTCTGTTATTTCTTCTTCACCAGGAGGTCAAATCTCATTTTCTTCAGAACGTGGTATCACATGGTCGCCTGTCTCATCAGTCTGTTGGCCTCCACTAAGCAGTTTGTTAAAATGCCGTCTCCATCTTGTAAGTACTTGCGTCTTTTCATTTAGGAGTATTCCATTTTCATCATTGCAGGCACTCGGCCTGGGCTTAAATTGTTTCCTACCCTCGTTAACTTTTTGGTAGAACTTTCGGCTCTCCTCTGCGCTTCTCAGTTTCTCGAGTTCTTTCAGCTTTCGATTTTCCCATTTCCTCTTTCTTTTGGGGTGCAGGCTCTTTTCATCGGGATAAATGCTAATATTGTATAGCTAATGACAATTAAAATATTATTGACAGAATGTTAGGTAATTAATTTTACATACTAGTAAAACTTAATGAAATTAAAAATGTTATTGCGTATTATTTGTTATAGTGGATTATCTGGGGGTTTCTTTCAGAAATATGTTGTGAGGATCGGGTAAATCCCCCAAGCGTTAAGTATTGTAAAAATTAGATAAAAAATAAGTTATTGGAAGATAATCCTTGCTCAATTACTTGAAAAAAAGCGACAACAAAAATATTCATTACAAATGTTTTGTTTACTTAGCTCACTAAATTACTTTTGCACATTTCAATCTCCTAGATGTTGTAACAGTAATCTAACTTACAGAATGCTGTTTCGGGTATGCTGATTAGTAATGCAGGCAATATATATGCTAACTGTTTCATCCCACAGTTGATATATCTATTTCAAACATTGAGCGGAAAGGGGGAAGGGTGGGGGAAAGAGAAGCAAATTTAAGCGAAGACATTGTTTTTGAGTTGAAGACATTATGTAAGCTTTTGGACTAAGCTTGTGGATACTGTTCAACAGCCAGCAAGTACAATAGAGATAATTTGAGTAAACTAATAACATAATTAGAGCCGAGAAAATATCCGCTTCATATTTAAATATAAAGGTTTATCGATTCGCCAAGAGAATGAGCTAAGTATTCACGGCCACGTGCACGCACACGTGACCGGAACGTGGTGAGTGGACTCGCCCAACTTCGTTGCCTTTTTTCTTGTGATTCAGCGTGCATCGCTCTACCAACGTATTTATAAAACGTTTAATAATATCTTGGAGCGGGGTAGCTCAGTGGGTTAGGCACTGCGCTACTAATTCAAGGTCCCGGGTTCGAGACCGGCTGAGGCAGGTAATTATTTATTCTGTATTCAGTCGCGGATCGACCCTGTGGGATCGGGGGACCCTCCTGGGGCTCACCCAGCCTCTAATAAAGTGGGTACCCTTAATTGGGGGAAAAAACCTGGCGGTTGAGCGTGATCTCGGCCAAATCACCTCCTTACACAACCGTTGGCTTAGAAACAGTACGGTCCTTACCTCAAGTACTGAGCCCAAGACCCTTCACGGGTTGTAGTGGTACAGGTTTTTTAATAATATCTTGTATAAATGTATAAATTGAGCACCATAAACTATTTTATTTCTAGAAGACTTTTCTGGGTTCAACTCTGAGAGTTTAATAAAACTCTCAGAAAATCTCATTTTTTCTACTGTTATAAACCCAAACATATATTTTTTTAAATAACTTTCATATTGCCTACTACAATAATTTTTTTGTTTAAACGTAAGAAGGTAATTTTCAAAATAAATCCAATTTTACACATTTAACGCCTAAATACTTTTTATCATACACCACAACTTGTCTTAAATTATTAAGAACGTATTGTAGTGGCATTGAATTATTACAATCTAGTTTAATTCTCCAAGTTAAAGTGCTTTTCTTAAAAGTTAAAGTGCACGCCCAGACTCAGAAATGAAAAAAAAAAATGTATCTTAAAAAATGCTTGAGCCTTTTATGAAAAAATTGATAAATAGGTATATTGCGGGGGTTCCAGTAATGGAAAGGGTCCAAAAAATATATATAAACTAAAGTAAAATCGAGCTTGTGAGATGATTGTGCTAGCGAAATTTATTTTCAGGGAAAAAATAAATAAATTCATATTTATTTTTATTCTAATATTGTATTTATGTAAATTGCATTAGTGAATGCCTCCAGACTTCAGATTTAATTAAAATATCTTAATTTTAACACTATACTGCTTCGTAAGGAGGTTCATTGGAATTTGCCTTATTCACGGTAACAATCATGAACAGTACCACTCCTGACAAATTGGGATAGCACATTCTACAAATATAAATGGCTAACAATGTGGTTTGTCATTTTGAGATTACGCAAGCTGAGTAAGAATACCATGCTCTAGGAAACTAAATTTAATGAATGTTCAAAGCGTTACATTTAAAGTAAATATCAGGGTAACAATCATGAAAATGAATTAAAATACTAACCATGTTATTCTGCTTTAAACTTTCCTTTCTCTGCAACGAAACTTGCTCTGGAAAACAACCCCAAAAATTTCTTTCAAACCCAGATAGCACTCCTTAACTAATACTTATGATAGATCTTTAGGACAGAACAAAAAGTTTATAAACTGATATTGTATCAATAATTTTTATGAAATATCTTGCATTACCCTGTTTTACTAGTTCTCCTAATAGCGAATGATTGCATCATTAATCCTTAAATCAATTTACTTATTTTTATAGAAGTAATTAAAGATGATACTATCTTGTTAGGGTAAGAAATCTTCAACAAAATATATATATTTTTTTTTTACTGTTTAGCTTGAATGCTAGAAAGTTATGCGGTCTAGAAAAAGTGAAACCTATGGACAGCAATGTTGCAGATTTGTATGTTCCGGAAACTATTAATAGCCAGAGAATAGTAATTTATTTTCTTGTTTTGAATCGAACGATGTCTTTTATACCAAGAAGCTACTAAATGAAAAAGTAAATATTGTATAATAAACAGAGAATATATAAGGGATGCATTTCATAGTTATAAAGTACCACATCTTTCATATAATTTTGAACATAACATAGATAAAACTTATAAAAAATATGATTATACTAAAAGCGGTAGTTTGAGATAGATAGTTCAATAGAATTCTTGATATTGATTCCGGCTTCGATGTACTATAATAATTTGGATCTCTTATTAACTACTATATAAAATAAAATATTTTTTTTGTTTTTAATCGTGTTTTTAGCTGAACCGTTTTCCTTAGCAGATTAAACTTTTTATCTTTTTCACAGGGATAGCCTTTATCCCACCTTTGTGGAGAAGTTTTCCCTCAGCTACTTCTAACTCGTGCAAAGCCTTCTTAAGCAGCTGCTTATAAATTCCAGCAGGCCGCTGTACATTACTTTGAATTTAACTACATTCTGGTAAACTCGTCACCATCTCAAACTACACCGTACGCTCCTAGTGAATAAACTATTTTTTTTGTTATGGAACTTTGAAGTACTCGACATTTTTTATTACTCTTTTTTTCATGAATGTGTTCTTGGCAAATGGCATAGGGTTACTATTTATTTTAGTGAGAAATTGAAATTCAAACATTATAAAGACTGAGAGCAAAATATCTGATCAATTAATTGACTCAATTGACTTATCAAAAATTAATTGATGAGGATTTAACTTGTCAAGCGAAGCCGTTTGTGTTGTCACACTTAGGGTCACAATAAGTGTGAGAATAACCTCTATGGCTACTCATGACAAAGTATTCTTGCACAAGGTGCTGACAGCCGCTAAGTTGTGGTACTTAGCTAAGTTGACATCTGCCATCTATCAAGTAACTAAGTCATTCCTCTGCTGCTCAATTTTCTTCTTTCTGTTTTCTCAAACTTAAGAGCGAAAACTATTGAATTAACTGATGCAAAATCGTGTATTGAAAATATAATATCTGTTGTGTCCACTCAGACAATTTTCCATATCACTTTGGGTTAAAGTCAAATACAGAAAACCTTTGCTATATCTTCCCGACTAATATTTTTATATATTGGTCCGAAATTGTTTTTTGTAACTATGAAAAACTTAGTAACTTAGTTTTGTAAACAATCAAATTATCTTTCAAATGCACACCTGGAATATTCTAGGAAATGTATAGTTTTTGAGTTATCATAAACAACCTAACTAAGGTAAACCGGTAGCGATAGGAACGACTGCAGATTAATTTATAACATCTGTACGAAGTTCAAAACGCTCTGCTAATACTGGACCGATTTGGATTAATTTAGTTTTTGTTTTGTAGGGCATTTAATTGATTTGCTCATTTAAATTATTTAATCACCTTTCGATTAAAAGAATATTATCTTATTTTTAGATCCTTGAAGAAAGTGATTGTATATCTCTGAACGAAGGTATCTTGATTAACGGTCTGTCTCCATTAAGTCATTTAATCACCTTTCAAATATGTTTTTAGTTATTATTCAAAAAATGTATAGTTTTTGATTTATGAGAAATGCGAAAATAAAACATTATTCCCTTCATTTTCTTGTTGTTTTTTTTCGGGGATACGCTATTGTGCTTTGGTGGGAAGATTTTAAGAAAGTTTTATCAAAATCGTTAGATCCGTTTTGACGCTACAGTCTATAAAAAAGCATGTTATACGGCTATTGCGCAGCCGCAATTTGGGTGGCCAATTTGGTACACACGCATCGACAATATCATAATCGAAAAAATCCTTTAAGAGGTAATCGTGGCACAGACACACAGACCAATGGCCAAAAATTATTTTTTGCTGGGATTCTGAAACGTAGAGATCCGTTGACGACTGCACAACGAAAATTTGACCCGATTAAAATACACTCCTTTCCTGTGCTGTCAAGAAAGTAAATTTGAGTTTATAATTTCATGCATAATATTCGGGTTCGGTAGATACTGTGAAACTGAGATTAATAATACTGTCCATTCAGGTGGAAAAATGCGGAGTTTTTCCGTTACTATTTTCACCAAACCTCCTCATCCATCCTTCGATTGGAAATATTACCAGCCTTTGTGACGATTTATTAATTATTGTCTTCCCTTTCATAAAAGCAACAATCGGTCGGTTTTTAATTGATCTAGGGTTTTGACATTGATATTAATTCATTTTACGGGAACAAAGGTGAAATTATAATAGTAATTAAGTTATAAGCACCATAATATTTATTATATAACGTAATGTAACTAAAGTTTAATGAAAACAGGCCTACAACATCATTTTTTACAATAGTTGTGGAGTGCATCACTGAAGTATAAAATGGCTCAACTTTCAGAGACGATTCAGCATTCAAGTTCATCTTTTCACGAAACGGAAAGTGGCATAATGCAGTCCCAACCCCATAAAGGAAAATAAGTACTAGAGGAATTTTTAAAAATACGTATTTGCAGTGAAATCCTTTATAATAAAAAGAACTAAAACGCTTACAATAATACGGCCTTGGAGCATTGTTATAAAATTAAAATATAGCCTTACTAAAAAGAAAATCGGGTAAAAATCAAACGAAATTCAGCTGAAATACTAATAAATATACGAAAGTAAAATCAAATATTAATAATAAATACACGTTAATTTTTTTTTTTTTAGATAAACTGTATTTATTAATAAATAATAAAATTTGTCATATTCAAAAGTATTAGGTGTAATGTTCCTAATTTTGTGTAAATAAACAATGTGCAACCCATGTACTTATTAATTGCCAAACACATTGACTAAATTAATTGGTTTCATACTAAATGATGTCTTGATGCATATGGTACATCAGTGACGCAAAAATAAGGTACTTTCTTTTTTAAATCAACTTCGTGATGACTGATGGAATGCCAAATAAATACATTCATATACATATATACATATACACATATACATAGATGCAGATAGTTTTCTTTTTAAATAATTGTAATAAGATTAGTTTAATTTTTATTATATATATATAATAATAATAATAAACAGCTCTATTTTTTCGTTTCGTTCTAATTTACTCTGCCTATATATATATATATATATATATATATATATATATATATATATATATATATATATATATATATATATATATATATATATATTACATTCGTTGCCGTTAAGGCAGTTAAAATCATATAAACACAATTACCATTATTTCCATTAAAACTTTCATACGACATCAGTTTATTTTTACAAATGGTTACATCCTCAAAAAAAAAAAATCAGAAAAGTTAGAAAATTTATGACGAAAAGGATATTTTATTTGTGCATAATTCGATAATTACGCATTTTAAGGTAAATTATTTATGCTTACGGTAATTCGAAAGGTAATTAAATTATCTACTAAGTAAAAAAAAAATCATCTCAATCGGACCAGGAACAGAAAAGATACAGCGTATTGGAGTTCGTGGCCGTTTTTACTTTCTTACCGCTACTAGGTAAGGAAAATATTGCAGAGAAGTCAAAATTTTGATGTGCAGTTTTCAACGGATCTATAAGTTTCAGAGCCCTCAAAGTCAAAAATACATTTTCCACCAATGGTCTATCTGGTACCTGTGCCACGATTATCTCTTGAACGGGTGGGCCGATGTTATTTTTAGGATTTTGGCCCACCACGTCTATGTACCAAATCGGGCACCCAATTGGAAATAGCCGTAAAACGTGTCTTTCAACAAGCTGTAGCGCCTAAACTGTTCTCACGATTAAGTACGTCCCCGGGAAAAAGATCTCCCATGACTTTATTTACTTTTTGTGCAAATTCCAAAACATTTTTTTTTGTTATATTTTCGTTAATATTGCTTTGATAAAGTTTTGTTTTTTTTTGTAATATTTGTACTAAAAATTACAGTCGTTATTCGCGCGTCGTTGGACTTTGGTGTTTACTTAAATTGTCACAGCAACAAATGTGGGAAATTTGAAGTGCAGCAGCGCAGTTGACTTGTTCGGTCACCGTTTTACTATTCGGTTTTCAAAGAACACTATTTCTAGAAATTCTTGATTTCCTATAGTATGAACCTATCCATAATTCAGAAAATCATATAATAGCAACTTCCATATGCGACAATAAATTCAAATCGCTAACATACATTAATGAACTGACTTAGGATATTATAGATATATTTAAAAAATTAGATAATAATATCAAATTTGCATTAAAACCTAGACATCCTATAAGAGGTCTATTAACAAAAACCCAACCCCATTGAATATCAGAGAAATTTAATATACAATATACCATGCAAAAACTGTGAAAAATCCTGCATAGGTGTTACCCATATCAAAATCAGAATATAAAACCACAAAAGCACACTAAAATCCAAAACAAAAACTAGTACGGCTTTATCAAATCATACCAAGATTCTTAGGCATGAAATAGATTTTGATAATGTTAAAATATTACACAAATCTAATTCACAGGCCAAACGTAAAATATTAGAATCAATATATTTCGCTATAAATCAAGACAAAGTCCTTAATTCAAATCAGAAAGCTGCTATCCATATACTAAAACATTATTCACAAACGGTAAAATCTTTAATAATCGATAAAATAAAGTTTAAAAAAGGTTCGTGTAGTACATTTTTCAATTAATTACCGATATTAGTAAATGCAATATACACTGCGCTAGCGATTGATATCGCTGAGAACTTAGTGCGTAAGGGGTCCGAAATGTTCTCTTTCGCATGCAGGTATGCAACTTGAATAAAATAAGAATAATAACTGAAACAATATTGTGAATGCTCTGTAAAGTGTTATTTTAAGGTCACGTGTTGCACTTATGAATTTTATTCAAACAGGGCTGGGGAAATAATATACAAAATATTTTAGACGAAGGATAAATGTTCAAAATAAAAACCCCTCCTAATGACGGAGTAGTGATTCGAAAGGTAGGGGAATGATCATTGTTTGTATGATAATAATTTATAATTAGGATTATTATTTTATACAATTTTGTATGTACATAATGAATAATTAAGTTTGTTTTTAATCTTATTATTTTTTTTTTAAATAGAGATGAATATGGTGGACACCGAAAGCTTCTCAGTGAAATAAAATAAAAATGAATTTGAGGCTGTGTACGGCATTTTTGCTTTTAACATTTGGAAGTAAAGTAAACAACAGTCTGCCCACAGTCGAATATGTTATTTCTATTTTGAACTTGAAGTAATTCGATTTTTTAATTTAAATTCAAACAAAATGCTATCTTCTCATTTAAGTTGTACAAATAAGTCACAAAACTTAAATAATATTGTTTTTCTGTTCGAATTTAGACGATCCTACTTGTTATTAATCAGCTTAGGAGTTTTTAATTGTTGATGTTTAGTCAGAAATATATGGATCAATATTTTGGCACTTTAATAATTAAGTTTATTTTTGTTTTATTCGTGCAGGTTCTGGATCACTGATCAATCAAGTAGCGTAGCTATAGTATAGTTCTTTGGTTCCTCTTTGGCCCGATCCCTTAGAATAAAAGCCCTTCTATGTTCATAGTCTCCTTACCTTGTGATCTTCTCCCTTGAAGTTTCTAGCATTCACACTCTTTTGCTCAATCACAAAGTATTTCTTCCTCTTTTTGTCATCAACCATTTCTATCCGTCTAGTCTCCTCTCAACCTTCTGTGAAGAAATGTAATCAGTGGAATCGCTGAGACTGTGTACGGTATTTTTGCCTTTAACATTTGGAAGTAAAGTAAACAACAGTCTGCCCACAGTCGAGTATGTTATTTCTATTTTGAACTTGAAGTAATTCGATTTTTTAATTTAAATTCAAACAAAATGCTATCTTCTCATTTAAGTTGTACAAATAAGTCACAAAACTTAAGTAATATGGTTTTTCTGTTCGAATTTAGACAACCGGATATTTATTAGCATGAATATGTTTCCTTCCGAGCAAAATTTTTGGTTTATATATATATATATATATATATATATATATATATATATATATATATATATATATATATATATATATATATATATATAAAGACAATATTTTACAGAAAGTTACAACTGTATAAGAATATACAACAAGTAAATGATAACAAATACATAATACTTGATAGTGGAGAGAGAAGGTCCCGCGTCCCCATCTTTTTAGTCGATAATGATAATGTATATAGTAAATCGGAAGTTTAGAGCGTTTATCAAGTAAATGTTGTAGTAAACGGTATCTACGAGCAGTTTCTTTTCGGTTCAGTCTTGTAAAGAGATTACATGTAAGACGTTTATCAATATGGAGTCCTAGGTAGCGGATATAAGTTTTTAACGAAGGTTAAAAGTGATCTGTAGGAATTAATTAGGATTTATTTTAATACTCTAGTTCTGATAGCATTCTTAAATGGAAGTTACGTGTGACTGCAGGATTTGGGATGCAACAGTTGGATCATCTATAAATAGCACATGTGTGTCATCAGCGTATGTAGTGAGGATAGTGCTAGTAAGGGTTGGGATATCAGCTGTATAAACCGTGTAGGGAATAGGGTCTGGGTACTACCTTGAGGGACACCAGCGGATTGAGAAAAGAGGAAAGAGTAAACACAGTTGTGATTTACTATGAACGTTCTGTCAGTAAGGTAGGAACGGATTAAAAGGTGATTTGTTGGGGAAAGAAATTGACAGAATTTGTAAAGCAGTTCCGGGTGCCAGATTCGGTAAAAAAAATTGTTCTACTTCGAGAAAGACTCCCGTGCAGTGCATTCCACGCTCCAGTGTGGAGGAAATTACATCCATAACTCGATAACTCTGCTGTATAGCAGAATGAGATGTTCTAAATCCAAACTGGTGATCAGGAATCACGTGAAATGAATCAAGAATTGGGTGCATGCCTTTTAGTATGAGTTTTTCTAGGATTTTTCCCAATGATGGGTAACAGGGGGATAGGGCGGTAGGAGGAAGAGTATTCAGGTGGCTTTTTGGTTTTTGGTACCATTTGTATTATGGACAGTTTCTAAGGATCGGGAAAATAGGTGGATCGGAATGCAGCATTATATATATATATATATATATATATATATATATATATATATATATATATATTTATAGGTCAGAAGTAGGATAGCTTTTTCAGGATATGGGATGTAATGAGAACATGGCCAGAAGGTTTTTTGGAAGGAAATTTGTGGATGATATTGATTATTTCAGAAGGGTGAAACGCTTTAAGAGGAAGGAACATTTGGAATGGGATAGTTAATTCCGCTTCAACATGCTCAAGGTGGATTGGTTTAAGAATATCAGGATGAGGATTGAAAATTTTGAAAAGGTGTTCACCGAATATTTGGGATTTTTTTTGTCCGATCCTGACCAGGTCTGAAATTTAGTGAGGGGTGGATATTTAAATGTTTTGAATTTCAGTAGCTTTTTAGTAGTAATCCATTAATCAGTAGTACCAAGGCTTTCTGTAAAGTTGTGTAAATTTTGTATTTTCTAATTTATTTTTTAGTTAGTTAGTTAATTTATTGTAATGAGTTTTGTCAAATAGATTGTGCCAATTCGTTCTTGTTCGCCTCTTTTCCATTAATATGGTGTAAATATGATGTGGCAAGTTAGTTTCAAGAAGATTTCTAATTTTAGGACGTGGCGTGTTATTATTGATATGTAATATTGGTGATTTCTATTGATATTGTGAGTAAAGACAAAATTAACTAGAAGTTGTTCGATTCTACGATTATTTTTACTGTTTCAGTTGTACTTTATCACTTCGCTTTTATGGAAGCTATTTTCTTCAGGAGATTTCAAGACCAAGCCTCGATGGAAGTAAGGGTACATATTTGAATTAATTAAAGTTGCTGGTAACGAGCATTAGGATTCAACACTTAGCTTGGATATGATCAGATAAAAGGTTTGGAATGGTCCATATCATTTACATAATGATTTGATGTTTATTAACTGAGGGAACACACTACGTTTTACTCTATTATTTTTCTTTAGTACATACTGTTTCGAAACTAGAGCAGATAAATTCTAACTACATTTAATTCTTCAATACTAATTTTATTAAAAATAATTTAATATTCTTCAAAATTCCATTTAAAGAATATTACTTTTTTCTCCTTAAAAATTTACTTTTCTTTAAACGATTTCATAGTTAAGAAACATCTACCCTGTTGTCGGGTCGGAAGGGACAAGAGAAGTAATCGGTTATCGAAGGAGCGATGGTAGTAATTAATTCACAGGCGGTTGATCATTGAATCCGGTGGAATGGCTGCGTCTTGTAACTTTGATTGAAGCCCTTGAACATGACTGAATGGTCATCGATATCGGAGGTGCTCTCAAGCATAGAGTTTAAGTTCAACGGGGGAATATGATAACAAATTGGAAAAGAAGAATACAAATGAAAAATTAATATAATTTGAAAATTAGTAAAGTGAAAATATTAAACAAAATTGTTTTTTTTTAACGGAAAAAAATACAGCTGTAATACTGTGTATGCAAAAATACATCGCTCAATCAAACCAAAATTTCAGAGACATTATATTCATAAATGAAGGAATTCTAATTCAGCAGACTATGAACATCTATATCGAACTTCATTTAATGAAGTTAATCTGTTTATATTGGGGAAGATGTGGTAATTTAATATAAATCTATTTTGACCCCTCGTGGCGTTGCGGTTGCCCGTTCCCGGCGGTAAATTTCTTGGGAAGCTAGGGTCGTTGCCCCATAATTATAATTATAGTTGTAGTAAAATTACTAAGATATTGAATAAAACAAATTTGTCTGTTCGTAGCTAATAACCGATAAAATAAAGTTTAAAAAAGGTTCGTGTAGTACATTTGTCAATTAATTATTACATTTGTTAATTAATTACCGATATTAGTATCTGCAATATAGACTGCGCTAGCGATTGATATCGCTCAGAACTTAGTGCGAAAGGGGTCCGAAATGTTCTCTTTCGCATGCAGGTGTGAATAGACTGTAAAGTGTTGTTTTAAGGTCAAAAGTGTTGCACTTATGAATTTTATTCAAACAGGTCTGGGGAAATAATATACAAAATATTTTAGACGAAGGATAAATGTTCAAAATAAAAACCCCTCCTAATGACGGAGTAGTGATTCGAAAGGTAGGGGAATGATCATTGTTTGTATGATAATAATTTATAATTAGGATTATTATTTTATACAATTTTGTATGTACATAATGAATAATTAAGTTTGTTTTTAATCTTATTATTTTTTTTTTAAATAGAGATGAATATGGTGGACACCGAAAGCTTCTCAGTGAAATAAAATAAAAATGAATTTGAGGCTGTGTACGGTATTTTTGCCTTTAACATTTGGAAGTAAAGTAAACAACAGTCTGCCCACAGTCGAATATGTTATTTCTATTTTGAACTTGAAGTAATTCGATTTTTTAATTTAAATTCAAACAAAATGCTATCTTCTCATTTAAGTTGTACAAATAAGCCACAAAACTTAAGTAATATTGTTTTTCTGTTCGAATTTAGACAACCGGATATTTATTAGCATGAATATGTTTCCTTCCGCGCAAAGTTATTTTCGTTAAGCAGCCTTAAATTTTGGCTCTCCTAGAAAATATTCTCGTCTACTTTATCAAACTAATGTATTAGATAAAATAATTTCTAAGTAATTTGAAAGGTTCTAGATTTAGGTGGGAATTCACACCATTACAAACAGGTTTTTTCAAGCAGTAGCTGCCCAATAGAGCATTTCAGTTCACTGTGTTATTGGATTATCACTTTGTGTGAAGCCAATACTCCTATTTACTGAAACAGAACCAGCATTCATTCTAGCATAGTGCGGAACCGAGTGAGAAAATTGTAATTTTCCAGTAAAATGGGTAATGTTATCTCCAAGAATACTTACCATAATTAGTTATGGTAATAAGAATAATTACTATAATATTACCAAAATAAGTTTGGACTCCGAGTTAGGATAAAAAACAAAACTTTTTAATAAAATTTATTAAATCAGCTATACAGAATAACAATTATGTATTTAAGTAATTATTTATATCATAATAAATAAATATTTCCTCAAATATATATGTATATGTATATATATATATATATATATATATATATATATATATATATATATATATATATATATATATATATATATATATATATATACATATATAAAATAAATATCCACTCTGGATTTGGAAGGATGAATAGTATTATTTCACATTTACTGCGAAATATTTTGATCTGAATAAATTGGAATAAACAAATCATGTAAAAAGAATAAACAATTAGAGGAAATAAAAACAATAAATGCTCCTCAAACTCGTGAAGTTTAAAAAACTTGATTAGAAAAAATCATAATATCTTGGCAAGGTCTGATATATAAATATACGTATATTTATATTATTCTAAACCGATTGAATATGATGTATTCATGTATACAAATGTTGTAATGGCAACCTTATATGCTGAGAGAACACTTGTGATTTTTGAAACTCAGAAATATATCAATCTGCATGGCTCTGCAACCCTAGATGGGTCCTGGCCTCCTCAAGGAGGTCTCTCCAGGTTTGTCTAGCTTCTGCGCCCGCCGTCTAATCACGAACATCCAGGATGTTCCTCGCGTCGCTTGATACGCCATCCAACCATCTGAGTCTTGGTCTAACAACTGTTCTACTTGTGCTTAATTTGGCTTCAGGATCCTTCTTAGCACTTGATTCTCTTCCATTCGGATAATATGCCCAGCCAAGCTCAACCTATTCAGTTTAACTGTCCACACTACGTCCGCATCTCCGTATAGTTCGTACAGCTATGGGACCAAAAATCCTTCTTGGTATCTTTCTTTCAAAACAAGTTTTTTTCTGCGCTTTTGGGCAGTGTCCACGCTTGGGAGACATAAGTTAGAACCGGACGTATTAAAGTCTGATATGGTCTGGTTTTTGTTTTCCTTGAGATCAAACTGCTCTTAAACTGTATTTAATTATACCAAAAAAACACCTATTTTCAGCTGTGATTCTCCTGTTAATTCCAAGGACCATATCATTGGAGGAACTTATAAGCGATCCAAGGTATATAAAATTCCGCATTTGGAATGTATTCGACCCTATATCTATGCTGTCTTCTGTAAGGCCAAATCCATCGCCTACATGCATGTACTTAGTCGGATCTGCATTTACAACAAGACCCATCGGGAGTACTGCTTTCCGCAGGGCAAGAAAGGTGTTTTTAATGCCGGAAGCGACCGTGAAACTATATCTATATCGTCAGCATATCCTAGCAATTGTACCGTTTTCGAGCTTATGGTGTCCACTCTTTGAATTCCAGAGCCCCTAATCACTTTTTCCAAGGCTATGTTGAACATGAGACAAGCAAGAGCATCACCTTGTCTCAGTCCTTTATTTGAATGAAATTCTGAGGAAATATGGTTTTGGACACGGGCCACACACGAAACATTCATCATCGTAATTTTTATCAGTATGACTAATTTGGGGGTATAATTTGGTTCGTCTCTTCCATTACTTGAGTCTTGGTCGCGTAATACTATCATAGGCATTTTTAAAATCTACAAATAGGTGATGAGTACCACCTTAAACTCAAGTCCCTTCCCCAAGATAGTGCGCGGAGAGTATATTTGGTCTAATTAAGTGTAATATAAATTAGTATTATAAAACATTTATGAATTATGAATTTAATTAAGACCAGAAATCAAATACATGTTGTTACTCACCAAGATTTAATTAGATAATATCAAACAGAAAAGTTTGTATTAGTTTGTTCGCACACTGAACTAGCAAAGGAAGAAAGGCGTTTATAGGTAAACGGTTTAGGGGTCAGGATTTTTCCAGTAATTCCGGTGAGTAATTGTTTTTTTCTGATATTGATGGGAATAAATTTAAAATTAGACTATTGGAGATATTTAATTGGTCATTTAAGCAAAAATCTGGATTGGATTTGAGGCATTTTATTATTTCAAGTGCTTCATATATATTTAATTTGAGACTGTTTTCAGCGTGATTTATTAAATCAATTGTAATTATAAATTATTATAATTTATTTTACACTTAATTTAATATGTATAATAATACCAAACTATATTTTGAATTGCTAATTTTTGTGCTTTTTTAGAACTGATGATGAATGTATTGGAAGCTAGTTTTTAATAAAAACAAAATTATAGAAGTGGCAAATGATTCATCAATCCCGTCTAAAACTTGATTGGTAGTTTCCGAAAAATAGGAAACACTATTTTCTTTCAGCATATGGGATCTTTTTATTATATAGTATGTTGGACAGGATTTTATAGGCGCAGGATAATAGAGAAATACCTCTACAGTTAGAGCACTCATGATGGTCACCTATTTTATGAATTAAGCAGATAATTGTCCTGCTCCACTCACGTGGCATCACTTCGTCTACACAGATGGAAAGTTTTAAGAAATTCTTCTCCACTTCATTTAAATAGTTCTGCCGGCAAGTTGTCGACTCCAGAGACTTCATTGTTTTTCATTTTCTGTACAGCGTCCATCATTTCCTCTAAGTCTAGAGGTTCAACGTCATCATCTCTATGTTCCATGCTCCGAAGGGGTCTTATATGGGTCTTCTTGCTCAATATTGAGCAGGCTGTCAAAATGGCGTTTCCATCGATCAATTACATCGTCATTCCTCGACATGGCAGCATCCCATTTTCCTTCCTTGTTTTTGCCACTCATGGTTTATATGGAGCTCTACCCTTGTTATCCTTCTGATAGAACTGTCTGCACCCATTTGTGTTTCGATATGTCTCTACCAATTCGATTTCATTGTTTTCCCATATTCTCATATTTTTCTTATGATTTTTTATATTATATTTTTATTATATATTTTAGATTATATTTACCTTCTCTGGTCTTATGCAACCTACTTAAGAGATCCTGGCTCTTATTCTCGCTGCAATAACATAACGATCAGAGTCAACATTAGCTCCCCTAAAAGATCTTATACTGATCAAATTAGATGTATGCCTCGCACTTATGAGGATGTGGTCGATTTGGTTGAACGTATTACCATCTGTGGATTTTCACGTACTTTTATGAATTATTTTCCACGGAAATAGCCTACTTCCTAAAATCAAGTCACTCCTTTGCCAGACTCTGATGCTGTGGGCTAATCACCCACATATCCTAAAAAAGGACTGATAACGAACCTTCAAAGTAAGAATAATAATAATAAAAATATATAACTAAACTAAAGAAAACGATTTAAAACTTGCCACTTTACTGTGGCTATTGTTGTTACTCCACATGGAAAACTAACATAAAACTATTGTTTAACATTGGAAAAACAAAACTAAACCTTTCCTACAAGTCAGTTTAGCTCTTTCATATTGGAATAACGATAAAAAATTAAAAAATCAAAAATCATACAATGATTTTAAAGAAAATAGTCTTTAAAGTTGTGGTATCCCAAGCGAAACTCCGACCAAGAAAAGGGCTATTTGAGAAAGTCTTCTTCACACAGTTACAACACTAGTTGCAACAGAAATAGCACTAAGGTAACTTTGAGTAGTAGACAAAAATCAAAAGAAAAGAGAGATTTAGAAGAACGTACACTAATATAAACCGATTGACACTGAGATCCTTGGTTATTGTTACAGTAATCTTGATTTCGTGATTGAATTAGTTGTACTGCTTTGGGTATCCCAACTACAAATCTCATACGACCAAATCAATACCAAGTCCTCTTAGATGCATGCTCCTTGAAGGCTACAAATAGTCATTTAGGTAACATGAGTTAGCATCTATTATTAAACTTTGATCATCTTTTTTTAAAAATATAGCTATAATAAAAAGCTATAAAAGAGATAACACATTTTAGTTATTTTTAATTTATACTATTTGGTAAACAGTAAAGGAAAAAAAAATATACAGTAAATAAAATTAGCATCCAAAGTGCTATAAATTTGAAAAACAATTCAATAAATTAGGTTATAAACATTTTAAAATAATAAAACTAACTTCATAATCGGATTCAGCGCCAATAAAAACTCTTATATACTCATATAAATCTCAAACAAATAGAGCGTGAATTCTTATTAATTTTCCTATAAATCAACTTCAAACCTTTATTACTCGTGCATACTTTGGGCAAATTGAACTTTTTTAGTACCGTTGGAAAAACAAGTTTTACCTCTTTCTGATAATAACAATAAATTATGCCTTTGATAGATCTGAAGGCAACAAAAAAACACATGAAAATATTTAAACAATCATAAATGCATTGTCTTATATTTCAAATTCAAATTAACCTAGTATAATTCGATTTGTGCCGTTTTGTTTATTTTAACGTTCTTTTGGTTCCGTAAGATGTATTGGTAGGAGAAAGTTTTGGGCTATATTTTTTTTATTTCTCTGAAAACTGGTATTTTAGGGTTTTTTGAAATGCTGAAAATTAATATGAACTGTTTATACTTTTAAAAAAAATGTTGATCTTCTTTACTTGAAATGACTATCTGTATTTTGGGCTTTTAACTAGCCTAAGCTCATTGAAAATTTTCGCATATATTAGTAATAAATTATATTTTCTTGAAGGCTCGCAAACATTTTCAATAATTTTTTTTTTATTTTTTATAAGTTTAAATAGACACCTTCATACTTCACCACCCTGCATTTATTGATATTTCAGACTACGCTTTGTCCATTTTCAAAACATAAGTTTTATAAATCCTCTTTTTTGGGAAGTTTTCAATCCTAAATTTAAAACAGTTCAGGATTGAAATCTTTCCAAAAAAAAAAATTATTCATGAAACTTATGTTTTGAAAATGGTCAAAGTGTATTTCGAAACGTTAATAAATGCAGAGTAGTGAAGCATGAAGGTGTTTATTTAAACTTCCAAAAAATAAAAAGCTGATAGATTCCGATATATATAAAAAAAGTCATTTTAAAACTTTTATCTATTTTTCTTCGGCTCCTAGGATCCACAGGAACGAACGCCGGGACACATGTCTGATAATTTTGGATGCTGAATCACCAAAATATTATTTTAAATCAGTGGCCCATTAACTGTGGCCTCCTCTTGTAATGTAAATGGCATATCTTTTTTAAGCCTTACCTTGTTAGATTGTTTCTAAAGGTTTCTATACGGCAGCTAACGACGGAGTTTGATCGAATTGTGAACAATATTTCGAAAGAAAGTTGTAAGGACTGAATGCCACACTTCATCCAAATAATTTTAATGAAAGGCAATGGCCCTGAGTGATTAAAGTTTTACGTATGAAGTTAGAACAATTTCCGTAGAGAAACAACCCGTGGCCCAATGCAAATTAATGCGAGAGAAACTTTTCATTGTGATTAAAAAGTTTTATTAATTTTAATTAAAAACTCATTTCGGTTGTGTCAGCTATCAAAGACAAGTCCTTTGAAACGCATTAAAACTCAAATGCTTTTTGTAAGTGAATTTAATATAATTTAATTATCTTAAAAGTAGTGGAGCTAATAAATTCTCAAGGCTTCAATGACATCACCCTGCATGCCTATTTTCTATTTATTTTTAAATGAAAAAGAGATATTTAAGTTAAATAAATAAAATTTAAAAAATAAAATACAAGAATTTTAACTGTGTTAAAAAAAATTTAAGTTGGTGCTTAAAATAGACTATTACTAACTATTACTATTAACTATTTTATGGAAGTTTATCAATAAACATTACTTTTCGTTATCAAGGATATTTACCTTGATAAACGATATTTAATATCGGCAAATGTTAATTATTTATTTATTCTGTTATACAAATGGCCATCAAGATCTGTCACCAAATCCTTTGTAGTCTATATATATATATATATATATATTTTAAGAAAATTGTATATCTAAAAATGTTAAAATAAATAAATCCAAAAATAATAATAACAAAGAATAAATAAAAAGAATTCTTCAGAGTTTAACTTACCTGAATTCTGCACTGACAATGAGTGGTCGCAAAAGAAATCTTAGTCTTCTTGATCTTTAGTTTAGCCGATTTTTTTTTAAATGTAGCTTCTTCTTCTGATGTTACTCCTCCTTCTCTTTCTTTGCTGTATTTCCTACAACTAAACCGTATATGGTATGAATCAGCAAAAGCTAACTTTATTTTTTCAATTGTTCAACAAGAATAATATAACATCTGAATTAAACTGGACCTAAACCTGTTATACATAACAAATACACGGAACTGACGAAAAGGCAATCAAATAAGCTTCAATTTTTTCGTTAAAAAAAATCTCTCGAACAGTCACCAACGATCTATGATACGTAATCAAGTTTACTTTACCTACAGACCTTCACATAACAACTGCCACAGAACGCACACGTACCTACATCGAACCATTCCACTACAAGCTATAACTGCATAGTGCAGTATCTATAGCATAGATACAGCATCAATCCACATGCCAAATAATGCTTGCAAAAGTCGATAATTAACTAAATGAGGTCTAACTCCATTATTAACGAGGTAAAACCGAAAATAGTATGAAGCCCGCCTTTGACTGCCAATATTACTGAATCAATATTATTAAACGTGGTACATATATCTTCGGTCCCATGTTAAACTTACAAATGTGAAAAATTCGATTTATTTTTTTTTTCGATAGTATTTCGGGTGATACAGCCTATAGTAAAGTTGTGAAACTGTTACGGCATTAGAAAGTTATGAAATCACAGTTGCTTTTTTACGAAAAGTGTCTTAAGGATGAAACCTTCAAGTTTAAATAATAAATATGCGTATTATTATAAAAGTAAAATAATAATTACATATGAAACTATGAGAAAAAAGAAATACACCATAAAAAAAAAATAATAATCGAAATTGGCTCTTAAATACAGAAGAATGTATACGTAGAAGAAGAAAACGTTTCCATGAAAAGTAGTGAGTTTCACATTCGCAAGTTTTCCGTGGGAAGGACGATACCACACGAGTCAATATTATTGTTACAATATACCACTCATAAGGTCAAAATATTGACCGTTTAAGGGGGGGTCTTAAGGATTACTGCTCTCCTCGTGCTTTGCATGTCATAGGTCTGAATTCTCATGTCAAGCATTCCCAAGTAAGTAATATTTTTTTATTTGATAAATAGAGATAATTCGTTTAAGTAGTGTCGAATTTAATTGTTAAAGTATCGTTTAAACCAATTCTTCTGGTATGAATGGTGTGTAGGAGAGTTAGAAGCCAAACTTGAATGCATAGACTAAGGGGGCAAGTTGATGGCCAAGGGGTAGTTCAGTAAATTTTCTTTACTGTTCGCTATGTCAGATTTCTCTTAGATCAGCTTACCTTCCTCTATTACCTTCTGTAAATTGGTTATACGATCGTTCACTAAGGCTAGGTCAAAGCTCGAGATTCATACCGCTGGTCTCACCATCACAACCGAAATATTAGTCCAAAACAGGAACTAAATACCCGTAATACCCGTTATCGCCCTCATAACGGTTCACTTTATTTATTTAATTTTTCTTTAATTTTGTCCTTTATCGTCCTAAATTGTTATGATTGTTTTTTCAAGCATTACGTTAATTCATACCAATCACTCACTAACAGCAATAAGTAATCAGAAAACAATCATCATCAGGAAAAAAATGAAAAAACCTCTCATTTATATAGTTTTATTTGGGTCATTTGATTTCAAGGAAAAACACAGAAATAAGGTGTTAGACAGACTAGTTTCTAAATCTTCAAAGATCCTTCAAAAACCCATGGAAAGAAATGATTGAATAATATCGAATCAATAACTAAAATTGATATTAAGGCGAAAATGCGGAAAAAAATGTGAGTTTCTTTTCATCAATTCAGTGTTAATTGCCAGTTAATCTACCATATAGTTATTTTTTTATTTAGAATTCATTTCCAGGTGAGGAAATTTACTGTAATAATATTGGAATTGTAAGAATATATTCAAAAAAGATGCAAAAAATTAAAATTCCTCTCCTTTCAAATGGAGTTGTTGCCCACTAGCAATAATTAAATGTTATTGAAACTTTCCCCAGAAAAAATCTTTACTTCCTTTACTAATTTTTTCACTCTAATTAAATAATTTTATTACTTGTTTTAAGTGTTTTAAAATTTATTGTAAAATACTTGTTTTCCACCCCATTTGTGAGATGAACATGCCTGCAGCAGAAGAATAAGATATAAGTTAAGTGTGTGTTTTCCGCTTAAAATGTCGAAACTGTCGATTTCCAATGCTTTATCTAGTGATATTGACAGTTTAAATGTTGTCACGGGACAAGAAGAAATCTCTTGGAAATTTCAGTTATCCTGAGACCTCCAGAAACAAGTGTGTGTGTGTGTCAATAGATGGATGTCACGACGGCGAGTAACGTTTTTGAGATTCTGCAATCTTCGGATACGTAACCAAATTCAGGATTACTTTTTGAGCCAGCGATTTATAATTTAATAGGCGTACAAGGAAGTCATGTGTTGTCCACATCAGATATTTTTATGTTAGCATTCCTTCCTTTACTTCATAAAATTAGAACGTGTTAACTGTTTTCCTCACAAGTTTGGATAGCTGAGAATGAGTCGAGAAAAAAGGAGAACATTTGAATACTCAAAACTTTTTTCATTATAAAAAACAATCTGTACCCAACTTCATTTTCCTGTAAAATATGAAGTCGATTTTTATATTCTTATATTTCATATCGTTTCAGATATCAGTGAAATAATTAAAGAAGTTTATTTTCAAAGTGTATTCAAAGTGATTTATATTTTTTTAATGGTATGAAACATTTAATAATTACGAACGTACGTACAGACGACACGACGAAACTCGTCAAAATGGATTCAGGGATGGTCAAAATGGATATTTCCGTTGAAAACTGAAAACCGAAAATTTTCGCGATTACAATATTTCCTTTACTGCGTACAAGGAAGTAATAAATTGTACACTACACTCATAATTAATTTAATAAACTGCAGTTAAAATAAGTAGTGTAATAGTTTTCAATGAGATTGTGGCGTCATTGAATATCTATTTATGATCACAGCAACCTGCCTCGTCTGAATATTTCAAATGTTCCTTACGTTGTTATGTAAATAGTCCGAATTCCAACATAATTCGAGTAAATTTGTATATAACTAAAACTAAGTTATGCAAAGTTGGTAAAGTCTCTAAAGGAAGAGCTCATAACCTTATAACCCTCTTTCCCCTAAATATATTATAAAATTCGCGATGCATTTTCTTATTTCCCCAACAAGATTCAATTCATAATTTAATAAATACAACCAGCTATGGCGGTCCAAGCAAAAATATTTTCATTTGAAGTATTAGTATTACCTGGCATAAATTATTCTATAAAAATTAATGGTAATAGTAATAGTAATTAGACGAAACAATTGTGATAAAAATAGTAAATCAGAGTTTAGTTATTCAAGTCAATTAGAGAAAATTAATAGAATAAAACCCATTTGAAATAAAAAATAACTACATCTTATAAATTAATGATTCATAGCAGAAAGTTCAAACAAGTACAATAATACAGCGAAAAATTTAAAAATTATTTTAAAATAATAAGAATTATTTAAAAATTTAAATATTTATTGCGATTCAATAAATAAGTCAAGAAACTGAGGACAGAATGGAAAAAAAATTTAGAAATCATAACTAGCCCTAGAATACTAAATTTCAATGTAGATACCTTATTACTAAAACTCCGCCATTTCGACTACCAGTACTAAAACATCAATTTAGAGAGTATTATGGAAACAATAAAAACAAATACTGATCAATTTAACATTTTTATAGTTTGAATATTTAAACATATGCACATAAAACATTATGAAAATTAAACCCGAAAAACTAAGATCAATCGTATAAAAATGTTTTTAAAAAATTATATTTTACTTTACTATTAATTATTATTATATTTTTATATTATTTTCAGCATTGCAAAAAAAAAAATTAATAAAAAAAAAGACGATAAAAAGGTTGGTTTAAACGTAAGTTGGTTAAATTTCACTAAGTTAATATTAATTTTTTTATCAAGATAAATAGTGTGATGAGGTTAGATAAATAGGTAGGTGTCTTTGGTCTATATTTAGGTGAGCTCGTCTTTTTCTGTCCTTATGATGGCTTAAATGACGAAACGTTGATTGGTTAATTATTTATTCATAGAGAGAGAGAGAGAGAGAGAGAGAGAGAGATTTCTATGTTTCTGAAATCTTTGAATTATTTCCTTACGATACTGGAATTCGTCCATACTGGAATTCCATTTTCGTCTCGACGCCAAAGTTACTATTAGTAGCATTATTCGGTTCCATGATCGAACAGAAATTTATATTTTTTAGAATAAAAATATTTGTTCAAAAACAGATTTCAAAATAATATAATGAAATGAACCATTACTGGATAAAGAAGTAGTTGAGAAAGTACGTACGGAAGCTAATCATCCTATCTCGTTCTCTCTCTATATTCATGCATATATTTACATATCTATTTCTTTCTAGGAATAGTAACCTGCATTAAAATATAGTAATTGTAAAGAAAATGTGATGTTCATAACTATTATTTAATAGCTTTAAATAGAAAAACTAATTAAAAATCAAAACAACAAACAATTATGGTAAATGTAGGGTGAGTTCAAAGGTTAAATAGGAGTATATTTCAGCTAGTGTTAGTAACTTTAGACTCCCAGAGCAATATATAAAATAATTTTAATTATGGACAATGGGAGAGAAATAACAGAAGGTATTGTTAAATTATACATAATATTAAATAATTAATATGGCTTAGGTTTATGTCATGTTGGAAAATGTATAAATTATGAAAAGGTTAATAGATGTAATAATTGTCAGTTTTAGTAAAGAAAATTCTGATGATGAGAAAATATTTCTCCGAAACGTTAATGGAATAAAGAATATACTTGGAAGATTACACCTGGAAGTTATATTTTGCCCTTTAATAAAACTATAATTAATTTTATTTATGCTTTTGAATTAACAGTAATGAGAGCTTTCTTTTTTTATAACTTAAATATTTGAAATATTATACTTACATAAGAAAGGAAGTTATTGCTGTTTTCGTTCAATTATATTGTAAAAAGTGCATGTGAAATTTGAACTTATAAACATGATTGGATGCATTGCACAAGGATCAAAAGTTTCTATTATGTACCTCGTTATATAACTACGATTACCGTGCATAGGGTGCACCCTTTGCCTCTTCCTCATTTCCTGGTCGAACTTAAAAGCAAATTAGACAGACTTCTGCCTACCATCACGGTTGAAGGCTTATAAGCATGCTTCAATAACGGCATCAAAACAGAATACACGTTTGGCCTCACTTCACTAGCTTACAGCAGAAGGAACCCCATCATAAAGCATGAGAATAATAATTTCCTTCTAATGATAATTTCGACTGAGCCTCATTACTCAATCCATTTCATGTAATTTGTTTTTCACGCATTTCATAATTTGCATACTACAATTTCCATTAATAGTAGAACTAAAAATGATTTCTATCAACTCCACTTACCGATCGAATTGGTCAGGACCTAGCACAATGAGCTCGCCCGCCATGTCCCCTGGGCATACAATCCGGTGAGGAGGTGGTCAACCTTGCTCATGAATAATAGGACACTGCCCTTGCAAATGAGGCTAACTCCCTTCAGCCATCATGCCTCATTTCATCAACAAATTGCAGCCTCTATTCCAACCCTAATAATTCATCTTCAGAGCCAGTTCACCATCTACTCGTGCTGTATTCTGTAAGGTATAACTATAGTCTTCCACCTACACTTATGTTAAAGAAGCTTTTAGTGTCCATTTTATTTTTATAAATGGCATTAGTTGTTACTACAACTGAAAATAAGTTATTACATAACCGTTTATAACCATAATAATCTGTAAACTTACAAATAATGCCACCACGCCGTAAAAGCCACCACGAGGACCAGGCGAAAATTATGGAGGATCTGCATTCTGAAAATAAATTATTCAAATCAAGGTTTGGTGAGCTCAAAGTACGTGTAAATAAGGCTGAGTAGGTCCTATTATGCAGGCCGACTAAACTCGTGGCATCACATTCCGCGCAGAAGAGACTCCAGCGACCGTGATTGCCTGCGTGGGAGCCGGTCTTGACTTGGTGGAACACCGCAAACTCAGAATAGATGACCCTCGACCGCCACCTGCCATTGCCCGTATCGTCTGGCAGTCTGCGCGGAACGAGTTAGTGAAGAAAAGAAAAGTAAAGAGAGAGTCATTCTCACACGAGAATGACTCCTACCGGATATATCTCGGTTAATAAATGACTTCTACTTACAGGCGTCTGTACTGGGTCGCCCGTTAGAAGAGAGAGCAGTGGGTAAATTAAAGTACGTCGTGATCTTCATCGACAAGTCTCAAGATCTCAACACCTTGGCACCCGTCTAATCTCAGGTTGTAATTAGAATTTCCCATCGGACCCCAATTTCAAAGTACAAAGCTGTATATCCTGACTTATTTATTCTTTCTTTATTTTATAAGATGTAATTTTCTGATCATTTCATGTTTTTCTTCATATCTCTTTTTTGTATATTTTTTTGTTCATAATTCACATCATTCAGATTTTATTCATCAAATCATCATAGTTATACTATCATCAAATAACGTATAATTTCCCATCTCCTCTCCGCTATTTCTAGTATTCCCACCTCCTCTCACGTTGACTCCCAATCTTTATCAGCTCATTATGAACGATTTCTTCATTATTTTACCCATAACATTGCAGTCACCTAAACATGGCTTAAGCTGATTATTCCTTTATCTATCATGGCCGGGTTGGCGGGACTGGTGGAGGTGTAGGTCTTTTTTCCATAATATCCTGAAATCACAAATCCTAGATATCCCAACTGGTTATCCAGCATCTTCCATATGCTATGTATCGCCATCCTTTGGTTCCTTTCGACTCATCCTTTAAATCAGTCCTCTACAATTTTGTTCCGATCTACTATAATATAATAATTTCCGACGATCTTAATACCAATCTCTTTTCTGGTTCCAACGACAGACTCTACCTAGAAAATATCTTCTTCTCCCTCCATCTTTCCATTTTCTTCTACCCATCACACTTGCTGATCCGACACCTGGTTGGACCTGCATGTCACCGATTCAGCGCAGAATCTTCTTTCTTCTTCTCATCTGCCTGTTCCATTCCTGTCCTCTCACGATCTAATCCTAATATCATATAATATCTAAGCCTACGATCCAATACGAATAGGCTGTGATCCTTCCTAAAACCACAACTTTCGGCAACATAGATGCCCTTACACTGGAAAACATCACCCGACCCTACCTTGAAATCCTGTATTGGAGTGAGCCTGCTCTTCAACTGACTCCATGGTAGATATCCTCAGTTCTAATCTGAGTTTAGATGTTCAAGTATCCTTGACATCCATGTCCCTCTCAAGACCTCTACCATCCGCCACCCTCCTGCTCCTTGGATGTGTCAAGAAATAAGAGATCTGAAATAGAGGCGTGAGGCAGCCCGAAAGCGCTTTAGGCTTAGAAGGCTTGCAGATGCTTGTCAAGCATTTGGGGTACTCTGCAACAGCAGTCAAGCGAGCGAAATCCAATTATTTTCATGTAAACCTTTCCTCTACCTCTTATTCTAAATTAAAATGAAACTCCTTCGCAAACTCTCTATCCAAATCCTCGTCCTCATCCGTCTTTCCAGTATCAACTGATGAATTAAATTCATATTTTTTATCTACCTCCTCTAGCATTTCACCATTCTACTTTTTTTTAGTAACATAATTTTAATTTTTCCAACTCTCTCCTACTGTCCTTATTTCCTCCATAATGAAATCTAACACCAACTATAATTATAAAAAAGAATCACTGATACCCTCAAACAATCAAATTTTTTTTATTTCTATGATAAAAGTCTGCATAAAACAAAATTTTTTTTTCATGTGTCCTTTGTGATTTAGGTATTGTTTTAAGCACTATTATACTTTTAATATCACATTTGAAGATTATGAAGAAAGTGTTGAAATTGTGAACGAATATAATTAAATAAAAAAATTATATTAAGAACTAATTATAGTACACAAATGGTTAGAGCTTGCAAGCTCACCTTAGATATTGGAGAGCTGTTCCCAGGGGTCAGTTTCCACACTACCACACCACACCCACGACACTCACCAAATATTTACCACACTCCACACTCGTTAAGCAATATTCACAATGGTTGTCAATATCACTGATGTTCCACGCTACTTCCTGACAACAGAAAATTTACGAGAAGGTTTAATAAAAAATATAGAATACAAAATACAATTTAACAGGCTTGTGTTAGACTCTACAAGCATTAATACACTGTACTTCAAATGGAATAAACTATTGCAAGGAAGCCCATTTTTATAATATAAAATTTTGCATATTTTAATGGTTATATGCTGTGCCTGAAATTAAAAAAAAAAGAAAAGGTTTTCCTAATTTAAAATATATCATAATTTGAATTCTTGTTTTTATTTTCCAAGTTACCTGGAAGTAGAGACCTATGGCCACATCCAACGGAAGAATATATGTGAACGTGTTTCGCCAACCGCCGACAATGGACGAAAATGTAATGGAACGTGTTCAATAGAAATGCGGGTTACAGAATAAGGCGAATGTGATCGTAAACCTGATTGTCAGCAATGTTACAAGACTCCATTCGAGACTTTCTGATACAATTTATAATTTATTGTTGGCAGTTTTTTTTTCTTAGTTATATACTCTGCTTTATTTTATAATTAATACACTTTCCAACAAAAAAATTTTCGGAGCAGCAATTCATGAAAAATACATTGAACATTGTTCAACTTGTTTGATATGTTGGCATTTTTCCCTTATCTGCAAAATATTATTGCAAATTTATGGAATGGTGAATTGATGGTAGATTGATGCAACCAATATTACTTTATTAGAAGCATTCTTTTAGTTTTTTATACATTTCATTTTGGTTTGTATTTTCTATGATAGAATAAATATTACTTTGAAGATAATAACAGACTATGCTAAGATATGAAAATATATTAATAAATATTTTGACATAGCCTCCGTATCCCAAAAAAATTCCCTCGTATCCCAAAAGTTAGGGTTCGAACCCTACCCAACTCCACCAACGTCAACTCTTTGAAGATTGAAACCAATGTGGCCGGGTGGATAGATATAATATATCACTGCCATACAATCTGCCGACACTGGCCTTCCACCAAAGTAGATCAGTAGATGAAAATTTTCTGAGTTCTTTTAGAATCCAGTAAATTTTCGGGAGGAACTTGGTCCTAGGGACACCAGACTCAGTATGAAATTTGTAGAAACACGCATAGTTACTATTTTTAATATGGACATTTAGTGTTATAATCATAGCGTTTACCGTCGGCAATATTGATTTTAATATTAACTAAAACATTTTTTTAATTAAAGAAATATTTTATGCTTATTATAAATTGATATGATAATATTAGTTACTAATTGAATTAAGAATAAAAATAAAACTTGCGAAACATGCGAACCCGAAACCTCGATGCCAATACCACTAGCTATCTTTGACAGCATACCTTTCTGCACTTACATCGCTCATAAAATTAGAAGGAACACAATCTTCCCACTTACGTCTTGACCTCGCCGTCAGTTCACCGCTGATTACAGTATTGGAATTTAGAGGTTCGTTTATTAATCAGACCAAAAACCAACCAAACTGCATAACAATTTCAGCCACCACTATATAGATATAGTTACTAGTAATTAAATGGTAACAGTAATATTAATTGTGTGCACTTTCCAGTGAAACTAAATGAATAATTTAGCTTGGATCTGCGCGACTATATTTTTCGAAGTCTAGTCTTTCACCTGAACATAGCAAAACCCTTCAGAAGGGATAAAAGGTGACCTTATATCCTCCACTGGAATTAGGAATAAATCATCGGAAAATATATGGTGGTCAAGTTAAAGTTCTTAATCATATTGCATAGTTGTATTTCAACATAAAAATTGCAAAATAAAACGTGGAATGAGGTACTTTCAAAAGCATTATAAGCATTGAGGAATTTATAATCATTCCTTGTCTCATATGCATATATACAGCTGGTTAGAAAAAGTTAAACAAGTTTTACCAAAATAATTAAAAATAACATAGGATTTAGAGCCGATCTTATCCTCTCAAACATGCGGGAAATAAATAAAAAAACTTCTTCCTCTAATGAAGGTATCTATCAGTACTTTGAGATTAATGAAAGGCGCAAATAAAACTATTTTCCTTGACGGAGATAAATAGACATTCAATTATCAATATTTGAATATTGCATACTAAAAAAATTCAATTCAATATTTTAAATAGGAGTGTGATAGGAGAACACTTTGCTCACAATACAATGATATTTTCGTAAATTCGCTTAAAGTCCAAAAGGAAAATTAATTTTTAAAATTTCCCTATTGGAGTTATTGAGTGGTTAAAGAAGCAAAATCATTACGGTCTTATGGTTTCTGATAGTTTATTAATCTTAAAATTTAATATATATAATTATATATACGGCGTATTTAATTTTCATAAAACAATGCCATCATAATTACGATGAAGATTGTTATAATACGAGTGAGCTTGTTATAACATAATGCCGAGGAGGAGTTAAATCCCCGCCATTATACTCTCTCTAAGCATTAATGACTTCAGACATAACGTTATCTTTCTGCCTAGGTTTTGGTCTACCCCAAAGAAGTCAGTTCAGAATTAATTGCTTCATTTTATATCCATCTTTGCCCTGTCGAATAATTTCAAGGACTTTCATTTAAATTAATTTTGGAAATTTAATGAAAGCTTTGATTTTAATTTATTTAATTGGCCTGTGTTGCGATTGGATGGTTTAATGAGAACCGTATAATTTTCATTTCCGTACAAAGTACAATTTCTAGATAGCCACATTAATAGTTCTCAATTTCTGGATAATTTTATTTATTAATTTATTCTCAGTCTCATACACGTTTTACGGACATTCGAATCTACTTGTCAAGCAGGGATGCCAACTATATGTCAAGGAAGATGAAGTTTCCATTCGGGAACCGTAAATCCCATCAAAGAAAACAAAAAAGGAATAGAAGGGAAGACCTGACTGAATACGGAATGAGGATGGATGGGAAGGGAAGGGAGAGAGGATGGGGAGAATAGGAGTGAAGAAACTTGGGATATCCCTTCAAGCTCGAATCCATTTATTTGACAGTTTTTTAAAAAGCACTCGTCCATTTTTCAAATCAATTGTAAATTAAATAAAAATGTAAATTTTACGATCAATAATAAGCGTCTGTAATCTGTAGTTTGAACTAATAGGTATAAGTTTTGCTTTCCTCTTCGTATCTGACTACCATCCACCTCATCACTAATGTTTTTGCTTTCATGTGCTGCAGCTAATAGTCCCAACCGCCCGAGCTATTATATAGCGCCATTCGCTCAGATAGGCATATTTCTTAGCCAATGACACTTTTGATATTAAGCATTCGCGCATATTGTCTATCTAGAAAAACTGTAATTTGACGAATGATAATAAGTTATTTTCGCATTCGAAACATTACAGATGACGCGACGATATAATGAATTTGTTTGATAAAGAGAAGATTTGCATACTATGACAATAAATCCATTGATGGATACTGCTGGAGTCGGTCTTGAAATAGATACGGATAAAACGTATATATATATATATATATATATATATATATATATATATATATATGTGTGTGTGTGTGTGTGTGTGTGTTTTAGTGAATGATAAAATAGTTCTATTGTGATACAAAACAAATTACAATTTATTTCAGTTACATAAATTCTTTGCAATGATAGTTTGTTGAGCCTTGATCGTCTGTCTAACTTAAATGTTTTTGTAGGCAATTTGAGCAAGATTCTCTCTGAAAAGTATCAATATAAATCAGTAGCACGGTGGTGACGAAGTGTGTGTATGTGTGTGTGTGTGTGTATTGAAAACAATGTCGAATAACGAACCTGTTTTTACAATTTGTAAAAAAAAAAAAAATAGTAAAAAAAGAAATCCTGATATTTTAAAAGATGAATGCGCTTGTTTTTTTTTTGTGTCAGGTAAGGATCTAAAGGACTGTTTCACTTCTTATTCAGTTCTGTGGATTGATAGCGTTTGAACTATATTTTTATACTTAGGTTTTGACGGGGATATGAAGATAAAAATATACTAAATAGCTATACTAATAGATATAGATATAATAAAAACTTTACTGTATATTCTCAAAAATCAGATAATGATTGTGAGAAATTACTCAAGGCTTAGTTACTCAATGCTTGCCACCTTATGGTATGCTACCCTAAAGTTAAAGTACAGCCATGGTGGTAACTTAGCCTCAATGGAGATTTTGATTTTCATTTCAGAATCGGATTCAAACTGGTCCGAATCAGTTGACTCTTTGAAACATACTCGTATATGTGAAGTTATGAATTAAAAATATTCTATATATTAAAAAAAAAAAAAAAAAAAGACTTGTAAAAGTTTAAACATATGCTACTTGTTTACTTTTTATCACTTGAAAACCAGGACAAATTCTGCGAGTAGGTGCCGATAGCTCCGAGAAATAGCTCCTGCAAATCTTCTGCCATTTAGCACTGACACACACACCATTTCCTCCTGAGTGAAATTCTTTATCTTCCTAACGACGTCTTGGACATTCGATCGATATCGATTGGTAAGTGTTTTATTTATTTTTTATTTGAAGTCTCTCCTGAAGAATACTACATTTTCGATTTCACTTTGATATTCTGTGTTTTCAAAAATGTATGTTGAACGTTCGAATTTATTTTCTTTACTAGAAGTAGAGAGAGAAATCTTCATTTACATTCGACAATGCCCATTAAAAGTTTTTACTCTAATATGAGAAAATATTGTACGCCAAGTAAATTCGTACAGTTTCATCACCATTTCTCTTGGGTACATCAGAGAAAACAAATGCAAACAACAAATGAGCCGGTGAGAATGGTTGGTGCAAGTCGAATTTACTATTTTTCAAGAAAGCGAATGTTTCATAATGTAATTAAATATCTCTATATTAATACATAATATTACATGCACAATATTTATATATAATACATATAAAAATATTTATAAGTTATAGTGATATCATTGTTAAACCAACAAGCTCTTACAAAAATATTGCAAAAAAAATCATAAGGGAAATAATTACGTAGTTTATCATCTAAAAACGGTGTTGGAAGATGTCTCAGTCAAACCGATTGAGTATACAACTAAAGAACATATAATGATGATGAACAAAAACGACAAAGAAACGAACGAAATAAACCAAAACATGATTAAAATAACAAAAATATTAGAAATCTAGATGAAATGGCAAAAAAGATTACACCGAACCAGAAATTAAAATAAAATTTCAAGAAAAGGAAATTATTCTATCAGCGAAAGGATAAAAAAGGATAATTTCATATTATAATAGAAAAGACCGGAGAATAATAAATTAAATTTATAGTAACAATATAGGAACGAATAATTGGCAATAGATTAGCAGAAGCACAACGGAACAAGACCTATAAAATTAAAAAAATAAATAAACAAGACCAGCAGGTAAAGATAGGATTCAGAAAAAATAGAAAAGAATTGTTAATTCGATCAATAAAGGTTATCATTTACCGTGAGAAAAACTCAGTAATTACTTCCGTAATGGAATAGCCGAGCCGGTCTCGAAAAGCGAAAAGCGAGATTACAGTTGTTCAGTTTATATATATATTACTCAATTCATAGGCTACTTTCCTCGCCACATTATAGGCCTATAATAAATTATTGCTCTTCTTCTCTTTTTCAATAAATGATTTTATCGAGTTCTAACATCATGACCTAGTTAACCATAAAATATTAACGAGTACCATATATAGTACCATTTCTAACAATTTGGCAGCAGGAGAGATGATCCAAAATTCTTTAAATATATGCCTGGTGGAATTCGCACTTTTTTTAAAAAATTATAATATGAATTGATACTAAAATTATTTATGAAAAAAATGAAATTCTCACTTTTTTATAAAACAATAAGCAGCTCGGAAAAGCAAATTTACAATGTTATTAATATATAACACTACAGTTATGTCTACATATCAATTTCTGCTTTTTACACAGACCAATAAAGTAATGCCATTAACACTGCTATGAACCATGTTTTTAGCAAAAATGATAATAATATTCCATCGCGCTGACTGAATAGGAAATAATGAAATGTTACAATGTATTAATTGTTTGTATTTCTGCAAGCCAGGAAGGCTGTTGTATTCAGTGCATAATAAGGAAACACTGTTTAGAATTCAACATTAATGCAAAGAGGTGAAGAAGAAATTTTTTTGTTTGCAGTATAACTGACAGTATATTTGAAAAATATATATTAAAAAAATGGTTTTAAAAACTCTTAAAAATGAGAAACAGCTTATATATCTTACTGATTCGACCCTGTTCCAAGATTTCACCCCTCAAATTTTAAAAAAGGGAATCAAATCCACGCCTACAAATAAAGTGGTACTTCCTCAACAACTTCTGGAAGAGGAAATATGATAACGTTTCAATTTGTTGTCTTTACTCGTTTAGGAATAAAAACATCAGCTCAAGAAGTACATTTTATTCGAATTCCAAAGAGATTATTATATTTCTACACGTCAACAGGTCCTGGTAAATATTCAATCTTATATTATTGCCATTGGGAGATGATGTGTAGTTAAATGCTACCTGGACTTTGCTATTTATAATAACAGACGTGGATGTACTATATGACCATCATTTTCTTCCAGAATGTCCTTCAGTGTTAGAAAAGACATTTTCCTCCTGGATCGTAAACATCCAGATAAACGACCTTCCTCCGCTGGAGAGAATTTGGCGGAGACACTTGCTTTATTCATTACAGAGCTTCTAGAGGTGTTCACTCAACCATTTTATTGCCTACTAAAGTGCTATTACAGTTGGCAGGTATTACACAGGTAGATGATTCACTGTGAGCTAACATACTAATAAACCTTGGGTTATAAAATAGTCCTCTAGAATAGAAGATTTTTTTTTAGTTTTTCTTTTATTTTCTTTATTTTTTTAAAGACAGCTCTATGACATGTTTCAAAAATTAATGTAACAATTTAAACCATTTTATTTTGTAAATTCGAATTCGAACCATTGAATGAAAAAAGAATTCTTTTTTGCCTTGAAAACACAATTGATCAAATCTCATAGTAGTAATAAAAACTTATAAAATAGTGATCATTATCAAACATCCTCATTCATGCCCACACACACATAATTATTATATTTAAATTTCAATATATGAAGAGTTCACAGAAGAAAGAGGGAGGCCATATTTTTCCTAAATTGTGTTAAACACATCAATATGTTTATATCCTTCAGTAAAATAAGATTCTTGCGCGTCAACTTTACTAATAGTCCACCAAAGCGCTTAAGTAGATAAGCAAGTACATTCCGTCCATTAAGATGAATAGGGTTATAAGATATAAAAGTTATTTCTGTAGTACAGGTTTTTATTTTTTAATAAACTATATTTTATTATTAGTTGTGTTTGTATTTGTTATTATAAAAGATGATCCTTAGGATGGTAGAATATCCTGAGAGTGATTAATATATTTATATTTCTCTATAAACAAAAGAATTAATGATCTTCTTTGTTTCAATTTTCTAGAAAGACCTCGTCAATTTATTAAATTAAATGTTAATTTCGGGGAAAACTTCTTCATCTTCAGAACAATTTTTCTAAAATCACCAATTATTGCATTTTAAATCACAAGTTATACACATATACAAATATACTCGTATACACAATACCGCATCTTAATCATTACTTCTAATTTATTTCTCTCTCATTGTCAGTTTTATGATAAAATTTCTAATTTTTAAAAATAAATTAAGCAACTTCATATTGCTGGGAATCTAGGCCACTGACTAACAATTTGTGTGAGTCAAGATACAGACCTATATCATATAGACCTATCATCATACAGACCTATCAGCCTGCTTACAATATGTTTGTATGTTTGTTTTTTACAATTATTGTTACAATATTGGTTGTATGTTTTAAAATTGTTGACAAACTATTCTACAAAAGACTTCTTGACATACTGACAAACAATAATATAATACGTTACCATCAATTTTGATTCCGAACCCAACATTCAACAATTACACATGGTGACGGACTACATTGCGACGGGACGAGAGCAGAAATTATATGCAACAGAAGTTTTTCTGGAGGTAGCTCAAGCGTTCGATAGAGTCTGGCACCAGGAGCTTCTCTTCAAACTTAAGACGATACTTCCTCCTAACTATTATCTTATTCTTCAATTCTTTCTGAAAGATATTTCTCTGTCTGCCAAGGCTCAGAATTTTCTACCATTAGACTGGCCTTAGAAGGAGTACCACTGGTCATAGGGATCAGTACTAGCTCCGCTGCTCTACATCATATATACAAACGATATTCGAAACAACACCGAAACTCTGGCAGCAACGTATGCAGACGATACAACAATTTTAATAAAACATTAAAATCCAGCACACGCCTCACAGACTTTACAAAATCATCTAACAAAACTTCATGATTGGTGCAAAGTCCAACTGGGCCTACGCTTCACAGATTTCAAAAAAAAAATATAAGCCTATTTGAACTTTGTATCTTATTATCACATGATCTATTTTTTTAAATAATTTATTATTTAGATTTTAAGCTGTTTTTTATTAATTATTAAGTGATTAAATTTCTGTGACATTTCAATCTAATTTATTACTATTGATATTATTATTGTAATTCAATTTTGTTTATAACAAAATTTATAACACTTTTACCTGCGTAGTGTGTTCCCAAATGTTTTGTGTCCGTTTTAAATTAACAATTATTCTGTTATTCTTGATAATATGGATTGCTTCCAGTAATCATAAATATTGATTTTGTGTGGACTATTTAAAATGTTTGAGTTATCAAAATTGTGTTGCATTTTTATACTATGTAGAAAGAATTAATTTCACCAATGCATGGTTAGATCCAATCATCATTCTTTTGAACATTTTTACATTCAAAGAATCATTAGAATTGAATAAATTGGATGGTGTGAAATTACATCTAAGACTCGAAAAGCACGAGGAAGAGCAATGAGACAAGGAAAACCCATTGACAGCTCCTCCTGGTTATAAATCTAACTCAGCTGTCTCTCAGGAGGTCTTTCATCCAGCTCCTCTTCAGGCTTTAGCAGTTGACTACATGGATTTCGATCATGTATAGAGTAGTGGGTAAAAGTGTTTTTAATATTTATAATTTTACCATAAACTTCATGTTTCAAAAACAAATAAAGGTCACGATTTTTGTAGTCGATTTAACATTTGGGAATATGTTAATGAGAATATTTTGAATTATTTTTAAATATTTGGTCTTGCTAAAGACGCATTCTTACCCTAGTGAGGCCATATTCTTAGAAAACAGTGAGGCAAGTATCACCTGATTTATCTCCAGACTAATGATAGGTATTCATTTTAGGAGGTGTTTTTTTGTATCAAACCAAGGTTTCCAGCCCAACGTGGCCGACCAATTTTCTAATAAGGCATATTTTATTGTGCCAAACCAGGATTATTCATTAGACTAAATCATTCCTATAAAATTCTGTAAGTACTACTGAACACATTAGAATAACCAATCGCCATAAATTATAATAAAAACAGAGGTAATAATAAATAAGTTTTATTTAAAAAAAAAATAGTTTTAGGTAGAAAATAGTGCATCAACAATCGTTAGAAGATGACGTAGAGTAGCTTATAATAATTTCAAAAATTTATTATTTTTTTCGAGTTTTTTTTTTTTACCATGACGATGTAGAAACGCAAAAAACTGATATTTTTTTTCTAAAAATATAATTTCCAATAAGTTGCCATAACTTAAACATGTACATATTTATTATTTTGGAAAGAAGGCCATTATTTATTTTCTGTTTTGTTCTTTTCTTTCAATAAGAGACAGAGATGGATGGCGGAACTAAGTGGCGGCCCAATATCTCCCACTTTCGGTGCTTTTATGTTTTAAGTCAAGTATTTTCTTCCATACAGACGATCATTAAAAAATATACGATATTTGCATCAAAAAACATGTTTATACAAATAGTCAGTTTTTCATTTTTATTTTGTCCATTTTGTGGTGTGACCAAGTTTCCACTTACATCATCAGTGATCATACTTGCCTTCTACATTTCAACATCTCAAATTCTTTGAAGAGAGGAATGATGCGCTCTCCTGGTGTTCTGTTTTACCCTTTATACACAGGGTGATCTCGAGGATAAGGTATAAAGTACTACTTACATAAAGTACAGCATGCATAAATTATTGTTTTACTTAAAATAAAATAAAACAATAAAAACCTTTATATTATACATGCTATAATCAGCTGGTTATCGTTTTTCTCCCTCAGTTTATATATTTACACATCTCATCCATATAAAATATCGTTTTACGCGCTTTCTATTTCGGAGAATATAATATCAATAACACAATAAAAATAGTCTTAAGAACATAAAAATTAAAATCACACTCGAAATCAAACATATTAACACAAGCACTTTGTTATAGGTTCCTTGGCTGGGTTCCAGAGGTCCTCACCAACACCCTGGCCAGGTTGTCCGATCCAGACCACCCCTAGGCAGGAACTTCACTTCCCAACAGACCAACGGCGCCATCCTCCTCTACTCCAGGGTAAACAGATCTTTAAAAACAATCATAATACCTGCATCTATTCACGAATATGAACCCTTCGCACTAAGTACTAACTTACGAGGTTAAGAGTATCAATCTGAAGTGAAGTTTTCTTGGCGTGTCGCGAATCAAATAGATGAAAATCTTTTTTATGTTTAGCAACTGAGGGTTCAATCTCAAGCTGGCTTCTGGCTCATGAAGAAAAAGTTCTTTTTGAGATAAGAGTGTTAAAAGTTTTACTTCAGTATAGCACCTGTTACACTTGGGAACAAAAGAATTAATTTTTATGTGGCATAGATATTGGAGTGAATTTCGATACATTAGTGCCATAAAATAGACGGTGTATAGTAACTTTGGAAAAATTACATAAATTGGCTCTATTTTTTTTTAATTAAAAAAAAGTTTCTTATTCGATTAATTCTATTTGATAATCATGCATAATTCTGTTGATATTATTATTTTTATTGTTCTTTTACTTTCATTCTTGACAGACAAATATTTTACAGTAAAAGTAGGTCACGATTTATCGGGTATAAGACGAGTCAAAGCAGTAGTTCTACAGGGCAGTGAACTGGGACCATTTCTATTCCATATCTTCACGTCAAACTTGCCCGAGCATAATCATACTTAATTGGCTACATTTGCTAATGACACAACACTCTTTACATCCCACAAATACCCTTTACAAGCGTCTTCTATTCCACAAAACCACCTTGATGAGGTTTGTAGTTAGATAGGTGGAAAGTAAAGATTAATGAAACTCAATCATGGTTCATATCCTCAGGTTTATTACTGCATCTGAGGAAGTGCGATGTTTGGGACTTCACTTGGACGAAAGACTGACATGGAGTGCACTCATCAGAGTTATAAAAAACCAAAACTGTATGAAATTATATATGAAATTATATAAATAAACTAAAAATACCTGCGTTTAAGATGCTTATGTTTATTTTATTATATTTAAGTTTATTTTATTATTTTTATTTATTTCTTCCTATTTATTATTAGGCTATTATTTTATTTATTTAAATTTCTGTATATGGTGTGAATGATCTCTTTAATCATTATTATTATTGTCCTCATTGAAACAGCATTTAATATTACTCAATAAACTAAATAATTCCAATTGTTTTACAATAATTGCTTGTTATTTATTTATTGAGTATGTCTCTACTCTGTAGGGTTTTTGGCGTAGTAGTGATTGTTATTACACGATATTATAAAATTGTGTTTTTTTTTGAGATATTCTAAAATATTTCTTATCACGTTTTCATCATCCTGGAAAATTTCCTCCTTTGTCGTACCAAAATTTCGGAGTTTTCCTTCGAAGCGGAGGAGGCAACGAAAAAGGATTTCTTCTCTGAGCTCGCATGAGGGCTGAACTTGGAGGACAACTACTAGTCTTCCCTCCTGAAGATGACAGATATTCTGGCTCTGGCTCCATGACTTAAGATATGCAGGGGAACCCGATGGAGAGATGCTGAAGGACCATCAACACCAATTATTGGAAATAAGAGATTTATGTTAGCACAGTTAATGGCTAGTTTAGTCTGAATCATTCCATGGTTACCAATTTATTGTAACAGTTATTATTTTCTCTTGTAACAGTTTATTATTTTAATTTTGAGGAATAAAGATAAATGTTAGAAAGGAGGTTGTTCTTTAGTAACCATGCCTATTATTAATTTGTTATTAATATTATTATTAATTATATTATTATTAATATATTTTTTTAAGATAAGCATTATAGCATTATATGATAAGCATTATAGTTGTTAGCATTATTATTAAACTTAGGAGTAGGAATATTATCAGGGTTAATTAATACAATAATGGTTATAATCACAAATCATGCCCTTGGGAAGGTATCCAATTTAGAGGACAAAGTAAGTGATTCCTAATTATTCATAATCTTACATAATTTTGGGATAATCATCCTCAATGATTGCCCAATGGTATCCCTATAAACAGACGATTATATTATCAGCTAAATATATGTCAACTTAATTTAGATAAAATATAGCAACCCTAACTAGAGAGCTCTTAGTGGAAAAAAAGGTTGTAGGTGACTGACGGAAGTGAGGGGAAAATTTACAATATTTAGTCCTAGGTAAGATCACAGGAGGTAGCTACAAGGAATTCCAGATTATTTAAATCTAAATCTCACTTCCAGGCTATAGCTCCTCTCCCAGCCACCTACTTATCTCAAGGGTTCTGGGAATACCAGATAGCGGCCTCTTTTAAGCCACCTGCTGTTTGCATCCACAGTTCTGAAGATCCGTCCTAAATCTCCTCTCTACTTCAATAAACAATTTATACCCCACCCAAAAAGCACTACTAAGCCCGTTAGAGTCCACGTCCCTTTGAAATTAGGCCTAGCAGTTAGCTACACTACTTAAATCTCTTTAATCTCTCATTAAATTACCCTATAGACTTGCAAATAGATTTAGTCAGTCAACTGTCTATTAACTATTTCATTTTGTGATTAAAGCACTCTTGTTGCTTTTGATCCAATAAAGGATTGGGGTTAGCCTTACTAATCACTTTAGTGTCAGAAGACTTATTATCTCTTTAATAATCCCTCTCTGTCCGTGATACGATAATATATGCAAATCTCTAGTTTTATTTCAATTTAGTAAACTTTGACGAAATTTCTCTTTGACAAAAAACAGTTTAAAATCACTATTAAATAAAGATTTTGGAAAATGAAATAATAAAAAACTAAGTTTATCTTCTAATGTCATTTCATTTTGTGTGAATACTACCGGGTACACCAGCAATAATTTAATGCTTCAAATTTAAAAGGGAATTCAATTTTATATAACATTCAATAATTAGGTTAGAGAAGGACATGTGATTTTTAATAATGCGTAATTTGCAAATGAGCATTATACAAGCTTTGTAACGAAAGGTGTGGCAAAATAAAAAAAATATTGACTTGAATATTTGACTCAAGCCACAGAAACTTAGCTAACTATATATAATGATATAAGAGAAAAAAAAATGTACTAAAGAAAATTAATGAAACGTATAATCACTGAATCGAAATATCTCTATTTAAAATTAATTTCTCACAACGTGAATAATTCTAAAATAATAATAAATCTCGTATCATTTAAAATCTATATCCATTCATACCGCGAAATTTCATTCATATTACTTTTGTTAGCATTTCATTTACCTTTTGAAAAGCATTTTTATGGGTTCCCTTTTCTCAAAGCTAAATATAGGCGGATAACAGTTTGAATGGAGAAACATTTGAAAAGGGAGGCGGTATTATATGGGTGGGTGGTTGCAGGATAAACGTCGATTTATAGAAAATGTGACCCTCTGACGTAACTCCTGTATCGCTTACCTCTTTCTCCTGAAGATTAAGTATAGTATATTTTCTTGGGATAGGCCTTCATAGGTAACAAAATTGTATCATACAAAAATTAATTTAGGTAGATATAAGACACTAAAGGAAGTAAAATAATTTTAAGAGCAGAAGTTTTTTAAAATTGAAACTCCAATGATATAAAAAGCTCAAAAAGATACCTCATTATTAATCTTAATTTGTTTCAATGTTTTGGTATCTTATCCTATAACATCATTTCGTTATTATTAATTTTTTTAAATAAATAAATAAATTAAAAAATGATAACTATATTTGTATTATTCTGTCAAATTATTATGATTTAGTCAAATTATTGGAACTAATTATTGCGGTAACAGATATATTAGTTTTAAATATATAACAATGGTACATATTTTATCAAAAATAAAATTTTATCTCTGATTTAGGAAACACGATGGCAAAGTAGAAGGTAAAAGTAAGTCCTCTTTTGAGATATATAAAGATATAATTTTTAAAAAATAAATAAAGCAACCCTTCTCGTCCTGCCCTGCCTTTAGATTTCTTTCAATACATTAAAAAGTCTAAGAATCCTACTATATCTAGAGGAAAGATCCAAGGGTCAGAACGAAGTGTACGTGAGAGGATAGCTTAAATCCTATTTTTTCATAAATAGGATTCGTCAGTATTTTGCATTACTTTCAACGGAAGCATAAGAGAAAATTATGTAAGGGACTAAGGCACATGTTGTTTTTTCTCCATTTTTATATGAATTTTCGAGAAACCGGAAAAAGACGATCAGAAATAAGGAGAAACAAAAACAATATTCGGATAACAATGGAAATCGATTCCGAACCGTTGCGCCAATATTTGTTTAATCTAATTTTCTGTAGGATACCTGAGGAATGCTCAGATTGCAAATGGCGTTTATACTAGTCAATAAATTTCAATGAAAAGTTGATAATAGATAACAAAATTAGGACTACCATCGCTGATAGTTTTCCAAGCAAGAATTAAATATATTCGGAGACTTTGATTAGGATACTAAAAAAGAAAAATTAATTATTACAATAATTACGTGTCCACATTAGATCCGCGACAACCAAATCCCTCAGATGGACGAAGTACGTTACCTAAAACTAATATTCGACCGAAGGATGGTCTAGGGCCCTCACGTCAAAATGAAAAGAAAGATTCTAAAAAAAGACAGAAGAAGAAATTAATAGAAAATAAATACTTACATATACCTACTTAATCCTTGAGAGGTGCGGAGCGAGTCTGATCCGACCCAAGCGACACAATTTTTTATCTTCTCCTTCCCAACAGTTTCGAAGACGTATCCGAGGGCAAGGCACCCCGTTATCCAGTTGCGGGAAAGCAGTTATTACAGTTTTAGAGAAGTGATACTATAATCAATTTTTCGAGTTATACTTTCTCATTTTCCGAATGTAAAATAGCGGGATACTGCTAATAAACAGTGTTTTAAAATACTAACAAAATATATTGAAGCATGCTTATTGTTCATTTATTCATATAATAGGAGACGACTAAATAGAATCTGGATGAGAGGTCTCCTTTTCTGAATTAAGGAATTGAATCAACACTAATTCATTAGGTGCTACTGAAGTATTAACATGCCATGGCAATCTTTTTTTTTATCATTATACTTGCTTATTGTCACTCTTATATGTGGCATGTGCGAATAGAGAAATGAAATAAAAAATAAATTAGTAAGCTTTCTTAATTGATAGAATATAAAGCATCTAACCATATTAAATATAATAACAAAACTATAAATTAATTAATATTTTTCTCGTTATCTCTGGATTCACATTTCTATGAAATTATTGGAGTATGCGAAACACGCCAGTTTAATATGAAATATAAATATTTTTTTTGGCTTTATTTTTTAAATTCAACAACCAGTGGATGTGCCGGCAAAGAGAATGTTAACGTGGCATGAAAAGCATGATAACGAGTATTACCCAGCGGCACCTCTTCCTGTCTTGATGATCGGATATAGTTAGGCTAGAAGATCCTCATCCAGCTCCTTTCAGCCTTCTGCGAGTGTTGTCAGGCATGTTGGATGTCTTGTATGAGTGCGTAAAGATGTCCGTGTAAGTTATCGTGAAATCGTGAGTAATTATACGAAATAATAATTTTATAATACATTTAGTTTTGAGTGTTAATTTTATTCGCTATATGTCATGAAATATATATCTTCCTCTCTTGAAGATATAATAAAATTATAATTAAAAAAAAAAAAGGGCTGGTTAAAATTTATCAAAAATAAGTCATTTATGTTTTTAATATTTTATTAAATTTCCTTATATGATATAATTTATACGGATATAGTTAGGCTAGGAGATCCCTAATCCAGCTCCTTTTCAGCCTTCTGCGAGTGTTGTCAGGCATGTTGGTTGTCGTCATGTCTTGTATGAGTGCGTTATGATGTCCGTGAATGTTATCGTGAAATCGAGTGTAATTATATGAAATAATAATTTTATAATACATTTAGTTTTGAGTGTTAATTTTATTCGCTATATGTCATGAGATAAAATCAACTATGAAATGAGATCTAAAATAATAAGTTATTAAATAAGATAAATTAAATTATTTACAATTTTTATATTGTCGGCTGGGTGTCTGAATTAACAACGATCCTTCTTCTTAAATATTCGCTGATGATCTTAGATACGTTGATATATGATATTCGCTGTCTCGGGTAGTTGAAGAAAAAATAAATTAATAATTGCGGATTTTATTGCTACACACCATTATTTCTTTTTTACAATTTAAATTTATATAAAAGAAAATACATTTTAATAAATTATGATGCAAATAAAGCAAAAATAAATTTTACGTTTTAATTAATGCTTTTTCAAAACAAAAAAAAAATTTCTATTAACATAAAAGCAAATATATATCTTCCTCTCTTGAACATATAATAAAATTATAATAAAAAAAAAAGTCAGTTTAAAATTTAGTAAAAATAAGTCATTTATGTTTTTAATATTTTATTAAATTTCCTTACATAATATATTTTTTAATGAAATCTGCTTTTATAGATGTTGGAACTAACGCCCCCTACTTTAAAAAAGTAGTGCTTTTCAATGGTAGGTTTACCGACGTATTATCAGGTCAGTTACTCATTGTTGCTTACGAACTTGTGCTGTATTTTTTACTTCCCTATATTGTGATCTTTTGTCTTATATAAATATATATTTGGATATATTGACTTTCTCTTTCGGAACATTTTTTTAACGGTATACTGATAGTTTTTTTTTTTTTTGTTGTAAAAACCCGGCTTTGAACTTGACATTGGCTTTCTCTATTAAGAACAGTGAAAAAATATATGTAAACATGTAAAGAATATTGAAGACTCAGAATCTGACCATATTATTGATGAAGAAATCGATGCAAAATAATCAATGTAGGAGGAGTAATTCATTTGATTTCAAAGTATGGTACATAGTACAATGTAGTCACATCCAGGATTAGATAGATATCTGTTATCGCTAACAGGCGACACGGCTGCAGTACACAGTGCCATCAATGCAGTTCGGTCGTGCGGGATTGTATCTCTACCCCTTCCGCTGACCGAGGCTGCACTGGCCAGTGCCTACAATATTAAAACCCTGTCCTCCGACAAATCCTGTCTTATGAGATTATGAAAATTCTCTATGAGAATCCAATTCTTAAATTGTTAATTTCCTATAATGGAAAATTTTTTTGAAACTCACTTATCAGTAAAATAAAAATAAAAAACCTATATATAGCTCTTGTCAATTTTTTTTTTTTTTTTAATGGTACTTGAGGTGGGTATATCACAATGCTAATTATTAAAAAACCAATTTTTAACCAAAATAGTTTAAAATATATTTTATTTCATCTGTTCTATTTAAGAATAGGCAATATTTTATTTTTCTTGAGGAGTAATTACAGTAGCGGATATAAGAGCTTAAAAGTATGATGCAATATTTTTATTCGGTTTAAAAACAAGATTAACATAGAAATATATATATTTTACTAATAATTGTTTTATAATGCTAATTAATATCGAAAAAACAACAAGTTAATTTTAACTTGATAATTTCAACCCTCCGTATATTTCAACACGAGGTAATGGAACTTATTTTTTTTTAAGAAAACGAGGTTACCATCAATAGATAGATTAATGAATTATCTAATATATAAATTTAGTCCATCCATTAAGAGACTAATTCAAGACTGGGAAGAGGTGCTGCTGGGTACCCTCCTTCTCCATGTCTAACTTGCCATCGATCTCTTATTCTATCATCATATTTGCCGATTGCCACTCTACGTGAGGGGTGTGAATAAAGAAATAAAGTTTAAAAAATATCACTCCCGAATTTGCAGATAATCCAAAGATTGCGCAGCGTTCTCACCGTTTCCAAACTTCAATGTATTTCATCTCTTGTCTCAATCTCATTATCACCTGGAAATTAGTCTAACAACAGCTGGGCATGATAAATGCAAATTAAATATTTTTTTTACTTCCTTGTACGAAGTAAAGGAAGTATTGTAATCGCGAAAATTTTCGGTTTTCAGATTTCAACGTAAATGTCCATTTTGACCATCCCTGAATCCATTTTGACTAGTTTCGTCGTGGCGTCTGTACGTACGTTCGTTCATATTTCGCATAGCTCAAAACCGGTCAGCTGTAGAAAGTTGAAAGTTTGTATTTAGAATCAATCTAAAATATAGTTGTGAATCTCCCTTTTTGGTCACTGCTTGATCACCGGAAGTGGTACTTTACTTAAAGGTCATAATTGATTTCCATCAAATATTATATTAAAATACTATGAAAAACTTCTAAAATTTAGTATTTATAGCTTATATATTGATTTAAATAACATACTAGATTTTTGTTTAAATTGGAAAACCGGAAGCGGTACTTTACTTGAAGGTCATATTAAACTTTCATCAAAAATTATATTAAAATATAATGCAAAACATCTCAAATTTGGTAAATAGGTCTTTTATGTCGATATGAATGTATTTACTTTATTTTGGTTCAAATTGGTGAGCCGAAAAGGGTACTTTACTTGAAGGTCATAATAAGCTTACATCAAAAATTATATTTAAATTAAATACATAAGTCATATGTTTCGGTAAAGAAGATTACAAATGCAATTTGGTTTCCAATCCAATTAAACATTTTTATTACTTGTTTTAAGTGTTAAAATTGAGTATAAAATACTGGTTTTCCTCCCCATTTGTGTGTGTTAATAGATGGATGTCGCGACGCCGAGTGTCGTTTTTGAGATACAATCTGCAATCTTCGGAAACTAGTAACCAAATTCAGGATCATTTTTTGAGCCACCGATTTATAGTTTAATAGGCGTACAAGGAAGTCATGTATTGTCCATATCAGATATTTTTATAATACACCTTAAAGATTTTACTTTGAAAGTTTTTCAATATTTTCCGCCATCTTGCTTAGGTTTTTTTTGTTTGCTTTATTCTCTTCTTTGTGATACTGTTTAAAAAGTGAATGTAACTAAAATATATAGTTTTTATAAATTATAAATTTTAAATTACAATTACTATAACGTCATAGTTTCTTAAAAATATTATATTGAGTCTACAGAAATCATTGGAAGTACGAAAAGTACCATGAATATTAACAATTGTGTTTACATCTTAACGCAGCTAATAAATACAGGACTGATAAAAGAATTATTAACACTTCAATCATCAGATCATAAAAAAAATATGCCCCTTAATAACCCACTGTAAAGTTTTTCTTTGTATTTTTCTTTTTATTTCTTATTGATGAATAGACATACAAGTTAAGAAACAAACCATTTATTTTCTTTCATTGCCTAAATTCACACTACATCGTCGTTCCCATTCCAAACTAACTAAAATGGAAATCACTACTTTTCAGAGGAGCGAAAAAATCTTTGTATCCTTCTGTATATCCATCGTATTCATATGTCTATCTATCTATCATAACATTACATTCCCTTGAAAATAACATAAATTAGCTTATACTGTGAAACCTCTCCTAACGAAAACTTCTCTCCAACGGACACCACTCTTTATATTTCTGATATAATTTTTCACGAGACAGAAATAAACTTTATCTACTTTGAAGCCTTTTAAACTTAAAAGTTATTCTAGTTGGTCATAAACAAGTGATAACGCTGATAAATCTGATAACGTAAAAATAAGCCACTCCATTTGATCTGGAACCGAATAAAGATGCAAAACCTTAATTTTAGTATAAATGGTTAAAAATTTAACAGTTTTTAATATTTGCTATAACCACATTTAAAATTTTCATGTTATATCAGGACAGGTTTCGGATCAGATCAATTGATTATAGATACATTTTTATAAAAACAGTCCGGGAACTAAAGGAAGAAAAAAGGGGGTTACCTTGCAAAAGGTCATGTATTTCTGATTTTTTAAAATGTTTCATATATCGAGTCTATAGTTAAAATATCACGTTTTCGATCTCATACTCTCTTTGCACGCGCCATGGTGCTGAATAAAACTAAAAAAAAATTTTGTGCTTAAATCTTTGTAATCGTAATGAAATAGGTTTTAAGAAAAACTTATCATATAAAATTTTCTACAAATTTGGTACGCTTAGTTTTATACGCTTAGCCATTGGCTTTGGCTCTAGGGTTGTTTAAAGTCTTGAAAAATGACTAAAATGTCATATCATTATCGAATTTCTCAAGGTTATCAATACTATCCACTCGTTTTTCGCTGGATTTCTTGAAATGTCAGGATGAAAAAGACGGGCATCTGAGAATCTTCAGAAACTTCAGCGTCCTGCAGCTGACATCATGAGAAAAGATGTCCATTTGCAGGCTGATGAAATATGTGCATTTAGGTTTATATCTAGAAACATAATTACAGTGGACAGATCTACAATGGACATATTTTTATTTTTTTTTATTGGGTTTCTTGCACCAATACCTACTTATTATAATCATTAGTATCATATAATCTGATAGTACGATTATGTTAGATTATTATTCTCCATACAGTTCATTGCAAATGTGCGTCGTGGCCTATTATTGTAAAGGAAGAAGAACAATCTTAGGTTTTTCGAGAATAAAATGTAGTAAAATATGTTAAATTTGAAAGAATGACGAAGCGAGGAGACGAGACCTGTAACAAATATTATAATTGATTTTATCATGTGATGTGCGAATGAAATGGGCGCGTGATGTTAGTCAGCCTAAAGAACAATGAATTACTAAGACCACAATGGATGCTGTAGGGTGTGCATTAGGAGATAATCCCAAGCAGGCGTCCGGTCTAGTTGATTAGGATTTCAGTAGAATGCGAGAGACTTCATTCTCTTTACACCATTTCGTTTCTTCGTTCTGATATTTAAAATCAATACAACGCCTATGTAAAATTAATTAAGATCAATGCATATTTTAAAATGTATCTTAGCAGTAAAAAAACCTATAAGTATGAAGAAACTTATAATTCTCCAGAAATGAAGATAAAATGCTGCAAATCATTATACTGATGCTTATTATTTCAAAATATTTAAATATAAAAAAAAAAACGGGAACCGTTAATATATTACTTTTTTTGGATCGAAATAATAAAGTTCAGGAGGATTTTAGCTAAGGTCTGATCCAAGATTACATTTGTCTTTGACTCAGCAATATGCTAGTAATTAAAAACGTCAGTAAAAATAATTAATAGAAAACTCTTTAAATGTGATGCTGATCAAGGAAAAGCAATATAATTATATTGAATAACAAACCAAGATATTTTTAGCTGGTTGCTATTTCAAGTGTTAATGTAGTCTTGGATCAAAAGTAACTCCAACTAGTCCAGATTATAGAGGTTATCTGAAACTAAGAAATCTAATGTCAGTATCCGTTCGTTTTCAATTTAAATTAGTTTTGATTTCTTTCAATCCATAGTCTTACCCTAACCAAATCCGACCAGTTTATTCTAAAATAGATAGGCTTGGATAGGCTTAGTCTAGTACTAAGCCAAATTCATTAACCTGAGCAATTTTGAAAAAAGACTTGCTAAAGCGTATTTTGAAAAATTTCATGAAATAAACCTTTGAACTTTAACTTTTATTTTCTCTGATATTTAAAGAAGGGAAAATATTTGGCAAATAGTTTGTTCAAAATTCACATTGATTGTCTTTCAGTATGTTGTAATATCTTATAAAATCTTTTTATATAATTTCCTTGGCGTATTCTATGCTTTTGCTGGTTAAATTAAACGTAAATATTTATTGGCACGTTAGGAGTGGAATTATTACAATAATAATTATTGTAATTGTAATTATTACAACACTCCGTTCTTGATCCCTTTTTGAATAGTTTCATTCCATTCTTTAATTGTTCTCATTTTTTTTTTTTACTAAAAGATTTAATATAGAAATTCCGGTTTCCCCTCGCCATTTGACTTGTGTTTCTATGAACATTTTGCTTTATAGAATTTCTCTTTTCTGATGGTACTTGAAAGAAATGACAGTTAAAAATTTACAGATAGTTAAATACCAACGTGAAATGTCTATAAGTACAGCATACTATAATATATTGCTGTAAAGACCACCAAGTGTGTTGATCTCACTTTTCCTATTTTTTATTATTAAGAAAGGCTTGAATGCTAATTTTATATTTTTCTATAATTGAAAACATCTTTTCTTTCTCTTAACCTAGCCATTTTATAATATGTAGGTACTGTCAAAATAGTTACAACATAATTAATTTTTAATATTATAATTAGAAACTGATATATTTTTTAAAAATTGAAACATCGTATATCAGACAATGAATAATAAATAAGTTGATAAATAATGAGTAATATTAATAAATTACTAGACTCCTCTAACATACTGTAAATTGAACTTAAAAACACAGAATATTACAGAAATAGTTGACATTGAATGAGACGAGACGGCTGACATTTATGTGAAAAGGCCAAAAGAGCTCCTAGAAGGGGTAGCTATTCAGAAGACCTCCTCCGACAGAGAACATTTCTTAAAATAAAAGAAATTCTGTTTCAAAGGTCTGGTATAGTCATCTAAAAAAGGCATCATAATGAAAGGGAAGAGTAATTCGATTTGCCTAATAATTTATCTTTACATATTTTATTCTAGATTGGGAATCAAATTATGCAGTTTTGCTATTCATGAAACATTCTAAATGGTAGGTTCCCGAAATTTTACAAACCTAGAACATTCAGTAAAATTTTAAGCTATTTCAGTTGACATTGAATGAGTCAAAGGCAATCCCTAATTTAAGCTATTTGGCGATCTAATTATCGCACATCCAGAATAAAAGAGCACAAATAAAAAAATGTGTTTTTGTTAGAGGGAACATTAGACGCAGGCTAAGTTCTACAATGAAACTTCCAGAGTGTTTCCTCTAACACATGCTACTGATAGATAACCTATCGTGTCTATTGTTGGCCTGATATTTCAGAGCTGTTTGATCTTTTGTATGATAAGGATCCAACTATTGAAATTTTGGAGGCTAGAAATTTTGAGTTGTGTCTCTTACATTTTGGATGAGCGATTTTTGAAAAAAAAAGAAAGTTAAATTTTGCGTAAACGCATCTATATCGCTGCCCAATGACACGGCAGCGATTACACAGTGCCTTCTATACAGTTCGATCGTGCTGGACTGTATCTCTCACCCTTTGATGGGTCCAGGCTACACTGCTCTACCAACACGTGCATTTCCCAGAAACTACCCGATCAGCTATTTAAATAAATAAACAAATCGTACAATAGCTTGTATCTTATGAGATTTAACTTTTTCTTCTGTTGGCAAAACAAAGAATCGAGACTGTCCTTGAGCTGCTAATTATTTAGCACCAGGCGATCCTATCTGCAGCATGTGCTGTGGTCACCATCTGTTTGTCTCAGATCTATTGAAGCATTATCCTTCCACCTCGACATGGGTCTTTCCCTGTGGCTGGTCCCATCTGGTGTGTTCTTGTACGCTTTTAAAGACACCGAGCAATCTACTATCTTAATGAGTGACCAATCCATTTTAGCATCTGCAGCCGACGATTGGAGAGATTCTAATTTCGATATTCACCGTACAACTCCGTTTTTCGACGCAGCCGCCAAGTTTCATTGTCCTTAATCGGTCTAAGAATATGTCTCTGTATCTTTCTCTCGAAGCGATCAACCATATTAGCTATAGGCTTGTGAAGCTTCCACGTTTTGCATGTGTAATTTGCTATTCACCTCACAACACATTTGTTAAGCATTATTTCCGTAGCACGGTTTCGTAGCCTGCTTCTAATGAGTTTGGCTAGAGATAAAGATACTCTGCTAGCCGCTGCTAATCTACATCGTATTTCAGCTCTCAATTTTTTTCCATTATTGCAGATCCCAAGAACTGGAAGCTTGGAACAACCTCAAAACTATAATTTCTCAATTTGACGTGTCGTGGGTCCGCATCATTTTTCGTAATGCACATCATCTTTTTATTATTTAGGTCCATCTTAAAACCCAATCTTTTGACTTTCTCTCTCGCCATCGGAAAGCTTTCATTACACTAGCTTGAGCTCTCCTAATAATAAAGATTTCATCCGCATACGTTTATTAGTAAATATTGTTTTTTCATGGTTCAGTATTGTCTTTCTAATATTTTCGTGAAGGACTAGATTGAATAGCAGCGTTGCCAGTGCGTCAACCTGTGTTTACACCAAACGAACCAATATTCTTATCCGTTGATTGGGGATTAAAATTTAGTTTATTGTTGGCATATTCTTGCGTGATCATGGCCGAAAGTAAAACAATATAGTGCAACCTATAGATCTAATATGCAACATTAGGAGACTGATCCCTCTGTCGTTATTTTACTGGGTGGGATCCCCATTCTTCAAATATAAATACTAGGACAACTAAAGTTTCTTTGCATTTCTCAGGTATTCTTTCTTTTTGCCATTAAAGGACACTGTTAAGCTTTCATGTTTCTGCACTCATTTCAGGACCAGCCACTTTTAAAAGCTGTTATGTCATCTGTTTCTGGGACTTTATGATTTTTCAAATTAGCGAGGATGTTCGCGATATCCTCTTTTTATATTTCTTTATCAGTTTAATTTCCTGATCACCTTCATCCAAATCGTAGTCGTCACCTTCATTATGTGTATGATTTAACTATTTACTCTAGTAACTCTCCCATATTTTCACTACTTCATCGACCACTGTAAGAAGCGCACCTTTCCCATCTCTAACCGTAGCTTTATTTGGCTTATATCCTATTTTAATGCCCTCGTCCTTGCGGAAAAATGTTCTCGCCTTTTTAGTCATTTACTAGGAATATTCTAAATTCCCAATTTGTCCTACGATTAGGATTTGTCCTTATACATTCTCTATAAGGTTCAATATTGATAAATTATCAATTTTAGTAAATAATATTGAAAAAATTATAGCGATTTAAATGGACGAGTAATTTAATTGGATTAGTGTTAGCTAACATTACTGAAAAAGTTATTAGCTAATCAATAAATACCCCGATGGCAAACGGAGTCTTAAATTGGAAGACTGGATTAAGTCTGATCTCGTGGATTTAGGTTTTATTGGGAATCAGTCAAGAGATATATTAATCAGTAGTTGAGGTATTGGATGGAACATCCTGGTTCATTTATATTAATTTATTTCGATTAGCATTCAATAATATTTTTAATGAAAATAATCTTAGATTTTTTCTATGATTAATCGATTTCTATAAAATCAATCATCTTAGAAAATCCAACAAAAAAAAATGTATATATATATATATATATATATATATATATATAATTTTTTTTGTAATATCCGATGGAGGTAAGGAAACTGATATGACAGTAACAAACTGTCATTAATCAATACTCGTCGTCAAATTAAAATAATTTGAAACTGAAATAGGGCCGTTGACCTGAAATAAAACCATTTTCTGCATTTACTAATATACAATTGTTATTATTGTGTGTTAATGTTATCGACAAATGGACCGACTAATCTCTAATTATTACTTAGGATCCTACAAAGTAGGATTCTAGGGCCAATGCCTTACTCCAACACTTAAGTGGCTGTTTAATTATATTAACAACTCTCAGTGTACACTGGTTCTGTTCTAACCTTCACTAAATCAAGCTGGTGGCTTCAAGGAATGCAATTAGTGACGCCAACTACATCACCATAATGTAGATTGTTTGGATTAGTAGGCAAATGTAACAGATTTTTAAATAAAACATAATACGATGGTTAATAACCAAAAAACATCTGAAATGTTAATAAACAATTGATTATCAAGTTCCAGATATATCGAGAATTAGGAGCTAGGATTCGATTCTGCTATTATTGCCATTGGAAATTTACATTTCTAATCCTCTCCTTAAGCCAATCTAGAAAAGTACTTATAAATTCACGAATATAAAAAAAAAATGTTAGAAAAGAAAAGGCGAAGAAGAAAATAATTAGAGAAAAAAAGAACAAATGATCTGGAGGAAATGCGATCGTTCTTTTTCTCAATCATCCTAATTTGTCAGAGGCACGTAATCCTCCTTATCTCCGAGGACCATTCGGTTCCAAATGGCTACATTCAGTAGGACAGAGTTAATGTGGAAAAACGCTAATTTCATTTTTAACTTTAACTTCTTTATCATTATCTTATGACATGACGTACACGACATATCACATTTCCAACGTTAAAATATTAAGAAAACTTATCAACGTTCCAGATTTTCCAATTCCGAACTTATGGAAAATAATTCAGAAAATTCGTTTTTCTCCAGAACTTTTTTAAAAAAGCCTAACACATATGAAGAGAGGATAATTCTTCTAAAAAATTATGCAAACCGTATATAAAAAAACAAAGAAGCCATTTCATATAATTTAAATTAATTAATATAAACATTTTATAGAGAAGAAAGGAATATTTAATATATTACAAACAGAGAAGAGAGTATGTATACAAATATATTTCTCCACCAAAAAGGGACTAAATTACCTTCTTCACCTATTTCCTAGCTCCTAGTTACTTCCTTAAAGTTTCGCCACAAAGACTACTGTTTTACTAAGCACGGAGGTCTTTCTGGGTCTCGTACATGTTAATTGCTTTGTACGACTTTTTATTTTAAATTACAATTTTAGTCTGGAAAGAACTAAATGACAAACCTATGGAATGAAATCGTCAAAATTGCCATGTTGGAAAAAGAAACTGACTCATAAATTTATGTTTTTCTAATATTTCAAGATATTTATATAATGTAGTATTGGGGAAACTGAAAGTTCCTCTGTATTGGCTTCTACTGATGCTGTATTTAATGAAACCGTGGAAAGAGAAGTAATCAACGTAAAATTGGAATGTATCTAGATTGTTAAGAAGTAAAAGTCTATTTTTCAGGTGCATAAGGACTTTTTTATTTGTCTCCAATTTTCAGAAATCACTTTAATGGTGTGCCGCATTTATAATCAGTTCCGAACGTATGAATTCGCACATGTATCATTTTAATCCTTATATTTTTCCAAAGGTGTTGGAATATAAAGATAGATAAATTTTTCATGGAATATGGCAGAACATTGCTACGATAGTATAACAATGCAACATTGTCAGTATACCTCTTGTTTATCAAGTGGTCATTCCACAATGCATGTCAGAATAAATCTATGTTAGAACAAACTTGCTTTGTTTTTTTTCATTGGAATTTTCATACATTAGTAAGGTTATATCGCTCAAGCATTTAATTAAGTTCTCAAAACTAAATTAATGACAAAAAAAATTATGAAAAATAAAAACCCCGACTACGAAAATTGTTAACGTCCATGAATATTGTTGTAGCCAGGTGCCTTCCACATCCAACAGAAAATCAAGAATCTTCTTTTCTCAATACATTAGTTTACTTTTTGTATGTTTGCATGCTAAAATTAGATGCTAGGAGCTTTCAGCATTTTAACATGCACTGATGTATGCGACGAAATGTACTTCCTAGGAGTAGTAACGTGAGTTGGAAGGCTCTCGGCTACTACACCAAGTTTCAACATTCACTGACGTCAACTTCACTAACAACTTAACAAAATTTTTAAGAAGATAAGCAAGTAAATTCTCTCCCTTGGGTGAATAGGGTTATAAGATATAAAAGTTATTTTTTTAGCATTTTTAGTATTTTTTTTTTATTTTTTTATTTTTAGTATTTTAGTATTTTAGTATTTCAAGCATTGGTAATTTATATTTTATTACCTTATGATCATGATATACCTAATAAGAAACATCAGCAAAAATTCGAAAGTACTTTTATATTGAAAGTATACTTTAAAAAGATATAATGAAATATTTTATCAGTATTTTGTGTTCACATTGATTCAAAACAACCACATGATCTCATCGAATAATTTGAGCCTTCAAACTTAAAAATTAGTTGAGCAGTTCGCAGAAAATTGTTGCATCCCCTCTAACGGACAGGTCGAACACATTTAATGCAATAAATTTTCAGTATTCTGAGCTCAAACTATTTCAAAACATTCACGGGATTTCAATGATTAATTTGACCCATGAAACCTGAAAGTCCGTTGAGCCAGTCTCTCAAAAAATCGTTACTTACCCTGAAACGGATTGATTAAATACATTTAATACCATATTTCTAGTATTTAGAACTAAAATTATTTCAAAACATTCACGTGATGTCAACGAATAATGTGAGCCTTCAAACTTTAAAATCGCTCAAAAAATCGTTACATAACTATTACCGGTCAGGCTAACACATTCCCTCCTTCTGACTGCGACGCAAATGGGGATAAAACTACGGTTTTCCGACGAAAAATTGTGCAGATCGCCCAATTTCACCATAAAAATTCTGAAAAAAAAAGCACACTTATCATTTGGACGAAACTATATTCTGGAATTGTTGGACGATTTCATTAGCCCACAAAAAGTAGGTCAAATTGGCTTACGAAAATTCCAGATTTTACTATATCTCGGCGCCATGATAAGATACTAAGAGTGTCACCAATTGCTTCTAAAACCAGAAATACAAGGAAATTTACACTCCACTTGTCCTGGGTCAGCCCAACTACTTTTGTCTTTGGTCTTACATAAATTGGGCGTAAAAATTCAAATTTATATAAGGGGAGAGATTTTAACGTAGAATGTAGATTTTGGGGTGCTGAGTAGATTTAGATTACTCCTAGTCATGTATTAACCCGCATCAAGTGATGAAATGTTCAAAAGAGAAGAGTAAGTAGGTGGGTATCCCTGATATTTTATTTATTACAATTATAATTCATTTGAAATAAAGGTTGGGGTTTCATGTCAGTAGGAAGAGATTTTATATTAGGTTATGGTCCCATATTAGTTATATATGGATCAGAAGTTATAATGGTTTTTATAAATATTTCTTCATTCGTATTAACGAGAACATCTTTCCGATAGTGGAGGAGTCTGTAATCTTTATTTTTGTTTTCTTGAACCTCTTCAGAAATTGTTATATTTTTTACCGCTAATGTTAAGTTTGCTATAATTGAACATAGGAATGTCTGGGTCCGACTGTATACAGAAATATTGGATAAAAGTTCGTGTTGATAAATCATTAAGGTTTAATAAAGATTTAATAAATCATTGGGATTTAATAAATGACGCCGTATCTTCTAAATAAATCCTGCCGAACTGGCTTCTTCTTCCTAGATTATCAATGATGGAAGGAAAATGAAAGGTAAACAAACACGGATTAAAAATAGCCGTGTAAGTAAATACAACATGATTGAAAAAGATTTCCTTCGGTAAGACACCTTACTTTTACTCCATTTTTCTGATGATTGGGAAAACTTTGTAAATACGCCTTGAAAGCATTATCATTTCAGCAGAGATCAATTTGGTCGGAAGGTACTCATGAAACTTATGTGGATAACACATAAGAGGTGTAACAATCGAAAAAAAATAATACCAGATCAGAACAAACCGAAAGATTTTTCTAAACATTATCGCAATTTCTATTTTTATTTTTTTCTCCATATCCTGCTTTTGCAATATCATTTCAATTAAAGCCAAAAACTAGAACTACATAAACTCTCTCATTAAAATGTCTTCGATATTACTATACTATATATATACATAAATTAAGCTTATAATCTTAAAATTATATAAATTCAGCTCCACAAAAGTTTTAAGAACTTGTAAAACATTGAGAAAATGTTTTTTCTCCAAGATTCGCGGGTTACTTGATATTAAGCCAAGAAAAACAAACGTAATTGATGTCCACCAACCTGTCCAGCATTCTGCTACCTGTTGGCTCCAAGAATCTTTAATTTGATTTGTAAAAAACAGCACTTCTATTTTTAGTGTTTTTGCCACCGTAGTCGGGTAATAAGTATTATATTTTATTATTAACTTTTGGAAGAACTTGTATTTATTTGAGTAAACATACTTTATTATTCTTTTATTGAGTATTATACTAGTAAATAGGCAATTGAGTAAAGGAGAAAAAAGTAAACCAGACTTAAAAAATCATACTATACTTAAACAGAGTAAAGGTTTAATGAATCAGTAAAAGACATGAAAACGACATAAAAATATTTATAAAGCCTTAAAGCGGTTATCTTCACTAATTTGAAACTTCTGGAAAAAAATAGGACGTTAAAAATAAAATGTTGAGATACCAATCACAGAGAATGAATTCAAATTGCCTTTGTGATTAAACTTGCGGTAAAACAATTAAAAGTTGAGAATTCAACGGAAACAATTAAACTTGTTGAACATTTCTACAAAACAAAAAAAGTTCAACAAGCTTATAACTCGTTGGATGATTAGACAAGGGCCCTTAAGGGTTTTTAGTAAACGAAGAAGAGGCGCGCCCTTACAAGGACTCCTAATTAGGACTGAGTCCTGTTGAAAATCCTTTTACATCTGCACTCATCTGACCTTCACTGCTGCTACATTATCTCAAAAGACAAGTATTACAACGAAGATGTTACCATTTCAGCATATATATAACAATATACACAGAGGGAGGGAGGATGCCCATCCTCCGTATTCAATTTGCATTTGTCTGCCAACTCAAAGCGGGCGGGTTTCAAAATGTCCAAAAATTTTCGAAATTTTTACTGAGGAAAAACTGAAAAAAGCTAAATCGAAGCGATTTTTCAAGATGGTGAACAATGCACAAGAAGGAGGAAGTCAATAACTTGGATTTTTCACAACACAGGTAATACTTACAACATAATTGAAAATCAAAATTACCCCAATTTTTGCAATCTAAAATGATATTTTTACTGGGCTAGTATGGCAATTGCCGGAGATCAAGAGATTGCCTATTTCAACAAATGTAGTTGACCGAATTTTGCAATTTTTGTGCTTAATTGATGCTAAATTTATGCTCTACAACTTTTTTCGTTTGAGTTTTTTCTCTTAGAGTACTCATTTCCATGTTATAGACTCATATATTGTGTTGTGGATTTCTATCACAGCATTCAACCAAATGATTATGTTGTGGAACTCATTTAACGCAGAATTTATTGATCTTTCATTTGATACCCATAACCTTTTCAATAGAATGCACCGTTTAGGAATTATAGGTGAAAAATAAATAAAATTTCGAGTACTGTGGCCACCATTTCGAAACCGGCTTTGAGTTGGCAGACTAGTGAAAATTGAATAGTGAGGATGGACCTATGGATTTACCCTACTGGTACTGGTACTGATACCGGCAAGTGGGCCTAAGTGGTCCTTTTGGCCAATCCCTGACGGCTACCTTTAAGTCGCTACTCTGTACTGACCGGAGTGGGAGTGTCAAGATTCATTTCTGAGGATCACCGCGAAATAATATTGACTTTGGGACCGTCACCACAATGTGTTCGGTCATCACGTCCTCGGATATATGATTAAAAGTTTTCTTCAAATAAGTCACCAAATTTCGCCTCGGCTCTTGGACAATTAGACGATCTGCGGTCCTGCAAGACAACACCTGCAAGCTCTCAAAGATCTTGATCGTCTGTAAAGTTAATATATATAAATTTATTATTATTCTTAGGTAATTATAAATAACAAATATCAACCAATCCAATGCCTTTGTAAATATATTTTTAAATATTATAAAAGTTGATAGTGTTATTGTTATGTGTTATGTGTTATTGTTATTTTTATTGTTATGAGTTAAGTGCGAATCTTATTTTATTCGAATAGTCAAGAACATGCAGGAAACAAACTTAATAATTTCTTACTAATTTCTTGGGAAAACAGCCAAAACACAAATCGGATAACAGATTGTTTGGTATTTTTTCCAGCAGTTGGCAACACCGATTGGTCTATAAGCAAGAAGAAATCAAAAACAAGACAGAGGGAAGGTAGTAGCGTCAGTCCATCTCTTACTCCTACAGGGGACAGTTACGTGCATTATTGTTCAATACTATCAAATTTAACTAATTTAACAATAATATCCAATTTAATAATGACAAATACTTAAAGTTTGATAACAATCGAACAGTATTTAAGTGCTATAAAATTCATTTTATCGTCGTTCCCATGGTAAACTAACGAATATGAAAATCACTGCGGAGATTCCAGATCCCTTGGATGCTTCATTGGCACATATCATCATCGTTCCCATGGTAAATTAACGAATATGGAAATCGATACTTTTTTGGAGAGCAAACATTCCGTTGTCTCCTTCGGTATATCATACGCGCCTTCAATTTTAAATGAAATACCAGCAGAAAAAATTAATATTATTGAAGGTGCCCCTTCCTTATAACGCCAATCTCTACCAAACCTTTTACGTCTTCTAGAATACGTTCAAGAATGGTTTTCATTCCCAAATTCCTACGAATAATGGACCATTTTGGGCATTCCAAAAGGTCATGCTTAACAGGTCTGATGACCCGGCAGAATCCACACGTTGGAGCCTCAGGTCCTCTCAGAAGGTATCCATGAGAAAATTCACAAAAACCTATGTAGAGTTTGCACAGTATCACTTCTTCTCTTCAGAAATTCCTAGAGCTTATGTTCCATTTAATGGGTTTTTGTTTGATTAATGGGATAAGTTTTGATCCACTTAAACTCTATTTTTCCTGCTATCTAGATCGTATCTGGTTCTGTATAAGTGTTGTCTTATCATCTTTAATTATAATAAACAAGGTCTGTGAAAACCTGTTTCCATTATTTGTACGAGCCAAACGAGCATCGTGGAGAAATGAGCCAAGTCTCTCGTTCCCAGCCTAACTTTCAACATTCTATTCGCACCTGACACAGAAGAGTGGCAATAAGCAAATATGATGGAGACAAAAGATAGACATGGCAGTTAGCCAAGGGGAAGGATAGTAACCACAGCACCTCTTCCCGGTCTTGAATTAGTTCCTTAATTCAGGAAAGGAAATTTCTCATCCGGCTCCTTTTCAATCTTCTCCTTATGGTCATGTCAGCTGTAGCCATATCAATTATCAGTCTATTGCTATGTCCCTGAATGGTATTATAATAACGGGAATAAAGAGTACTTAAGTGTTGGTCGATAGTTTGGTGTTGTAAGTCAGTATATAGAGTTGTCTTGTTAAAATTCCAAGGAGCTTCTATAATTAATCTTACAATTTTGGATTGGAAATATAGTAGTTTATAATTATTATTATAATAGTTTTTTTTTTTTTCTGAACCGTAAATCTGAGAAGTTTAAGTTCTTATGGATTTAAGTTCTTATGGGTTTAAATAGGTATGTGATGCTTAATAATATAAATTAATTATTTTTATTTTATATTTAGAAAATTTGAAATTAATAATGTATTTTTACTAATATTGTGTTATTAATAAAATTTTGTCTAACATTTTGTACTTATTAAATAGCTATTGCACCTTATAAAGCTAAAACTAACATTATAATAAATTTTTATTTTAAATATTGTTTTTTATTTTATAAATGTTCATTGTCTTTACAATATATCTATATTTTTTATTGATTTTAGGTTAAAAAAGGAAAACATATGAGAATAAATGATAAATTTTCAATTATTATTGATAATTTCTTCCAATATTCTTCAAAAGTTTAGTTGGTACAAAAATTGGATTAATAAAAAGGCTTTTACACGTAGCGTATAATACAAATGTATAATGTATAATAAAAAAGAAGAATTTAAAAGTTATAACTGATCCGCCTCCGTATCATACTCTCTCCTCCGTCATACTCTCTCCTCCGTGCCATACTCCCTCCTCCGTGCGGTTCCATGACAGGCATCTCGGCCTACCATCTGTAAACTCCACTCTTGTCCTTAGATCTAACAAGCTTATGCTAATCATCGTCTCTAACTCCTCTCATTAACCAGGATAGGAATAGTCACCATCAAGATTCTAAGAGCAATCTTCTATAAACAATAGTTGTCTACTAATTATTCTTTCCAGCAAAGCGCTTTATCTATATCCTAAATACACGTCGATCATAAACATCCTTTATTACCGAACCATATGATTTCTCCATTTAATTTTAATATTAGTTTTGATGTAAGTTTATTATGACCTTCAAGTAAAGTACCGTTTTCGGCTCACCAATTTTAACCGAAATCTAGAAAATACATTCATATTGATATAAAAGTCCTATTTACTAAATTTTAAATGTTTTACATTTTATTTTAATATAATTTTTGATGAAAGTCTAATATGACCTTCAAATAAAGTACCTCTTCCGGTTTTCCAATTTAGACCAAAATCTAGTATGTTATTTAAATCAATATATAAAGTATAAATACTAAATTTGAGAAGTTTTGCATAATATTTTAATATAATTTTTGATGGAAATCAGTTATGACTATGAAGTAAAGTACCACTTCCGGTGATTAAGCAGTGACCAAAAAGGGAGGTTCACAACTAGATTTTACAACAATCCTAAATACAAAATTTCAACTTTTTACGGCTAACCGTTTTCGAATTATGCGAAATACGTACGTACGTACGTGCAGACGCCACGACGAAACTAGTCTAAATGGATTCAGAGATGGTCAAAATGGATATTTCCGTTGAAATCTGAAAACCGAAAATTTTCGCGATTACAATACTTCCTTTACTTCGTACAAGGAAGTAAAAATGGAAATATCAAAGGAAAGATTAAAAATTCCAAGTTTACTGAAATAAACTCAATAGTCAATATGAAGCAATATATTTTATGACATAATGTATATGATAATAATGATGATATATGATGATAACTTATGTTATCACACCGTGTAATCTCCTTTGTTTGTTTTAGGGCATTCTAAAACCGAGTAAGCTGAAGAAACACAAGCTCTTTCCCCCTTCGTCCCTCCTCGAACGCATATTTTCCAAACTAATTCACGAATGGTTTTAATTTAATTGTTGCCTTCGTATGGATCGGGCATAAAGGTTGAACATACATACAATTTGTATTTTTTTTTTTATTATTCTACAGTAATGTAATTGAGTTAATCTTTTAATTATTGGTAATTATTTTTTTGTCACATCAATTGTTAATGTATTATTATGCCCCAAAGAAATACGGCCCCTCTCGTGCATCCTTTTTTCTCTCACTACGGTCTATAAATGTCAAAGGGGCGCACGTTCTCGCTGTTCGCACCCAGGCACAAAAAAATCAGTTACTCCTCTATAGGTCGTAATCCCTAAGATACAGAATTCCAACAAAAAAGATTTCATAGCGATTTAACAAAATGAGAAACTTTCTTTGTGCTTTGCTATTCAATATTCAAACCAGATGAATGAATGAAAAGAAGCTAAAGGACCTAAGAAAAATAAATGAGCTTTTACAATCGTCAATTCCTAGCTAAATGCCCTCGAAATGCCGCCCGCTAAATTCTGTCTCCAGGGTCAAGTGCCCTCTTTCCCCTTCCCCTCTCCTAGACCCGGCCCTATTAGCTGCCTGACGAAAAGATATTTTTCTACACTGGTTGCTATCTTTTAGGAAATTTTTCGTAGATTCTAAAACTTGTGACAAAAGTTGAGAAATGTCCAGTCTTTCAGTAGAGAAATTTGTACTTTTATTGGTAAAAAAACGTGGTTTTCTTATAAATCTCTGTAAAAGATCGTATCTCAAAAATGGATTGAGATAAGATGGTGAGGTTATTCGTACTTAACACTATTTTTTGTAGACTATTTTTTCCTCAATTATGGACATTTACTCCTGGAACACCCTTTATAAAAGGGAAACCGACCAGCCGGTCCACCGTTGATAGGAAAGAAAATAAATATTCAACTTCATAACCGAACATGAAACTGTGAATCGGGAGTAAAGTGACTTAGACACTGAAGTACTCCACTCCGAACCAAACGGAAGTTATTAATTATTGAAGTAAAAATGTCTGAAAGATTAAAAAAGAATAAATAGTGGGGCAGTCGTTATTGCTATGCGAAATCACAAACGTAATGTGTAGTTGTAAATATCTGCAAACAAATGAAGTAAAAGTAGATGATAGATGTTTTCCTTCACGTTATATTTGGTGAAAAACTCGTCCCGTTTCGCATAATTCATAAATACTGTTTTTATGAAAGCACAACTCCGCTTGTAACTGAAATGGGCCTTTTATCATTGAAAATCTCTTTAGGAGATTTTTTTATGAATTTCAAATGGTCTCTATCTTATATCAAAAGAAGCATCTCATCCCGGTTTTGGCAGGATCTTCAAAAGGGGATGTTGAAATAGAAGAACATTTCCTTGGAGAAGTTCTACGTTTGATGACTGTAATGAAGTTATTAATTTGTTAATTCTTAAATACGTTGACTGAGATGGGAGTTAAAATAGTATCAAATTTAGTAAATCATTGCTAAAGGATCCTATTAAAGAAGAATTATTGATATATGCCCGCCAGTTACTATTGGTAATTTACTTTTAGTAACATCTTCTTTTATTACAATATTCTTTCTTGATGAATTAGTCCTTTTTATTGTAAAAATCGAATTGTTTTTCTGCACTTTCAAAACACTCATGTAAATGAAATAAAGCTTTAATGAATGAGAAATATATATCAAGATTAATTTAGTCACATGAACAATAATATAAATATTGTCTTGTGTTATTTTAAATTCACTGATATTAATAAAAGTAACAGAATATATCAAAAAAGACCCGAATCAAATTTAGAAATAAGTACAAATAAAATAAAATATATTATCAGAAATATAGTCGGATTGATATAATGGAATATATTACTCAAAATGTAAAATTAATGTAATCTGATTATTATTTTAATACTTGAGAAAATTGAAATTCAATTTAGAATAACAAAATTTCTGATCTTGAAACGTCATATGCATTTCAAGTCAAACTATCTACACCTTTATAACTTCTATTCTATAAAATAATTATTAATTAATAACTGCTTTGACATTTCTTTTTTTTTTTTGTATTTGAACTTCCTTTGAACTTTTTGTATGAAACTTCCTCGCTTGTATCAAGGGAAAAACGTATTCAAGATTTCAGAAACATATCACAATGTTGAAAACAGGAGAACGGAGACGGCTGCACAGCTCAGAGCTTCTGTACGACTTTCACGAATTGCTAGTTAAAACACAAAAGTCTAGCAAGATCGAAGGGTTCGGTGCCGTTACAGCCAACAATGGTCACCTACATCTTACGAATCCAATCAAAAATTAAATTATACAAAATCAAGTCTAATGCAATCTTCCCTAATGAATCTGTCGGTTCAACACTGATACAACATTTATCCATCCCAAAGTCGAATTAACAAGTGCGAATTATGTCATAACAGGAAATACATTCACCAAAATAAACCGGATGTGCAAATGACAGATATGAAGAATATTCGTCTTATGAGGTTTTTGCTAGCATTATGGGTGCGTCCGCTTGCAATCGGTTTTTTAACTCGTAATGAAAAAGATTTGTTCTCGGATAATACGCAACAAATGCCCCGTTTACTGATTCTCTAACTACTAGCGAAACATTCTTGCTTTTTATTTAACTCTTTACAAATTAGTAAATATTAGCACTAATTATTAATCACTATTATTTTGGTTTATTATTTTCAATAATGAGCTTTTGTAATCGACAAAGAAAAAATGATGTTGACGCCCTCTCTCAAAATTTTAGGTTTTTCGTTTCAAGATAAGTAGAATCCAAATATAGAATAAAAAAAAATCCGTCCTTCCCCGTACGCCGTCCGCGGTGTTTCTGCGAGACTACTGGGCCGGTTATGTCGAGATTCGGCAGCAAAGTCACAGGTTACCTCAGGATGATCCTCGGAACTCGACATTACCATTGCTATTTTATCGCCTTTGAGAACAGCAAACATAATATATGCTCTTTTTTAATCCGTATTTGTCAAGAGATTCCATTGAGTAATCATATATAATTATAATAAGAAGATAATTATCCCCAAATTATTTGTGTTAATGAAAAAAAAAAATTATCTTTTTAAGTCCTCAAAATTAGACACTTCTGCATAGGCCTGTTTCGTGTTTACCATTATTTACTAATTATAGTCAATATAAACACCCACACTTATAGCCATTAGAGTTTAAAGTGGGTTTGGGTAAGATGAGCAACAAGATTTTCTTAACAAAATCTATCTTTTATTTTATGAAAACTTATCTTATATATTTATACCTTTTTAATTCTTAATTAGGGATTCATTCAGATTGATTATTTTAGTTTTACTATTAAATGTTTATACAAAATTACTTTGGCTATTGATTAAAGACTTATCTGAAGATTAGGCAAATCATTCCATTATTCCATTCATCGGGCATATCTTCCTCTGTCCAAATGATTTCTATGATATGCGTAGCAGAGGTGACTAAAAAGAGAAGAGAAGTCCCTCCTCCCCCAGGTGGCTGTTATCTTGAAAAACTGGCCAACTCCCAAATGGTTCTAAAATCGAATTACTCTTCTGCCCTCTATAGATATTTTTCTAAAGGTTTCTTCGTAGCTTTCTACAAAAGGTCTATTGGATTTGTTATGACATTGTTATTTCTATTAAATAGACCTGTGTGATACATTGTGACCTGTTTTGTTATCAATGCCACTGTGAAGTTTTCCTTTGATCCGTTTTTAAATTTCCTAGTAGGACCAATTTGCCTTCTGTCAACTCTGCAATTATTATAATGACATCTCTTGTTTCTGTTTCTTATGACCATTTTAAGTTCCAGATACTCTTTTGCGGTATCCGTCCGTCCGCCGTCCACGGCTTTCCTCCGAGACAACATGACCAATTTCATGACATTTGGCAATAAAGTCTCAGGTCCCCCCACGATGACCCTCGAAACTCGACATTACATATTCGACATTTCGTATCTAAATGGCGGCCGATTAGATATTTTTGTAAGCCCATGACTCGGCTATTATGAAGATAGCTGAAAAATGTTAAGTGTTATGGAATCAGCATACCAAAGCTTAAAAAAAGCTTTTGGCTTATTATTTTCAATTATAAACCTTTGTAATCGACTATGAAAAAATAATTTTGACTTTCCTTCAAAATTTGAGATTTTGCCTTTCAAGATACTTAAGTTTCTTCCAACATAAATAAAAGCCGTCAAAACAAGGATTTTTCTTCTCTCAATAATTGAGATTGTAAAAACATGATTTGTTGATAAATATCAAAAATAAAATTTAGACAGCAGTATAACCCAAGATTGAACGTTTATCAGTAAAATTTTTAAAGTTTGTCCCAACAGAGACACAAGGCGTCAAAATTTGGATTATTTGAAATTTTTAATTTTTGAAAAATGGTTACTTGAAGAGGAAGCCAATCTAAGGGTTGGTATTTTTCCGAAATACAGTAGGTATAAATAGTTACATACCCCCAAAATATAATACATGAGATTAGATTCCTTCTTGGGGAAATATGCCTTAAATATTGAAAATTTGTCGATTTAGATGTCACGTTTTGAGATGGAATGTGTATATTTCGGATCAAAATTTCATTAAACATGATATTTAGGTCGTTATTTCCTGAATGAAATGTTTTTTTATCAACCTAGGTTACACCAGTTCTGAGTAATATAACTAAACATAGAATAGAACGCATAAACGCAAGAATCAGCATCTTTTGTAAAACAAAATAGCTGCCATTGGAGCTAGGAAAAATATAAAAATTAAAATTATTATTTTTGGACTCTGCGATAATGTAGAAATCCACAAAAAATATATCATTTCATTATAAAATGTTCAAAGAACATCACTTGAATAATTTGAAATGGACAGACCCTGTTACCTGATAACAGGGTCATCCATACATTCTATTTCTCAAAAATTAATCCTAATTAGTTAATTAATTAAATAGTTAAGTTAAGGTAAAATAAATATTTTGTATGCATCAACGATGTAATTTGAGTCAGGGAGTTAAAATATCAATAATGGGTTTAGCAAGGACTCAATAGCGCGATAATATTATTATGTGTACAACAAAAAGGGTATATTTCGGAGTTTCTAGATTACTAATTACGACCCCTTTGTAAAATTTTGATTGTAATAAAATCGTGTTGGAGTCTGTGGAACAAATTCATTTTCCAGCGGTGACAAAGGGGTTGAAGCTGCCAACCACTCAATACGATTTTTCATTGAAGGGTTCCACTGACTATCCAATTAGTGTAAAACGAATTCGAAACAATATGTTCTTTTGCAACTATAATATATGACATTTTTGTTGTTTATTGGAAAAGCAATATTTGATATTATTTAAAACAAATTAAGATCTTACACTCCCTGTTGTATTTGTATAATTTAAGGATACAAATATGGTAAAGTTATTCTATATTTGTTACATAACAATCGCAATCAATATGCCAAATTTCATTCTTCTACTGTATACCTTATAATAGTTTTTAACTATAACAACTCATTCCCTGCATCTATGATTGTATGATAGACAGAGAAACGGGCAATATTTAAGTAATGTAAATATATGATATAATAAACAAATAATAAGAATAAATAAATTACAACTATAATTGTAGCTGCAATATATGAATAGTAATATTAAAATTATAATTATAAAAGTAAAATGAGGTTTTCTTTTTGTTTTTTTTCATGCATTTCCTTATCTCAAATGAAAGGATATAAATTTAATTGTGCCTTATATATTTGCCAAAACGTTTAGGACAATAATCCTAGTGATTGGTAATCCAGTAGATCAATCGTATCAGTATTGTTTAATGGTACGCTAGCAACAAAGGTTTTAGGTGCAGAGATCTCATTGGCTAATAAGAAAACGTCGGAGGTATACTATCATTTCTAATGCCTCTCATGGTAAAGTGTAGATTTCTACTTATAAGCCATCAAATTAGCTGGTAGTCAGAATTGGTTTTGACAAATATGAATCAAAGAATACTTTTAAGCATATAAAGTATAAATACTTTTAACAATAAGTATTAGCGTTATAATTTGTTTTAACTTCAAACCAAGCTGGCTGACTTTTATGTGTTCCCATGAAACAGTAGTATTAACCGCTGAGGAACCCCAGACTGGATAGATATTCAGCCGTCTTTTTTCAGTTGCTCTTCAGCATCCTCTCGAGTAGAAAGTCCTTCGAGCACGATTGGCAGTTTCTATACAGAAATGTAGGACCTCACGGTATATCATCCACAGCTAAGGAAGATGTATAGAAATCCCAAAAGAAAAATTAAATTAAATTATACTTCAATAAATTCCTGAAATCATATTATTACATATAAAGTATGAACTAACTGAAATAAATTCTAAAAACTATCAACGCATGCAGAATTATCCGTATAAATTCACTAATTTATGCTCTATAATTAAATACTTATGATAGTTAGGAAGTATAATTACATGCTAGAAAAACATTTGGTCATTCATAAATCTATTAGGCATTTTGTTGATGAAGAGAAGAAAAATTTTCGATTCAAAGGCCTAATCTTTGAATTAGAAAGATTCTAATCAATCTTATTATTGATAAGATCTTTTATTTTTTTTTATTTTTTTTATTTATTTTCGATCTTTTTATATCTCAGCAAGAATATAATTTCGAGATCGAAGAACATATAAAAATTAAATAGGAATTTCAAGCAATAAACCGAAGGCTTTGTTTTGTCAAGTTGTTGCTCATTTTCTTTTCTATCAATATCATTTGTACAATGTTTTTCCCATCCATCGATCTCCCTTTTCTTCTGTTTTGACATTGTTTTTAACCGATTGATCCAGTATGCTGTGTAATTAAGCTACTCGACACATTTGAGCAGCAACTCGCAATGTTTCATGATTTTTCTCTATTATTTGGGGTATATAAAATGGTTAATTAGCATACAGATATATTATTTAATTAAAAAAATTGCTATAGTTTTTTAAAAAGGCTTAATTCAAAATATATAATGATATACTGTGACTAAAAGAAAAAAAAATATATTATTAGTTGACATCCGCATGATGGTATAGAAGGATCAATCTAATTAGGGATTGATAAATTATTTGCCACTTCTATAAATTCGTTGTATTGAAAACTAGTTTCGAATGTTAAACATTCATCCTCAGTTCTAAAAACACACAAAAACTTCAAAAATAATCAATTCAAAATATAGTTTGGTATTATTATACATATTAAATTAGATTAATATAAATCAGTATTTTAAAATTAATATAACTCAGTATTTTAAAACATTTATGAATTATGAATTTGATTAAGACAAGAAATCGAATACATGTTGGCACTCACTAAGGTTTAAATGGATTATATCAAACAGAAAAGTTTTTACTGGTTTCTGCTCGCAATGTACTAACAATGAACGAAAGGTAGGTAGGATGTTTTTAGGTAAACGGTTTAAGGGTCAGGGTTTTTCCAGTACTGCCGGTGATTAATTGTCATTATTAATAGCAATGCGAGAAGAAACTAGTACAACCTTTTCTGTTTGATACAATCCATTTAAACCTTGGTGAGTACCAACAGGTATTTGATTTCTTGTCTTAATTAAATTCATAATTCATAAATGTTTTAAAATACTGATTTATATTAATCTAATTTAATATGTATAATAATACAAAACTATATTTTGAATTGCTTATTTTTGAAGTTTTTAGAACTGAGGATGAATGTATAACATTCGAAACTAGTTTTCAATAAAATAAATTTATAGAAGTGGCAAATAATTTATCAATCCCTAAATATATTATTGTTTTTCTAAAAATAATAGTTTGTTAACAGGAGTAGAGACCTATGTATCGATAAATATATAAAAACGACTTATTGATTTGAAAATGTCGATACTTGCAAAGTAGTATGCTAAACTGTCGATGTATTTAGTGAATCAAACATAAGCATTCATAACGCATAGAATGCTTGTGGGAATACCCGAAATGGTAAAATAACCTTTATATCATTGCATGACTAAAGTTATGTCGAGGCAACTCCTTAATGGGGATTCTCATTAAAACATTAAAGGGTATTTAAAGTTTTTATAAATCGATTAATTAGTAATGCATGCAGTTATATATTCATTTAGATACTCTAAGTTTATTCAAGCTACCTGAAAAATATTGACGCCAAAGTATAAAACTTTCTAGGTTTCAATCTAATTCATTCAAATCGATATTTATTTGTTACGTTGATGCCATGATGTGGCTAACTAATAATTTAATGTTATTTTTATTTTATTTTAATTAACAGTAGCTCAACATCTACTGAAAAATGCAAGACCTACCAAAATCAATTTCATATAAGACTTTAATTTTTTATTCTCAGTATTATTTATCATGAAAATATTATAATTTATTATTACTCCTTAAGATTATAATTTATTATTATTATATTTCACGATCAAAGTTTGTACTTATTGCATCTTATAATATAATAATGTGTAAATATCACATCTTATTATTAGTTATTATATTGTCATCGTTAATTATTATTAATATTTAGCATGAGATCTGAAGAAAATTTATTTTTCATCATTATTCATTATACTTTTTCCCATTACCTTCTCCTTCGATTTTCAATTCCGGTTTTTAGAAACGATTGAGTTTTATTTTGGTTTTACTTTGTTAAGAAGATTTCATGATAAATTGAACCATCCGACTTGCCCAGTGAGATACCGTTATTATTTTGGGACAATTTGAGCTCAAAACACTGAAAAAATTATTTTATAATATTTTTAAGTATTCTCAAATTTTTTTTAATGTTTCATATTATATCATGTGTAAGTGCATATATAATAAAATATAAATTGTCAATTATTGGCAGTTTATTTTATTTTTTATAATACTTCTAATATTACTATAATACGTAAAAAATTAAAAAAAAAATACTCTGTCTTCAAAGGTTTCATCAGATCCTGGAAATATCAATATGGAACCGCCCGAAAGGTTGACCCTTCTGATTAAATAATGAATCATAGAAATTGGTTCTAGGATGGCGAAGTTATTAGAGAACACACGTAAAAAATATTTCTTCATCGAATCTCGATAAAATGTGTACAGAACCATCTTGTGGGTGTACCCTTTTGATTAAAAAAAATAATAATCGAAATCGGTTGAATAATGGCGAAGTTGTGAGTGAGCATACATAAATGAATAAATAAATAAATGAAAACTGATAACCTCCTTTTTAGAAGTCGGCTAATAAGAAGGGTCCTACAAATACGTATTGAGGAAAACTGCACTACGGGAAAAACCGTGAAACCTTGGAAGCTACAATGATTAAAGTTTTGTAAAATTCTTCTATTGTTAAATTTATAGTCATTTTAAATTCATACAATCAATTTTCCATTCATAATTGTGGAAAAATCATTTCAGAAACTACTTTTTTACATTTTTCAGAAACAGGAATACTACATCTACAAGCTTACCAATGTTTTTGATATTAAGATTACGAAAAAATACATGAATAAAAGATATCTCTAAGATTCCTGTTTATGAGGTACCTGAAAAATATTAAAGACGTTGCGAATAGAAGATTCTAAAATGGTGTAAATCATTCAATTTTGAAGATATCGAATTTTGATTTGCTGAGTCTATTATAACTTTTTAATGACTATAAATGAGCGGAATAAAAAGTTGGTGTTATATGTAAACTCACCACGTGTCAACCGCTCATATCGCGTCAATGCAATAGATGTTAGTGAAACTATAGAAACAGAACTACGACGTTTTCCTTTAGCATTTTTGATTAGATCATCCGTTTGGCCGTGAGAAGCATTTTAGTCGAGTTGGACAACCTGTATAGGTATGAGTGTGTTTAAGATGATTTGTTTTACTTTATTTAACTTCAACAGAAAAACATCATTTTAAAAATAGATGCTGAAAAAATATATATAGGCGAAATGTCCAAGAAATTACTTTATAGCTACTTAAAAAATATAAAAAAGTTAACCTAAATTTTATAAATATAGTTCATAAATATATAGATGCAATAATTGATCTTCTGGAGGTGGATTCTGAAGATGGGAAATGCTTCCTCGAAACGTTAACTTTGGAAAACGAAGATGTGAATAAAAGCATGATAAAATTTCATTTATTCTGTGTTAGGTCAGTTGCGTAACCCAAAAATTATTCCTGGCTTTCGCTCAAATTCTCGGTTCCAAGGGTTGTTTTGAAGGACCCGATAAGCTAATAAAAAGTAGCTCTCATATAAATTCTTCCTTGATATTAAATATTTTTTCATGATGAAATTTTCATAAACCCGTAAATTCTCAGAAAAAGAAAAAAATAAATCGAAATTTTGTTGACACTCACATTTTCATTTATTTTTTTTCATGAACGGTTCGAATAAAATGAATGATGCCACGAATAGTTATTAAAACGGCGAGAGGGTTATTATAAAATTTATATGCCAATGTAATCTTCGGCCTTCAGAATTATCAAGCCAGACAAGTTTCAGATATTTCACCATGATGCTGAATATCTGATATTTTTCTGAAGAAAATAACAATTAATGTAATTTAGATTCATACCATTCAGGGTGTCCCAGGGAGCATGGATTACCCCTTAAATTCCAGAGTATTTGTAATAACGCGATGAAACTCGGTGGGTCTATGTTACGAATTGTGAAGTATCTATTTTTGACGTCCCCACCGTAACCTTCTCCAGTTCTTCTCTTGCGTACCCAACCCTGGAATTTCAAATGGAAGGGAGTATTTTTTAGGAAGGATTTTTATGTCAAAACTAATGCTAAAACTATTTTATTCTTGCGATTTAAAAAAAAATAAAAATGTGTGCTTAAGAGTTACAAACAACATAAATTGATATTTCTTCTTCTTGAAAACTTATTTTCTCAAGCAAATCATGAAAGATGTCTTACTATCATTAAAAAACTACCTCAGCTATGTTGTAGGAAATGAAATTTTCTTTCCAACGACTACTTCCGGATGTACTAAATTGCTTAATTTGAGTGAAAAATCGCTGAAAATTGTGATGTCACACTTAGTCAGGTGTTCTAAATGAGCACAACACGCTGGTGATGGGTGGCAAATAAATTGCGTAAACCTTGCCCTTCCGGTATCTCTATAGATAAAAATCTAGAGGGGTAAAATCTGAGAGCGAAATGGCCAAGTAACCTCACTTTGTTGGCGAATCCATCTTCCGGGAAATTGACGATTGAGATACCGGATCACCCTATGTGTGAGGTGAGCAGGACAGCCATGTGGCTGAAAAGAAGGGTCCAATTAGGTAACTGCCCACTAGCCCACACCATACCTTGACGCTATACCGTGTATACTAATTGGCTGACATGTCTTATGAACAATATGTGGATACTCATCAGCCCTAGTTCGGAAATACCATCCTTTGAAGAGCCCATTATTAGTGAATGTCGAATCATCCGTCCACAAAATCAAACTGGGCCTCCTACAATTTTCCATATGGGCGAGGAAAATTAGCCAGAGCTCCTCATCCTCGTGACGCATCCGTGCATGAGATGGAGTTCGAAGAATTAGGTGGACGGTAGACTTGGAAAATCCCAATGTACGACTAATGGCCCGATTCTCCTGGGGATTCTCCTGAACATACCACAAAACGATGCGAACGTACAACTCATCGATAAGCGATCGAACTGGACGAGGTGCCGGGCCGGAACGGGGAATAACTGTAGCACTACCAGTATGGCGAAAATGCCGTACTGCTCTAAAACATAAATTAAAAAAAAAAATTAATTAACTTTAATGAATAAATAAATTAATTAATGAATAGAATGCATAAAGAACAGTACTATTTAAATTTATTCGGTAATAGACAGGTTGGTGAATTCAACTATAAATGGTCTCCATTCTAAGAGCACTTCCGTGTTCGTCGAAAAGAGGGACCATTTCCGACATTTCAGCTGCTGAAAATTTACATCGAGGCATCTTGATCAGTTAGCTGTCGAATTTTAACAGATTAAACCAAGCAATCACAACTACTATCATTCTTTTGGACTTTAGATAGGTTTCTTAATCCCCCAGACAGGTATAGGTTGTAAGTAATTGTAAGTTGCAAACATACTACACTTCACGGAGGATCAGGTTTGTACGTGATAGAGAGGGATGTTAATTAGAGCTCACAACTTAGTGTTAGTGGGACTAAAACCACGGCTTAGGGTTGTCTTAGATATTTCCGGGGAATGAACACTCCACTTTTGGAGACATCACTCGAGGTTGAATTATCCAAACCATCTTCATTAGAAATGTTTGTCATTTCCGTTAGATTTTTACCCATCTATGAAGTTTCACAGCTAGTAACAAAGATTTCTTGATCACTTGGTGTATTTGTTGAGACTAACTCATCATGCGCACAGTTATCCGATCATTGCGTAGGAATGTATCGCTCTGCTCTATCAAAATGATTGGCGAACATTTAAATTATTACAGATTTATATGTTCATAAAGGGTCATTAATTATAAATATAATTAAGTTAAGTGAATAAAAACATTATGGATGGCATAGCTTCTTATTTTCCAAGGAAATCAAATAACAACAACACATACACTTTTCAATAATCCAGTTGTAATGGCCACGGTAGGAGGTTTAGCGGGAAACTGCTTGGATGAGCTTTTTATTTTCCTAATGCTATGTTTCAACGCCAACTAGAGATGTCCATGACTGTTATAGTGATGAGCACAGTTCTATATATTTTATATATATATATAGATATATATATATATATATATATATATATATATATATATATATATATATATATATATTATTTCCATTTATTTAAATATCGGAGGCTATTTGGACAATAATTGGAAGACCCCACTCCCCAAACCACCTCGTAGAATTTGCAAATATACTCCATATTTCGACTGGTTAGGATTTCTGTAAATATTTTATAAAAATAAATATATCAATAAAAGTGATGACCCCTGAATATAACATTTTAGGAAACTTTTTAATTGAAATCGCTATAGATTTTTTCCTATATTTGGGAAAAAGGAAGTAACTAAATTAAATCTTCAAGCTTGTTAATTTCCTTTATGCGATGTCGAATCATTAAGTTCAAAAACCATAATCATGTTAATATATTTTAATATGTAGGGAGAAAAGTAATAATAACCCTTGTTCCATCCTTTTTTTCTCCTAGGGATTTAATTATTTTAGTATCTTCTAGAATGGGATTTGTTGACCCTTGAAATATTACACAAAATATTATTAAATAAACTACAGTTTTTTAAATGTGGTGAGAAAATGCTCTCTCTTTAACTTCTATGGTTTCTTTTCAAGATTAGTCAACCCTCTTAGATCCAATGTAAGGTAAAATGGAGTGCTAGGAAAATCGGAGTTACTTGTGGAATAAAACAAAATACATTACCATTTACCATGTTAAAAAATAAATTAATGTAAGAAACAAATAAAGAATAAAACCATTCATATTTTTATTCATTCAATTATAAGCTGTAGTTCCAAGTTTATTTTCCTTTGTTAGAAAACATGAGGTAAAAATATAAAGCGAGTAATAAATTTAAGAGTTCTTATTTCCCATTCTTTACAGAATCCTCTTAAAATTCGCCCCCTTCAGAAAATGGATAGCTTAATCTTCCTTTTCTCGGTCGAACAATTGAAAAGTTCATATAATAAATGAAAATATTAAATTTGTTTTGGTTCATGACAAAAAAAAAAAAACGCTGAATTAAGTCCAAAAGGGCTTTGCAAGCTATTTATTTATATATTAGATTTATATAGGCAATACACAACAGAGGTAATGTTTGCTGACGTATATTGCTATTTATTTTCATTATATTTCTAATAACAGTTTATCATCTATTGTTAATATAGTTGATGAAATAGCATTAAACAAAAACAAATTCTCAAAATGAGAAAATTTAATTTAACCTTCTTAGATAGTTAATGGGATGTTAAAATACACAAATTAGAGTAATTTCCAAAAATATATGTTTCCCCTCAAACATGAAAAATATTTAATCCCTAATGTCAACGAATTCAGTGTTCCTCATGCAACTAATATTTAATGAATGTTTATGTGTTGTTTTTTTTTGATAGAAAACGCAAACCGATCTAAGTGTAATTCATTATAACCTTATATTCTATATTAGAGACAGAATCTTTATCTCTTAATTGAATCAGCTACTAACTGGTCCTCATGATGATTGGGCATTACTACTCTACCAAATGACCCCTAAATGAACCCCTAAATGAGAAAATCTTTTGAGGTCTCTAGAATTGAGTACGGATTTCCATAATTTGCTGTCATACTAATCATCGCAACACAAAGAGCACATTATTAAAGGAGCATGATTTAAAAATAATGTTTTTTATGTTTCTTTTGTAATAGCCGACCTAATACAGCTGAAATGATTTTTCTTTCTTTTTTTTTTAATATAAGTACCATGCGCTCTCTTCATAACCAATATTTTACAGGATATTGGCAACCAATATCTTTGCTCCCTCACAGCAATCGTATATACCTCAATACCCCACTTGCAATTATTGAAAATTCCTTTAAAAATCGTTTTAATTCATAAATTTTAGCACTTTTTGTGAAATCATGTGACTAACCAATAATAGTCCCAAAATAGAATTATTATTGTAAGTATATTTTAAAATATGTTTTTATCTTAAAATATTATTTGATTACAAAACAAGGAATATATTCGTTTCCGAACTACTAATACTTCGTAAAGTTGCTAAAAATGTTTTTTTATTTTAATACATGCCATATTTATAAATTTATTCCATTTATATAAATTTATTTCACCATGAGAGTCCGAATTCATAAAAATGCGAATTAAAATAAAAATACGAAGCATATAAAAAAATGCTGAATAAGTGATTGTTCGAACCAGCAGTATGTGTAGGTGCTTAGGTTCTATAGTATAATACTTAAACAGATACTGGAAAACAATGAAAAAATTTAATTTTCGGAGAATACACAGGATTCAAAAAGCATGATAATGTAATAATCACATCATTGAAATTATAAAACTGCTTGAGAAGGCTATGGCATGCAATTATCATCTAATTTTCGGGAGCTTAAAAGAGTATATACTGGACCATTAAAAAAGGTATGGAAAACGGTGGACAATGTTAATATAAGTCTGTATCAGAGCCTCCATTAACTTCAGGAGCTCGGATGGTACTGTTTTCCCCATAACGAAAGGTTTTAAACAAGAATATTTACTGTCCCCTTTCCTCTTCAACATATAAGTGGAAACGATCCTAAGAGAGTAAAAAGATATGCTTTAGAGTGGGAGTAAATATTGGCAGTAACTGTCTTTTCAATATCCAGTTCGCTGAAATCCAGGCCTATACAGCACATCCAGGATAAAAATGCAGGGCACTGAAACCATGTACTGAATTTAAGTATTTAGAAAACTGGTTGAATGGAATAGGGAAGAATGGAAAGAGGATTAAAAAGAAAATCAGCAAAGACGAGATCATTATCAGTGTCTGAAATTCACATGTTTGAAATAAATTAGCGTCCTATAAACAAGAAGTTTATGAAAAAATCGTTTTAAATTTAACTTTATATTCAGAACAAGCATGGAAAATTACGAAAAACTATGCAAAAAAGACTTTTAACCTTAGAAATTGATTATTGCGGTAATCAATTTCTAAGTATAATCATAAATCAAATTAAAAAGAACATCCTATGAAACATTGAAACCGTGATGTTAAAATGGTTCGAACGCGTAATGAGGATGGTCTTTAGACGCTAGTGTCCTAGAAACTTTGTGTGGAGACTTGAATAATATGCATAAAAGGAAATTGAATAACAATGAATAAAAGGAAATTGAATAATCTGAATAAAAGGAAATCCCTCATTATTTAAAGAACAATAATTTAGAATGGATTTGGTTGCAACGGGATCATCCCAACTGTCGGGAGTTCTTGCGCTAATTAGGAGAAGTCTAACATCCTCCTGCGATAATAATAATATCCAATTATGACATCACGTGAACGAATTTCGACTTCTGATTCCCGGGACGACTGTACACTGCGTCAATCCACGACCCTCTTAATTAGGGTTAATTAATTAATTCGAATAGAATTTTTTGGAATATAAGAAAATTACGTTTCAGCTATACAGATGTCAAACTTTATTTTCATCACGTAGTGAATCGTTTGAAACTGTTTTTTTCGATATATATTACAAACGAATGTAATATATATTGGTAATATATATAATATATATTGATATGGAAGGAACTAAAGGCTTTTCTTACCGGCAAACGTCCGAGAGGTAGAATGTGACGTAGCGGGGAGGATTGTAGGTTGACTTTGCAGATTTGGATTTTGAGTGGGTTCAGACGAAGGATGATTGTAGGAAGCGATTGAAAGTGGTGTCGGCTTCGCTAAGTCTTATACTTAAAAAAATCTCCCTTTATCAGCGTTCACCGTAAATATTATCTGTCCGGATCTAGATCAAGGGTAAGGCAATATAAGTTTAATTTTTATGGGTCTCGAGCAACACAGCTTTATGCGTCTGTACCAGACTATTAAGAGAAAGGTATGAAGACTTGTATGAGTACCTGAGAATGGTATACTTAATGGCGAGAACAGTCCTTCCCGGGATCAAGCCATTTGCCAGGATGATCAACGGCAAAGCGCTCACTTTGTCAAATTTATACAGTTACCGCAAAGACCTAGTGAAGATTATTATCTCGTAGTACCCCTAGTTCAACAATATTTGCATATTTCTCTTCATTTTTCATGTTCCATTTCATTATAAATAAAATATCAGTTTGGTTGTGAATAATAGTGTGGTCACTATGGCCTAATTCCAATACAGCTTAACTTACCGTCTATCAATTACTGGCTCTGGTCTATTTTTTTGATAAGGGCAGGTGTGGTCCAGAATTTTTAATTTCTTGGCCAATTCTCAATGAACAACTTTCGCCATATTGTAAAGCAAATATTCTGTCGCAGCACAAGAAAATGACATAATCAATTTCTTTCACTGCATTATGAGGAGATTAGCCATGATAGATAACCTTCCTCTCTTTCAACCATTTGATATACATTCTTTTTATATGGCTTAATGGCACCACGTGTATTTTTTTGATGATCGTAAAACTGAATAGAGACATAAATTAAAGTCATAAAAAATGGGCATCATAAAATACAGTCTGTACTTTAAAAAGTAGCTTGAGGCTTGAGAGAGAAGCGTGGCTCGAAATTTTTAAAATGTTTGCACAAAATTATAAGTTCAATCTAATTATATTGAATAACTTTCATCCAGAGTAAAATTTGTTAGTAATAATTATATACAAAGCTTTGCGAACGCAATTCTTATTTCGAAAGCCACGTAAGATAACTCTGCCGCATCAATAATTATACGCCTCACATTACACCAAACAAATATATAAATTTTCGAAAAAACTTTAAAAATATGTAGCGGAAATGGTTATTTAATGTGCGGCTACACTAAAACCGGACTTGACTAGACCAAAGCGAACCCATATCCTGTATTCAATAGAAGACCAAAGTGGAGTCAGTTCAAGTTCAGTCCGGACTTGTTATCGGTGAAGTCCGGTTTTGGTATAGCCTCATCTTAACTTGTTAAAATACGTACACTATGTTACATTTTTTAGTTGTATTTTCCCTGAAAATAGTTGACTATTGCGTTGCATCGAAGGTCATCGAAAAGATGTGGGAGAGATTTTATAGCCGTTTCATAACCTCTAGAACACGATTATGGTTTTTTCAGAAATGCCTGTTACATACGTATTTTTCCTAGAACCCTCCTTTCACATCTAGAACTACTCCAAATTGAAAACATGTTGCGTTTGAAAAGTAATTAAATACACAAAAAACAAAAAAAAAATTTCAAAATCGGATTAGTATTAGTAAAGATACGATTGTTAGGCTTTTTAGCCATGTTTTAGTCGTATTTTCCTTAAAATAATAGACTAATGGAATTTATTGAAGCTCACTTTTTCTCTCAGTCCGACAATTTCGATATTTTCAATATTCTATTTTAGTGACGGAGCTCTGCTGCTCACGCATTTTTTTTCTTAATATAGATTGAATATATTTATTTATATTTATATTATTAGACAACTAAGTAATTAATAAAGAATATGTAATCAATGATATTAAACAGGATAGCTTCTTGTTAACATTAATTGATTTCAGGAATAGCGCTGAATGGCCTAAAACTAAAATGAAATTTACCCTCATTTCTATGGTATTTTCCTGACAAGAAAACAACCTAACAAACCGAATTTCAGCTCATTTAATATATATATATATATATATATATATATATATATATATATATATATATTTCAAAAACCGTGTTCTAAGGGTTATTAACCGTATTTCAAATTCACCCCTACTCTCCTTCAATAGAGAGCAGTCGATTATTTTCGGGAAAAAATGTTATATCTGAGAAATCAAAACTAATTTCTTTCAAGAATAAGTGTATATGTGGTATATCTTAGATAAGTGTTGAATAGATAACTCCTTCCTAACCGCTTCAAAAAGCTTTATTAACTCCGTAAATTTCAATGCATAATTATTATTAATTATAATTATTATGCAATAACAAGAAAAACTAACAACAAACAATAGCGTATGAAAATCCTTTTCGGTTTCATTTAATTATATTTCGATTTATGCGATACTGATGAGACTTTGAAAATGGTAAATTTTATTAGTTCGCGACAAGATTCTTTATGAGTGAATAAATATTTTATAGATCCTCAAAATTACTGTATTAAAACCATTAGGCTGACTTATCTGAAATTGTAAAATGCCATACTTTATTTTACGATGGTGTGAATAATGACGTCTTTTAACCAACTACATCAAGAAGTATTCTTGTCGTCGTTCCATATTTCTGAGGACCCTTTTTTTCATAAATAATTGCCAAACCGGTTTTACGAGTGAGTAAAGGTCAGAACCGTGAAGAACGCAATGATAAATCGAGGAAATCTAATGCGACTTCTGCGGGTTTCGTTATGAAAATAATATGTGTAATATGTAATGGTATATAAATAAATGGTATAAAGTAAATACATTGTTTGATATTTTATTGTTTTGGGACTCCAAGCCAATTAACTCTTTCCAGAAACTCAGCTAAAATTGTTATCGTTCTAGTTCCCACACTCAACCTCTCTCTATAAAAGAGACACGGCTGAGAGAGAAGCCTGAAATCATGAAAAAATATAATTATAAAATTAAGATTAATAATAATTATAAAATTAAGATGATTTATTTTATTTCAAATTAACTTTTATTTTCTTTATGTTAATTATTTACTTATTCTGTTATTATCAATTAATTTAATTTATTTTCATCCGTATTATTTTTATGTTAATATGTTATGAATTAAATAATACCTATTGCCCTTTAGATCAGCAAATTGAAAATTGAAGTATTTGACAAAAAAAAAAATCATGTATCAAGTCCAGATTTAAAATAGGTAAGCCCTTAAATTTATATAAAATAACTATAAAAATGCACACAAACACACATATATATAGACACCCTTGTCAACCATGTTACAGGTTTTTTTTGGCCCAATCAGATTTTTAATCTGAAGAGATAAATTCGACGATAATTTGTGTGGTAGTTATAATATTTATCCGGTTCAGATTTAACAAGCCTTAAAATCTATATATATTTAAAAGAAATACGTTATAAGAATAAAAGAAAACTAATAAGAGAAAACAACTATGGATATAGCATATTAAATATTTTAGTAAGTGCTATTGGTAGAATTTATATAAAAATTTGTTAGCATTTTTGAGAATTTATAACATCGATAACAGTTATTAAACGAAAAAATATATCAAAAAAATCAAATTAAAATAATATACATCATAAAATAATATTTCTTTTCACGGAACTAATATTAATTTTGAATCATTTAATATCTAAATATTCATATACACTGTATAATGTTATTTTTCGTTGTTGTTTATCCATTATCAAGTTGGAAAATGTTTCATGTATATTATCTAATATAAAGAAAATTATGGTAAACATACTATTCTGACAGGTATAAAGAAGACCTGGTAATATCCCACAATATAACTGACTGGAAGCCGAACAACCGCGACAACAAAGACTTCGTAAAGAACACAACCGAAGCGTAGGAGCCCCAAAGGCACACTGAATGGGTAGCTACCCCGGCCAGGCATCAATGGCAACCCCCACTACCCTCTACCTTCGCCCTTCAACATCTCTCCAATTAGCTATTTATTAATTACTATCAGTATTTAAAGAATCATCGATAGTCTTGTTCAACTCACTATTATGCAATTACTCATACGACGCCTTCTCCTTTCAAATATGATATGATTTCTTAATGCACTGTCACTTATTAACACGCAGTCAACTCTCGATAAAATATCGCACACCCAGAATGAAAGAGGAACAACTCAAAATTTCTAACGTCAGGAATTTTAACAGTTAGACTCTTACCATCCCAAAGAGTAGTCAGTCCTCAAATATCACACCAAACCAATAGGCACAATAGGTGATCTACCAGCAGCTTGTGTTGGAGGAAATAAGATTGGTTGTTAAGTTCTCCTATGTATAACTTAATCTGAGCCTGATTTTTGTTCAAACAAAATCACATTGTGGTTGTGCGATTGATTGATTTCAAAATCGTTCCGCCCCTTTTTCAGAACGCCTAGTAAACTTTAAAAAATAAACAAAATAATATCGAGAGATATTTTACCAATTCAAGAACAGTATTGTGTCAATCTATATCACATTATCCAGGTCACGAAACCCACGGTCTCAGATTTTTATGATAATTTTTTTATTTTTTCCTTATTCCGTCATTATTATCAAAGAAAAAATTGATTTTAATATATTCAATATTTTTCGAGATATTAATTTTCAAAGATGTATGAAAAAATAAGATGCTTTAACATTATAAAGAACTGTAGCATAAGTGACACAGTTCACGTAAAAATTTCATAACGGGCATTTTTTATCATACCACAATGATTTTTTTTTTTTTACAAATGTTTTCAGAAATTTTGGATTAAATATGTTAAATCTGTCCGTTTGAGGATATGAAACGATATTTGAGGAGATGGCTCAGCCGATTTTCAAGCTTGATGAGTCAAATTACTCGTTATGATCTGTTATGAAGCATTTTGAGTTCAAAATACTAAGGAAAATCTGTATTAAATGTGATTAATCTGTCCGTTTGAGGGTGTCTAACTATTTTTTGAGCGAACTGCACGACCGATTTTTAAGTTTGATGGTTCAAATTACTCAGTGAATTTCTGTGAATGTTTTAATACATTGTGAGCTCAAGATACTAAAAAAAAATGTTCATTATATTTTAAGAATTTTCCTCTTCCTGTTGATGTTTCTTGTTACATCATTTTTAAGTTTACAGTCATATGGTAATAAATTGTAAATAGCCAATACTTGAAAACCAAAAAACGTTAAAATAAAATTTAATATAATAAAAAATAAATACCCTGTCTATGGAAATAACTTTTATATTTTACAACTCTATTTGTACCAAGGAACGGAATATACTTTCATATCTACTTAAGCGCATGGGTGTGTTGTTAGTGAAATTGATGTCCATGAATATTGAGCCTTGGTGTCGTATTCGGGTATCTTCCGCTACACGTTACGGCCTCTTGCATATCGTTACGGTCACATACTGTGCATGTCATAATACAGAAAGCTTCTTGCTTCCGTGCATCTAAATATACAGAAAGTAAATTAATGTAATGAGTAAAGAAGATTCTTCATTTTCGTTTGGGTGTGGAAAGCACCCGACTACAACACCAAGTTTCAATATTCAAGGGGTTAACTTCACAAAAAAAACACTAATTCACTTAAGGAGATGTGCAAGTGCAATCCCTCAGGACTGACAGGGTTGTAAGATATAAAAGTTATTTCCGTAGTAGGAATTTTTATTATTTATTAAATAAATTTTTTGCAATCAAATATAGTAACCGTTGTACACTTTATATATGTTTATCAAATAAAAGCTGTGTAACGTTAGAACAAACAATGCTACTTGTTCCCAGGCTCTGATTTATAACGGTAGAGAATGAGCATCTGTCCAGGGCGCCAGTTTTTGGGGGTTGCAGAATTTGAAAAAAAAAATATAATACAAAAAATGAAGCGGAAAAAAACATTTTTTTTAACGTAGGTAATGATTTGATTTTAAAAAATATATATCAAACCTGTAATTTAAACCACAACAGAAAGACGTGTAATATCCCAGGTTTTGTTGTAAAAGAAAGACATGAGAGGCAGAGGTGGCTCTAGGTTTTATAGCACCCTAGGTGGAAAAAAAATTCTGCGCCCAATAATCTTACTTCCCTCTCTCTCCTCTAACTCTTCACCAATCTAATCTCACCCCTGTCGTTGTCACCATACCATTTGTTTAAACGTTAAATACAATAAAATTTACCTGATTAGTGACTGCTATGTTTTTAAAAAAAAAAAAATTGCCTGTATTAAAAAAAAAATCAAAATTAGGAGCTTGACCTTTGGTCTCGTGCATACGATACGATTTCGTTTTCGCTTCATCATCAACCAAAACATGTATTTGCATGTTTTGGCTTTTCTTTTGATAGCATTAGCGTAGGATTTCTACAAAACAACTAAATTGTGTATACACCTCCACTCATTTCCAAGTTCCAATAATGACCGAAAGGATTTGTCTGTACGATTTCAGTAGACAGAACCGAACAACAACGGCGGTTCCGAGGAACGACCCTAATGATTTTCCACTCCAGGCGGCCGCCTAGTTTGTCTATGTGGACGAGTCCGCCCTGAAGGGGGTACTAGCACCCACGGCCTGACTCGAATGCTTCAAGGCGGTCCTGGGTGGATATTTTTTTTTTCTAAAAATTGGTAGTGTAACTAGCAAAAAATGTACGGAAGGATAGATTATTCTCTGAAATAAATGAAAACGCACGATTTTACTTTCGAAAATTCCAGGTTTTTAATATTATGGTCCATTTTCTCAAAAACGGGAAAAGTTACAGATTTAAAATTTAAAATAAATATTTTTCTTCAAATATAAAATCATTTTTACCACAACTTATTACATCTTATTAATTAATAGAAAATTCATTTTTTTAACATCATTAGATTCTCCCCTCCCCCAATAATATTTTAAAAATAAAGGAAATAGTAAAATGAAATTAGATATGAAACTTGAGGAAATGGCAAACCATTCCTTTCCTAATCAAAAAAGTTGGTCTGTTTGTTCTCTTCGCTTCGTACTTCTGTTATTGCGCAACTGAACCGAAAGACCAACTCTTTTTATGGCTGATCAAGTCTAAAACTCTATTGGAGCTCATCAGTCCCTCGCAAATAATTTCTTTTATGCTTTATTATAATAAACATGACCATCTAACAGCTCGTTTCAATTTCATTTTTTTATTTTTTAGGAACATAGTATTTTTAAAAAACATACTTGTCCAAAAATAAAAAAAAGAAACGTAGGTGTATATAACACCTCCTTACTGGCCTTTTATTATCAATCGTTACTATATAAGTTTTAATCAAATGTATTTAACAACGACTGGAGTGGAAAAAAAAAAGAGGGTCTCCTTGGGATGAATGATGTGGGATCAGAAAATAAATTATAGCTATCACACTGTGAACAACTGACGATAAGCGGTTATTAGTTATTTCAAAACAACCGGATTATTTCGGATTATTATTTGTTTCCTAGGCAAACCGATATTTATTTATTTTTGTATTTTTAAAACTGCTTAGTACCTAACCTATATCATTTATTGTAAATGTAACTTTATTTTTAACAATTTTGCCCCTTCATTTTTAAGACCAACAGTTCCGCTATTTTGTTCTGTTATGGGGTATTGCAATTATAACATTTGAAGGGGCAAATCAACCAATGTAAGTTTGATGGGTTTTCTTTTTTTTTTTTTTCTGATCTTAAACATTTATTTATTAATTCAAACATTCTTTTTTTTATTTATTAATTATTTTTCCTTAGCTGCTATGATCGCCTGACGAAGTAATATTTTTCTATAAATTGGTATCTATCTTATAGAAAATTCATCTTAGATTTCAAAAATGGTGACAAAGGTTGAGAAATATTCAGTTAAAGTAGAGAAGTTTGAACTTTTATTGGAAAAAAATGTGGTTTTCTTGAATAATAAATTTCGCATTTATTGAAAAAAAACTCTTACTAAAATTCGGTGAGGATTGCCTTAATTACTGGCATTTCCTCCAGGGACAAATATATAGTCCTTAAGACACCTTGTATAGTCCAGTCAATGAATGACCAAAAGATGGGTGTAGACGGAAGTGAGGGGATGGCCGAAATTGACTTCAGGGCTTTGTTCGTACTAGTTAAGAGGTAAACACACTGAAAGTCTTCGGATCTACCGGCAGAGGCAAAGAGAGGAAGATTTTTCGTTTATAACTCGAAAACGGTTGGTTTTATTCTTAATAAAATTTAAAATCCTAGCTTAAAATTTTTTATTCACAAAACAGAAGAGCATTTCCCAACATTTCCCACAAGAACGTCCCAATTGATTTTTTTCATTCCTGGTACTTATGTATTTTTTTATATACTGCTTTAAGGTAGGATATAATAAAACCAGGACAAAAAAAAAAAAAAAAAAAGAATCCCCCTTATTAATTTTTTTCATAACATATAGTTTAAACTTATACGCTCTTAAAGTAACCAACAGTAAAAATGATAAAACAAAAAGTATAGTATGATGGCAGTATATTGCCGTGCAGTATAAGGTTCTAACTCCAAACCCTAAGCCCTAAAACTCCAAGTCATTCAGTAAACTGCCGTGATAAGTTAAAAGGGCCTAATTCCAAATCATTTATCTAAATAAATGTTTGTACTGTATGTATCCAAATTGGTCTAAAAAATACACCTTATAACAACATTAGAAAGCACTAAAACCATAAATTTGGAACCAAGCATTGAATTTGGGCCATTCAAATGTTAGATTTATTCGGTTACATTAAAAAAATCAATTTTGAAAAATAATTTTCAAATTCAAAAATGATTTTTATTCAGATTTGTTACTTAGATGAGTATATATTTCTTGAACTACAACAGATACAAAAAATAAAAATAAAATTAGCTCCTACATTCCTATAGGAAATTTGATGATCTTCAATTTATTAACAAGAGTGTTTAAAGTTAGGACCAACCGTTTTCGAGATATAAACGAAAAACCAAAAAATATGACCTTTCCCTCTCTCCTCTGATTCTGCTCCTAGATCCAGAGACATTTAGTATGTTAACCTCTAAACTAGTTCAAACAAAGTCCTAAAGACAATTTAGGCTGTCCCATCATTTTCGTCTACAACCTCCTTATTGACTGGCCTAATAGCATTGGCACGCAATATGAAAGATCAGAACTAACGTTATTGCTATTTTACAATATCAATCGATTGAAGTCATTGTGAGCGAGATTCACAAAAATATCTTAAAAACCAAAAGGGTATACTGCCCTCACTGAGAAAAACACAGTATCTGACCAGAGAATATTTTAGAGATAACATCCCTAGAAGTGTATTTACCTGCCTTCATTATAAATTAAAAGTTATAAAAATACTTTTTTAACTAACTCAATCATTATTTTTATATAAATTTTTAAATGTAAATTAATTGCAGCAATAAAAAAATAACTGGTTACTGCATTTTTACTTACCAGCTTGTCTAACAATTTTCTTAGCTGAACATTTTAAAAACGCAATATACCAGATGTCATAAAGTTACCGCGTTCTTACTAAACAACATCAATAAATCAAGCCAATTAATATTTTTAGAATGTTGTACATGTTTGGAAAAAACAGTTTTCATTCACTTTTATTATTTTTAATTTTACATCACTAAAACACTAAGGTGAAATATTTATATAATAATAATAAAAGGCTTAGCGAACCCGGAGGTTCGATGCCGATACCACTAATCGCTGTCTACAAATCTCGGTCCACCGACTACCTTCCAAACCCAAATTCATTAGATCACTCTTAATACTATCCTCCCACCTACGTTTCGGTCTACCCCTCGGACGTTTACCAGTCAGCTCAGCGTTTATTAACTTTTTAGGAATTCGTTCGTTACTGAGCCCAACAACTTCACAAGCCCATTTCAACCGTCGTGATGATATCACTTCGATTATATTAACAGGGTGCATGCTCCGCAATTCCGCGTTGTGTAATCTCCTAAACTCTCCGGTTGACTCATCCTTTTTCGGACCAAATATTTTACGCAGTACCTTATTCTCGAATACCTTAAGGCGTTGTTCGTCCTTCAAGGTTAGCGGCCACGTTTCACACCCATACAGAACTGTAGGCAAGATAATAGTTTTGTATATTCTAAGTTTTAAGTTTCTGGACAAAATGCGCGACCTAAGTAATGTTGACACCGAAAAATAACAAGCATTTCCCGCCTTTAACCGCGCCTTTATTTCCTCTTGAATTTCGTTTTTTCTAGTAATCACAGACCCCAAATACTTAAATTTCTCAACGTGTTCAAACCTATTTTCTCCTATATCTATATCCTCAAAATCGCCTCTGTTTTTATTGCTAACCATATATTTCGTCTTATCCGTATTTATTTTGAGGCCAACCTCTTTCCCAGCTGTCATCAACGTTGCTGTATTCAGTTTTATAGTTTCCGCGTTCTCACTTAATAATACCAAATCATCCGCAAACCCCAGCACGGATATTCTACCACCCAGATCTAAACCCCTTTCGGTAAGCATTACCTTTCTAATGACATACTCTAATGCTAAATTAAATAGGACAGGTGAAAGGGAATCGCCTTGTTTTAACCCCGAGCGAACTTCAAATTTCTCCGAAAAATAATTACCTATTCTAACTTTATTGAATGTTTCGGTCATGCACATCCCTACTAGATTTACTAACTTCTTCGGTATTCCCTGCTCAATCAAAATGTTATACAGTCTCCGGCGATCAATGGAATCATAAGCCTTTTTGAAATCCACAAAAAGCTGATGAACTACACCGTTGAATTCTAATTTTTTTTCTAATATTTGCCGTAAGGAGAATATTTGATCGATAGTTGATCGGTTCCGTCTAAAACCACATTGGTAGTCTCCAATAATTTCCTCGGCTCGTGATTCGACTAGTTAGGATCAACGAGAATATTTTATAGCATACCGGGAGGAGTGATATTCCGCGATAGTTATTACACTCCGTCCTCGGACCTTTTTTGTGAATCGGAATAAGTATAGATTCTTTCCATTCTTCGGGCATTTTTTCATTTTCCCAGATCTTTTTAACCAAAAAATGTATTTTAGAAACTCCAGCTTCACCGCACGCTTTTATTATTTCACTGGAAATGTTGTCGATTCCCGCTGCTTTATGAGATTTTAATTTTCCGATGGCTATTTCGACTTCCTCCTTACTCGGTTCTTCAATTAACGGTTCAGCACTCTGATATTCAGAAGGAGGAGATTGATTATTATTTCCCGTATTCAAAATACTTTCAAAGTGTTTTTTAAATGTATTCACAATGTCCCCCGGATCGGCCAAGATATTGTTATTTTCATCTCTAATTCCATTCATTGCTGGTTCAAACTGTTTACGCGATCTGTTTATACCCTTGTACATGTCTCTTACGTTGTTTTCAATTCTATTAGTTTCTATCTCTATTATTTTGTTTTTAAGATATTCTCGTTTTTTATTTTTGAGGAATTTGGACGTTTCATTCATCAAGGCCCGGAAATTAGCAACATTGTTATCGCTTGAATTATTCAAAGCTTTCAGTTTCGCGGCTCTTCTTTTTTCGCACAAGTTTAGACAATCATTATCGAACCACGGTTTATTCTTTTTATTGTTCCTTTTTCCAAGACACAGATTACTTACCTCTTTAATATTATCCCTAATTCCGATCCATAGCTTGTCTACATCTTCGCGATCCTCATCTAAAGATTCCAAGGCTTCAAACCTATTCTTGATTTCTAATTGAAGGGTTTTTCAATTTATCTAGATCAAAATTTTCGGAACAAATACGGCTTTCTTTCCTTTTTTTTATATTAAGTTTTTGTCGAAGTTTCGCGATTACTAATTCATGATCTGACCCACATTCTGCCCCACGATAAGACCTCACGTTAATTATACTATTTTGCCATCTTTGTTGTATCAAAACATGATCAATTTGATTGCGTGTTTGTGAATCCGGCGATGTCCACGTATACTTATGAATATCCCTATGTTTAAACGTAGTACTTTTGATTGTTAGGTTTTTCGAGATAGCAAAGTTTATTAAACGGATCCCATTATCATTGCTATGTTCGTGCAAACTTTCTTTACCGATCGTCGGACAGTATACTTCTTCCCTTCCCACCTTTGCGTTAGCGTCCCCTAATATTATTTTCATGCAGTTTCGAGGTAGTTTATCATATACCCACTCTAGTTTATCATAAAATTCGCATTTAACTTCATCATCACTGTCTTCTGTAGGGGAATGTATGTTTATCAGCGCGATTTTAAACCACCGCCCCTGAAATATGGCCACAGATATCCTATCACTAAAAAATTTTACGTCCCTCAATGCGGAGAGCAATCTATTCCTTATTAGAAATCCAGTACCTAAACAATAATTACCGCTCCCACCGTACCAAATAGAATAGTTCCCTTCTGTTAACGAACCCTATCCTGGCCACCGAACCTCTTGCAGTGCCACGATATCTACATTGTATCTCTTAACCTCGTTTGCCACCGATTTTAACCCACCCGCTGTATTCAAACTTCTTACGTTCCACGTCCCTATACCTAAATCTCTAATTTTCAACTTGCGACATGAATCCCCTGAAGCAGTCCCCACCCGGAGACCCGAACGGGGGACTAGTTTACTTCCGGATAATGAGCGTTTTACCTCAGAGAGATCCATGACTTTTTGTGGTATTTTGTGAACTAAAAATATGTGAGTAGGGCGTTCAAACCTACGTCACACCCTCCAGCAAGCCTGGAGGGGCGCTCTCATTGTTGGTCAGCGAGTCCATCGGACTTAGCCGGGAGGAACTTCCAAGGAATTTCCACCGACCATCCCCACATCCGCCACCCGTGGGACGCTCCCCTACGCGGTAATGAGATCCGCGCGAGGGAAATATTTATATATAAAATTAAAAAAAAAAAATTATTTAAATTAGATTTAGATAGATCAATTTTAATGCTATTTATTTCAAAATTCATCAAACCATCAATTTCAATCCAGGAATGTGTTAAATATCTAAATCAGTCACTTCATTTAGATTTACCTCTATTTGATTTTCTAATGGTTTAATTTCAACTAAAAAATTAACATTATTTTTAAAGAATTAAGAAACTGTATTGCTGTTTTCGCTCATTGTTCATCCATTAACAAATTTAAACTGAATTCAGTTCTATTTTGATACATTTCGCATTATATGAACTTAACTAGGAATATAATCCATTCACTTCTGGATAACACAGTTCGTTTGTAAACAAAAGTTACTGCAAATGATTATCAACTGATTTAAATAACTTATTAAGTAGAAATGCCATAACTAGCATCTGCTTAGTAAATAATTTATATGCTGTTACTGCACTTTTACTAAACAGTAAGAAGTTACTGCATTTTTAATAAGTAAGGGTTGAATTTCAGTTGCAATAAGTAAATGTCATATCTGATTAATAAAACATGGCATTAGCTAATGAAGAAACACAGTTCAATGTTACAAACTGTAGGATATAAAGCAGGACCAAGAGTGAATTTTAAGAAAAATAAAAATCAAATTTAATTTTCATAATATAACACCTAGATATTTAGCTATAGCTACATTATTAACCGTGGTTTATTGCTGAGTGAAATCATTTGAATTGGAAAACCACTATATGATTAATAATCAATAAAAACCTAACAACCATTAATCATTCTTTTTTTACATAAACTTTCTATTTCCTTTTTTTAGCATCACATCTTAATTTGCACCTTTCTTTTTTAAGGCAATAAAAATGTTCGATTACTTAATTTACATTTTTTTAAAATAAATGCATCACGTCATAAATACATGAAACTTCTGAAACCTGGAGGATGGAAGAGTAATGGAGATGACACATCGGAAAATAACTGAGGTTGAGTGGTGGGGGTTAACCTGTTTGGGCGGCCATATTGTGGCGCCTCATCTTTTAAGGATTGATAGGATTTGGTGTTTTGACATAACTTTTAATCATTATGGTTACTTGTTGTGCATACGGTTGTTCAAATAGATCAGATCGGAACCAACGAAAACCTGGAGTTTCATTTCACAAGTAAGTTTTTCCATTTATTACTATTTTTATCTTTTTAAAATTAGAGTAAGGAAGTGAATGTATTCCCCCTATATCCTTAATTTATTAAATAGAATTAACAAATCAAAATATGCAGCTCTAAACGTGCCCAGTATCTCAACTTTTATGTATATATTAACTACAGATTTTATCCATTAATTTGAAATCAGTACATTTGAACATATAAGAGATATTGTCAACTAGTCTGAAGTAGATTTACCTTATAAAATTTATTTAAGTTCTTAGTTAGGTATATATTTACTTATTTATATATTATAAAATTATGTATGTGTTTATTTAATTATGAAAGTATTATTATTTAGTTCATTCATTTGTAATGTAAATTCATAGTTTGTAAAAAAAAAAAAGGTTTTATTTATTATATATAATAGCTTGTTTTTCCAGTAAATTTTGGTCATATATAGAAATTCCTCAAATAATTTCTATTTCTTTTCTGACATCCGGCAGACGGATTTTCTATTGCCGGAATACTTATTTTATTTAATTTTTTTTACATTTTGATGCTTATTGTGTTTCTGTTGGGTTTTTTTTTGTAAAATAAAAGTAATTATTAATGAATATTGAATATCATAAATCTGGAATATTGTTTTAAATCTTTCTTTTTTTTTTGTATGAACAAGAGCTAATTGTGGGAAGAGAAGCTTAATGTGTGATTTCTAATGGTGTTTTGCCTGCCATTGTAAATTAATTGCATTTTTGTAAATATATAATGTTAGTAAAGTTTAAATAAATGTAAGTAAAAGTTTAAAAATATTTTTTTTTTTATTGAATTTATTTATTCTTAATTATAGGCCCTCCACAAAGAATCTTGAATTATAACCATAATGTATGTTATGACTTTCGGTTAAAAAATCTTAATTTAGTAGGGTAAAAATTGTAATCAATAATATTCTACCATAAAGTGTTATATACAAATTAATTTAATGTTGACAGCATGAGTTAATAAAATATCAGAGTGATGAAATATTAATAAATTCCATCATAATATCAGAGTGACTCAATAGTTAATAAGATATCAGAATGACAAAAATACCTGAGTGTCAAAATAGTAATAAATTCCATCATAATATCGGAGTGATGAAATAGGTAATAAAATATCAGAGTTATGAATTAGTAATCAATTAGATCATAATATCAGAGTGAAGTAATAGTAATAAATTCTTTTTTTGACTTTAAAGTAACCCAAAACTCTTGAATTTACTCGAATGTAGGAAGGTATGTTGAGGCGCAATGGGCGCGGTCGCTCACTCCGTGCTCATCTCCTCTCCGGCCACAATCTACACAATGCATTTGAATACGTTTGACATCTCCATTACCTATACTTGATCATAATATTTCTAATTGTAACCTCCCCTTTGTCTAACGGTTAACCATTACATATATATAAAGTGTATAAATATATGATGTATTTTATTTAGACCCACAACCATAATCTCTTGGATTAAATTCACAATCAATCATTTCGGTACAACTTTACAAGAGAGGCGCGTTATCACTGGTACTCCCGATCTTACCCAAAGGTTGCTGGACTAGCATACTCTAGTGCCATTTGTGCTAACTGCTTTGCACTCAATCATAACATTCGTATTTATTACAATTATTAAAATTATTACTGTCTTAATTACATATTTGAAATTGTTAGTGTTGTCGACTTATTATAAATAATTTATAATTAATGATCTAGTAAGCATAGATCATTTAGATATCTGCAGTGGGAATATCTGTCTTTCTGAGGGACAGATAATATAAAGTAGGAACAGATGTTACAATCTAAATAATAAAGGTTGAAAAAAAATAAAGGAGAAAATAAATGTAATGAGAGAGGATACATAATCAGTGCTTGCAAAAGTGCAAATAATCAAGAGTATTGTGCAAATAATCTTCTTTAGTCCAAAAAGAGTCACTATATATTTGTCATCACTAAACTAGTTAGCACTAGATCAATTTTGTGCACTTTCTGCAAGAAAATTTATCAAAGTGTTTAGGTCTTCTCCATAGTGTATGGTCATTGTTCCAAGTGAAATAACATTTTAATTATTGCTCCTTAGGAAGTTGAAATTCTATGTATTTCCACCATTAAAATGGTTTATGATCAATAAATGAGTTTTTAATTCTGAATTAAGCTGCATCATACCCACTCAAACTAATTTTTGATGCATGCATATGTTTTTATTACTTCAAATCCAAAGGAAATTTCATAGACACAAATAATTTGGTGTGAAGCTGTGTCTTCCTTCTTCAGAAGACATATTGGTGATAGGATATAACAGCTAAAGCAAATAGTGAGTCACTTATTCAAATATTATTGAGTAGTAATTGATTTCCAGAACCAAATGAAATCCACGGGTGTTTAACAGAACTAGCATGTGTGCTTATGTACATTAATCACACCAAAAAAAGAATTAATTGGACCAATTAAGTTTTTTTTTTTCATTTTTTAAATTAAATTTCATTATACTATTATTGTATTAATTGCAATGATTAGTATTAAATTGACAGAATCCAGTTTGAACAGCATGGAATATGATAAAACATATTACTTTGATTTTCTAGAAAAAAGACTGGAAAAAACAGAAATAATTAGACATTAATTCACAACTTTAAATGTTACGTACGCTTCATCACAAGAACTAATTTTTGTTGGATGAATAAAAGTGTTGGATGCATTCTGGAAGATTCATCGTATGGGTACTAACAAGTAAATAAATATACAATTGAAAATCTTTATCGACAGGAAATTTGATGACCATTAAAACATATAGTTATGCCTTAGAATAACTTATTGAATTAGTTTTACCAAAAAACCAACTCTGCCCCGTGGTTTTACCCGCTTTAAATTTGGATTGACCACAAAAATACAAAATATCCATTAAAATAAGAACCTATTATATGGTATTCTTATTTGTTGCAGAAATTTTCATGGAACAGGATCAAAAGAATAATTTTTTGTAAAGGGCAATAAAGTGCCACTTTATTAATTTACAAAATAATGATTTCAAACTTGGTTAGAAAAAATTGAATTTTTCTCATAGCAATTTATTTATGGTTACTGCTCTGTTCCTCTGGCTCATAGCGTAATGTTATTAAAACCTTCCTCAGTGCAGATCTAACACAAAAACAATTTTTTGCTTTAATCAACACAACTGCAGGTGAAAAATATTTATAAAGAATACTATAAGAAAGCAATTTGAAATTAATTTGTCTCTAAGAAGTGGGCAGGGAGACACACTATCGGTAGGCAATAGGACTAACTATAATGTACTTAACAATGTAATCATAAACAATAATCAATCTCTAATTTTCTTGATGATTGACATTATCGAAGTAAAGTGTTCAAAAGTAAGAAGAGAAGTTGTGCACAGATCGGTAACAGGGCAACACACGTAATGTGAGTCTTCAACATCAATTTTTACTTGAGCCCAACTTTAGTTTGAATGACCTTCCTGAACTATAGTAAATAATAAATATTTTGTATAATTGCATCAATTCCTGAAATGCATTGAATATAAATACAAAATACAAAAATAAATCATCTCTAGTGTGATAGGCAATAAAAAAGCAATTCAGTTTTCAACAATTTTATTATCCATTAGCACCAAATATTTCAAATGTGTTAATAATTAAATAAAAAAAAAACATTCAATTAAAAAATAATAAAATCATTTTATTCGAGTTATTTACATAATTAATTCACAACCTGCAAGGCAAAAGGATATTGAGCAAATGGTTTAAATTATTAACAGTAATAATCTCATCTTCGCAGGAATAGGAGGGGGAAAAAAATTGTAATTGAATTAATCCAAAAAATCAACAAAATCATAATGTGATTACTCCACTGAATTAAATTTAACAAATTAAATATCAAAAGGAATATTTCTATTCTCTTCCTTCTACTTTTTCTATTTCTTTTAAAAAAATATATTTAGAATAAAAATATTTTATAGCAATAATATAAAAGTAAAGCTTTAAATTGATAACTGTAAAGAATCCAATTTAAAAAATGGAATTTGCAATGATCTCATCATTATTTTAAGCATGGCACGTATGCACTAAACAAGAAAGTAATGGACAGAAGTCGAATTAATAACTTTTGTCACGAAAAACTATTTAGTTGGAGTAAAATTTAACTGTAAATTTACTTAATTTTAACTTTTAAAAAAACATTATAATAAAAAAATTAACAAACATTCAAAATAAATAATCAGTAAACACACAAATAACTTTACATAAATTTAAAAATCAATACCAAAAAGTCTATAAGGCCTGGAAGACAAGTAAACCATGTCTCAAAAACACACGTTTTACAAATAATTAAAATAAAGTAATCTATAATAATTCTGGAAGTTATGTATTCAAAATATATTTAACAAGATACATATAAACAATATTTGAGGTGTTACTGACACCTTCCTTTGGGCTGAAGAAATAAGTAAATATTTTCACCAAAAAAAAAATTATTTATAATACTAAATTAAAAACAGCACAGAGAGCTAACACTAAAATAAGCAATTAATTATAACATGAATTCCAGAATGATCCTAGTGCCTGTTAGGTAGTGGATTTTAAACTAAAATTATTATGTTTCAATTACAATGAGAATTGTTTATTTCATAACTTTATTCGACTGTATATAAAACAATGTTATATATTTTGGAATTTTATAATTGTTAAAAGAGATAGAGGTGAATTATAGGAATAAAATAAATCAGCACTAGGATAAATAAATAAAATTTAATTAACACAGTTAAAACATAGAATGTCAATCTATCTCTCTTAACTGACCAACTTATAACTTTTCTATAAGTTATTTTACGTAATAAAGAAAAAGCAAAACTAATGCAATCACAAATTAATTTTTCCATATTAACATATTTTTTTTTTTTTTTTTTTTTAAAGATACCACAAATACTTTTATTATTACTCCTGTTGAATGACTAGTTCCAAAAAAAGAATACAAGAAAATGCATTAAAAACAACTCATATAGAGAGCAAAAGAAATCACATAGTGGAAAAAACAATCCTCCAAATATTAAAAAAAATGCTAAAAACAGTAGCAATTAACAAATACTGTCAGTTAAGGTAAGGGGACCGCTAAAAGAACTTTATAAATATATATATATTGTAGAAAAAACAACAAAAAAAGAGTGAAAAAAATGAAATGCAAAGCAATATGAAATTTACAGCTCTAAGCAGACTATACTTCGGTTAAATCAGAGAATTTAGACAGGAAGCAAAATAAGCTTGATGATGGAAGACTTCAACTGATAATACATCTCTCATATTAAAAGAAACAATATTTAAAAAAAAAATCAAGGGATGAATTGCCGATGAGAAAAAATCTGTACATTAAATATCTAGCAAACTATTTTTAATTAAATCACAAATTTAGAAGTCTTTCTGTTGTGCTTCACAGCTACAAACATTTCATAATAAACCATGACATAAGAAGGAATGTAACCATGTTTATTTCTTATAAAAATAACTTGGTTTAGAGAATCCGACGCTCTACTCTAACATCACTGACATGTGTTTCTTGGGGCCAAATATTTTATACTGTACTTTATCCACTTAAGTTATTTCACATTCTTTAAACAAAAAAAAGGAATTTGTTCCTCTAGCTAATACTTCCAAAAATCAAGGAAATAACATTATTTCAGCAGAGACTTAATAAATAAAAACATGATAACTTTAGTTTAAGTCGCAATTAAATATACAGAATGATAAATTAGTTCTTAAGTTGAGGCTGATATTACAGGTATCTGATATGAGGAGAATAACTAGAAATTGACTTCTTATAAGAATTTAAGTGAGTTTCTAGTTAATTTATTTTCATTTAAGAACAAATTTAGCTGTAAGTATTTTAAATATGTGTCTCATATATATGTATGCGAATAAAAAAATATTAAAATTTGTCTATATATCGTTGCTATTTTTTATAGTTGGAGGTATCTTTAGAAAGTTTAGGGAATAAATTTGATTTTTATTGAGACATAAAGCTATTGTTCTCCACAGGTAATTTTCAGGCCATATTACTCTTATTCAGCATACTTATTTGTATAATTAGTAGATACATTCATTATTTTCAATAAATAAAAGAACATCGAAACACCCTAAAATGTACATCAATAAAAATGATCAACGATGGACAGAATTATTTTGTAAATACAGATTGCTTAGAATAAATATTTTAAAATAAACTTTACGAAAACCCTCTGATTTAACCAAAGCTTTTCTGTCGAAGCTACACTCCTCCATGATCCATCTATAAATCTATATCTATATATTAATAATCTCACTTATATCATTGTTTATATAAAATATATTTATGTTTATATATATATGTATTGGTATTGTCTACAAGCCTAATTCTATAATGATTAATTGATTATTGTTTCATCCTTTATTGATTATTCCAGGGGCTTTTAAGACCATCACCCTTTGACTCTTTAAGATATACAATTCATTACCTTTGATTCTAATTAATATTAAAAAGAGTACCAATATATTAGAATATACAAATTCATTATTTATTACACATATCAGTCAGAATAAGGCATTACTTTAGACATGGGGCTTATTTTAAAAGCTTAATGACTTACTTTTAAGTGAAGTTGAACATTTGTACTATGATGTTACAACTTTGCTGTTTAACATTTATTTTATTTTTCAAACACGAATTCATTATCATTATAAGACCAAACAGAGGGATTAAAAATTCTAAATAAATAAGAAACAATTAAATCCAAATATTTAGATATAAAAACTAAAATAAACTTAAGTGACAGCTAAATCTTAAAACTGATTTACAGCATACAAATATTATAATTAATATAAAGAAATATTTTAAATATTATTAGCAGAATTTATTACAAACCATGTCACAAACTGTAAAACTAAATGCATTTTGTCAAAATGCTGATCCCTGAAACTGATATAAATAGTTAAATAATAAATTATTAATAATAATTCAAATTACTTTACTTAATTATTTCTTTGCTTGAAGAAAATAATATATATTTATCATTCTAAATGTTTATAAAAAAAAAAAACATTAAACTTTAACAGAAAAAGTTAAAAAATAAAGTAGGAACCAGAGCGTAAATCAAATAAAACTCGTTATAAGAAAAATAAAAAAACACAGAAGTAGAGATTTTAATGATAATGATCTCTACTTTTTGTGACTGATCCAAGTCATTTTAAAAAATGTATATATTACAAAAAGCAGTGCCATGGCCATTGTAACATAAATGAACAACATTTTATTTTGGCTTAGCATACTAAGTTTTTCTGGAATCAGAATCTTATGCACCAAAGCAAAGTTTATATTTTTTTTTATTGTCATTCATTAAACTGAAGGTTAAAATGCTCAAATAATAAGTAGAGTATGAACCCTCTCTAGTACTGAATGATATACTGTTTAGTTTATTAAATTTTATCAGTAGTCTATTTAAATTGTCTAAAATAAATAAATTGGTTTTGCAAAAGCTCAGGAAGGGTTAAAAGCAGCACTGGTAGAGGTGCCTCAATCACAACCTAAAGTATTCTTGGGATGCAGTGAGGTTATATAGCATTCCGCTTCAACTTCCTAATTTGCATTATGACTAATGGTTTTATTTCTTTGCTTAAGAAAAAAAAAAAACATAATTATAATATTTTTTCTAGTTTAAGTTATCCAGAATTATGTTCATCCCATCAAAACTTTAAGGAAGTCTATTTTAATTTATTTAATTTGTTATCAAAATAAATTTTGTAAAATGAACAAACCTTTTCTAAATCATAATTGTTTTCATAAATTGAAAACAGTTTCAAAAAGCTTTATTATATTATTTTGTAGTTGATAGAAATTCAAGCAATTAATATTGTAAATACAAACAATAATATTAAGTTTCAATTATACCACAAATAATCAAACAAAGAAAATAAACCAAAAAGATTCTTAGTTGCAGAATTAAAATTAACTCATTGTATGCTGTAATAACTTTGGGTAATGGATTCATAAGATTTTGACCAGATAAACAACTAAAAATTTGTCCCATTGATAATTTAAAGTATTTTTCATAGATAGAGCTGGAACATTATAATACAAAATGATTATAGGAAGGCACCCGGCTCACAGATGGGTGTGACAATAATTTCAGTAATTCACGACAATAAAATATATTTTCTAGTAATTATCATTTCATTAAAATGGCTGTTAACTAAAATTTTCACTACGTTCATCTGTATCAATCATAAAACTAAGATAACAAAAATTAAATACAAAAAAAACTTAAAATAAAATCCTAAATATAACAAGTGATTCGCCAAAATATCACAAATATACTTGCCTAGCAAGGAAGTGATTAATTTTCATTGATGACTTTTAATATTCAACCATGAGTATCACGATAATTGCACATTATTGGTTCAATGTTTTCACAGGTACAGTAATTATGACACCTAAAGAGTCAAAGAATTTTTCGTTTGAGATAAACTTTACTTTTTCTATTTCTCAAGTCAATTGAAAGGTTAATATATTTTATTTTACCTTAAACTTTGAATTCCTGTTGGTCATAGAAGAAAAATTATACTACAAGAATCCAGTATCTTTTAGCAAACAAAAGCGGAAGGCTAAAAAATGAAAAATAAATTGCTTGATTTAAAGTGGCATTAAATAATGTATTACAACTTTCCAGTTGAAAAGTATCAGGCCACAAATTAACTGAAAATATGAGTTAAGAAGGTTGATATTTGCCATTAAACTTGAATTTTAATTTTTATGTTTTCGAAAAATCATTTTGTGAATATTTTTCTATGAAGGATACGGAAAGTTGATTCTAAAGTGAGTATCAAATGTTGAATAAATCTGAGAAAAGAAAAACGAATAGCTAAGGCCACTTTTATTTAAATAATTTATCAATCCCTAATTTATTTGATTCTTCTATACCATCATGCGGATGTCAACTGAATAGCTAATGTTTTAAAAAAATAATAGTTCTGATTTTTAACATTCATTGGCATAAAGATTTATTCAGTTCATCACAGGCAAATTTTACAATCAAGTTTAGTAGTTCAGGTCTTAAAACCAAACCATTATATTTCTTGCATTCAAACACTACATAGTTTCAAATTAAGCCATATATTCAGTATTTCAAGAAAAAAAGCTAGGTAAGGTCTGATTTACACATGTTAAATATGCATCACTTAGTAAATTTTCACTATAATTAAGCATTTTATTACATACTAGAGGTTCACATGAGGGTGAAACCACTGTGATCTTCTAAAGTGAAAAGTATGGAGTGAATCAGATGGGTCTGGAATAGTTAGGAAGAAGTAAGATCAGAAATAAAATTTATATTAATAGCCTAACCTGACTAACAAGTCAAATTAATACTCCACCCAGTTATTATGTTTGATAGCTCTTGACAAGTATTTGAGGTGGATTACCATTCCTAAAATGAGATTTATACGAGCAATAGTTGTAAGGACTCACAGAAACTGTAGAAGGCAGTCAATACCTTCATACTAACAATAATATACATTGTCTCATCCCGCTTCATTGTCATGATCACTGTAGGATCGCATGGTCCAAGTTGTAAGGGAATCAGAGAATGGTTCTTACAATTTTGAAAAAATGGCCATCTATTTACATTATCTGATCCAAAGTAATGTCCTTAAAGTAGAAACTAAGAGATGGTTCCTGATAGGTAATAGATGCTAAATTCCTCAAACTATGCCAAGAATTGGCCTTCCACCATCATTCCCAGTAAACTAAGATAATTCTCTTTGAGAACTTGTTACCCCTAGTTTTCTTAATGATAGAACATACAGGGTAAGGCCCGGCCAGAAGGACCACTGAATTTTCTAATTCTCGTAAAAATAGTAAAAGTTTAAATATTTAATTTATTTGTGCCAACTAAGAATTTTCTGTTGGTAGTATTGGCTGTCCAGTCAGAAGGACAGAAAAGCTTCTATACTATCCTAAGGTGAACTTTGTGTCCTGGAAAGACATTGTATATTTTATCATTAAATGGCTAAACTATATCTTTGGTGAAGAAGGCAACAGGCTCTAATGGTTTTGAAAAAATAATTTTCTGTAAAAGTTTTTGAGCCATTCAAATGGAGAGGACTACATAACAATGGAATTCGCAAGTTGTTCAATAAGCCTGATGTCCATACAATGAAACAGAATACTGGTATTTGAGAGGGGAACTAGTGCGGCAAGTGAACTTGTTGGCTCTTAGTGCTCATCCCAAACAGTTGGTTACAGATTATAACCTTGTCCTTACCACAGTGGGAGTGACAAGACTCATTTCGCATGACCACTAAAAAATAAATATTAACTGACCCAAATAGAAATCAAAACTCAACAACTCACCATCCTGAACTGAGCACTCTGCGACCCTTCGTCTAATATCCTTGGCCTAATTGCATCTGGTATTTTTTTCCTTTAACACTGAACATATCCGAATGGTTAAATATAGATCCTGTGTGAACTAGGTTTTGTCTTCTTAAAGATATGAAAGTTGTAAAAAGTTAATAGAATGCACATGTTTATTTATGACTGGCAGCATAAATTGTAGGGGGTCGTGACTCTTCAAAAGAATCAAGTTCGAGGAAGAAGATAAGTTTATTTATTAAATAAATATGTCTAGGGTTAAAATTTTATCCAAACCCTCTGTTAAATTTAGAAATTAAAGCATTACCAATGATTGATTAATTAATATAATTAAACTGTGTAAACTAATTATTAAAAATATAATCTCATAATAACATAGACCAATAATTGAATAGAATAACAAGACTTACAAAATGTTTGAATTTTACCAAAACATACTGAGAATCGAAGAAGCAAAGTTTTCTCAAACAAAAAAAAAACAAATCTCTTATTTATATTCTAAACCTACTCCTATTATTCCTAAATATCATGCAGTATATACAAGGCTCATGTTATTTTACCATGCAAACTATCCTCTTATAATATTATATGATAATAGTAATCTAGCTTCTCTAAGAGTTATTACATCTACAGAAGGCAGTCTAACTATCAATAGGCCTGTCATTATAAAATTTTACAGCCTTTCGGTGGATTAAAATTTTTTAAAAATCTCACATTTCATTTAAAAAAATAAACAAACAAAAAACTTAAAAATTAAATTAATTACCACCTGAGTGATGAAATAAATACTGCGGTTTTGATTGATATTTTAAATGCTAAAGAGAGGTATCATAAAAACAATTTTACGGGTTAACAGATTGAGTGATGTGTCTTGTGCTACACTTAATAAGAAAAGTCGAGCAAACAAATTATACTTTCCTCAAACATCAAAGATTAGACCCTCCAACATTTTCAAATGATAAACCAAGCCAATCGGCCAATTAAGATATCTCTGATTTAAAATTAAAATAAATTAAAGTTCTTAGTAAAATTTGTTCGCACGACATTTTTCACTTCATACAGTATCCTCTTATGATAGGTAAAAAAAATAAAAATAAATCAATAAAGCATACCAAATGTTGGCATAAATTGATAAAAAGATAAACAAAACATGTATACCAAAAGGTAAAATATTTCCATCAATAAAATTCGGTGTTTCCGAAAAGAAACCGCATCACAAAACAAATCCTTGAGCGGTTTTTCGTATACAAAGTATTTATCGACCCACTCCTGAAAAACATAAAAAGAATAATTACTAATGATACTCTGATCGATAATAGTTATTAATACAGGATAATAACTTATTCACTTATTATAAATAAACATATGTCTTATAATGAATTTATTTGTCATGAATATCATACTTGGGTCAATTACAAAGTAAGAGTATTGGATTTTTTTAAAATTGTATTTAAAAAAAATTACAGGACTTAGTTTTAAATATATCAGTTATTTTTCCACTTAGTCACCTTCCTATAGTGATGTAAAACTATTAATAGTTCTTACTATCAATAATCCCGATACTATCGTAGCTATACTATCGATAGTTTTAAAAAATTTAAAGTGTTCCCAGGTTGTTTTTTTTTTACCCGATTTAGATTCTCTTTTTACACTCTAGGGTTTTTTAGGGCTTTTTTTTCAGGGTTTGCTGAATGCTTTGACCGTTATTATCTGATTAGAAACTAAAACTCAGAATGATTAGGAAAAAAAAAAGTTTGAAAGCACACCTTGAGTTTTTATTATTAAGTTATTTTATACGTATTTTCTAAATGTGAAAGTAACAAGCTGACAAAAAGATGTTCTAACAGCCAATTATCCCTTACTGTGACTTCACAACGACGTTACAGCCCTATGTTCTAGTGGTAAGACTGAATTAAAATATTCAATAAGTAATGTGGTTAACCTGAATGGCGACAATTTCGAACTAATAATTTTAGATCTTTTTTTTTTATTAAATTTTAATTTTTGATTTATCTTGTTTTGTGTTGTTTTAAGTTTGCTTGTGGTCATTAATTTGACCTGATCTTTCAAGATTTGAACAGGGATGAAACATCCATAGGAAAACATCCATGTTTTTAAAAATTCATTTTTCAATCATTTATTAACTTTTTCAAGCTTTTTAATCAAGAATCTATTCATTTTTATTAGGAAAGTTTTTATCATTATGTTATGTTTATGTACAATATTTTCATGAAAAAAATAAACAAAAATATACTTATATATCTATGATTTCCTTTATTTTCCCTCCTCACAATAATTACAGTGTATGTACATAGAAATTAAGTTTTGGATGTTATTTCTGTGAAAAAAAAAACAAACGGATTTTTTGATTTACGATAGTACTATTGATAGTTTTAAATCACTACCTTTCTGTTGTATACAGATTATGAGCCATGGCAAAAGCTTTTTGATGCCCTCTTCAAAGAATTCATCCACCATCCTTTCTTCCAATTCAGGAGCTCTTATTTCACCTCATCATCTGTTGACATTTTTTCCACCCACCTTCAGGGAGTTGAAAGTCTAAAGGCACCAAGTCACTTGTCCTAACCGAATGACTCCAAAAGACTCTTGGAGGTATAAGCCGTGTCTGGAGAATCATTATCGTATAAAAGGCACACTCCCTTTATCGGCATTCCTCTCCATTTTTTTTAATTGCTCTCTTTTTTAGGCTTTCACAGTATTGTCCTGCACTAATCATCTCCTCCTGAGACAGGAATTCGATTCAAATGATCCCTTTTCGGTCACAAAACACGGTGGCTATTGTTTTTGTCTGAAATTGAGATTTAGAATTTGTTGGCAAATAGGGAAATGGTATGCTGTGAGGGCTGTCTTTTTGTCTCAGAAGTGTAATGAGCAACCCAGACAAAAAAACTTTCAATCGGTATTTTTCAAGAGAAGGAAGAACCTGATGGCAGGATTTCAGGATTGGCAGGATTTCATATTGACATATTTCACACAAATGGACATTAGAAGGCTAGTTTACGAGCTAACGAGGTCAGCCAGAATTTAATTGTGTACAGGAGAACCCCCCACTATCACTCATTATCAACCTTGAAAAAAAAAATTCTCACAGCACAGTAAAACAATACTCTTACTTTCTGGACGTACCTCACAAAATGACTTCATTTGCTATATGTGATATTGAATCACAATTTTTATAAATAAATTACAACTACAAATGCAATACAAATTTTTATTTGCTGTTAAATATTTTGAGAATAATATGCAATGGCTCATACAACTATCATTTCATCAAATGATAGTTTTTTAAAAATTAAAATAGTTCTATAAATTATATTTGAATCGCTGTATGCTAAAAGGGGTTTTGTCAGTAGGCCAATAGTTAAACAAAGTCCCCTTTTAGCAAGCAGCAATTCATTTATGGACCAAGGTTAGGACTTAAGGATAGTATTATCTATCACTTATAAACTGACGGCACTATCAAAGCACATTTCATAATGCCTATAGCCTATAATCCTGATGATTAAGTTGGAGTGCTGACAAAATACTTTCTAAAACAACCACAGTTAAAAACAGTACTTGCATGTCGATTACTTTACACAAGATCTATCCTACAGATTGTAGTGCTACAGTTTTTATTTTATTTTTTTTTATATAAAATATACTGATTATTAAAATGCACGCAGATGATATATATAATTTATACAGTTTTTATATTGCATATGCCACATAAGGGTGATTAACAGTGGGTACAGTTATGTGTTATTTAGGTAACGGGGTACGAGTCTTTGTTTTGTGACAATGGGATAATGTTATATTTTGTGCTGAATAAGAACATTACCTTTGAGAAAAAGGATATCTCCTTAATGTATAGTTAATAAAACAATATTTAGGATATATAGTTAATGAATCAGTACCCATATTCCATGTTAATACTGTTTCATTGGCTTATGTCTTGTTTCTCAAATGTAAAATTCATTTTAAAGAACAAAATATAATGTAAATCCATAGTTACGAAAAAATGACTTTACTCAAACAAAAATTATTATTCAAAAAAATTTAGGATTTAACATATAAACTATTATGGAATTTCAAACGTGAAATAAAATAACAAACTGAATCTGGGTAATACGCTAATTATTTCTAAACATACTTTTACACTGTTCTCTAGTCCCCAATATGTTTTCTGTAATGTCTAACGAGCTCTTGCTTAGTAACAAACCTAGCTGCACACACATCACAAATATAAGGCCGAACCTGAGAATGTTTCCGTTGAAAGTGTTCCATTAAATTAACCTGAAAGTAAAAAAATACATAGAAATTAAATATAATTAGTTACTAAAACTAAGTAATCTTCTGCATTTAGTCTCCATTAATTATTAATTAATAATAGTTTAACAGCATAAATAATTTTACATGGTAATGAACAGACGTAAATGAACAGGAAAATGAATAAACCCCTATAAGAATGGAAAAAAAGGAGAACAATTGGACTTCAAGGTTAGGAATTTCTATAACTCAAGAGTAATTCCATGTGCAAACAAGATAATGTTATGAAGACATGAAAGGAGCATAGGCATTATAGGTTAGATGAAAGATTTTATATTAAATATGAAGTTCAATGTTAGTAGAATAACCAACAAGGCCATTTTCCAAACTATTTATCATACCAGTACAGTACTCTTTTGTTTCTTTTTGATGAAAGACAGTCGATAACATATGAAGGAAAAAGTCAGGCTATGTAAGCCATACCTACTTCTTGCTTGATAAATTTAATAATTCTAGCTACAAGGTGCTTATAATCTGGCCTTCGCAGGCCTAGATTCAATATAAGATAAGCATAAGGAGAATTTTAATACAATAAATATTGTCAATTAAAAAAAAAAAAAAAGAAAAAAATTAATAATGAAAAGTATCTATAGGACAACCATTTTAAAATTTGCTGAAGGAAATTACCAGCATTGTTAAATACCACTAACTATTGAAATAAAACATAACTATAACACATTATATCAAGTTTTTGTAATGAGGCAAACTTTGGAAAAATGCTGGGAGGACAGAACAGACCTCCATCTGCTAATTATTGATTATTGTCAGGCATTTGATAGCATAATTAGAGAAAAGTTAATTAGTGTGTTGCGGGATTTCCACATCCCAAACAAATTAATAAGATTGGTAAAAGTGTCTAATAATAACAATAACAATAACAATAATAAGAATTACAATAAGAATAACAGCAACGCGAAAGTTCTCTTCAATTGTTTTGTCAGTGATGCCTTTCCAATCACAATTGAGGTAAGACAGGGAGATGCATTATCTGCCACATTCTTCAACATGGCCCTCCACAGTATAGTGTTAGAGGCTCAATAAGCTCAATGTTAGAGGCATCATAATTTACTCCTCGAATCAAATCTGCGCTTACGCAGACAACATATGTCTTGTAGCAAGGAATATTCGATCACTACGATAAACATTTTAAGCATTAAAACCTGAAGGAAAGAAAATTGGCCTCTCTGTCAAAGATCAAGTATAATGTAAGTATGCCAGTCCAAATAGCAATTCAATGATAGACAGAAACTTAGAAATGGAAGACTATTGCTTTGAAAGAGTGAAAATTTTTACTTACCATGGGACGGAGATTAATCAAGAAAACAAAATAACTGCAGCGATCGATAAAAGAATTATGGCCTGTAACCACGCCTAGTACGCCAATATTAAACTTTTCCGTTCTTCCTTATTGTCACGAAAAACAAACGTATATTTTGACGTATACTTCGGAAACATGGACCCTATGCAGTGTCACTATTAAAATATTAAAAATATTTGAAAGGAAAGTGCTAAGGAAAATTTAAGGGCCTGTTCTTGACGAGGAGGAATGGCGAATACAAAATAATGTTGAGCTGTACGGCAAATTTGGCATTGTTAACTTAATAAAGGCGAGGCAAATAGAACGGTTAGGCCATATAATGATAGAATGCCAAAAAAGATCTTGTTCACCCCTATGCAAGGCACAACAGGTAGAGGTCACCCGAGACGACGATGGTTGCATGACATAGAAGGAGACTTGCAACAAAATTGGAAGAGAAAGGCATTGTGCAGAGAGCAGTGATCTGATGTTGTAAGAGAAGCCAAGGCCCAACCGAGGCTATAGTGCTGTCCAGTAAGTAAGTATAACACATTATATTGAATAATCAATAGTTGGCCATAAAACTTTATGAAAGAATGAGATTTCGTCCGGGAGTGGGTAAAAAAAAAATGGATCACAAATAGTAAAAAACTATTTATTAGGAACCAAAAGCTTTAAGAACCTTTATTTGTTCCTACTAAATAGTTTTTTACTATTTGTGATCGATTTTTTTTTTACCCCCTCCCGGCTCATCTCATTTCTTTATAACACATTATATTAAAAAAAAAAATTTAATATTTAAATATTGTAATGCATTTTATGCATTTTATTTTGGAATAATGTTTTACAGCTACTAGAACAGCATAATATTTGTCAAAATGTCAGAAAAAAACTTAATGTAAGAAATGAACTTGATTTAAATCATTTTAGAAATTAAAGATTTTGAGAGAAATTATTAATTAGTATAAAATTTATTCTAAATCTCACTATATTAAAATAAATATATGATTAACGAAACAAATGAAAAGGCAACTGAATAATAATAAGGAAAAAAGTAATGGATACCTTGTGTCTAAATGATTTGTGGCAAACAGAGCAGACAAATGGGCGAACTCCTGTGTGGATTGTGGAGTGGACATCAAGAGACCCACGAGTAGCAAAGTTCTTAAGGCAAACAGGGCACTTGAACTCAGGTTTTCCCTTGTTTTGCCTTGAAGGTGGAGGGGGAGGGATAGGAGCCTGTGGAGGTGGTGACGGTTCAGGAGGGGGTTGAGGTGGAGCAGGAGGCGACTGTGACGGAGATGGTGGCTGATCTCCTTCTTCATCAGGCACATCAGTACAAACGCCAGTTACCCTGCAGAGTCACAAAATTAAAACTTTTTTCTAAAATTATATAAACAACTAAAAATAAGATGAATAAGTTTTACGTGTTTAATTAATAAAATCTCATTCCAGATTTCTGATTAATAATTGTTTTAAATTATAGTCCAAGAAACGAAGCAAAAAGCAAATAAATGCAACATTACCCGATATTTTGCATTTATTTGCTTTTTGCTGATTTTCTGATTTTTGCGTTCTGATTTTTTGATATGCTGTTTGGGTTTGAATTGACATTAAAATCTAAATTTGGGACCTCCGCAGACAACCGGAAGGGAAGTTTTTGTTTTATTCAAGAAAAACTCTAAAATTTTTGTTTATTTTTCATTCCATGCTCAATATCTTGGAAACTGCCTACTGCATGAAAAATATTATTCATACTTTTTTAAAGTAAAGTAAATTTAAAAAAAAAAATCTGGTGCGGTGCGCACATCACACAACTTTCCCTTACCATCCTATAATAATTATCTTTTTAATATAATTTTAAAGAGTTCACATAAACACTGCTTCTAATAAACTCAGCAGCATTCACTTCTTCTGCTACTTAAGTATAATAAAACAGTTTTTTGTCAAGTTGCAAATATATTTTAAAAGGTTCTGGTTTAGTTTCCATGGAAACATTTTCTTTCTATTAAATAATGTGAAAGTAGAAATTATAAAGTTAATTTCCGCTTTTGTATTCTTAAATAACTTTGTTACAGAGCGTATTGTTTACAACAGATTGGCGAATTGGCGGGAGGAGGTTCGGTCGCATCCATCTCCTTTTGGATGTGCTCAGTTATCCATCTATTTTATGCTCCTCATAAAATACACTGTATCTTTGCTATTACTGGTCCGATTTTGATGATTTTTTTTTTTGTTTCTTAGATAATTTAATAACCTTTCATATAATTCTGTACATAATTTACTATAAATTGCATGCTTTTTCCGTTAAGCATAAATAAAATATTCTTTTTGTCATAACTTTTTCCCAGCACTTTTTCGTTGATATACTACATAAATGAAAAGTTAAACGTCTTTAAGTTGAAGACATTAGGCAAGTTTCATCAAAATCGTTGGAGCCGTTTCCGACAAAATTGTAAACAATTGTAAAATCCATGATATAATAGCTGATTCCGGTTATTCCGATGCGCTGTGTCTTTGCTAATCCTGGTCCGATTTTGATGATTCTTTTGTTTTTTAGATAATTTAATTACCTTTCATACAATTTAATACATAATTTACTGTAAAATGCATACTTTTTAAGCTATGAGCAAATAAAATATTCTTTTCATCATAACTTTTTTCCCTGCAATTTCTCGGTGATATACTACATAAATGAACATTAAACATCTTTAAGTTGAAGACATTAGGCAAGTTTCATCAAAATCGTTGGAGCCGTTTCCGAGAAAATTGTAAACTATTATAAAATCCATGATATAATAGCTGATTCCGGTTAGTCCGATGCGCTGTGTCTTTACTAATACTGGTCCGATTTTGATGATTCTTTTATTGTTTTTTAGATAATTTAATTACCTTTCATACAATTTAATACATAATTTACCGTAAAATGCATACTTTTTAAGCTATGAGCAAATAAAATATTCTTTTCATCATAATTTTTTTTCTTGCAATTCCTCGGTGATTTACTACATAAATGAAAAGTTAAAGACCTTTATGAAGAATAATTTAGGCAGATTTCATCAAAATCGTTAGAGCCGTTTTCGAGAAAGTTGTAAACAATTGTAATATCCATGATATAATTACCAGTTCCGGTTAGTCCGATGCGCTGCATCTTTGCTATTATTGGTCAGATTTTTATTATCCTTTTTTTTTTTTTTTAGATGATTTAATTATCTTTCATACAAGTCTATAGATTATTTACCATAAATTGCACGCTTTTGAAGTTATGCGTAAATAAAATATTCTTTTTTGATCATAACTTTTTTCCCTGCATTTCCTCGGTGATGTACCATATATATGAAAAGTTAAAGGTCTTTATGAAGAATAATTTAGGCAAGTTTCATCAAAATCGTTGGAGCCGTTTTCGAGAAAAATGTAAAAAAGTGTGTAATCGATTATATAAAGTGACATTTCCGGTAAGCCGATTTTGACGAAAATGTTGCTGTAACATCACATGCATGTGCCAACCTTAAATATATAATTTCAGTATCGTACAACTTTTCGTTTTTGAGCTAGACTGTTCACATACACACAGACACACGGACACACAGACACACAGACCATTTTGCGAGACTTGGATTTGGACTCAGGGGACCTTAAAACGTGTATTTCCGTCGAAAACTCGAATTGGAAAATTTTCACGATCGCAATACTTCCCCTTACTATATACTTCGTATATAGGCAAGGGAAAGTAAAAAAATGAGCCATAAGACTTCTGTATGTTTATTAGTACCCCAGATATAGTTTTTTAAAAAACAGAATTTTTGTTAAAAAAACGAGAAATTGCCATTTTGACTTTATTATGGCAAATATAATGTAAACTGCTATTCCTAGGAGCAATATCATCATGAACTACTTTAAAGCGAATTTAACTAGCTTTCTCAATTTGAGATAGACATTTTAATAGTTCTTGAGATATCAAACTTTTCTCACAATGACTTATTTTTGATGAATGTAGTACAATGTCATAATCTTGTAAATAAATAGATATTAATAATAAATAGATGAAATAAATGCATTTAGGTCTACCTAGAAACCAAATTATAATGGATATATTTCAATCATTTTTTAATTTTTTTTATTGAGTTTCTTACATCAATTTTCCACTTTTATTTTAATTTAATTTATTTTTTCTAACATGAAAAATAATTAAATTTTTAACTAAACTATGCAACGGGAACAGTAATTGTTCTTGAAAAATAGATAATGAACTATTTCAATAATCAGAAGTTTACTTTATTTAAAAAAAAAAACCTAAAATGTTCCCTCATTTTTCATTCAGTGCTCAATATCTTGAAAACTACCATTAGGGCGTAAAACTTTGTGAATATATTATTCCATTCCATGGAAACTAAACTGAAACTTTTAAAATATATGTTCAGTTCGTCAAACCAAATATATACAATGTACAGAATTGTTTAAAAAAACTAATTTATTGTTGCTTTTGTGAGAGAAGACTTAAAGAAGTACATTCTGCTGAGTTTATTTCAAGTAATGTTTACGTGAACTCTTTAAAATTATGATAAAATAATTATAGAGTGTTAAGGAAAGTTGCAACAAAAAACGCATATTTTGGAATAAAAATCGGATTATTTATCCCTGTGAAATAGGGGAGAAAACTAATTGATACTTTCTGTCTCTCTCGCACCTCCCGCCCCCTTTCGCCTTAAATTTGAGTTGGGAGGTAAACAATTTCATAACTTTTTTTGCTTTGATCTGCGCTGGTTTCAATATGATTTAATTATTAACAGTTAATTATCAATTTATAGTTCCCAAATTATTTCAAAATGTAATCTATCTAATTAAATTTTACTATCAGAAATTTTACGTAGATTACCCAAAGTTAGAGATGAAGCTATGCCTCCAGATTCCAATAATATTATCATTATTTATCATTAAAAACAATTTTAATCTGACAAAGTAATGTATCACAAAATCAAAATAAATTGTCTATTGTGATTATCTATTAACATTCATTAATTAGAAATAACATTTTAAATTATTTAATAAAGTAGTTATTTTAATAATAAATAAATTAAGAATGTATTTAACGTATTTAATAAATGTGACAAAATAGTTAAGTTATACAGTTATATACTTCAAGAAATTGTATTGAACTTTTAAAAGACAATTATTGTATAGCAATTCAATAAACTTTACCTGCAGTTCGATTTTGATAAATAAATTAATTTGGAAACTGGGACGTTAACTTATTCGATTTATAATTTGCTGTAAGCTAAGGTACAGTTAACATCAGCAGAGTTGGTTTTTTGATGATCAGTGTCTTGTTAGACTTGATATTTGTTATAAAAAAATAGAAACAGAAAATAGCGAGAATAAAAAAATTTTAAAAATGTATGGAGCGGTTTTCATTAATAATTTTCTGTGAAAATTGGAGTATCAGGGATAATAATTTGTAAACAGTGCTGAGAATGGACTTGCGCTGATAATCTTCAATAATCTTCTGATTTGATTTATACTCCTTTTAGATTTAAACCTGTCTTTTATTAGGAGTGAACGATAAAGTAGTTAAAAAAGTGAAGGAAATAATTATTAAAAAATTTCCAAATTCTTCGTCAGGATTTGCATGAGAAGTATTTTGCGATTTATCCTTAAAATTAATTTTGTCCTAAAACGATAAATAGTTAAAATGTTATTTTTTTTTTAATTTCATTAGTGCTACCCCAATGAGTTTTAAACCTTAAAAAACAAAATGTAAAATCATTAGGTAAATATTACTAATTTAAGTATAACTAATTTAAGGTATGAATAATGTTTTTTGTGTAGTATGTAGTTACCATTGTTTGAGGATGGAATGAAAAATGAACAAAAATTGTAGGAGTTTTCTTGAATAAAATAAACTTCTGGTCTTCTGCTGAGGTCGCAAATTTGGATTTTTAATGCCAATCCAAACCCAAATAACATATAAAAAAAATCAGAACTATGTGTTTTGAAAGTGCTTCGTTTTCTGGACTACTACAGAAATATCAATTTTTACTAACCTATGTTTCTGGAAAGCAGTAAATGATTTGAACTGTCGTCGACAGAGATCACAAGTCATTAAGATATCCATTGTATGAGTTTTTTCATGCCTCATTAATTTATCGAGATCGGTAAATCCTTTCTTGCATATCTGTTAAAAGAAAAAATTATGAATTTAAAAAATAAATACAAAGACAAAAATAAATTAATCATCTGACATAAGAAAATGAATCAACAAATCTAATAAACAGACACTCCATATCCACATTGTGGGGACCAACATTATGTCCATAATAAAAAAATTCAAGATAGCAGAAACTACAGAAAATTCCAATAAAATAGACTAGTAATAACAACAACAAAATTGTTGATGTTAGACAAGGAACAAAATATATTTTATTAATATAAAATTATTAAATAGAAAAATATTAAACACAATTATATATTCATCTAAACTGTTTCATCTTAATCTACTTGAATCACAGCTGATGGATGTCTCTGGATTGAGTTTAGTTTCTATTGCATCATTCATGATTGCCAATCTAGTATCATCACAGTTGTTCCATCATATAATATCAATTTTTATCAAACTAATTCATTTAAAGGATAAATTTATTCCAAAAATCATGCATTGTCTCAGCACACCTGTTTTTTAGGAAGTTTGTCTCCCTTGTGATCAATGGGAAGTCCTCAGTAGGTTAGGTTATAAATTTTCTTCTAATATAGTATATATTTTTCTCTTTAAATCATTTGTATACTCCTTGTCAATAAATATTATAATATATTAAATTACATATATTTATATTATATTGTCGGTTTGGTGGTAAAAGTGATCAACTGCATTTTTGTAAAAATAAAATTTGGTTGCTATTAGCCTTTGCCTGAACCAAATCATAATCATAATCTTCACGATTTCATCAATAATTAAGCACAAATTTAGTTCAGGCACAGGTAAATAGCAACAACTTTTCATTTTCACAAAAATGCAGTTGTAAACAAAACAACAATGATGATTAATAGAAAAATATAAAATGCTATGATATTAATAAATTAACATTTTAAAACAAATTATTAGATATTTAAAAAAACAATATTTTATTGAAAACTTGTCGATCTGCAGCAGGCCATGTAAAACAAAAATGAATGACAGAAAAACATAAAATGCTATGATATAAATAAATGACTATATTCAAACAATTCGCTTATGTTAGTAATTAATTATTAAATATTAAAGCAATAATAATATACAATATTTTATTGAATATCCTTGATCTGCAGCAGCCCAAAACATTTGGTGATTGCTGGTACAGGTTATGTTAGGTGGGCACAATTTTGCCGGCAGGCAAATGCCATGTCAGCCGGACAAAATAGTGCCCACAGGCATAGGGTTGGGGACTCCTGCCTTAGGCCAAAACATAGACACATATTAAAAATAAGTTTACACTTATTTGGGTGTTTTCTTTTTTGATCATACACTCCACCCCAACCAATTTCTTCTTGAATTACATCTGGGTCAACAATATCTCCAACCGTTATTTTAACAAGATATTAGAAATGATGAATTCACCATAATACATAATATGTATTTCTTCAGGAGATAAGTGACTTATCCATATAAATAGTAAAAATATTGACACCTGAACATGCGAACAAAAACAAATAAAATGTCCACAAGTATTTATAGAGTCCACTTTTTGAGTTACTGATCCAGGTGATCACTCCTTCAGCTATTATTTTTGCAAGTTCTTTGCCAGCCATGTCCACGGTGTGACTGGTACAACATGATAAATATGGATTTCACTCTCTCTTCGAGATATGATTGAGCATTTTAGACATAACATATAGCTAGTTACCTTGGTTTAACGAGGTTCTAACTGCTTTAGCCTTAATTTAAAGGAAAATGAGTTTGAAAATTTTAAATGCTAAAACATTTTTCGTTATAAATAAAATTTATCAATTTTCTCCTAATTTTTTACATTTGCATTTTAACTTTTGAAGTTGTTTTAATAAAAAAAAATATCTTACCTCTGATTTTGTATAAAATAAGTCAAAATGTAATCTTCCAAAAAATAAAAAATTAGTAAATCACAGATAGAGTTAGTTTCTCTTGTGCGTTTAGGCAAAAGAGTCAGAATCACCCAATAATCTCATTTTAACCAAAAATGTCAGTCACAGCCTTGTCAAACCAAGGTACGCTATATCCTTCCTTCAAAACTTTATCAGAATTTCAAGTAAAAGTTATTTTTTTTATTGAATTATAAATTTATATCAAGCTATTAAAAGACAATATAGCCTATTTTATAAAAAAAAAAAATTATAAAAACCTGGCAAACATGTGGACGAAGAGCAGTGTTATGAACAGCTTTGTGACGACTCAATGCTGATGAGAATGAATAAGACTTATTACACTGCCTACACTTAAAGAGTTTATCACCACCTCGACACCTTCTAGATCGGCTAAAAAAAAAATATAAATACATTATTTTAAATTTACATGAAACCTAGACCGGATAAAAAAATATATAACTTTAAATATATATACTTTAAATTTATATAACGTTAAAATAAATTCATACATTTGTATTTACATAAACTACAAAATCTATCAAATACAGATTTGAACTATATCTACAGTAAGCTGAAAAAAATAGAAAAACAATTGCTCAGTATAGGGGAAAAATTTGTTTAGAAGCTGATTAAATTTTTACATTAATATAACATCTACTATAAATAAGTAACTGGGAACACCTGCCTTTCAGACTGGTATCTCACTTTTTCTTCAATTTTTATCTTTAATCCATCAATTTCTCAGTGAATTACTAATTTAATACCAGATAATTATTATTTGAAGCTTCCACTACCTATATTTGAAAGTATATCAGGGAAATTTTAATAGTTTGATATTATAAAAGATAAGAGGAACAATAATCCATAAGAAACAGGAATCTTTAAAAAACAAAAAAATTAAAGGAATAAGGCTTTAATAAATAATTATATAAAATATAGTAACATAAAAAATATAAGTAGATGGAGTGAAACCTCTCTACAACGGATATCTACGGGCCCGATAGATTTGTCCATTGCAGAGGGATGTACAAGTGCTCATTAAAAATTGAATATGTATATGGATGTATCAAAACAAGTTTATTAATACAATTATCTATTCTATTTATACACATAATATTGTCAGAACTTAATCTGTTTAAGTATATTTAAAAAACAGACAATAAACTTTGTGAACAAAATGTATAGATAACGTAGACATTTACACAACATTTTTTAAAATATTCACAAATAGAGTCATTCCAAATTAAAATTTTTTGGCAAGCTTCCGCACAAAAAACTTTTTGTTTAATTGAAATTTAATACCTCTGCTTTTTCTTATATAGTGCAAGAAATTCATACGGTGCCATTCTTAACGATTAAAACTAACTGGGGCATATGAGTTTTAATAAAACACTTAGAGGCAAAGAAAAGTGATTTCTATGAAAACGGTCGAGAGACAGGGAATAGAAAATGCAAACATTTGTGGAAAATTAGATTATCCAATTCAAAAGTGCATTTCCAGTTAGGTGGCCCTACACGATCAGTTTTTTCATTCATCCTATTTAAATGATTTCGTTCATTTATTCGATTGATCTTCTTTTTAATTTATATAGAATAATCATAAACCGAAATCTAATTATTGCTTATTTAAATGCTCAAAGTTTAATTTAAAGTTGAGGAAAATAATTAATAATTAATAATAAAAAAATAAATAATAATTATTGTTCGATGTTGACAGGTCAGATCATCTTTGAGGGGAGGTTTTCTAAAAACCACTTATATCTGAAATGTATTAATTGATACTTTATGGATTTGGTTTAACGAGAACAATAATAATTAAATTTTGATAAAAGTTTATCAAAACTGAATCTGTAATGTACAAAACAGTAGAGAAAAAACCGACTTGGAGAACGATGTAGCCCTATAAGGACTGTTTTGAACACCATTGTTCCAACAAGATTCTTTTCTGTCCTTGACAGGTCTCTTAGAATGTCACCAAAACCAATGGTTTTCATCCCTACACGATTGGTTTTTTTATCGGGTCTGAATGACAGATCAGCACATCATTCAAAATTGATCGTTTAGGGCCACCTTTTCATTCTTAAGAATAAATGTCTTATTAGACTGGAAATGCTACCTAGAAGAATAAAAAAGTATAATTTCTTTGATATGATAACAGTGTTATTATTTTAGGTTTTAATTAATAAAACGGTTGTTGCCTTATTTATTAATAAAAATAATTACTTTCTGATATATACATATTTCAATGTACATACATATTTATATCGATAGGTAAAATCATTAAAAATAAATATGGTTTTCTTAATTTTGAGCATTTTGTAAGTGTCCATTCAAAGAGATAAATTTATCTCTCGGTGACGAAAATATGGTTGTCTGCATCTGAAAGAGAGGTGTCCGCTGCCAAGAGGCATAATTCCTATATTTTCAGGCCAGGATATTTAAAAATTGTCTGTTGGAGAGAGGTGTCCATTAGTAGGGGTTTCACTGTATAAAATATATTTGTTAACAGAAACAAAACATATTTTCTTTTTAAAATGCATCGTCGTGAACAACGGAAAATGGAAAATGCATTTTTTCACATTCGATACTTTACACTTCCCACAATAATAGGAACCTCTAAAAAACTAGATTATTTTTGCACAAAGGTACAAGGCTTTTAAAAAAAATTACAAAAATTACAGGAACATATAAAATATATTCGAAGTTAAGAAAATACATTATGAAATGTAATAAAAATTTCAATTACAATGTAACAATTTGCAGCAAAGGAGAAGGATATATTCAAAACATTGTATGAAACAAGTAAAACAGTTAAAATACATAAAGTAAACATAAAAATTTAGGCAATAAGAACAACGTATCTAAACAATAACAAAAAAAAAACTTCCATCCACAAGAATATATCACAATCAAAGAAACTATTAAGAAAAATTGAGTTTTTTAGCTTCATTCATTTAGCATAATGCATTAAATAGATCTTATTTATTAATCATATTATATGTAACATATTATACAGATTCTAATTACAAGGAAGATTAATTTAAATATACTATTGTATTTTTAGAGAAATCACAACTTCCTATAGGAATAGTTTATGGGCTGGAAACATAAAATCTTTTTTCTTCTTTACCGACGTTTCGGAATATTAATCCGTCTTCAGGATATATTTGTAGAATATTGAATAGAATATTTGTATATCAATTCAATACAAACAATTACCCACTTAATATTACCCAATTAAATATTTACACAAACTATAGCACACATTTTAGTTATATTATTTAAATACTATATAATTTATTACCTTAAAATCTATCTTATTTCCTATATCTAATTGTCATCTCCTATGTCCTTCAGTATCCATATTATTTTATTTTGTCTCATTCATTAAACTATAATTACAAAGTCCTAATAATTATTTATCATATTATAATATCATAGTAGTACTGTACTACACTGAATTGAACTTTATGATAATACATATCTTTATTTTCATAAGCTTACCAACCAACATATTTACCTAATTCTTATTATTATTTAGTTTATGTTTCTCTTTCTGTGTAATTATTCTATTTTATATATCTAAATTAATGTACTATTTTCAACAATAAGTTATTTTTTATTATTCAAATCATTTTAAATTTAGTTTAGTGAGTATGATCATAATTGCATAATGGCTCTTTTTAAATTTACTGCCTCTCTCTTAAAAAAATAAATTGCATTATGTTTGTTTTTTGTGTTATATATTTCTTCCATTGTTATTCTATTTTTTTTCATTTCCCAATGTTTTAGGATTATGAAAATTAAATTGCTGATTACTTAGTTTGCTATGATGCACCAAAGCTATGTTTTTATTTTTATTGTTTTTGCATTTTTTTGATATGCCCCCATTTTATAAGATCCCAATTTAATATTCATATGCTCATACTCTACCAATGCCATTTTTATGTTTTCGGATAATTCTGGTATATAATTCATTTTATTAAATTGCATTATGTTTCTATCTTCTCTTTAGACTCATTTATATCTTGACCAACATTTAAAATAAAATAAACTAAAATTGAATATGCTTCCAAATATATTTTATAAATTACAAAGTTTAGACAATTTGTTTAACAATAAATTTTTAATGGGCACTAACAATCAAGATTTTTTTTCACTTCTAGTGACAGAATCAGTGACTTGGAAATAAAATAGACTTTATAGATAATAAATAATATTAACAAGATAATAGAACATATTATTAAGAAGATTAGATTATCAAAGAAGAATCACAATTAAAATATTGAAACAATATACAATATAATTAATGGATTTATAGTTAAAGAATTAATAAAAAAAAATTAAATAAAAGTGTACACAAGATAATTATTTAAAAAAAATTAATTATTAATAAACCAAACAGCGTTAACAAAATAGAGATAAATACATTAATAAAAGGAGATAAAAATAGTAAACTGACTTAGATTAAAGTAATCAATATCAGAAAACTATAAATTAACAAATGTAATACAATTTGAAGATAAATATTCATGCAACCTAGAAAAATTAAGTAAATTACATTTTTAAATTTGTAATATAAAAGAAATATTAAAATATGTTCTATGAAATTAGTGAAATGAAATCTTTCACTAATCAAATTTTTCCTTAATCGAAAAGTCTAACTGTTGTTAACATTTCAGCGTGAGTACTCCATCTTCAGATCAACTCACATACTATATATAAACTTGGGTTTTATAAATCTGATACAATCTGTCTTATTTCTAAACATAATTTTAAATACACACTTAGTAGCTAGGATATTCATGTCATTTGATTGTCACACTGAACTCTGAGTTATTTTTTAAACTAAAATCAAAAGTAGGATCAAAAATAAAACAAAGATCAAATTCTAATAAGCATACTTAATTTTTAAGCAATAGGAGAAAAATTCAATTTTAATTTGAAAATAACTTTAATTTGAAAATAATTTTAATCTGATAAGAACATTCCCAAAATTATAACAGACCTTGAAAATATTTATTTATAGAATCATCTGATAATTATCAGATTTAATCATTAACAAGCTACAAGAAATAAACTTTGCATTATAATAAACAACTAAAAACATTTTTCTTCTTTTTAATCCTATCCTCTTCTACCGTAGCTCAGTGTTGAGGGTGTGTATATATATATATATATATATATATATATATATATATATATATATATATATATATATATATAAATATATATAGTTAAGCATATATAGTGTTAAGGATATATAAATACAAATAATACCTCTTATAAATAAAATACCACTTTTAAACAGACAAATCAATAATGATTTAAAAGAATTTTAAAAAATCCTAAAAGAAAACAAAGACATTATAATAATAAAATAATACAAAACCAAAAATTTAGGATTTATGTAAATAAATGGACATAAAAAAATGGAGGAAATTTTAAAAGATACATACAGAAAATTATGAAATGACTCTTTTAAAGAATTAGTAGATGAAATTAATACGTATGCCACTAATGTGTAAAAATTTGGGTATAGGCGTGAAAAAATACAAAACAAATCAAAGGTAACCGATTATGTAGCACCAATAATGTACGGAGTGATTAAGTCGCATAAAAAGGAACATCATATTAAACCTATAATAAGTAATATTGTGGGATCTGAAGCTATATCAAAATATTTGAACCAAACACTAAATGAAGTAAATAAAGATAATTATTATGATATAAAAAAATTATAGAATTAAAAAGGATCTTAGGAATCATAAATATAACAGAAAATGATATTGAAATACTTAGTTCAGACGTAGAATCATTGTTTACTAACGTATATATAGAAAGATATATCATAATATTGGAGAATTGAGAAAAGATTAAGAGTAACTCAACTATAAAGGACAAAAACACATTTAGTGAACGGTTTAACCTTTATATAAAATATAATTATTTTATATATAAAAACGAATTCTATAAATAATAATTATTCAGACTACCAATGGGGGAGGGGAACATTTTCAGTTAACATAAGTAGAAATTGCATGAACTGTATATTGAATAAGAAGTTAGAACTAATCAATAAAAAAACATTGCTTATAAAAAAATATATAGATGATATATTATTGATAACAAATACAGAGAATTATTAAACAGTTTACACAAAAAAATATAATTGAATTTACGAGTGAAAAATCAGAAAATAATAGTATTAGCTTTTCGGGAATAAATATCATGTTAAATAAAAAAACATTTCAACAAAATGGACCAAAAAATATCAACAGCAATGTAATTCTGAATTACTTATTCAAACCACCATTGTTAGTAAAAAATTAACGTGCCCATCAATCTAATAAAAAGAGCTAAGGAACTAATGGATAAAGAACATTTAACACAGATAAAAACAATAAATAAAATATGGTATATTAATCACAATAATAATAAAAATATCATGAAGGAAGAAAATACGTAAAGATTATCGTAATAGGAGTTCTGTCTGATAATAATCTTCACAAGGTGGTGGCCGAAAAAGTTTGAAAATATCAGGAAATGAAGCAACTATATAAACTTAACAAAGCAAATGGTCTGGCCGTTGTTCATCTTGGCAAATGGATTGATCACGGAGATGGCAGGGAACACCATTAAGGACTTGGATCTTTCCTTTAATGTTTTGGAACAGATGCAGAAAGCAGTGTTGCTCAGGACTGCGAGCATTATTAGGAAATGTATGAATTAACAAATTAAATTTTTAAAGGATAAAATAAAAATGATAGATAGAAAGAATGTAGTTTATACAAGTAGAATAGATTGTAGCAATTCTGAGTGAAATGATTTACAAAGGGAAAGCATCTAAAAAATGGTTTACTAGAATCAAATAACATATCTGATATGGTAAAAACAGTAAAAGTAAAAGTAAAAAGATTAAAGCTTTGACCCATCATGGTATCGGTACAAAGTAATCATAAATTTGATTTTGATAATTCAAGAATATTGGAAAATGAAATATTGCATAACAGAAAAACAATGGAAGCAATATACATTAAAAAAAATAAATAAATAATACAATTAATTTGAAGATAGATGCAGTAAATTAAAAGAGCCATTATGCGGGCATAATCAATAAACTAAAATAAAATTATTTGAATAATCAAAAATAACTAATAATTGAAAATACTACATTGATTTAGATATATAAAATCGAATAATTATACAAAAAGAGAAACACTAACTAAATAATAGTAAGTTAGGTAAATAAGTTAGAAGTTAGTGAGTAGGTATATGAAAATAAAGATGTGGATTAACACAAAGTACAATTCAGTGTAGTATAGTGTGACATTGATAGTATAGTAGAGTGGACACTTCCTGTAAAATTAGTATGTTTGAGTAATTATATTTTAATGAGACAAAATAAAATTGTATGAATAACGAACAACATATCAGCACTCAATGAACAATGATGCAAGTGCACAGTTTGATCAAAAAGGTATTAGTTTTCCATTGTGGTGAGAAATAGGTACCTTTAATTTATTGTAAACTTAATGCATCGATACACTTGAGTCCCTATGCCATAGAGCCTATATTCTAAAGGGTCAAATCGGTTATGTGTGTCTTCTGTAAAATTTCATAATTTTAAGTTGCGTCATTGTTCTGCTGCGGTGATGATATAATGATTAGATATAGGAAATAAGATTGCTTTTAGGGTAATAAATTTATAGTACATAAATAACGTTATTAAAATATGTTCAGTAATTTTTATAAATATTCATTGGTAATTGTTTACATTGTATTGCAGAAGAAAAATGTCCTGAAGACAGAGGAATACTCTGAAACATTGGTGAAGATATAAAATGTCTCCAGTCGATAATAAAGCATTATGGGAGCAATGGTTCCAATAAAAATATAATATTATATTGAAATAAGTTAAAAGCTACATACAGTCACTAATAAAAAAATACTATTAACTTATTAAATAAAAACTCGTGCACATTGAACAGCTTGACAAGAAACGTCTTTATAGCTCCGAAACGCATGAATTACATAATTTTTTGAGCATTCCAGGCAGGTCGGAGTTTCACATTTTACGCACTTATAGTTTGTCATCCTTTTCTTTTGGTAAGGACAATACCAGCAGGTTTTTCGTTTTTCAGCTGGTCATTTCGAACAGGCCCAGCTGTTGGCTGTGCAGCTTGTCCATCCAAAGCGACACTTCCCTCTTGATCATTTTCTGACCCCAATGTTTCTAAAATTATTGTTTTCAGAGGATCTGCCAAGTTTCCATGAAGCCACTGCTTCATGTATGGCTTAATAAGGGAAAAACCTAATGTTTCCATGAAATTGAATCTTGAACTACAATTATCTTTGAAGATTTCCTTATGAAGGACTTTAGCATTGCAACAACTTATTGATACAAGATGGTAAAAAATTGCCATTGGCCATCTTCTAGTGTGTCTATTACCTGAATAATAGCTACATTCCATAGCAAGAGTATCGACTCCCGACTTAGTTTGATTATAAAATGAGATAATTTCAGGTTTCTCATTTTCTTCATCGAAAAACTTATCAAGGTGCATCGATGATAAGAGGATTACTGCCTTTCCTTTTTTTGGAGAATATGAAAGTAAAGTAAGCTCCTTCGTTAATCCATACATACTTGATCCTACAAGTTTAGATCTATTGGGGAGGAATTCTTTGGGAATTTGCGGCTGGTTCTTCCTCAATGTCCCAACCATTGTTAGCCCGTTATTGTATAAATGTTGGGCGATTTCCACTGAAGTGAAATTACTGCAGGTTATATTTCTGTTTGTCTTGTACAAAACCTTACATAAACGAAATACTGCTTGGGATGGTTTGCCTAATTTTTTTTCTTCAGCAGTGAGCCCTGCTCCATCAAAATCTTGGCAGGCATACACATAGGCGTTGTAAAGATAGGAGCTTCTAGCATCTGTCAAGCATATCACTTTTATTCCCTACTTAGTCAGTTTATTAGGAATATACATTTTAAACCGACAACGACCTCTAAAAGGTATAAAAGTCTCATCAATGCAGCCAAACCTGCTTATTTCATAATTTTTCATACAATTTTCGATGAAATTTTTGAAAACTGTCGAAATTGCAGCAAGAGGGTCAGTTTTCTGCCTATCCTTTCTTGTTGTAGAATCATCAAAGCGCAGAGCCCTAACCAACACTTTGCATCTTTTTTCTGAAATTGTAGCAAGGAAAACAGGACGCCCGATAGGCTTAGTAAAAAAAAGAGATGAAAAGTCCTCTTTTGATGATTTGAAGATCCCAGATAAAATTAGAAGACCAAAAAGGGCCAAAATTTCTTCTTTTGAAGTGTCTTTGTAGGAAACGCTGTCTGAGTGTTCTAAAGTTTTTCTAATGAAGTGTATTTTTTTGTTAGTCCACGTTACAATATCATTTATTATGTTGTCAGTGAAAAAAAGATGCCAGATATCTGCGGGACTAGGATTTTCTAAACTCCGAGCTTCTCCTTTCAGACATGAAAGCCATGTGTTTATGGCGTTACCTGCGGAACAGCCATTTTTTGGGACTAAAGGCTTCGAGCTCCAAGAAAAGCACCCCTGTTGTCCAGTATACATTGTATCTTCTTCCACCGAGTCTATACTGGATCCTTGAATAGGATCTTGCCTTACATCAGATTGGTGATTATCACATGAACAAGCATTTTCTATGTTTTCTTCTGATACTTCAGATGAAGAATCATGATCTAAATGCTCAATAGTGTCTACATCAGGGACATAGGAATCTTCTGAATCAGGTTCTACATCAGTATCAGAGTCCACAGATAGAGGAGGAACAGGACTCATCATTTTTTTTTATTTGTGAAGAAATAGTCCTTGATGAAACAGTCCTTGGTACCCTTATCATTTTTCTCCTGAAATGCCAAAAAAAGCTCTTCATTACCACCACTTTTGAAGGATAAAATACCAATAAAATTGAATTGCTCAGTTTTAGAAATAGATACAAATGACTGTTTATGACAATAAGATCACACGTGCAAGAATCAAATTACACCAAAAGGAATATCCGCCTGTGAAGCAGGTAGATTTACTTATGTTTTAAAGAATTTCCACCTGAGAGATGGGTTAGATTCTAGGAAATGGTTCCTCCAAAAACTGGATGACACTTGAACTGCACAGACATCCTCTCCTCGCAGAGGCTAATAAATAACTGAGACTCTCCTATAATATATGCGGGAAATGACGAATTTCCGTCCACCAGCAGAAAAAAAATGAAACTGTGAGGCAGATGTTCCATGTTAAGGGTAAATGAAGTTATAGTAATCTAGGTAATACGAAATGTTATTAATTTAATAGAATTAATAGAAATGTTCATAGCTAATTTAATTCACAAAAACTATTTGACTGAAATGTTAAAAGTCATAAGTTAAGAAATAAATACAAGCCGAAACGTACCATTATAACACTTTTTGGTAATTTATAATTTAAACAAATATTGTGAACTAATTAACTATAATTCTGAACTTAAAACAGTTATACCGCCTTTATCAATTTTTAATGATATTTTCAACTATAGGATGTTTATTTTCTTCCTTCTTCCAAACACAAATTTGAGCAGAAAATTAACACTATTTTCAACCAGGTGCCTTCAAACCTTTTCACTTTATAAAAACTTTATCAGAGAGCTAAAGTATTTAATTAAAACTTTTTTCATAAAAATCAAAACCAATGGTTGTCCAAGGAGGTAATACGGTCAGCATCCGCAATCAACCTCCATGTTTATCTGCTACCTTCATTAAGGGTATCCACTTTATAGAGGTTGGGAGGTTGGGTGTGCCATGGAAGATCATCAACAACAGAGTCGATACAGATCTACCATAGTCTGACTAAAACTCGAGACCGGGATTTAGGACCTTATCCAGTGAGCTACCCCACTCCCCATAAAATTAAATATAAATTAATATAATTATACAAAATAATCTCAGTAATGTTGTTTTTTTATTCGGTGCGATGTCGCTATGAACCCCAACTGGGGATGGAAAGAAAGATTATCCTACAAGTTGCCAACCTATTCTAACCTGAGTGAGATGGTCGAGATTAATTATGTCTGTCCACCACAATATAAAATTCAACACTAACAGGCAAGAGTCTGCACCAATTCTTACTCAAGAATACAGAGAAGAGCTGCATATAAAAGTCCACGAAAGACTCTCTAGAGAAAGAAATGTCCAAACATAAACATGTAATTCTCGCATATGTTTTGAAGCATTGCTACAGAAATAAGTTCTGATAACATCAAGAATTCTTCATGATAAATTTAAAAAAATACAAAATCAAGAAGCTTTATGTGCATGAAACATTTTAAAGTCAACTACATGTTGTTCATACCATTATTGATGGAATGAAGTTAATTTAAGTGGAACATAAAAAAGTTTGAATACCATTGTATTCAACAAAAATAAAAACTTATAAATGGTTTATCGATGATTATACTACTATAGATATATTTGATGTTTAGATTATTGCCATTTTATGAGAGGGGAATTGTTTGCTATCTCCAGCACCACCATAGTATCTCCTTGTGATTGTAATGTAATGACCACATATGTTTGGATTATTTCAACAAACCCATTAAAGCCTAAAGCCTGAAAATTCATACTGAAAAATAACTTTTTGTTTATTTTTATTGTGAATGTTTTAAATTGAAGTATTCACTTATCACAATTCATCAGTCATTCTCCCAATGTCGAAATATAAAGAAGTTGCTTTAATAGGGTATATGCATGATTTTTTTAAAATACCTTAAATAAATTATTTTCATCTCAAAAGTTACGTAAAACATTAAATCATTCAGAAAAACATTCTAATTAAATTTTAAAAAAATTTAATACTTTGGACAAGATATTTTGGCTATTCAAATGCGCTGTTGTTCGCAGGATTTAAATGATGTCACAATTCATGTCAACAAAGCTATTTAAATGACTTTGAATTGGTTCTAGTAAAACTTGCTAAATTTGATCTTATTCTGTTAATAAACTAGAAAAGCGAAAATATTCGTCTAAGTATTTTCTTATGGCTATATGCAAGATTACAATAAAAAGTGCACCAGATTAAGTATTTTTTCTCGTTACAAAAAATTCAACTCAACGAGGAAAGTGGTGCATAGTCATGAGAAGGAATAAACTATCTCCAATAATTAGTTTGCATAGTTGTGGAGACCATTACAATGAATAAATCATTTTCATTACAATTTTGTTGCTTTAGATTAAAAAAACATCATAACCTCAAAAAGTTTTGATTGAACATTTGATGAACTTTTATCACTCCATATTATTTATTTGTGGGCAATTTATTAGTATATTAATGTTTTTATGTGAATACAATTAATATTTTTTCTTTTTATTAGTTCGAAGAGGATAAAGAAAATTATATAAAATACAAAATAAAGAGTCACCATATGATTCCCGTTGAGATCTATAACAAAAATATTAGATATAATAATAATAAAAGGCTTAGCGAACCCGGAGGTTCGATGCCGATACCACTAATCGATTAGATATAATAATTTTAACTATTTTATATTCTATATTCTATATTCTATATTATTTGTTTTTTTGTAATTTTTGTTGATATTATTCTATATTCTATATTCTATATATATTCTATATTCTATATATATTTTATATTTTAACTATTTTATATTATAGATATAATATATTTAACTATTTTAACTATTTATATTTATATAATAATTTTAACTATTTTATATTCCAACAACTAAAACATATGCACCTATTTACTCGATAAAATAATTCATATTCATATCAAAGTCGTTTTTGAAAAAGGCGTAGGCACCATTTAGCAAACTTTACAGAAAACACATGAAACACATTTATAATTATAATATATTTAGATATTTTTAATTTCAATCTTGTTTAATTAAAACTTATTATTTAGCAAAATTTAGAAAGAAAAACTATTTAGGTTGTAATCAATAGCAATAAAGATTCCAAAAAAAAAATGTTTGAACAAAATATATTTTTCATGTATATACCCCATTAATTATTTTATCATGATAGATAATCAAGGTAATTCTTTACTGGCATAAAAGTAATCAGAGGAGTGGAAATAGGCACGGATTATCTATTTCTGATAGTTGATACCAGGATATTGAGAGACAATCTATATGGTTGTTATCCCGGATGATATTTTGGACCGAAGGAGGTGTTACTACCAAGATCTCTCCTCTAAGGAATATGGTACACCAATACCCCAAGCCCGCATAAGAAGAAAATTAAGAATCTATAGATGAGGTTGAATATGCTATAGAAAGAATGAAAATTAATAAGGTACTGGGAAGAGATGGCATTGTCCCTAACTTCCTGAAATTTGGTGCTGAATAACTTCTGAAAGTGATTCAATAACTGTTTCAAGCTATAGAGAATAGCGAGAAAATTCCTAAAGACTGTGAGTACAGTACTATAAACCCCATATATAAGAAAAGCATCTCAACTATAGGTGAAAACCACAGATTAGCTGTGGTAATTTTATGTGTAGCTTATAAAATTTATACCTCTATCCTTGAAAGAAGGTTGAGAAGTATTGTGGAGATCCAACTTGCAGAAGAACCATAATAAATAGATCTGGTAGGATTGACCAAGAAATTGCAAATAGGATTTCAAAGGCGAGCCAAGTATACTATCAGATCAACAATAGCTTAATTTGACACAATGAAGTAGAGAGATGTTAAGATACATACATATAAGATTACCGATCCTTACACATGACGGCAAAAGCTGGGTGATGCTAGATAGGCATGCTAGAAAAAATTTTCCTGTTAGCTGCAGGAAAAATCAGGCGAGACTGCGTCAGGAAAGAAAGGATCAGGAAGAAATTAGAGATGCCTCCATTGAAGACAATCATGGAAAACTGACGACTTAAATGGTTTGGGCATGTTTGTCGAATGGATGAAGAAAGAGAACCCAGAAGAACAATGGAATCTAGACCTACAAGTAAAAGACCACAGCAGCTGGCCAAGGATATCCTATTAGGAATATATCCAGAGGATTGAGGGTAATAGAGGCAAAACCCTCACTGATAGGAAGCAGCTGACTCCTCTATGCCAATAATGGCTCGAAGAGAAAGAAGAAGATCCCATTAAAGACTACGGTATGAAAATTCATACTGAAAAAGAACTTTTTGTTTCTTTTTATTGTGAATGTTCTCAGAGCAACTGCACTATTGTTTACGTCCTGAAGCATTATTGAAACCTTTACTTATCACAATGCAGCAATTATTCTTTCAATTTCGAAATGTAAAAAGTTATAATATTGCAACAGATTGTTTAAATTTTAGAAATGTCGTCCAAAGGCTGTCCTTCTGACAAAAAGTAAATAAAGGTTGTGGCTTTAATGGGTTAAAAATGAAACTAACAAAAATTATTATCCATTATATCTAGATCTACTAGGCCAAGCAGAAATCGACAGCGGAGATTTATACATAACTATCATTAAATATAATTACTTATTTAGACATTACAGTTTGTGATCATTTAAATAGATTTAGATAGTTCACAATTGTCAATTTTCACTCATTAAAGAGACAATAAAAAACCTAAGGGGTCCTTGTCAGACGTTGGCAACAACATGGCAAAAACATTTGTAATAGAACTTTGGTTTAGTTAAACCACAAATATAATATAATATTTAAATACAGTAAATATTAAAATTAGTTGTGCTGTTGTTATACACAATTGCTCTGGTGCCTAAAGCGAATGTTATTTTAACTCCCTTGCAATCCAATTATAATTGTTAAAAAAAGGCTAGAAAATCAAGATATAACATAAACGGCTATAACAGATAATGACAGAAATGATATAACAGTTGGGAAAAGACAGATATTCAAAAATAATAAATGAGAAATAGAAAATAGACTGGTATATGTTCGTAACACATCAAAATATCTCCTGAGTTTTGGTACATTTTAGAACATCAGTATATATTACATAGCTTTGCCTAATTGCCATACAAATTAATTATAACACTAAAATTTAGATTTTAAGATTTAAAAAAAATATATAATATCTGAAAGCCTGAAGATACCAACTATTTATAAACATCAATAATTTTTCAAATAATTCAATTTAATTTAATTCAATAATTTCAGGATGCTAAAGAAACATATCTTATTCATGAAAATAATACTAACTTGGAACTAGGGCCTGGTGGTGGTATGGAGGGCATCGGGGCAGGGATAGGGAAGACAAGCCCATTAAGCATCAAACCCTCTCCAGCAGTGCGAAGATCAACTGCTACGGCTCCTGGAGCTTGTGGTATTCTCATTATAACTTGTTCCTGTTCTCCAGTTATAGCACCATAATAACCACCATCTTCAACACTTCCGTTCATGGAAAGATTCTAAGAAGCAGAAATTATTTATTGGTTATCAAAGCACAAATATAAAACAATTAAAGGAAGATCTTAGATAAAATAAACCAACTTTGAAGAAAAAAATGAAATTATTATTTTACTTTAAGATTACTCCATAATAATAATTAGTAAATAAAATTGGAGTTTACCAATTAATAAATCATGTTATGTATTGAGAATACAAGGATTAAAGGAAATATTTCCGATTAAATAATAATAATTAAATAATGGTGCCTTGTGGTTCAGTCAATATTAACATAAATAAATTGCAACAAGAACAAAGAAACAGCGGGCTCAGGATCCTTCAGATCTAATTAGGAGGGCAGGGATCAGGTCGACAGGCGGCTCCGGCAGTCATAAAGATAAGCCAGAGTGAAAGCACCATAAAACTAAGAGATAGGTCCGGTCGACAAGCTATAATAAAATATGCCACCCAAAGACAGGGGAATAATAGAGAAAAAAAGGTCAAATTTTCGAAGGCCTCTTCAAAAATTCCTATAACATCAACCAATAAGATGGACCTAAAGGAGAGTGGGGACAAAATTTATCTTTCAAGAAGGAGAAGGGGAAAGAGGGAGAAGAGGGAGGAGACAGGAAAGAGGAGGAGTTCTAGCTAGAAGGGAGAAGAGTAAAGTCCTAAGAATAGAAGCAGAGGGTCCTGCTGAGCAGTCCATCCGATACGGAGTCCATGAGTCTGGCGGCAGAGAAGAAGACTGCTGTGGGAGAGAAGACCAGACCATTGAGCGGTGAAGCAACAATTAGACTAGTGGTAGTCCCTCCATACAATGTGTACATTATTGTCTACTAATATGTGGCACCATAGCAAGATTTTAAATCAGAAAGTTCTCCCAGTATTCTTAAATACATATGTTATAGTCAAGGGTTCTTTTATAATGAGAGGAATTTAGGTTGTAAATTAGTAAGCCAACAGTTTAATCAATAATATTCTTTTAAATAAAGTAATTCTTCTACCAAATTCTATAATTCTATTTACCCTACATGCTATCATATAGCTTAATTAAGTGAAATGGTAAACGCTACAGCCTTGCAAAGGATCTCCAATGGTATTTATAATATCCCAACATAGAGATCAGAGCAGAGGGTCTGTGGTCTCTAGCCTTTTAAGTTAAAATACAGTATGATTGATCGGCTGCAAATAAAGAATAAATTAGATCAGTAAATTAAGTAAATACTAATATGTATTGATATTGGACAATATTATCGTTATAAAATTTAACCAGGCCAGGTGCGAACAAAAGAAATAAGGGACGAGCAGGTAGAGAAGGGTAACTGACAGGCGATGACAGATGTCACCACATAAGTGATAAGGGATAAGTTAATTTAAAAACCCTACCGAGAAGTTAACACTGTAAACGCCAAAAGCTGGGACACCTAATCAATTTTAAGAACTGGTCCCCTTAGGCTTGGCTGGCCTCGAGGAAAAAGTGGAGACCGCCTGGAAAAGGTATGATTAAATTATACTAGTTGGATAATGGTTCGCAGATACCGGCTGTCAGGACAAGGGGTGGAGCCATCCGATGAAATCCCAGAATTTCCTCCCTCTATAAAACTATTCGGCCAATGAACAACGTTTTCGACCCCCTCTTAGGCAGAATAAGAGAGAAAGGGGGATAGAATCAAAGAGGTGAAAAAGAGGGACTGCTGAACGGATCGAGGCTGAGGCAAGACTTGGAGACTGATAGGGGCTGATTCAAGACTGCGACTCTGAAGATGAGAAATGCGTTCTGGCTCCATGACTGAAGATATGCAGGGGAACCTGAGGGAGAGATGCTGAGGAACCATCAACACCAACTAGTACAGATAAGAGATTTATGTTAAAACAATTAATGGCTAAGTCTAGGCTGAATCATTCCATGGTTAACTTTTTATTGTAATAGTTTGTTGTTTTAATTTTGAAGAATAAAGATCAATGTTAGCAAGGAGATAGTTCTTCAGTAACCATGCCCATATTTAATTTGAATATATATCATTAAGATAGCAGTAACTTTGATTAACATTAGTATTAAACTTAAAAGTAGGAACATTATCTTGGTTAATTATTAAATAATGGTAACCACAAACCAGGCCCTTGGAAAGGTATCCAATTTAGAGGACAAGTTAAGAAATTCAATAGTATTCATAAGCTTACTTAATTTTGGGATAATCATTCTCAATGATTGCCCAATGGCATCCCTATATATATATATATATATATATATATATATATATATATATATATATATATATATATATATATATATATATATAGACTAATGTATTAGCAGCTAGATAGATATCAAGCTCAACTGAAGTTAGATAAAACATAGCAACACGGTTTCTGGAATCCCCACCTGCCTTAGAAAAGCAGTTTCCCAGAAACATAGCAATCAATTCATCAAAAAATAAATTGAATTACATTTTTATAGTCTCTATTAGATTAGTCTACAGACCCGAAGACTTAAAAGAATGAAAAAAAAATGTATTTCCTATGAAATATTTAAACATTCATTGGACAAAAATTGAAGAATTCCAAGAGCAATTATATAATATAAACAAAATATTTGGAGAATACAATGGAATATTTCTAGGCTTGACAAAATAATTGTGAAAAAAAAATGTATAAATTTTCAGCAAAACAAAACTAGCACATAATATATCTAAGTAAACATAGAATTGTTAATTGGTCCAGTGTGTTCAGAAATAACTAGTATAAAATAGGTTTGCATGCTCTGCACTTAAAAAAAAAAAAAATAAGCAAACATATCGACGTCGTTTTTTGAAGAGGGCTTAAGCACCAAAAAATCGAAATTTATGTTTCAATATATTATAGGGCATAAACAACACTTCTATCGGTTCCTGTTCACGATGTATAAAAAAAAAAAATAATAATAATAATTGGAAATGGCCTAAAAATCTACTATTGATGACATAAGCACCAAATACTGAAGATTATAAGTCGTCACTCTGGCCTTGATTTCAGTGCTAAAACTCTCTCTTAAAAATATATTGTAATTATAAAAGTTTTGCCATCTTAACAAACTTCTGCTGTGCACGATAAAGAATAAAATTAAAAAAAAATATATTGTTGTTTGGGGAAAAAACATTTCACGTATTTCCTGTAAAGTTTGCTAAATCGTGCTTACACCTTTTTCAAAAAATGATGTCAATAAGTCGAAAGAGCATGTTACTGTACATTTTTGATATTACAATAATTAGTCCAGAAATTGATTATTTTAAATAAAAAATAATTATAACCTCATTTACATTTTCATCAGCTTCTTCTTTGATGATAACTTCCGGTGTAAACTTGGTCATATCCCATCCTTCACCATTATCAGAACACTCATCATCAGATATTCCATCACTCTGAAAAGCATATAAGCAACCTTTTGACAGAAACAATTAATATATTATAATGGTACTCCATAGCGAATCTCAAAAATACATGTTAACATTATGTCTAGAAATTAAATCCTCCTGAATAGAAATAAAATCCAATAAATAGATGATGCAAAAAAAAAGGATATGAGTAGCTCAGTTACAAACATGGACAAGTACATTTTTTCACAAATAAGAGTTAGACATTGTTTCCGTCGGGTGGTTTCATCCTGTATGCAATACCAAACCTCTTTTGTTACAAAATGGCTAGAAACGTGTTGCCAGAAATAAAATCCAGCTCCACAAATGTTCCGTTTCAAGCACAGCCAAGAGCAGTGGAGCCAATCACACCACAATATTTGTACCACCTGACCTCAAACAGTTAAACTACACCTTTTTTTGAATATTTACTGTTTTCTTTGGACTGTGGTAAAATAATTAATGAAAGTTTTAATTATTACCAACAAAAAAAATTCCCAATAAGTAAAAAAAGTGCTAAAAAATAAAAGACATAAAGTTTGTTATTAAAAATGTTTTATTAAGTATATTATCTTATTAAAAACCAACTCAAACTTTTATAGTTTCATGTCTGCAGTTATGTTACGAAGACGACCACGTCTACACATTGGTTACAAACCCGATCACATCCAGTTTTGATTAGTAAATAACTAATAAACTTTTAATATAATGTATCACATCTGTTGCACATTCAATTTGAATTAGATATTGGTATCCAAAAAAAAATTTGCAACATTAATGCTTTTTTTCTATAGTTTTTTCATGTTTCTGGAAAATTTTGCAAAGTGGACCTGGCTGTGTTTGTAAGTGGGCAACTCATATATAAGATACTTTCATCTTAATATTTTCATCATCTTTATAATATAAGCAATAGATTTGAATTTTATTGTATTGAATTTATAACTTTAATTATAAAATTGTTAGCATTGAATCATCTGATAATATGAAATTCTTTGTAAATGGACTATTACAAAAATGACAAATTAACATAAGTTTTTTCTATCATAAGTCAGGGTGTCCAGCGATAAGGCATGAAAAAATTCAAGCATAATTAAAGGATTTCAAGACAGTGAACTGTAAAATTCAAGGCGCTTTTGGTAAATTTATTGTATTAAATTTAAAACAAAATCGAAACCATAAAAATGTTTCATTTGGACAGCTTCTGATAAAATGAACAAAGTCGGTGTAAGATATGATTTGCTTTTTAAAAGGTGATATACAATATCACCTAGTAATGAAGAGTATAACCTTTAGTTCTATTACGGTATACGCTTAAAAATAAAAATTTTCTTGTGTTAAATGATGATTTATTAAACACATACAATACATTACATTGGCGACGAGGATTATAGTGAGAAAATAATAAGCAATGGCTTCAGGTTATGTGGATCATTCGTGTGAATTCACGTTAAGGATTATCTTGAAAGGACGATTAGGCAATTGCTTTATGATTAATGCTATTAAAAGTAAAGATACAAGGCAAGCGCTATTTCTGAATTCTTCTGATGAGGAGGCTTATAAACTAATTCTGAGTTTTTATGTTTCAAAGAAGCCTGATGATTTACTACCATATTCTGAACTTATTTGGAAGATGGACAAACATTTTAAAAAGTCAGATGCAGGATTTAGTACTCGATACCGGTTTTATAATGCACAAAGAGAAAACAATTGAAGTTTGAAAAAGATGTAACCTCTTTTACCCTTGAGAAGTTTTTGGAAATTGCATTAAACAAAGAAGCTATGTCACATTTGTATGATTTGGAAGTTGAAAGCTTACGGATTCGAGAAGATTATCATGCACAGAGGGTTAGACTGTCACCTGAAGTAGAACTTATAAGTTGTAACAATAGGCCTTGCGATTGCTGTGGTTATCGGAATCATAAAACCGATAATTGCAAATTTAAAAATGCTATTTGTTTTAGATTTGGTTGACTAGGTCACCTCAGAAGTGTCTGTGATAGAAAAACCAAACAATAAAGAGCAAGAGAACAACAAATTATATGAACGAGGAGGAAAAGGTAAGGACAACTGACAGCGAGGAAGACAGTAATAATTTTTTGGCGCAAAGGCAGTCAGAGGATGATGCAGTTTGCTCGAAGAGTCAGTCCAAGGAGGAGGAGCCAAGCAATAAAGACCCACTTTTCAATATTTGTGAAGGTAAGAGAATTTATACTTTTCATATTGAAGTGTCTATAGAAGGTAAAACGGTGATATTTTCCATTGACACGGGTTCTTCTTTAACATTGATGCCACTAGAAATTTACAAAAAAAAAAATTGGTCATATTAAACTGCAGGAGACTAATAAACGTTTGGTCAATTACTGTGGCTATAAGTTTTCTTCGATAGGCAAATGTATGGTCTGTGTTAAATTCATCGAAAAAGTCATGATGGATCATCCTTTATACATTGTAGATACTAAGGGACCCATCATCTCCTTTGTAGAGATTGGTTTTCTTCATTAAGATTGAAAATTGACCACAGAAAGGTTTTAAGTAATTATCAGGTTAATATTTTCGATCTAGCTGAATGTATAGCTGAATTGAAATCAAAATACTCAACAGTTTTTACTAAAAAAATGGGCATTTTTAATAGGGGTCATATTAGTATTAACTTGAAGCCAGATGCACAGCCAAAATTCGTTGGAGCGAGGCCATTGCCTCATGCAATGAAGCAATCGGTGGAAGCAGAGCTAGACAGATTGATAAAAGACGGTATTGTAGAACCTGTAGATTATAGCCCTTGGGATCTCCTATAGTTCCAATTTTGAAAAAAAGTAAAATAAAATCAGTCAGAATTTGTGGAGATTATAAAACAACTGTTAGCCCATATAGTGAGATAGAGCAACATCCATTACCATGCATTGAGACGTTATTTGAAAATTTACAGGGGTGTGCTGTTTTTTGTAAATTAGATTTAGAAAGTACATATCAGCAGTTGGATAAAAAATTTTATTGGATAAAAAAGTCAGGAGCTACTTACTATCACAACTCATAAAGGTGCAAGAGATTATGGTTTGGAGTATCCAGTGCTCCGTCCAAATTTCAGAAATATGTGGATAGTACTTTACAGAGACTAGCGGGGACAGGCTGGCTTTTGGATGATATGGATGGTGCAGCAGATACCAAGACACTGCTTGTAAGAGTAGAAGTCCTTGAAAGATAACGAGATGTAGGTTTAACTTTAGCATAAGAAAAGTGCGAGTATTTCAAATCAGCAGTGGTATATTTAGGGTTCAGAATCGAAAAAGAAGAGTTACATTTAGTCAAAGACAAAATAAAAGCAATAGTCAACCCTCTATGTCCCACTTCGGTAAATGAATTGCAATCGTTTTTAGGCTTTATTAATTATGTGATTCAGTTTATTCCTCGAGCTACTGATTTATTACATCATTTGTACCAGCAGCAGCATAAAAATTGTGTTTGGAATTGGCACAAGAATTGCGAAGAATCTTTCATGAGATTAAAGCAAATAGTCGCTTCTCCAGTAGTTTTAGCCCTTTACAACCCTAATCTTCCACTCAGGCTTACATTAGATGCCTCTATGCCTCTAAGTGTGGAATTTTAGCAATTCTATCACTATTATTCCCTTTGAGACCTTTTGATTTTTCAAGCAGAACTTTGGCACATCATGAACAAAATTATTCACAAATAGATAAAGAGGCACTATCAATTATATTTGAACTAAAAAAATTCACGTTTACTTGTTTGGAAGATATTTTTCTTTGATTTGCGACAAACAGCCTTCACATCTTAATCAGAAAAAACTGGTTATGGCTATGGCGGCCAGCAGATTACAGAGGTGAGCTCTATTCCGGATTGGATATGCTTATGATATTGCAGCAATAATGATTTGCCAATTGTTTATAAGGATATTTTGCAGGCCACCAAAAGAGATAGAGTTGGTTAAAGTAATGAACTATTTGCGGAGTTCTTGGTCTCAAAGCGATAATGAAATTTTGAATGCAAACAATTGGAAAAAAAAAAAAAAAAAAACCTGTACCACTACAACCCATGAAGGGTCTTGGGCTCAGTACTTGGGTAAGGACCGTACTGTTTCAAAGCCAACGGTTGTGTGAGGAGGTGATTTGGCCGAGATCACGCTCAACCGCCAGGTTTTTCTCCCAATTAAGGGTACCCACTTTATAGAGGCTGGGTGAGCCCCAGGAGGGTCCCCCGATCCCACAGGGTCGATCCGCGACTGAATACAGAATATATAATTATCTGCCTCAGCCGGTCTCGAACCCGGGACCTTGAGATTAGTAGCGCAGTGCCTAACCCACTGAGCTACCCCGCTCCCTCAAACAATTGGAAACGCAATGTATTACATTTGGAAGGAGGTTTGTTGTTGTGGGAGTACAGAGTGGTTGCCCCAAAACAGCTAAGATGGAGAGTCCTGGATGAGCTGTATCAGTCTCATCTCGGGATATTGAAGGTCAAGTCTTTGGCATGATTGTATGTTAGTGGCCCAATTTGGATAAGGAAATAGAAGAATATATAAGGAATTGCCAAGTGTGCTTAGATAGTAAGAGTGATCTGCCAAAGAGTACTGTGACCCCATGGGCTTGGCCATGAAGGCACTGGGAACAATTGCATTTTGAGTTGACATCCACATGATGGTATTGAAGGATCAATCTAATTAGGGATTGATAAATTATTTGCCACTTCTATAAATTTGTTTTATTGAAAACTAGTTTCGAATGTTATACATTCATCCTCAGTTCTAAAAACACACAAAAAATTCAAAAATGAGCAATTCAAAATATAGTTGGTATTATTATAATTTAATATGTATAATAATACCAACTATATTTTTAATTGCTTATTTTTGAATTTTTTGTATGTTTTTAGAACTGAGGATGAATGTATAACATTCGAAACTAGTTTTCAATAAAACAAATTTATAGAAGTGGCAAATAATTTATCAATCCCTAATTACATTTTGATTATGCAGGACCGTTAGGAGGTAGGTATTATCTGATTGTTCTGGACGCTTATACCAAGTAGATTGAGGCAATATCCTCCATGAGTATGACAGCAGAAGCTACTCTGAAGATATTAGATTTATTCGCATGATTGAGCGTGCCTAGACAAATTGTCTGTGATAATTATCCCTCTTTCTATTTCAGAGAATTTGTTATGTTTCTTAAGAGAAAAGGAGCAGGTTGAGCAGGTTTCAGGACCATCCACAAACGGACAAATGGAGCTACAGAAAATGCTGTAACAACAGTAAAGACAGCTATAAAAAGATAAGTATTAAGATCAGCCTCCGAAAACGAAGATTTATTCATATTTTTAATGGGTTACCGGAACTCAGTACATGGTAAAAATCTCCAGCCAAGCTGCTTCTAAGAAAAACAGTTAAGGACACAACTGGATTTACTTTCCCCTGACCCAGTGAGTAAGACAGTTCATAGAAACCAAAGCAAGCAAGCAGAGTTTGCCGTGGGTACTAGGAAGGTGACGTTTAATTTAAATGACAAGGTATGGGTGATGGATTTCAGGTGTCCCAGAAGGACTTGGAAGAAAGGGCTAATTCAAGAGATACTAGGACCAAGATGGTTTCGCGTATATATGCCTGAATTGGACGAGGCATGCAGATCTATATGAAATGAGTGATGGGGAAAAATAGAAAATGGAGGCAACACCAGAAGACTACAGACTCCAAACAGTTCAAACAACGGACAACCAACTCCAAAGGTAGCTGCTGCTCCACAACCATCACCTTGGCCTGTTAGGAACTGTCGGCCATCTAGACATTTTATATAACAAATTTTAATCATATTATCTATTTTTTTTTTTTTAGGGGAAATATGAAATGTATGATTTGCTTTTTAAAAGATGATACACGATCACCTAGTAATGAAGAGTATAGCCTTCAGTTATGTTACAGTGTATGCTTGAGAATAAACTTTTTCTTGTGTTAAATGGTGATTTCTTAAACACGTGCAATAGATTATGGTCGAACTTGAAAATAAATTTCAATAATTATAAAGGTTGCATCTCTGTTTGATAATCAAAAATTGGTACCTAATTTCTTACAACTGAGGCTCAATGCATGGCGAAAAATAAAAAAAATAGAAAATACAGAACAGAATAAATAATATCAAGAGTAAATAAATAATATTCACTCATTGGAATAAATTTCACCATTTAAAAAAAACAATAACTAATAATTGAGTTGTTGGTGTTACTGTGGTATGGTGGGCTTTTAATAAAAGACCTATTAAAAAAAAAAACATGATGAGTAGAGGATAGGGAATTTTCTATGAAAACCGCCCCGAGGTGAGGAGAACAAAATGTTAACACTTCCTGGAAAATTACTCAATCCTATTAAAAAACGCCATGTCACTCTTTAAACAAATCCCTTATTAAAACGGAAATACTAGATAGAAGAATAAAAAAGAATAATTTCTTTGATGTGATGATGGTGTTATGGCTTTAGGTATTAATTAATAAAACGGTTGTCGCCTTCCACATGTATATTACACCTCTGGCAGGCGATAACTGTTTTATTAATAGAAATGAATAACTTCAAGATAAGTACATATTAAAATGTACACATTTATCTTTAAACATTAAACCATGAAACAAGATTTTCTTATTTTTCAACAGTTTGTAAGTGTCCGTTTAGAGGAGTAAATTTATCTCTTGGTGACGAAAATGTGGCTGTCCACGTCCATTAAGAGAGGCTAATTCTATACGTAAATAGAATTAAAAATGAGTAATATTATTAAATATATTTATAATAAAATGAGAATATTTTCATTTCATTTTACTTGGTTTGCATATTTTTCAAGATTCAAAACTTCATGCATGTAAGCAATATCATTCTTAATCAGTTACTATTATTCATAATCAACATAATGGGAATAAAATGAATCATGGTAACCTCTTGTCCTTGTCACATCTTCTCTTGCCCTTGAGGGGCAAGGAGACGAAACAGCCAACTTATTATAAGAAGATGAGTGTAAATCGGTTAAAATTGAAACTCGGAGTTGTTTGGAGCTTGAATGCTTCAGATAACCTAGTACGATGACGGAGCTGGAACAGTTGAAACTAATACATTATTTTATATAGAGACAGTTAAAGCGAGCCGTGTAAGGTGAGACAGATAATAGAATAAGTAGGCATTTCAGACGGAGGGACTAAGGAGTACAGAGAAGGACAAAATGAGTGGAAAGAGGCTTTTTCTAGCTTTCTCGGAATTAGAAATAGTAAGAGAAACAACTACGATATCAACCCTCTTAGCAATATTTTATACACTTGTTGCCAAATACTAATGGGAAAATAGAATTATTAAGATTAACAATTAAAAATTCCCGATAACTGGCTGTTTTCAAATATAATCCCCGATTGTTTCTTTTTTTGCGAAGAATTCAATCAGAATTGCCGGTCTTCAAGGAATTCAAGACTGTTGGACACCCTGTAAGTGCTTTTATAATTCATTGTTATCTGTTTTTCACTTTCTGTATGATAAAAATAAAGTCAAATTAATCAATTTAGCCAATTTCACTGCAATTTTTATTTTATTCATGGAAATAACATAGTTTTTTTAAAACATCGCACATGATACAATCCCGCCAATCACAGCTAAATATTTACTGCACATACAAGAATGGATGGTCTGAGAATCCAACGGAACAGCACGACTCCAGTCCAGATGGAAACCAAAAACAAACTTATTCAAGATAATAAATTTCAAAGTATTAATATACCTTAAAGTTTCCCCGAAGAGTTGAATCTGAGCGCTCGCATAGGATCTTGAACTGATAAGATCGGTCAACCTGAGAAAGACAAGATGTACAAACATTTGGAGGCAGCCCATCTCCTTCAATCACCTTTAAAAAAAATTATTAATTATTTATCAAATATTAAAAAAAATATATACAAATTCAATTGTTTGATTAGTAGAAAATTATTTTCTACAAACAATGCTACTATACTGCTGTTTGGTAGAAATTGATTATTTTCATATTTTCAGATAAAATATGCATTAACTTATTATTCTAGATATCTAACCTAATCCAAATTTTGGATGAATCGAAATAGAAAAATAATATGTGTAATGTAAAGAAAAAAAACAAGTTTCTTTTAAAAAATTTTCTGTTAAAAAATAATAAATTTATAAGAAATGAAATTTTTAATAATAATATTATATAACAGCAAGTCTTGGCACTCTGAACATCCCACACAAAGAAAAAAAAGAAACCATTTAGATCAAATTATTAGTTATTACAAGAATTGATTGATGTTTTTATTTAATAATTTAATTATTGGGTTGATGCAAAATTAATGCAGGTTTCCTCCATCGCAATATCTTATTACCAATTCAGTTAACTAAGCTAATCCTAATATTCATTCCTTATATACCATAATAAACCTTATCTAATATATAAGGAATTTAATCAGTAAAATCGTTTTTTCCAGTGTGTTTAAAGGTTTTAAATTGAAAATATACAAGTGGAATTTTCGTCAAATTTATTTTTACGTATTTAAATTAGGGCGCAGCTCTGCGCAAACAGCTCGTAATGTTAATGTAGTGTGGGGTCAGGGGGCTATTAACGAATGCATGAAAAAGCCGCATGATTGCATTTTTCCAATTGACAATTCATGAGAAATGGCTTTGAAGAGGAATCTGGGCAGAGTGTAGCAACGATGATATCTGCAATATACCGGCCTTCAACATCAGTTACTCGTCAAATGAAACACAAATGCTGAGAATTATGTTTAACTGAATAATAGCAGGAAGAAAAGTACGACCAATTCTAGTGTATTCTGTTAATCGCGTTTGAAAGACAATTGATATTTGATGAAAATATAAATTCATGTTCTGATGAAAATAAAAATAACAAATATGGAGTGATGAAATATGTAAGTTAAGGTAAATGTGTAAATTTAAATTCGTTTAAATTGATCCCTAATCCCTACAAATTAGCAAGGTTACTACATTTTTTTGTTCAGACAGAAAAATTATTTTATCCATTTTTTTTTTTTTTTCAAAGGATTTTACTCTTCAGAAATTGAAGAGTGTGTTAACACATATGAGTTCATTTATTCTCACAAAAGACAAGTAAATTTGCCTCAGCACAAAACAGACAGCAGCCCAAAGCCAACTTGCAATGACTTTGGATGCATATATTCTACTTCTACTCCTTTTAGCTATAATGGTCATGTGCTCCTCCTATAAAAGTTTTGAGTAAAGTCTGATGTCCAGAAGAGTAGGATTAGAGTTATATTAGATTTCATTACCATTTAGAGATAAGGGCAGTATGTAATTTCAGGGCAAGTAAAAAAGAAACAGCTAAGAGAAGAAATGTCTCAGTTTTTGATGATGAAATAATCAGTCTTCAATCAGTTTGTAATCAATCCTGTACTGCATTCCTCATGTAAATAAATAATTAAACAATCGCAAACAGATATTTTTCCTTTCAGAATTGTGAGGTATTCCCTCTTAAACCTCTTTTTACCAGATGAAGCACATATTAAAAGCTACTTAATATATTTAACCATGCTAAGATCAAAATCTATTGAGACAAATATGACCCAATGGTTAATCTCCTTATTTCAGTTGATGTTGAAAAATCTTTTTCGAAACTGTGAAATGACAGATCTTTATCTTTATCTTTATCAAATAATAAAATTAATAGGTAATTAATTTTAATGCAGAAATTTTGAAAATAGTGATCAAGTTTCTTTTAATTAGCTCTTTTTACTTCCTTGTATGAAGTAAAGGAAGTATTGTAATCGAGAAAATTTTCGGTTTTCAGATTTCAACGGAAATATCCATTTCGACCATCCCTGAATCCATTTTGACTAGTCCATCTCACATAGCTCAAAAACGCTTAACCATAGAAAGTTGAAATTTTGTATTTAGGATTGTTGTAAAATCTAGTTGTGAACTCCCTTTTTGGTCACTGCTTGATCACCAGAAGTGGTACTTTGCTTGAAGGTCATAATTGATTTTCATCAAAAATTATATTAAAATACTATACAAAACTTCTCAAATTTAGTATTTATAATTTATATATTGATTTAAATAACATACTACAATTTGGTATACATTGGATAACCGGAAGCGATACTTTACTTGAAGGTCATAATAAACTTTCATCAAAAATTATATTAAAATATAATGTAAAACATCTCAAATTTGGTAAATAGCACTTTTAAATTGATATGAATATATTTTCTAGATTTTGGTTAAAATTTGTGAGCCGAAAAGGGTACTTTACTTGAAGGTCATTATTAACTTACATAAAAAATTATATTAAAATTAAATACAGAAATCATATGTTTCGGTAATAAGGGTTACAAAAGCAATTTGGTTTCCAATCCAATTAAAAATTTTTATTACTTGTTTTAATTAAACATTTTTATTACTTGTTTCAAGTGTTAAAATTGGGTGCAAAATACTGGTTTTCCTCCCAATTTGTGAGATCAACAAGTCTGCAGCAGGAGAATAAGATATTAGTACAGTGAGTTTTTCCGCTTAAAATGTCAAAACTGTTGATTTCCAATGCTTTATCTAGTGATATTGACAGTTTTAATGTTATCACAGAACATGAAAAAATCTCTGGGAAACTAGTTACCTACTAAAGAAAAACGACATATAATAACGGAATGAGAACTCCAGAAACAAGAGTGTGTCTGTGTGTATGTTTTTTTTTGTGTGTGTCAATAGATGGATGTCGCAACACCGAGTGTTGTTTTTGAGATACTGCAATCTTCGGAAACTAGTAACCAAATTCAGGATCACTTTTTGAGCTACCGATTTATAGTTCAATAAGTGTACAAGGAAGTCATGTGTTGTCCACATCAGATATTTTTGTAATATTATAGGTGCCTCTACAAATAAGTTATTTTTTCAAATACATATTTGTAAAAATAACTATATAGGTATTTACCAAGCTAAGAAAAAAATCTTTCATTTTACTTATCTTTGTCTAAAATTTTTTTTAATTAAACAAAAAAATTAATAAAGAATTTTTAAACATAATGAATAATTATTCTTGTTTCATAGCATTTATTTATAGTAATTACAGTATTACTGATTTACAGTACTGCTGATACTGATATTGATTACAGTATTACCTGTTTATATTTTTTTTTCTGAATTTTTTTGTTGGTTCTTTTTCCTATTGCATAAAAAAAAAAAATCATATTCAGAATATTTCATTGTATTGCACAGTTTTTGATCCATATTTTCCCAGCCTCCAGAAATAACTTATGTTATGCAGCTTGTACAGACTCTATTGGTTTTTAAGTTTTTTTATTAATATTTTTCATAATAAATTTCAATTATTTTTTACTTAATTTGTTATTTCCATAATATCTGTTGCAAGAAACATTTATTTTTTAATGTATTTTCTTGAAATAAAAATATAACATTTTCTTCCGCTATAATGATAAAAATTATATAAAATACTTGTTTATCCATTTAGTTTGGATGAATGAAATATAATTATTAATAACTAATCATTTTTCAAACTTCGACCATAAATATCTTTATCTATCATAGTTTCAAGAAAAATAAAATAAAAAAAGATACTGAGACTATAAATTATTTCATAATCATTAAAAAAACGGGAAAAAAAATCAATAATTTCATCCCTAGCTACTAAAAAAAATATTCACAACTATTTATCTTCTTAACAAAAATCTATTTGATCCCGGCGTTTTAATAACTAAGATTTGATATAAGAAAAAATACTTTTATTGGAATACTACAGTTACACTAAAAAAAATTGATACAGCTTTAAATTTAATTGAACAAACAAATTATATAAAGTAATAAATTTCAATTTCTATAATATATATTTAAGTAATTAAGAAGCAGCTAGGAACTAGATTCTTGGTCTATAAATAAAGAATTTTAAAACCTTGAAGTCAAAACAATTTTGTTTACATAAATGAGGCTAGTTAAAAGCAGTCTCAAAAAGTTAAGAAAATAATTTCAAATAATAAAATATAGGGATCCACTATAAATTATGGCTTGAATGAATAATTATAAAATTATTACTCACATAATTTGAAAATGTAATAACTGTTATTACAAAGAAACATATATATCTGGTTATTCCAAGTTTCTAAATAATTAATATTAATAGGATTTAATCATTTTTACTTATATATTATGTTATTGAAACTTGCAATAGTATTTATAGTACACCAAGTAAGCATGCTGAGCAGGAATAAAATGATGTGAAAATCCCTAGTGGAGCCCCTTAGTAACACCAATTATTTAATATAAAATTGATTTCAATGATATTACTACTTAGTAAATTACCTTTACTTGAGCACATGCCATAATGCGGTGAGGAAGGGATATACCAGCACCATTCTGCTGATTACTAAATATTGGTGCAAGTACCTCATTCCCCTTCAAACATAGGCGACATACTTTTCCTATATCCATTTCCATCTTACCACTTAAAAAAAGAAGGAAAACAAATAATGAGAAACAATAACAGGAACACAATCAATTTAATTATTTGGTTCCTCTTGAGATTTCTTATTTATTTATTTTTTCAATATTCCGGTAACAAATTCAAGATAATTTAAAAAATAGTTTCTTAAAAAGGCTTTCAAATGAACATAAACTAATTCAAAGGCACACTTTGAAAATGTAAACTAAAAAAAAAATAATTTAATTATTTTTATATTCCCATCACTAAGTCCATAGAGTAGATAGGTTTCATAAAATAAAAATATCAGTAGACCCTCCAGAAATAAAAATCAAATTAAATTTAGTTTCTACCAAATGGTACAAAATAAAGGGAAAATAATGAAAATAAAATTGCAAAGGTTTTAAGGCAAATAATAATACATGAAAAGAGGGTTTATATAGCAAATAAATGTATAACAATTAAAACTAATTAAATATAAAGATAAATAAGGGGTAAAAATAATTCTGTAATTATTATTGTACAATTGTAGACAAATATTTTAACCATTTATTTACAACTCCAAAATAAATTTAAAACTTAGAAGGTTATGGATAGGTTATCTTATAATTTATTTAAAATAATTAAATACACTGTTTGGCCATAGGAATTAAACAGAAGAAAAATTATATAAAATAGAGAATTGTAAAATAACACATAATTAAAATAACTAAATGGCAAGCTAAATTAATTTAGTTAGTTTATACTAATGAAAATATTACCACTAACACTTTATTATATAAATCTCCGTGAATGGTAAGAATCTAGTAATATTATTCAAAGGTCACAGAATATTAAAATATTTTTAAAATTGAAACAAGGGTTAGATTGAAAAAAATTAAAATATAATTAATAGTAAGAGGAATTAAGTCCTGTCATACTTACTTTGAGATATTAACTTTTAATTAAACCAATGTTTTCTCATTTTAATTGTACTTTATTTGCCTCCAGATCCACCTAAAATTAAACAGCACTTCTTAGCACTTTTAAAATCAATAAAGCATCATTGACAGAAAAGTGCAAACATTAAATCAATACTATACTTTTAATTACTATTATTAAAAAACATAGTTTTAACTCATAAATAATTAAATGAAAAATAGCTAGGATTTATAAAGCTAATCATAAGTAGTATTTTACATTTTTTCTATCGAACGATAAATAAATAATTAATTACATAATTTCTAATTAAAAAATGGTACTATTCATTATGCAAGGTCACGGTGATGCCGATTGATTTTTTGGCGATTATCGGCACTACATAAAAACTGCGGATTAAAAAAAAAAAAATTAAATCATCAAAATTACTAAAACCTCAAATTTATTGTATACGTATATTGTTATTACCAATTAAAAACTCAAACCAACAGTTGAATGACATTTGTAGATTGAATCAATGAAAAGAACAACCATTTTGTCGGAATAAAAATGGCCCAGACAAAGAATCACAAGATGATAATACTACTCATAATTACGGTTTTGCCGACTTATTAACGAAACGAAACTTATGAAATATTATACTACACCACTTTGAAGTCTCCATGGACTCACCTCAAACATATTCCTAACGCTGTCAGTCAATAATGATAGGAAAAATTAACTTTGTATTAAACTATAGATGCACCGGCTCTATAAACACTGGTGTAGGTTAGATATTTGAATTGCATTTGAAAACTGTAAAAACTTAAACGAAAAAGAAAGAGGAATAAAATAAGATTTCAAACCGAAGCGTCGCCCACATCTAAGACTTATTAAAACAGGGGACAAGTAAAAAAAAAAAAAGCGATGGGCATTGCCTAAAAAGATTCGTAAAACAAAACTCTCCCATCTATCTTGTGTGAAAAATTATAGGCTGCGCTCTCCCAACTTAAATCCAAATCATTTTTGAACCATTCTTAAATATTTATGGAGTAAAAGTTTATAATTCAACCTTTATCAATAGATATCCAATACCATTTCAAAAGTTATAAATTTGAAGTTTTGCAATTTAGTGGTAGGGTAGTCAGGGTCAAGGTGGCTGTGTATCAAACATGGCGTTAACGCTAGGTTTGAGAGGTTTACTCTGTCAGGGAAGGTGCCGAAATTTGAATAAGAAAAGTCTTTTTTTAATTAATAAGGTGATATTTGTATTTTGATTAATAAAGATTTTTATATTTTATTAAAGTTATACCCGTTTTATATAAGTGTACTTACATTTTTGTTTGGTTTAATTATTATGTAACTGTAATAATTTACTTTTAAAAACTTTTCTGCTATAAATTTATTAAATTTGTTTTGAATATAGTATTCAAATTATCATATCATTTTAAGAGTCTACTTTATTAAGAACATGGATTCTTAGTTTTATGTTTTCTTTATTTTATTTTTTGTCTCAGACAGTAGATCTATGTTATTCTACACAAAGAAATATTGATGGTTCTGAAGTTCTTGCTCCAATAAGAGGGCCTTCAAAGGTTTATCGTTCACCTAAAGATGCGATTGAAGATATTCCTGATGGTGCAACAATTCTTTTTGGAGGTAACATGAACAAAAACGTTTATGTTTAATTAATTGGCCACTCTGAAAAGTGCCAGAAAGCTTGTATTTGACTTATTTTATTAACTGTTATTTAGATATTTGAAGTCTATGTTCCATTATTAAATTAGACTAGTTGACACTATTGATAGAGTATTATTGGAAATGACTGTGGTTTTGCCATATTCTAAGTATCCACAAAGTTCATTTGCACATGTTTATGATTTATACTTGTTTGACATTGTTCGAATGAAAATCAACTTACGTATCCATTTGAAAACTAAGTCTTATATATGTTGCATTAGAACTTTGGTTTATCTCTTATATTGTTCCACTTTTGTATAGCAATGGTAAGGTGGATTGAATAGTTTTATTAATTTTGATCTTTTCATTTTATATTGTAATGTGATATCTATTTTAATTTAATTTTTCCTTGGTGAACTGTAGAGAAATTTAAAAACTTTCTAATAAATGAATAATAGAGCAGACAGGATTATCCTCAAATTTTTTTTATCAGAGAATGGCTGACAAGCTGTTGTTATGAAGCTATTTATGAAGTGATTTAATTATTATTAATTCACATAAAGTTAAAGTATTATTTACTTTTTTTTTTTTTTGTAACATGGAATTATATTTATTTTCATAAACTAATATCCTATACTAAATATAAATCTTAAACTATCCCTTATTTATATAACAATGATACAAGTTATCATTGTTCTCGTTTATTTATCAAAACTCAGTTACATAAGGAAACCTGTTTCACAAGGTTTTTCTATTCCTACTTCATTAAAATTCACAAACAAAATGCAATCTTCATTTTATTTTGTATTATATTATTTTAGCACCTTAAATTACCCTGACGGTTGAGCATGATCATGGCCAAATCATCATGCATAACCAATGGCCTAGAAACTGTATTTCCTTACTAAGTACTGAGCCCGAGACTCTTTCTGGCTTGTAGATGTACAGGTTTTAATAACTTTTAAATAATTTTCTCTAAAAAAAAAAATAATAAAGTAGGAAACAACTATTAACATGTTTGTTATGGGTCATTGGTTATAAAAATCAACCAATGGTCTGGAACTTTGTGTCTCAGAATTTAATGATTTTTTGCACAGTGTATTTTCATTTCTATTTCAGTTTGAAAGAAAACTTCACATGAAAATACAAGATTTTATTTTATTATAACAGAACCCTTAAAAATCCCATTTTGAAATTTTGCTCTTACGTTGTTATAGCATGTCTGTGACATACATTTTTTCAACAAAAAAAATCAATTATGAGTTTTTGTAAAAATAAATTTTTGGAAAAAATTAAACATTTTAAGATTGGTTTGTTTAAGTTAAAATACATATCAAATTAAAGCTCATGTAATTCTAAAAATAATGACATTATTTTGAGCTTTCTAGGACAAGTAGGTTCAGAGTTATGAGTTTTTCAATGATTTTGATTTTTGTTAAATTTATAGCTCCAGAACTAAAAATTAAATGAATCAGAAATTTTGAATTTTCGACTACATTTATGCATGGTACATAAATACCAAGTTTTACTCATTTGGAAAAAACTCGAGTCTTAAATTATTTGTTTACTGGTTAATTTGGTCTGGAATGACCCTTATTTAAATGCATTTCATTTAAGATAAAAAAGCATACAGAAAATAAATTAATAATTTTATTTTTCTCATTTTTAAATATCTTTCTTCTTAATTAAAATATCTTATTTATGGATAATTTTTCTTTTACTACTATGATATATCTTATATATTATGAGATATCTTATACATTTATTATATATTATTATGAATGATGTAATTCACTGTTTCTTTTAAAAGCCGAGAGCTAGTTTATGTACACTTGGAAGACTAAGTTTTGTAATGAGAGACAATTGGTCCCTCTAGTTTTTAAAATACTACGAGGACATCTTATTCATCATTCTCATTTCTGGAGAACGTATGTTTATACCCTAGATACCCTGTTGTGAATTCTGCCATTTCCATAAAAATTGGCTTTATAAGCCTTTGATGATCGAGCTTAAGTTGATACAAAAAACATTATTTAATAATAATAATAATAAGCTCTTTATTTATTCTGGGACAAGTCCCTTTAGAATAACAATTACAGGCAATGATAGGTGGGCTTCAGAGCCTTAGAGTTATTGATATAGGAACATACGTGTTAACAGATAATTAAAAATAAAAAAAAAATAAAAATAAAGAAAAGTCAATAAATAAATACAAATGAAAATTATAACAAGTCATAATGCAATAACTTCTAGCATATGAAATTGGTATTAATAGTCTAATTGATTATGTCTTAAAACAAAAACCACACGAAATTCGTATGTTAATAAGATATGACAAAATTATAAATGAAGGAACATATTCACAAATGTTGATTGACATCATAGAAAATCTATTTACAATGTTTTTTGGAACTGGATAGAAAATAAGTGATTGAACAAGCGGGATTTGAAGGTGATAAGAGTATTGGAGCGACGAATGGAAGGAGGAATGGAATTCCATAAGGATGAGGATCGGACAAGAAAAGATCTGTCGAAAGCTGCGGATCGGTGGGCCGCTATATATAAATCTGAAGGACGAGAATGAACAGAGGATTTGAATTGAAGGAGATCGAAAATATAGGATGGACGGCGGGATTGGATAACTTGGTAGAGGAAAGATGCAAGGATATACTTACGACGGTAGGAAGGATAAAGCCACTTCAACTCTTCGTAATATCGGGAGACAGAGGCGTCCCTCGGGATCCCGAAGATGAATCGTACAAAGCAATTTATCAAACGTTTTATTTTTGCCTCGAGGTCCCCAGAGACGCCTCCGTACACCGCACAACAGTAATCAAAGTTATAAACTGTAATTTAATATTGATAATTGGAATATAGTTGCTAGTTCATGTTATTAGTGCATTAAATTTAACTTTAATTACTTTTAAATATTATTTTATCTCAAAGCTCACTTTTATTCACATTTCATCATTAATTATGATTATAAAAATAATTTTAGGTTTTGGACTATGTGGTATTCCTGAAAAGCTTATTGGTGCTATTCTCGAAACCAACCTCAAAGATTTAACTATTGTGTCTAACAATACTGGTGTTGCTGATTTTGGTCTTGGTCTTCTCTTAAAAGAAAAGAGGGTTAAGAAAGTCATAGGTTCTTTTTTCGGAGGCAATCCTGATTTGGGTCGTCAGTATCTTTCAGGGGAATTAGAACTTGAACTCATACCTCAGGTAACCAATCTATTAAAGAAATAATTAAATAGTGGTATAATAGTTTTATTTTCATTTATTTTATTTTTTAATTTAAATTATTATGACATGTTTTCCATAGCATATTCACCATAATATCAGAAAAGTTTATTATTCTTCTGTCACTGCAGCCCAAAGTAATCCCAGGCCTGCTTCTAAAACAGGGCTAATCCTTTACTATACTGATGCCTAACTACATATCCTTTTGCACTGTCCTTCCATTTTGCCCTTTGGTGTTGTCTTAGATTATTTCCTGGTAGCCCTTCTTCAGTGGCCTCTTCTAACTCATCCTATTAAGATGACTGTACATGACCTATTTTTTTCCATACTGTCTGATAAATACTGGTCAGTATATAAATTATAGACCTCTCTATTTTTCTTAATTCACCATCTTCCATCTTCTTTACATACAACACCATCTTCCTTACATTCTTTACAGCACTTTCCTTTCAATTCTGTCAAATATTGCCTTAATTAGAGATCAGGATTATTTTCATTGGTGATAACTAAATTGGTCATCAGGTTGAATGTATTGGCATATGGTAGCCTGAGTTGATATCTGTCAAAATTCATCTCTTTGCTTCATGTATCATTAGAAATCCTAAGTGCAGTAAAACAAATTCTAGGTTGTTACAAAAGTCCTTGTGCATTGGTATAGCTTTATTTCAGATTATATATTTTAAACATTATTGAATACTACTCTTCAAAGTAAAGTCCATTGGTTTCAACTACTTTCACCCATCTTTCTTTCACTAATTGGATTTGATTTTAGTACCATTCCTTTGGTTTGGAGACAAAGAACTCTTCGCATCCTATTTTTACGTCCTTGTAATTATCAAAGATCCGACCTTTTATAAAACAAGTCATTGATCTAAACAAATCATAATCTGATGGCACAATATCTGGGCTATATGTAGGATGAGGCAAAACATTTACCCCTTGCAGTTCTGATAATTTTTCTTTGGTCAAACGAGAATGATGTGCAGGGGCATTGTCGTGTTGCAAAATGGCTTGGTTTCTGTTGACCAAAGTGGGGTAATTTGCTCTCAAAACTGCATAATCTCTGTCTAGCTGTTCACTGTAAAGGTTTGAGTCCACTGCCTGACCATCAGGAATAACCTCAAAATGCAAAACGCCTTCGAAGTTCCACCAAACACAAAGCATCACTTTTTTCCGAAACCGACTTGGCGAACCTCCGGTTGTATAGCTTGACTTGGCCATACCCACTGCTTATGTTTTCTAGGGTTTTTTAAAAATATCCACTTTCCGTGACTCGTGAAAATTTTTTTCCAGAACCTGTCATCTTTAGGATTTTAAAACAAAATTTTGCACATATCAACTCGCTGCTGGGTTTGGGCCTTTGTCAAGATCTTAAATTCCGTACGCCCAGATTTTTAAGATTACGAGCCACTGTGTCATTAGAAGCCCCTACTACGTCCAATTCTAGTTGCTCACTTTTATCTCCAAACCATCAATGTAATGGGAGGTTAAAAATTGAAACTAATCAAACATATATTAGAGCAAAAGGATCCGGGTTGCACAGGCATAGTTTAGAATGGTTGTTCTGAAGATGGATTTATAAAAATTTATAATTGCACAACTTAGCCGTCTACTCCTGAGGAAGCTTTTTAAGGCTTCCAGAAAGAAAGGCTTAAATAAAATTATGAATTACAAATTAAGTTCAAAAATCAAAATGTTTATCCATCAAAAGTAAGAAATTTGGACATTGTGGAAAAAAGGATATAACATTTTTAGTTGGAAGCTTGTTGTTTGTTTACAAACGGAGCATCTTTGTTTTGCTTTATGGAGCTCAACTTGATTCTTAACTTCTCTTTAGCACTGAGTATTGAACACTTTACTACAATAATCATTCAGAATTATTTTTATTAATTGTAGAACATGTTTATTCATCTTATTGTGGATTCATTCAATTATAATTTTTTTTTAAATTGTCATTCCTTATTGAACATTTTAAAAAGATGATTTTATCCAGTACTTCTGCTTGATTATTCGCGTACCACTTGGAATGCTACCACCAGTGGTTCGCATACTGCGGTTTGGGAACCCCTGATCTATTTCATCATTAATAATTGAAGCTGGAGACTTACTGAAACATCCGCTTTCCCCCTGCATATTGTTTTGATGGTTTTGGAGGTCTTTATTTCCTTAGCACTATTATTTTCGTTTTTTCTTCATTTATGAAAAGTTCTATTCTTTCTGCTTCTCTCGCCAACCTTTTACATGACTTTTATATAGCCTTAATAGATGTTTTAACTATGACCACATCTCCAGCATGGTCGATTACAAATGTCTATTATTGAAAATAATAAACCAAAAGCATTTATATAGATACTGTAAGTCGGATTGACTTTGATGATGGGATGCCTAATTCTTTCATTGCCAGTTGGAGCTCTTTTTTTATTATAGAATCGTATGCAGATTTGAAATCTATGAAAAACATCAACATGGTCTTGTTAAATTGTTTTGCTTTTTCTATTATTTGCCTTAACAAAAAAAACGTGGTCTGTTAGTCTGATCTGTTAGTTGTTGACCTATTTTTTTTTAACCACCCTTGGTAATCACTCAATTGTGGTTCTACATATTTCACTAGCCGGTCATATAAGACAACTGAGAATACTTTATAAGAAGTATTCAGAAGACTGATTCTGGTAATTGCTGCAGTTTTTAGCATCTCATTTCTTCTTGAGAATGGGCTCAATGACTGATTCCTTCCTAATATCTGGCATTTTTTAAGACTTTCAAATTTTAGTAATTAGATGAGTCAATTCTTCAACTACTGCTGGCCCACAGACTTTCAGAAATTTCTCCAGTATGCCATCTGACCCTGGCACCTTATCATTCTTTAGGTCATTCAAAATTGCCTAATATCATTCAGAAGGACTCACTTCAAGATAATTTTCTTCATGTTGAAACTTCCATCTTCCCAAAGGTTTAGCAATTCATGAAAATACTCTTTCCATCTATTTTGTACATCCTGATCCAAGAAAGCCATTTTTCCATCTTATCACTTCATTGCTAGGCAGTAATTTTTGAAGCCTGATTTTATTCTGATATTAACTTCTGTGACATTTTAATTATATTGCTCTAATATTCATTAATTTTTATTTATTATCAAGATATAATTTAATATTACTTTTATATTAATTTATTATTTAGGGTACCCTTGCTGAAAGGTTGCGGGCTGGGGCCGCTGGTATTCCGGCCTTTTATACACCAACTGCTTATGGTACTCTGATTCAAGAAGGAGGTGTTCCTATGATGTATGATAAAAATGGCCAAGTTAAAAATAGCAGCCCTGGTAGGGAAACAAGGGTAAATAACTATTTATTTCATAAAAATAATATTTTATCGGCTCAGCTGGATTGAGGTTTAACCTTTTTTTTTATTATTAAGTAATAACTCGGAGGTTTTTTGTTTTTAGATTAGAGATTTCCATTCTTAATTTGACTAATTCGGATTTTTAATATTTTTCTTATCAAGGTATGATACTATTCTAGTGTTTATCTGGTAATATAAATATAATGTAATTTTCATATAAATATATGCATGATAAAATAAATATAAATATATAGATGTATTATTTTGTTTATTATTATTGTAAAATATTTTATTATTTTTGTTATAAGATTCATTTTGGTTTGGTATTAGAAGGGAAGTAAAAGTACTCAGAAGTTTGACCTTGGCTTAGCAGCATGGAGGGATTGACCGTAATCGACCTTGAAATTGCATTTATATCTTAGGTTCAAATCTTCTTTTTATTATAATATTAAAATGCCTAGGGCATTAAAATAGCTTTCAATCAAAGTTTATAAGCTTGTAACAAAACAATGTTTCTTGCTCTTTTGTCTGATCTACTTTATTAATTTTACTATTAATATTGATTAAATTATTCGTATTAATTTATAGTAATACATTCTGGAGGGGAGGATGAGAAGTTTATAATATTTACTAGTGAATATTGAAACCTCTTTATGTTTATTTTTAATTAAATTATAAAAATTGTTGGTTATTCGGTAATTATTTAGGCCATGTAGTCATTATTGATAGGGAAAAATAATTAATGAATTAAATATATATATATATTATATTCAGCATTAAAAAATATTTAGTATATATTCTATTAAAAATGGCATAATTTATTTTAATAAATCATAATTACAACAAATTTATATTTTTTTATTTACGTCTAGAATGAAATTGATCATATCTGTATCAATTGGATCTGAGCTAATATGGATTTAATAAAAAACAAGAAATGGTGCATGATTTTTATTTGATTTTTACAAATTATTCTTGTATTCATTACTTAGAGCTTTCAAAAAATTTCAATGCAGTGAATGAATTATAAGTGTAATCTTTATTCTGGGACACATAGTCACCTAAGACTAATTAAGTACCACTTGCCTGACTTCCTCACTGACACTTCAGTATATTAAAGATTAAACATAAAGAAAAAATATTTAAAAAAACAATTGAAGTATTGCGGGGCAAAGTGATCTAAATGCCCAAAATCTGCACAAAAACAAAACAAATTTTCATGCCAAATTAATACAATAAACAAAAAATGAAAGTAACAATATTACTTATAGTAACAATACTTACAATTTTAAAAGCATAAGACAAAATCACACCTATCACTTTAAACTAATACTTATCACTATTAAACAAAAACTACTTATTACTTAACAAAATCTACTACTAAAACAACACAATTAAACTTCTAAACTGAAATATCTCTAACAAAATAGGAAAATCAAACAGTGTTAAGTTTGCAGAAAGTAGAACCTAGTTTAGAACTCAGAACCGAAATGGCTATGCTCACCTTGGCCAATAGATACAAAGATCGGTATGACCACACTGTCTCTATCAAGCCACTATAGTCTACTCCTGTCCATTCCTTCTAAATGATCTAAGTGCATTTTCCATGTACATACATTTTTAGCACTTAGATTACTTAACACCACAACGCTTCAATTAATATTATACATAAATATATATATATATATATATATATATATATATTCTCTTATTTTAATCAACATTTGTAAATATGTTTAAATTTATTTTTAAAACATTTTTTTTTAATGTTCACTGAAATTAACTTTTAACATGTGGCCTCCAAGAGTTATTGCTCTTATATCTCTTGAATGAATTTTCACAGTTCAAACCATTTCCTGACTTTTTAGAAGTAGGAAAATTCGATAAAATGTTCATACTCGCCTTCCTTTTAGACTACTTCTAAACAGTCGGGAGATCATTTGACCCTTGAAAATTCATTTAGCCGTTTACGAAATGTAAGTCGAAAAGCGAAGAAAAAAGTTGGAAAATTGTTCAACCTTGTTTTTCTTTTGGCCTACTTCTAAACAGTCAGAAAATCTTTTGAATAGCAAAAATCCATCACCCGTTCATGAAATAAAAATGGAAACGTGAAAAACAAGTCAGAAAATTTTCAATAGTTGTTAAATTGTTGGAACCATGAAAATTAATTCACGAGATATGAGAGGAAAAACTAATGAAAAGTCAGAAAATTTTGCACACCCATTTTTCTTTTAGCCTACATCTAAACTGTCAGAAAATCGTTTGAACCGCAAAAATCCATTCCTATGTTCACGTGATATAAGAGGAATAACTCTTTCGGAGACAGCTTGCGTCCTCCGATGCTACACCAGTTCTCAAAGGCCACTAGTGGCCTCGAGGCCACAGGTTTCCCACTTATGCTCTAGATCATTCAAGGCTGGTGAGATTTTCTATGCTGTTCTTCAGCTGTATCATTTAATGATCTCAGGGAAAATAATTAATAAGCATTCTAATTTATTTAAATAAATAAAAACCCAGGATGCCATCCTGAGATCACCATAGTGGAGATTATTCTTACTAATCTCCATAACAGAACCTTGATACGTGTTATTAAACCCCCTATTAAACTGCTTACAAAAATTTATATATGTATATATATATATATATATATATATATATATATATATATATATATATATATATATATATATATATACATATACATATATATATATATATACATATATAAATTTTTGTAAGTAGTTTAATATGGGATTTAATAACGTGTATGAAGGTTCTGTTATAGAGATTAGTAAGAATAATAATAATATATATATATTATAATAATATATATATATATATTATAATATAGTATTATATAATATAATCATACTATAAAAATATAATCTTTTGTTTAATTACGTTTGAATTAATTTTATTTATTAAAAAAAAGAAAGGGACATTAACTTTCGTGTGTTTGTGTGTGTGTGTGTGTGTGTACATATATATATATATATATATATATATATATATATATATTTATATACACACATATACATATATATATATATATATATATATATATATATATATTTATATACACACATATACATATATATATATATATATATATATATATATATATATATATAATTAACTGTAACATGAATTAATCTTTCAAATGTTCTAATCAGTTAACAGTGTACCTGTAAACAATACATATTTTAAATCTTAAATTATCTCTACAAGCAAAAAAAAGAATTAGTGAATTTTGTTTAATTGATTAAATTAAGAGTACAGAGGCAGTCTAAATACTGAAGGGTGAAGGGACAGAGCACTCTCAGTGATTGAGAATGGGTTAATGGGAAACTTTCATTCTATCATTCATTTCTTTCAGTTTGTTATATAATGCCTAGTAATGTAATGCATTCCCCTCTTCTACCATGCCCCCTGCTAATGATTGGAAGTGTATAGTAGATTAATTATATATTTACATTATTAATATTTTAATCTAAATTTATTTCATTTCTTGTTAAGTTTAGCAATTCGGTGGGCGTGATTTTGTTTTGGAGACTGCACTAACTGCTGACTGGGCTCTTATCAAAGGTCAAGTCGCTGATGAAGAAGGAAATACTATCTTCAGGTAATTTAATTTTGATTATGGTGCGAAATATTAAATTTTTTAAATGTTTTTATCATTGCTATGTATGCATAGGAAAACCGCTCGTAACTTCAACCCAGTGATGGCACAAGCAGCACGAACTACTATTCTTGAAGTAGAAGACATAGTACCCATTGGAAAACTTGATCCTGACCAAATTCATTTGCCTGGTATTTATATCAATAGATTAGTAAAAGGTGAAGATTATGAAAAGAGGCTAGAGGTAAGCTATGAGTGTCAATATTCTAAATTATTTAAGAAATATTGTTGATCTTTCTTTTTAAAAAAAAATATATCATCTCAATTTTCAGAAATTGGTTTTAGCAAAGAAAACTGCCAGTGCTGCTTCTTCAACTCCTGCTGCTAAGCTTAGAGAGAGAATAGCTAGACGAGCTGCTGCTGAGTTTAAAGATGGCATGTATGGTATCCTTTGATAGCACTTTTTTTCATATTTAACTATCAATCGCAATGATTATCTTATTAATTTTCTCCCCATTTAGGGATCATCTCAGTTTAGTTATTTACTAATTTATTTTATGTAATTATAAATAAAATATAATAAAAATGTAGTATAAAAGTGAAAAGCATTTGAAGCATTGAAGTTGATTTAACGTCGGGACACGCATGATCATATAACAAATCAATGGGGCTCGTTCTCAATGAAACCACACTTGGCTGTAGCATGTCTGTGTGGTGATCTATAATAAATAATCCACTACTTCAGACATTATAAAATACAAACATTTGGGATTTCTAAATAAATTGAAATACATTATAATTAAATTTTTGTGTTCAAATTACGGAGATTACCAATTAGCAGAAGTAACAAATATGGACTAACAAGATTAATACAAAATTGTATTAATTTATTTAAGTTTGTTTGGCTGTTGGTTAATAGGGCTCATAAGAATCGATTACTCCTCGCATCTAGTCTTTTCACTCACAACAAACTTTGGCTGACACACTCCACATTTTTTCAAATTTTATACTGTGCCTTTTTTAAGCCTATTGAATCAACCACTACTTGCTTGAAAGTTGGTACATTAGAATTCCATGATAGCATTTTTTATTAATTTTTTGTTAATTCTTTTCTAATTGTGGGTACTCACCAGTCTTAGACACTTTCTTTGCTGTTCGAAGTCTGAGAGGATAGTGGGAGGGGTATGGGAAGGGTATAGGTAAGTATTTTACAATATTTTACCCTACCAGGATTTTATTTACTCTAAAATCTTATTTACAATTATGTAATTTCCTAACTTTTTCAATGTAGTCTAACTAAATCTTATCTCACTTATGATCCTTAATTTAAATATCCAGCTAATTTGGGGATTGGTATTCCTGTTACGGCTGCCAGTTATATTCCAAAAGGTATGAAAGTTGTGCTTCAGTCAGAAAATGGTCTGTTAGGAATTGGTCCATACCCTGAAACAAGGTCTGATGTCGATCCAGATCTAATCAATGCCGCAAAAGAGCCTGTAAATATTGCCTCTGGAGCATCTTATTTCAGCAGTGAAGAATCCTTTGCCATGATACGAGGGTATTTCCTCAATAAACTATATTTTCAAATAAATTAATGATCTCTTTGATATATTTATTATTTATATTTTTAGAGGCCATGTAGATTTAACTATACTTGGAGGCTTGGAGGTTTCACAGTATGGAGATTTAGCCAATTGGATGGTACCCGTAAGTAATTCTCCTTCCTTTCTAATTTTTGTATTCTTTAGTTTTACCCTCTTTATGAATATGATAGTCACACTCTGTCCTAATGAATCTTGTTATTATCAAGATTTATTTTGTGCTACCACCTCATATGGTTAACCAACTCAGGTTTGAATCAAACCCAAATCATGTATGTTTCTAGAAATTAAGGATCTGCAGATGCTGCCTGAGAGGCTTTATTTTCATTTTTTTTAAATTTATCTATATTGATCTTAGTTCTTAAAGCATTGTTATAGAATAAAAGCTTGTACATATTGTTCAATATTTAGATATAGTTCATATAGATATAGTACATATAGTTCAAGAACAGCTCATATTTAGTTTACTTAAATTCTATTTTCTTTAAGCATTTAATTTAATTTAATCGTTAACTATTATCTGTAAAACTAGCTGATGATTTTTTATGTTTGTAGGGAAAAATGATTAATGGCATGGGAGGAGCTATGGATTTGGTTTCAGCAGAAGGAACAAAAGTGGTTATTGTTATGGAACACAACACTAAAGAGGGTGGACATAAAATTGTGTCCAATTGCAGTCTTCCACTCACTGGCAAGAAAGTCGTTGATCTGATTATAACTGAAAAGGTAACAGCTCCTGCTAAACTGTATTTTTTTAGAAGGAATATTTCATAGCAAAAGTGAATATTAAACATTTACTGAGTTTGTGTTAAGGAATTGTTTAATTTGTTTTGAAAATTGTTGAATTTGATAGGTAAATAGTAACTTTTTATGTGAAGTAAGTTCATTTGATTTAAAAATGGTTGATTATGGAATGTTAAACTAGTATTGTTATTCTACATATTTGGATTGGTAATTTTACTTTCTCAACTACTTAAGATGGAAGAAGGACTGCAATCATTCAAAATAATTTTTTCAAAATTGTTTTTGGCTTAGTCGTGCCAGAACTTCCCTAAATTCTCTATTCTTATCATCTATCACATTTAACTAAACAAAAATTTTTAGGTGCAGTGGAGTCTCTGTAATCCGAGACCTTTTTTACAATTTTTTTTTTAATTCTCTAAAGATCCTTTCTAAATTATAAAAATATTATAATCTTCATTAGTGTAAAACACAATCTATTGCTTGAGAGATGTTACGGCAGGAATTACAAAGAAAGCTATACAAAAATCATGGGCAAAAATTTTAAAATCGAGATGCTGAGAAGAGGACATAACACAAAGCAACGAAGAACCTGATGGTGATATTAACGATGTAAGTATTCAAGCTTTATTGCACTTGAAATCACACATATCTGGCTATGAACAAGATATGATCATATATGGCTATGAACAAGATCACCGGAACGATGCCCCTGGACCTCTTTCTCCTCAAGTTTGACCTGAAGAGACATGGGCTGGTGGCGCTACCGGAGGGACTCCGACAGAGAATTGGTGAGAACCCTAATCAATGGAAGAGAGTCATCAGGAAGGATTCCATAGAAGAGTGGAATAGACGGGAGGTGGCGAGCCAGAAAGGAGCCACATTGAGGAAGTTCTTCACCGTCCAATCAAGATTGAAGACAGAATGGGTCCTTCCTGTCTATTGGGTCTTGCAGATTCTGACAGGACACAGAAGATTTCGGGAAAAGTAATTTGATTATTTGAAGTACTTTGGTAAAGATATTGACCTCCGGTGCCTTACATGTGGAGTTCCTGAGATCGCTGAACAGCTTATTGTCTTGCACCGCAAAGAAGGGACACTGAGCCAGGTTGTTTAGAAATACCGTCTGATAGAGGAAGAGAATTACCCCTTTTTCGAGGAATTTGTTTGTAGGTAGAAGAAGGTGATGGGCCCAACGCACATTACCCTTGGAAGGGCTTGACAACCTGAAATCGAGGAAGCCACCATCTGAGAAAGAAGACCAGCAGTTCAGGACTGAAACGGTCCAGAAAGAATTAATAATTGGCTACAGTGGCATGCACATAAACCAGTACCCAGCGCACCCTACTGCTGCCGAAAATCCCATAGTGCAGCAATGCTAGGTTAGGTGGGGATTAAAATAAGATAAAAGCTATGAACAAGATGAGAGTGTTGGCTTTGCTTAAAGGTTATAATAGATTTTCATCAAAATTTATATTTAAATATAAAGTAAAACTTCTCATATTTGGTATATGAGACTTTTATATTGATATAAATAACATACTAGATTTTGGTTAAAAGTGGCAAACAGGAAGTGGTACTTTACTTGAAGGCCATAATAGACTTTCATCAAAAATTACATATATATATATATATATATATATATATATATATATATATATATATATATATATATATATATATATATATATATATATATATATATATATATATATATATGCAACCTTGGCTATCCCTGTGTGGGCCTTAAAATTCGCCCTTCGTTTTTTCCTCTCTGTTCAGTGCCATGGTCCATCAGCTCGTTGCACCTAGTCGTCGCACCTCTCTGCCCTATCTGGTCCATCCAGCAGGTTTTCGGTCTTCCAATCTTTCTCTTTTCCGTAGTTCAGTGTTTAGCGGCCCTAATCGGTATCCAATCTTACCTCATTCGTTTTAGATGTCCTTCGAAGCCAAGTCTGTTGATATTGACAAAATAGATAGATAGATAAAAGAACTTTATTCATTATACATATAATATATTCATTATCGTTATTATATATTCATTATAAGAACTTTATAAATATACCACAAGTGTGTCGCAGAATTCGGAGAAAAGCCCTCTGTTGTGACATCTTCTCCAGACACCATTCTCTCGTACTGGCCCATAGATTTTTCATAATATTTTCCTCTCAAATACGGCCAGTCTTTGCTCATAAATTCTGTTAATCACCCAGGATTCCGATCCGTAGGTGATGACTTTTGTAGTCTGGTAATTAGCCTGGATTGAAAATGCTTGACAAGACCTTAGTAGCTCCTGTTTACTGTCTCGATTCTTCTTTCGATCTCCTTAGAGGAATGGTTATTGACATCTATACAGACATCCAAATACACAAAATCATGTACAGCTTCAAAGAAATAGTCTCCTACTTGGAGGTGCGGACATCTCTGGTCATTTCCGACAGCCAAATGCTTAGTTTTGTGGGTATTAATGACTAAGCCCATGTTTCTGGTGGATGACTCCTGTGTCGTAAATGCCTCCTTCAGGCTAGGAGCCTGCTTCTGTTCGTGCAATCAGATCAACATCATTCGCAATGGCCAGGATTTGGATCTGCCTGTTAAATTTGTGTCCCCCAACCTGTAGGCCAGCATCACAGATCGCTTTTTCGAGAGCCAGGTTGAACAATTGGCACGCCAATGCATCACCCTGCTTCAGGCCATTCTCTGTTTCTAACAGGTACTACTGTACTCTAATTCTGCAACTTGATTCATACATTGTCGTTTTAACCAATTTTATCAGCTTTATGGGAATGTTGAACTCCTTTATAGTCTTGTAGAGTATCCTCCTGTAAAGCGTATCGTACGCTATGGAAGTCTATAAAGAGGTGGTGAGTGCTGATTCCATATTCTAATATCTGCCTCAACATAAAGATTTGACCAGATTTTGACCTATTGGTATTCTCCAATAATATTCTCAGCATAGAGAAGTATTGGATCATATCCTCAGCATATATTACATTGGAGATGAGTCTATAGATGGTGTTTAATAGTGATATTCCTCGATAGTTCTCATATTTTAGTGTGTTACATAATTCTCCTCTTTTATGTACCAGGTAAACAAAATGAATCCCATCTCCCATTCCTCGGGTATTCTCTCTTCTTCCTATATTTTACCAAGTAGATGTGTCAGCTCTTTTATTTAGTTGCCACCAGAGTTTTTTAGGAGCTCATTAGGAATCCCGTCCGCTCCTGTTGCTTTATTATTTTTTAACTTTTCCAGAGCTCACATCTCGTCGTAAGATGATACAATATTTTCGCCATTATCATCTAGCTCTTCCACTACACCATTTAAATTCGTTTGGCCTGTCTGTGAGCCCAGCAGCTGGTTAAAATACTTTCACCAGCTATACCTATTCAATATACCTTGGGTATCACTTATAATTTCACCCATTTTACTTCTACAAATGCTTATTCGCCATTTAAAGCCTGGCCTAGTGTCATTCACTTTTCTGTACATTTCTCTGCTCAGGTTCTTGCTTTTATATTCCACAACCAGCTTCATCTGTTCCCTCATATGCTGCCTCTTCTTTGTCCAGTGTGTTTTATTTTCCTTTCTTCTTGCCTCCCTATAGTTCTCAGTAGCCGCTCTAGTCCATTTCTTATGGATCATTATTTTATACACTTCATTCTTACGTCTAGTGATAAATTCACATTCTTCATCAAACCATTTATATCTTCTGTTATTCTGCCTGGATCCAATAGTTTCTTCAGCTGTAACTATTAGTTTTTTTTTAGCCTATTCTATTCCCTGTCTATGTCATCACAAACTTGTTCATTAATCTCATTAGTTCTAAGTTCAAAATTCCTCTTCACTTCCTCCTCTTTTAACATATGAATATTATATCTGACAGCTTTAGTTATTTTTTCATTTCTAGAATGTGAGATTCTTGCCCTCAGTCGAGTAACAAGAAGAAAATGCTCACTATCGAACTGCGGTGCACTCTGACATTCAGTAGTTCGGAACTGTGTCATTTGTCAATGAGAACATGGTCTATTTGATTGATTGTAAGACCGTCGTCAGGTGATCTCCATGTACCCTTGTGCATGTTCTTGTGACTAAAAACTGTTCCCCTGGCTAAAAGGTAGCGGCTTATTGCAAAATTAACCAGTCAAAATCCATCAATCAGAGTGCTCCTCATGCAGGTTGTGGCTACCATTATTACTGCATGCTGAGTCCTTACCAACCTCGGTGTTCATATCGCCTAGTATAATTTTTATATCTTATCTTGGGCATTCTTCATAAGCTTTCTTTAGAAGTCATATTTTTCATCATCAATTTTATCTTTGGTAGGCGCATGAGCATTTGTGAGACTATAATTGAGAAATTTTCTTCTTATTCTGAGCTCACAGAGCCTAGCTGTGTAAGATTGGAAGTCCATTATACGAGGCTTTATTTTCTTTCCAACCATGAATCCTTTTCCCAACAGATGGTTCTTTTCGTGGCAGCTGTAATAGAGGGAGTAATCTTTTCCGTCCATAATGCCACTTTCCTTCCACCTTATCTCCTGAATTGCCACAACGTCAATATCATGTTTAGAGACCTCGTCAGATAAGATCTTCAGGGCTCCGAGTTTATATAAAGAACGTACGCTCCACGTCTGCAACAGAATATTGTTTTGCCGTTTCCATGTTCCAGTCCACTTCTCAAAGTTCCTTGCGGGTTTATTTTCTTTATTTGGTTTCATAACAAGTATTTTTTCTAGGGTGGGATATCAACCCTACACCCAATCCCCAATCTGGAGGACCAGGGTTTTTCTGTCGGTGATTTCCGTACCTTCGGTGGTTGCCGGCCAAGGCTTTAGGAGACCACCACCCCTGGCATTGCACTTTTTTTGGAATGGCGGTGCAAACTCGCCATCGTCTCTCACTTTCATAGGCTTATGAGGTTTTTGCAGGGCTGCCCAGGCCACTAGGCATTCCATCTCCCATCCGGTATGTCCCCCCTGTTCGCAAATGCTTATTTCTGCAGAAAATCTCAAATATGGTTTATAAGACTTATATCAATGTAAATATTATACTAGATTTTGGTTAAAATTAGCTAGCCGGAAGTGGTACTTCACTTGAAGGCCATAATAAACTTTCATCAAATATTATAATAAAGTCTAATGCATAATATCTCAAATTTGGCATGTACGACTTTTGTATCAATATAAATAACATACTAGAATTTCTGAAAGTGGTTCTTTATCTGAAACTGTTTTTTTGTTTTGTTTTTTTATATCCCGCCTCTTAGAAGGGAGGAATATGTGCTAAAAATCACAAATAGAGATTTTCATAGATAAGCACATTTCAAGATCCGTACTAGCCGTATTTAACATTTTTATAATTGTGTGTGTGGATGTCAATAGACACCAATAGACCTCACGATGCCGAGTGTCGTTTTTTTGATACTGCTATCTTCGGAAACTAGTAACCAAATTCAGGAACACTTTTTGTGCCACGATTTATAGTTTTAATAGGTGTAGAAGGAAGTCCTGTGGTGTCCACATCAGATATTTTGTGTCTGATTAAAATTAAGATTATAACTCATCAGATATTTTCTCATTACAGTGACGATATGTAATGTGTTCTATTTCTATTTTTCCAATTTTTTTATTTTGTTTGCCAATTTAGTTAGTAAGCTGGTTCGTGACAATAATTGGATTAGTGTTTTTTGTATGTATATGTATATTATTAATCATAATTTATAATTGTAAACAGTAATGATAAACTACAATAATTTACTTAATTAAAAGGAATTTAATTTAATATTTGTATTTTATATAAAAGGATATACAATTGAGTATATCCTAAGTTTTATTTATATGTATAAATAATTTTATTATTGATTTGCAGGCAGTATTTAAAGTTAATCCTGAGCAAGGTTTAACTCTAATGGAAATTGGTGAAGGAATAGAAGTGCCCGAGATTTTGACTTCTACTGGTTGTGATTTTGCAGTTGCTGAGGATCTTAAGATTTTTTCATAATGTCAGGTATAATTCTTGTTATTTTGTGACTTGCGTTACCTTACTAGTTTAATTTTTTTTAAGGAGTTAATTTTTTTTAAGGAGTGAGACTTGTCTTTATTCATTTAAAATGTTTCTTACATAATCTGTTTAATTATTTTTGAGCTGCTCTTAAATTGTTTTATACTGTTTGGAAACTTGATTCGCTGAGCAACATCCTTCTCTGTTTATGTTATAAAAGTCTATAATATCATTAAATGATGTAATTAAAATTTAAAGTTAGTTAACAATATGGAACCTAAGAATTAAGATTAATAATTGACTTAAGAAGAAGGTATTAATTTCAAATATATATATACATATATATATATATATATATATATATATATATATATATATATATATATATATATATATATATTTTTAGCTTGTCTGTAAGTTAAATAAGATCATAAACAGATAACTTATTTAAAACATATGTGTTAATTTGAGTTACCTATAAAATAAAATTAAAACCTTTTTAATTTATTTTGATTGCTTTCTATCTTAATAATTAAAATTGTTTTCAAGTATCTGGAAAGCAATTATTTTCCATGTATTTCATAAAATAAGTATTTATAAGTTTTAGTAATTATTGTTGTAATTATATTACAGCAATAATAGATTCTGCTTGTTATTTTTCCTCCTGTTCATTAATAATTGAAACTTAAGAAACAAAATTTTCATTGTGGGAATGTTATTTTACAAAATAGACTCTGAGATCAATTTTAAATATATTACAAATCAGTAAATTCTTATAGAATTATAAGAATTATAAATTCATTTTAAAGCGAGTATCATGATCTTTATTTCTGATTATATTTTTCTGATTAATTAATTATTTTCTACCTATGGATTGAACTTTATAAATTTGTTATAAATCACTACAGTTTATTTTTAATAGTTATTTATAATTTAAGCATTATAATGATAATGATCATGAAATAATTTTTATATTTTTGTAAATTTGTTAATATTGTTATTGATTGTGTAAAAAGATAATATAAATAATATGAATTTTCGTTACTGACCAATGCCTCATTTTGTTTATTTCCCCTTTTTTACTGACTCCATATTAAATTGTAAAATCATTATTAATCTTCAGTTTCATAAAATATAAGGTACCTTAAAGCCATATCCACTCTTTGCCAAACTGTCCAGTTTAGAGGTTTACAATTTCTCATATTTACAATCAAGTCACACTTCATTGTATCACATTTGTTTCCCTATATTTTCGATGTTTTTTGTTAAAATTAAAAATGTTAAAATATTAAAAAATAAAAACCCAGACTACGGAAATAATTTAAGCATTACAATGATCACTAGTGTTCATGCTTGTGGGTTATGCCAAATCAGTGGTTGAAATAATTTTTATATTTGTCTAAATTTGTTAATATTGTTATTGATTGTGTAAAAAGATAATACAAATAATATGAATTTTCGTTACTGACCAATGCCTCATTTTGTTTATTTCCCCTTTTTTACTGACTATATTAAATTGTAAAATCATTATTATTCTTCAGTTTCATAAAATATAAGGTACCTTAAAGTCACATCCACTCTTTGCCAAACTGTCCAGTTTAGAGGTTTACAATTTCTCATATTTACAATCAAGTCACACTTCATTGTATCGCATTTGTTTCCCTATATTTTCGATGTTTTTTGTTAAAATTAAAAATGTTAAAATAATAAAAAATAAAAAAACCCGGACTACGGAAATAACTTATATATCTTGCAATCCTATTCAATTTTGAATGTCGGTGTGTTAGTTAGGTACCTTCCACTACACGTTGCGGTCCCTTGCAAGTACATCCCGTCCCATTCATCTGTGTTTGTCAAAATACAGAAAGCTCCTTGCATCTGTGCATACAAACGTACGGAAAGTAAATTAATGTTTTGAGTAAAAAAAATCTTCATTTTCGTTTGTGTGCGGAAAATACCCGACTACAACAGCGAGTCGCAATGGTCATGGTTGTCAACTTCACTAACAGTCCAGCCCACCAATGCACTTAAGTAAATATGAAAGTGCATTTCATCTCTTAGGACAAATAGGGTTGTAAGATATGAGTTATTTCCGTAGGCGGGGTTTTTATTTTTTATTAAATAAATTTCTTTAAAAAAAAAAAAAAAAACGAGCAAGATCGGGATTTTTGAAAAGTTTTTTTCATAAACTTTGATTTACCTTGATTGAAAAGGGCCGAAGTTTTATTACAGCTACTTTTAGCATGTAAGAACTTGATATGCTTTTTAATGATTTGGTAGTTAACTGCGTGCATTGGAGAGTACTTTGCTGGAGGAACGTTGTCGCTTCCTGGCTTCGTGAAATAAACATTTTCAACTTTGCAGAGACCTATGAGACTGATAAACATGTCGACATATTTTTTTAAAATAAATTCATCGATGTATTTGTCTTGATGGTCGACATGTTTCAAAATCATGCAGTTGCCTGCCGTCCTTAGCGGCTGGTGGTTTAACAAAATTTAAGTAGAAATTATAGTTATTTCTCTCAGGTTTTTAATTTATTATTATTATATTTAATTTATTGCCCTTCTGTACCTTTGAAAAAAATATAAATTTTTATGTGTATTTATAATTGTAGGTTGTTTAAACAATAGCCTTATTCCATCAGTTTTGGAATAGTTTATCAATTCATAATCAGTATTTTAAATTTTTAATGTAAAATGATTTATATAAAAATCCTTTACAGTAGAAAGAGACACAATACTTTCAACGGAAAGGACTGTATTTTCGGGATGTTAACACCTCTATTAGTCTTAGAAAAACTTAGTAGAGTGTCATTTTTGTTGACAATTTTGATTGTCTGTATCATAACCCACCCATATTGTCAGTTTAATAATTGTTTTGTTTTTTCAACCTAATGAGGGTTCTCCAAGTCTGTCTCTTGTTCAGACAAAGATCAAGTGCTGTATTTCCTCAGAAATAGATATATCAATGAAATTCACTTAAACTCTCTTCTCATTCATTTTTATTTATCTCATAGCCTAATCAGCAATATCGTCAAGGTGCTTTTGCTAAGTTTATGGATGTTAGCAGGTATTTATGTGAATAGCAATCGTTCCATAAGCAAATGCTAGAAGTCTAGAAGTTTGCAGAAATCTAAATATTCACTAAATAATAGAAATATTTAAAATACTGATTATTTGGAATTGATAAATTATCAGAAGTATCAAAGATATTCGATATTCCTTTGATATCAAAAATAAACATATATATTATGTTAATCTTTATTTTCAGTCAGTTTTATAGATGCTATATATAAAGACTTTATTTGAGGTATTCACAAACTTCTCAGTTTTTATATCAGTCATAATAATAGTCTTTAATATTGCACATTGGCAGATTTACTGGGTAAAATACATTCAATTCAATTAATGTTGACAACAAAACAAAAATAGAATACAGGACCAGAAAAAAACAGCCAACCTGAAATTAGAAATATACGATTAATTCGATTATGGTGTGAAATAGTTAAAGAAAAGTTCAAAGCTCAAATTCAATTTGAGCCCATTCAGAGCCAGACATTTGAATGTATCAATCATGTCTGGCCAGATTTTAAAACTAAATTAAATTTTAATTTTTAAATAGAATATTACTATGGGGAACATATTTTATTTATTTCTGTACAATTATTTAGGACTTTTTCACCCATCTGGGTCATTTTCCTCCTGAACTAAGAAAACATTTTTTAAAATTACTACATTACTAATAATATTTATCACTAGATAATAATTATAAATAATGATTCCAAAAAACTTTATATTTAGGAAAATAGGCTTTAATTGGCTGCCATTTTGAAATAAAATGGCTGATGATAATGTTGAGTTCCGAGGATCATCCTAGGTTGACCTCAAATTTTGAGGGGGAGTTCAGCATTTCTTTTTTTCATTGGCTAATTACTAAGATTCATTATTGAAAATTATATATTTGGGAATGATATATTACCAAGACATGGGCAACAGATTGCAGCCAACAATAGCTGTGCAGACATGATTAAATGCAATGACAATACAGATAGTAGTAGCCTGTATCTTTTAAAGGTTATTAAACATTCTAAAATACAAAATAATCTTTAAAATAATAAATGTTGTTTAGTCCCATTTCTTGCACACATTTTCAAGGAAGATGGTCACAACAAAAATACATTGGTCTAAACAGCAATCCAGTTTCATTTAAATTAGTTTCACACTTTTTTTTTGTTTTTTTTTTCCCCTCCTACTTTAATCACAAAATTACGTTTTCCCACAATAATTTGTCACTCTTTAAAAAGTTTGTGTTGCCAACTTTGTTCCACAGGTATGAAGTTGTCATGACAACATGTATGCACACTTTTTTTTTTTAGCAATTTATAATAAGACATGATATTTGTTGTATAAATAATATTTTATCCAATTTTTCTACACAGTAAGTGATGATCACAAGTAAACTGACCTCAGCCATATAGCTGAACCTGGCCACTCAACCTGAATCTGAACCACCAAACTGGTTGTGGTCAATGTCCGAAGAGGGTCCTAATAAGACTTGTGCCATTGCCCTGTACAAGATCCGATTAATTTCTGAAAAACACATCCAGGACACAAGATGTGTGTTTTTGAGCTTATTTAAAGATTACAATTTATTTTAATCCTTGGACTACAAAAAAATCTTGTTTTATGTACACCATGTGTAACATTTATATTGATAGAATCTCTACAAATTTTGCTACTCCAAAGAGTAATAACTTCAATTGCAGAAAATTGGTCCTTTAAAACAGGACCGTTTTGTGTGGTAGTCTCTTCACTTCTTTAGTGTTAAAAGGTCTGATTTTAGATTTAACACTAATTGTAAGTGCATGTATTAATGTACTACACCCCCTTCCTCCTTCTCCAAAAAAAAATTATAAAATGGATGAAATCTGAATGCCAATTCAAAGAGAGTTTACTGTGACAATGATTCACACGAGTACAACTATATAAAATAATCTATAATTATCAGTCAAAAAAAATAGTTATAATTTTTACTGAGCACAATAAGATGTAAAAAATTAAATATATCAATCTCTTTTTTACAACTATTTTAGGTATAAAACATTTTCATTAGAATCTTTCTTTTAATAATTCAGTCACATAATTTAGAAACTGTAACACTTCTAAGTATAAAAATCGGGATTAGCCCAATGGCATCTAACATCTGTATTTCAAGCATTTGAAAATTTAGAAAAAAATTAAACTAATAATAATTAAAATGTTATTGCTATAATTTTATTGATAGTAAAATCCTTCAATAAATGCATTATTATATAGGAAATGGGGTGGTCATAAAACTATATAAATGTAAAGCATACCTTCTTGTCAAGGACGTAGTCATTGAGAGCTAATGAAGTGTAGATTACTGTGACAATGACTAAAATAAGTGCACAGTTGTAACTCAAGCCCTCAATATTGACCCAGATACTTTGGTTATCCGAGATCAACAACTTGACACACCACGGAAGTCCCAGGCAGAGAAGGATATTAAAAGTATTTGCACCAAATGCATTACAGAGGGCCATAGTATATTTCCCTGTGAATAATAATCATAATTTATAACTAGAATATTAAATTAAATATCACTTAATAGAAATGTTGTAGCTTTTATATATTCCACATAAGGTATAGAAGAGCATCACTGCAGTAATACCTCTTTTTGCCGCACTTATACTGGATAGCAGTTCAGGAATTCCTAAACCAAACCCAAGAACAGTGAGGGCCATTAAGGAGTCTGGAATATTCAACCTGTAACCTTAAAATTCATGATTCCTCAATCATTAGGTAATGTCAGAAGAAATGTAAATAAAATTAAAGGTAAATTCTCACCTATAAATATAATCATCCAAGTTGTGATGTAACTCACAATAGCTATCCAAAGTAATGAAATAAATATCGCCAATGATGGGTACCTCCTTGGAATCGTGATATATAGTAGAATTGTTACAGGCCAAAATAACCAAGAGCATGATTTTGTAAACCATGCTTCTTTCTCTCTTGACGACTTGTCAGATAGCCGAGCTTTATAAAGCAAAGAATTATGTAAAATTAAATTCAGTCATATATAATCGACATCGGTGAATTTAAATCAAAACCTCATAAGTCCAAATTTTTCAATTTTCATCCCATTTACTGCATCAAAATGTGGACGTTTTCTAGAAGTTATAGGATTCAATTCAACCCCTAATCAAAGATTAGTTCTTTCAATATATAGGAAGGATCTTTCAATACCTCGGATCATCTTCTCAAATAAATTGGTCACGATACCTCGCAAATAGGAACAGGATGTTGATTTTTAGATAAAAGGTAATGATTTGAATCCATCGATATCTAATTATTAATTATATCCATAATGTATGTATTTGCTTACATTCTGCATCAGCTTCATTGCAGCTGCTGCAATAATCTGCTCTTAGTTCATAGTTTTTATCAGAACCTAAAAGTATAATTATTATTGGATTAATAATAATGTGTGTGGTGGTTAGCCACATGTTATTCCATACTCAAGTAACTGATGAGTATGAATGGCCTTGAGGTTTGTGGAAGTAACTGTGTTTCTTAAAACCTCATAGTGGGCTGTATTCCAGGCCAAACAAAACACTTTACAAATGATCTGGAAGGGCCCGGGTTTAACATTATTCTCCATAGCTCTTAAGTTACAATAATACAACACACTAATGCACCAATTTATTAACTTCAATAGTGAAAATAAAAAGTTGTCTTCAAAAGTTTTTCTCTATCAAATCATAATAAAGCCTCATTAAATTACAAATCTCTTGTTACAGAACTCATTAAGAGAATTCTGGGAGCCAACATTTTGGAGATTTCTAACTGAGAATGTCAGTTCTAAAAGTACTTAATATATATTTATTTTTTTAAATTAAGGTTTAATTTCCTAAAGGATTTTGGAATGAGACATCTCATTTCAAGTTAGCTGATCTCAAGGCAAACAAATGTAACTTTATATAAAACTTATCAGTCCTGTAATAATACTTGGTTCAGAAACCTAGTCTACCTCAAATGCAAAAGGTGAAAAATTCAATATCTTTGAGAGAAAAGTTGAATTTTCAGACCTTTTACCAATAAAGGACAATGTGGGCAAAGAACTAACAATAAAATTTGTGACTTACAAAAGGTAATATTTATTCAATAACTAACAGTAAAGAAACAGTGATAAAGTTTAGTACTTGGTAAAATAAATAAACTTACGGAGTGATATGTGAGGCGTCTTCAGTTTCTTCTTCTTTTATACAATAATACTACTTCTACTTGATGGCGCAACAATCCATTGCTGAATCTAGGCCTCATCCAGCAGCTTCCACCATCCTTCATATGCTGTAGCTGTCCAATTCCAGTCTGCTACTCCATTCAGCTATCTTGTTATTGGCCTTCCAACTCTTTGGGTTCGATGTAGGACGTCTATCACGAGTTTCTTGGGAATCTCAGTGTCGTTCTTCCTTGCTATGACAGTATCCAAAGCTTAGCAAACTTCACAATGTCCATGCTTTGGTACGCTCATAGAGCTCCTTGTTGGTGCATCTTCGCCAAGCATTCCCCTAATGGATAGGATCATAAATTCTCTTCAATATTCTCCTTTCAAATATACGGAGCCCATTCTCCTCTGCTTTCATTGGGGACCAAGACCAAAGGCACAAAATAGAGGCCAACATAAGACACCTCGAGCAGCTATCAATTCAGCAGCCTTTGATCAATGTTGAATGTAAGTTTAGTTTTATGGAACTGACTTGAAAGCTTTTCTCATGGATAAATATTAATGTCCACTAAAGGTAATGTTTAGTCAGTAAAAAACAGTGATAAAGTTTAATACATGGTAAAATAAATAAACTTACTGAGTGGTATGTGAGGTGAGTTTTCAGTTTCTTCTTCATTTATCCAATAATATAACATCATAGTTTTCCTTCGTAAATATTTTTCCAAAAGCATTCCTAAAGTGGTTTATTTAAGATAAGTAAACATTTTATTTCTCAATGGATAGTTTAGTCATTTATTAAAAATTGTCGATTAAAATAATTTAATGATAACATTTATCTCTAAAATTCTCCATCATCATTAATACCTTGGACATTCAAACAAAATTCACTAACAAGGGGAGGGCGCAGTCAATGGGTCACAGATTTCCACGAAATTTTTTGTTGTGATTGTACATCCAAAAATATTTGACATGTGTGTCAGCATTCGTTCCAATGGGTTCTAGGAGTCGAGAAAAAAAAAAATACTGAAACTGCTTAATTTTTTATCTCGAGTTTGAAAAATTATATCGACGTGTTTTTCCGCCAAAACATTTGTTTTCAGTGAATATTAAATGGAAAATACCAAATTTAAAAAATGATTGCTTTTTGGTCAAATAAATTGAAAAAAATGTTTAGATTATTGTGTAAACTAGTCTTATAGATTTTTTACACCAAAAATTGTGGCAGGTCTTTATTCAGCGCACCGAAAAATCTTCATGTTGAAGATATCATGGAAAACAAAATCTTTTTTTTTTTTTCAGTTTCGAAGGGTTCAAAATTTGTAAGTCACGAAATTACGCTTTGATTTGAAGCTGTGTATCTCGTCTTCAGTTTTCCCGGTTTCGACTTTCTTGGACTCGTTGGAAAGAGGGATGTTTCTTTTTTCCACAAATATAAACAGCTATTAGATTATCTAGAGGGTCTGTGTAAAAATATGTCATAACAAAATTAAGGTTTTTTGCGAATAACGTTGGTTCTTAAACCACAGTAAAAGCAAACCGCGTAGATTTTGTTTGACTCGTTCAATGGGTTGCTGATTAATGGAAACTTTTAGTCAAACAATTTTTGTTGTAGATTTGCCCGAAAATTTGAATATAGGGGCTTTTCAGAGTGCTAAAACGAAATCTGACGCATTTTGAATAAAAAATAATTCTGTTAATATGCTTCAATCCGTAGAGGAATAGTGTTTTCATTGCATATAATTCCATGGAACATTGAAATCGCTATAAAACTTAATTATTTCATTTAAAAAATTAGATAACTCTAAAATTTACTCAATTCTTTACACAGTTACATTTCTTTACACAGACCTTCTAGATAATGCAATATCTGTTTATATTTATGGAAAATAGAAACTTCCTTCTTTCTAACGAGTCCAAGAAAACCGAAACCGGGAAAACTGAAGACGAAATACATAGCTTCAAACCCAAACGTAATTTTGTGGATTTAAAAATTTTGAGCACACTCGGGACTGAATTTTTTTTTTCTATGATTTTTCAACATTAAGGTTTATTAATGAGCTGCATCCAAATCTCCAATCATTTTTGATGTGAAAAAATCTATGAGGCTAGTTTACTTAATAAGTTAAACGCATTTTTAAATTTATTTGACCCAAAATCAATTATTTTTTAATGTTAATATTTTTCTTTTAATATGCTCTAAAAAACAAATGTTTAACTGAAAAAATCATGTCGATATCATTCTCCAAACACGAGATATAAAATAAAGAATTTTCAGCATGTTTTATTTTATTTTTTCTCAGCTCCTAAGGCCCATTGGATGAAACGGAAGGATATTGGTCAACTTTTTTTCAATGTAGAATCACCCAAAAAATTGTTATCAAAATCGGTGGCGGACACATATTTTTAACATAAAGGGTTTTTCGGTGCGCTGAATTAAAATCTGCCACAATTTTTGTTTTAAAAAATCTATAAGGCTAGTTTACCCAATAATCTAAACATTTTTTCAATTTATTTGACCAAAAAGCAATAATTTTTTTTAATTTGGTATTTTTCATCTAATGTAAAACAAAAAAACAAATGTTTTGGTGGAAAACCACGTCAAACTGGAGTTAGAAAAATAAAGCAGTTTCAGTTTGTTTTAATTTTTTTTTCGTCTTCTAGGGCCCATTGGATCGAAGCTGACATACTTGTCAAATATTTTTGGATGTAGAGCCACCACAAAAAATTTGGTTGAAATCGGTGACCCATTGACTGTGCCCTCTTTAAAAATTGTGAAAAATGCATATTTCACATTCACTCATTTCATCACTTAGTAAGCATATTCATCTGTTTAACTTCACTAATTTGATAGATGCATTCATTTAGTCCATTTATATTGTTTTTTTCACCTGGCAGAAATAATTTCACTACCCTCTTTCTTGAAGATTTATTAAAATTACCAAAACATTCATGTCAAACAAGGCAAAGTAAAGGTAAAATTTAGTGGAACAAAACAGTTCCTCAATAGAGGATATAAAAATGCTATCTGTAATTTAATGCTAGAGAATTAGAGCTCACTTTATGTATCACAACTTGAAAATTAATTTTTGTTTTTTTTTTTAATAAACTATGAAAATTTTCAGTATTCACATTAATTATTAAGTAATTCTGAATTACCTAAGACATAGATGAAGTAGACTACAACCATAAAGAATGGCTTATACCACTGAACATTTTCCCCATGGACACAGAATATTAGGCATGCAAGAGAAATACAAAACATTAACGCATCTCTTGACAATGGCCAAACATCTATTGGTTTTTCCTGGAAAAAAAAAAAAAAAAAAAATGTATTGCGGATTTTTAAATATTTATTATCTTTGAATTGTTTTACTTTATAATTTAAGTCAAACAATTTTGTGTAATATGAGAAGTTATAGCACGTAGAAGTAAATTTATGATACATTAGTTAGCAGCTGTCATATTTAATATATACTTTATTGTGTAATTTGTATAACTTACATGGTAAGGTTTTGTTAGGAAAGCACATATACCAGGAATGATAAGGCAGTTAAATGTTGCGGACCCCACTATGGCTTCAGCCCCTACTTCACCTTCCAGCCAGAATGTACTGACAAGGCTTATGGCAAGTTCTGGAGTTGCAGCAGCAGCAGCCATAATGGTAGCACCCACCACATCAGAAGTCACACTCATTCCTAAACGAAAAAATCAGTAGATTTTCATTTCAACTTTTATTGTTGACAATTAGATTATTTTTTGATACATGCACTAATTAAAAATTTCATGATGGAACATAAGCATAATTATTGCATATCATAAATTGCAGTAAAATTTCTGTTACTGAAAATGATGCCTGAGCCACAATTCTGGCACCCTTTTAATTCATTATCCTGCCCACCCTCCTTTATTACCTGCTCCTCGTTGAGATTATATTTTATCAAATGTAATCATAAGGCTAGTCCCTTTATATCTGACATGTCAGTCAATAAAAGTTTCTTCTGAATCTTCAATGTTGATAAAAAATTAATGATTTCCAGACAGAGGCAGTAAGTATTATGTACGCTGTCACTCTTAAAAAAATTGTTTAATGAATTTCACTCGCTAATTCTAGCTATTACTGATAGCCTCTATGGAGCAGAGCTTATTGCTAGCAGGTGGTACCTACTCTCCTCAGGAAGCTTATCAATTTACTTAGTTACATTTAAACTTTGTAAGTTACATAAATTTATTTGATTTATACTTGGCGTCTCTATTGGAAGTATTTCTTAACTGATCCAAAAATTATGATTTCTGACATCATTTATAATTTGCAAAATCATTGATTTATTATATAGCTTCTTCCTCAACTACATGCTTGTTAATTCCAATGGTGATTTTTTTTTTAATTTCATTGAATTTTGATCATAAAGTTATTCAAAATAGTTATTCCAAAGTTTTTAGTAAAAATTTAAAATTTCGTTTAATTTTTTGTTTTTTTTATTTCCACTTACATATACATAGTAAGTAAGTATTGTGATCCTGAAAAATTTCGAATCCGAATTTTCGACGGAAACACAGTTTTTATGGTCTCCTAAATCTAAGTAACCAAGTCCTGCAAAATAGTCTGTTTTTTTTTTTGTTTTTTTTTATTCTAAGGGTAGGGGAAAAATCTTAATTAAGAAGAAGTGGGACTAAAAGTACCACAGTGTGAGATTCCTACTCACTAAAAAAAAATTCCCTATTCATCTTTACCACTTCGCGGAATTGTTGTCACGCATTCATTCGCAGGAAGGACAGGATGGCTATGCACCTACTTTTTTGGACTCCTTTTCAAGCTATTTTCTGGTGTCTCTTTTCAAGCTCCTGTGCTGCCTGCCGATTCGCGCTACATAGTCTGCTACAGCTCTCCGTCTAGCTCTTCCTTTTCTTCAGCAAATCATGGACAGGAGAAGAACGCATGTTCCACGGAAGCGCAAGTAGGGCACGATGATCGCTCCTCTAGCTCAAAGCAGGAGAAGTAGGCCCTGAAGCAACTATGTCCAGTAAGTAATTGGGTAAGGTAAAAGTCAACCTCCCCATGTTTTCGGGATGTCCATGCTGCAATGTCAGGGATCAGAAGGTAAGTCCATCTTCCAGTGTCTCTGACATCTTTCAAGAGTCTGCTACTGTCTCCAGTGAGCATCCGAATCTTTTCGTCTTAGTCGTAAAATTCAGTGCCATTCCTCCGCCAGAAGGTCAATCGAAGGCATGATGGCAATGACGCACGTTGCGTTATGGGACACATTATGGAATGCTGGAGCGATGCACAGGATCTTCTTCGATCCACATTAATAACCTTATGTGCATATGATTGAACTAGGTTGGCTTCCGTCCTGATTGGTGCTGCATACAAACGCTTAGAACTAATCTATTTAGAAGGCCGATTAATTAACTTTAGTATAATATCCCGATGGGTTTCTTGCACAGATTGGATGGTAATAAGGTTTCATAAATTCTACAAAATAAGATAGAAAAAACTATGAATAGGGAAGCTTTAATATCACACTTTGAAACTCGGTTATCAGTCACTTTTAACAAATGGAAAGTATACCTCCAAAACCTCGTAAGTGATACTGAAATAAATAGGAACTTAGGAAGTTTTGCAGGTATATTGTCGAAATACGGAATTGCATGTAATGACAAATACCGATAGCCTATAATAATATTTCTGATTTAGTAGAATATATTAGGAGCCTGTACCAACTTTTTTTAATGACTTAATTGCATCAGGGTCAATGCATCAACCACAACAAAGTAAAACAACGTCTATACTTTTAGACAAAATCGCAACCCTTACTATAGCCAATATTGGAACAATTAGCGCAAAGTAGACGATCCTGTACTTAAGTGAGCAGGATTCCGGTTTCATAACAGCATCAATTAGCGATATCGAATGAATTAAATTTTAAAGAAAAGTGCTAACTGGTGTTTTCATAAATTTTCATTGTATACTCCACGGCACACTTTGTCGTAATACCTTTCGACCTACCCTTTACATAGATACTAATATACTCTGGTGCCTTGCTGCCGAACATTATATCCTTATAATCCCTTCATTCCACTAACTTAGCACCGCTGTTTAACCGACTCTACAAGGCCTGTGTGACTTACCATTCAACTTGGAAGAATACACCATAAATATCTACCATATATTCAAGAGATACAAAGAGAATAGTCATGTATATTGTAATTTTAAGATTCCTTTTGTAATTGGAGTTTACCTTGAAACTTCGTGATTTGTGATTCCATCAAACCATTGTTTTCAGCATTTAATTGCCCTTTGATTCTATTGCTGCTGGATGTTGAAAAACCCATTAATTATAATTTTTTTGTTTTTAAATTAAAAAAACGTAAATTAAATTTTTAAAACGTTCTAAGCACGACAATTATATTATAGTACATATATACATTATATATGTGGCAATTATACTAGCCACGATATGGTATTATGCTCCACAGGGTTGCATCATTCCCAGTATAGTAATATCTTTGATAACTAAATTAGTTTTGAATCCAAAAGAATTGACATAGACCATCCGGCCTATTATAAACAGACCTCAAATATTTTCCTATCCGAAGTCCATCATATGTTTGACCATACTCTATAATTATTTGTTTCACTCTTGTTTTTCCTGTTTTTGGTCTCGTTTGCTTTTACATAGTATGGACGTATTTCTCTTATCTGTCAGCTATTTTTTTCTTTTTCGCCTTTTTCTTTTCAATCATGGCTTCTTGGATATTATTTTTGTATTTCTTCCTTGACCTCCATCCTTGTTCCTAGGTTTCATTTGTTAGTTTTGCCCGGAGGTTTTCACATTCTGTTTACAAGGTTGACAGCTGGTTTCTTCAGTGGCTGACTGATATTTATTGAGATTGACGTTGGCGGTCGAGTATGTTGAAAAGGGACCACGGAACGTCAGATTCAAAAGCGGCACCACACCGAATAGCGACCATTCAAATATCAAATCACACTATTTTTTTCTTTTATAAAATTTATTGTTTTTAATTAAATAAAATTTTAGTGGGCCAAACTGCAAATATTTACCTTCCCTGAGATTTTTTATGAAGAGAAGGTGCGACTATGAGGAATCTCTTTGTTATATTCTATATAATGGTGTAGTACCGGGTATCAACCTTCTAAATTTGCTGTTTGGTTTTTATGACGTCATGAATCCAAGATGGCCCCTTGTGACATTAAGAATTCCTCCTTCCTGAATGCTCATATGGAAAAATGCATAGAACATTATATGTTGTGCATGAGCTGAAGAACAAGTTAATTCCTTATACTTTTTTTTTTAGTTTCTCCTATTTTGCGTGAGTTATGGTCCATTAAATATGTAACCGTCGGTTTTTAAATATGTAACCATCACTTATTTATTGAGATAAAAAATAATAATTGTGCTGTTTTTTACTCACAATAACTTTAGTAATACAATATGAAACAGGAACGTCGCCATGGTAGCGATAGAAGAGGATGTCAGCTCCCTTTCCTCTCCCCAAAAAAATTTGAAAAACCAAAATGATAAGAAAGTTGAGATTTGAGATACTTCAAACTGCAAAAATTGTGGTAAAACTGTTAATTCGAAGAGTTACTAACATTTAAAACTAATACCAATATATCTCAAGTTAAGAAATTCGAATTTTATTGATACGATGTCATATTTAAATAGAAATGAAAAGTATTGTTGGAAAATCCGTTCAAAATTATTAGGGAATTTTAGTAATTTTCTCTTTGAGTTTCTTTCTTTGTGAATATCGACCACCTCAGATCAAAAATTTGCTGATAGATTCAAGAATCTTGTCATCTCCTTTACTGACGATTTTCCAAAAAGCGGTGTATGCTTTCTTTGGCAATGTACCTGTGGTGTCACTTTCGGGCAATGCATGCAGACCTAGTCATGCTGAAATTTTCTTTTGGAATGATTGGCTTGACTCAGATTAATCATTATTTGATTTTGACCACTTCCAGTTACAAACATAGTGTCCAGTGGAAAGAACTTGAACTACCACAAAGCATGGACGAAAAAATTTCTATCTGGTGAGTAAATATGAAGCTGTATGTCACCACAACGACAGTTGAATATGGAAAGCAAAATTATTTCTATATCTGCCTCCTCGTGATTGTTTTTGAGTTCATCTGTTGCCATGCCCCAAGGCTTGCTGTTTCCTTCCAAGATACTAACAAACACTTTTTACTATTAATTGCACTGTATTGCATCCTCGAATAAATAAGCTGTTGACTCATTTTTAGTCTTCGTATGAGATAACAATAACTTCATAGAAATGTTTCTAATTACTGATATCGTACTAGATCTAGTGTGTTGCCAGTTTCTTTCTTACGGATAGAAGATTTCATTGAATCTTGTTATGTATCAAAGACCAATTGGGTATCATCAAAAGGTGATAGTGTTTATTCTGGTTTCCTATAAAATTAATTTGCAAGATCAGTAGGTAGTTTTTTCATGGTTTGTGCTTCTGTCATACAACCAAAAACGACTACCGTTTGTATTATAGAAGTAGTTATTACCGAAAAATGATTTGAAGTGACAGGAGTCTTATATTCTAGTGGCTGCTGGATATCAGTTATGTCTTTCCCAATATCACCATTTGCAGTAACTTAATCTTCCAGTATTTTTATCGATGTAAATTTATAGGCAAACTATAACTGTTCACCATCTAAGGCGAACTTTGAACAGGAAACAGCAGAAAATATATAACTTCCCAGTGTCTCTTTTAGATTGATAAAATGTCATCTTCTTCTTTGCAAAACTGTAAAGAGTGATTGATCTCTTACAAAAGGAGCACAAATTAAACCAACCGCCATATAGATATCAGTATATATATGCAGATATAATGCAAACTTTAAATTAATTATAAGTGCAATAAATGTTGTAAGATATTTACTACATTAATGGCAGATAACAAGGCAGTAAATAGTGTAGGACATAAATGTAGATAAAGAAATATGTGTCATAGATGAAAACTGGCTTATGAAGATTCCTGGGAGGACTTAAGATGGTAAAGATAACTTGTAACGAAGAGTATAATTTGTTCTCATTAAATACATTTTTTTATACAAATAAATGATAAATTTTACGGACTTTTACTAATAATAGTTCCTACTTCAAATTTATTATTTGTTCTATATCACTGTGCGTGTTTTAGGATCGTGTATTTCATACCATTATAAATTACTCTACTAGAAACGATTGTTCCATATCAGAAGTTGGTACAACAATTTATTAGGGGGGAGGGAGGGACGGGGAGGCATAATCTAATACACATTGCCAAAGAAAGTATAAATATCTTTTTGAAAATCTTCAGTAAAGCAGATGACAACTTTCACGAATCTATTAGCAAACTTTTGATCTCAGGTGGTGGGTGCTCACAAAGAAACAAACTCAAGTAGAAAATTGCTAATCATTTTCTAACAATTTTGGCCGTTTTTTTCAACAATAATTTTTTTTCTATTCAAACACAACATTGTATCACTAAAATTCCAATTTATTAACTTATGATGTATTGTTATTGATTTTAATAACTCTTTTATTGTAATTTATTGTAATAACTCCTTGAGGAAACAGTTTTACCATTTTTTTTTACAATATTCGTAGTTTGAAGTAGGTTCTTAAATCTTAGATTTTCTCACATCTTTTTATTATTTTTGGCTTGGGAGACATCTCTGGAGAGCTGGCACCTCCTCTATCCCTCACATGGTGACGTCCCTATTCCATATTATTGTATTATTAAAGTTATTGTGAGTAAAAAACCTTAATAAATAACTCGAGGTAACCTATATTCTAAACCAACAGTGACATATTTAATGGATCATAACTCACAAACGTTAGATTAAAAAAAATGATAAGATAAAAATGATTGATAAAAAATGAAATTTGTTCTTCAGCTCATGCACAACAAATACTGTTCTATGCATATTTTGCATATGAATACTCTGAAATGGTTATTCTTGATGCAATGAGTAGATGCCTCATGTGGCGGCTATCTTGGACTCGTCATGTCATAAAAATCAAACAGCGCAATTTGAAGGTAAACACCCTGTACCACATCATGTATCATATAATAAAGCGATTCCACATAGTCGCACCTTCCCTTTACAAAAAATCCCATGGAATATAATTTGCTCCTCCACTAAAACCCCGAGGCCATAGAGTAAACGAGGTGCCTTGATTGATACTTTCTTTATCTTCTATACGAATCTCACGATGTATCCACTCTGTTTGAAGCGTAAAAAATGGGTCTTTTCTATAACATACACATAAACCCATTTTGCTAAAAGGAAAAAAAAAGTTAAAATCAGGCAGCTATTTAAAAAAAAAACTATTATCTTTTTTATGTATCATATAACTCGGATTGGTCTATAAGTCACAAATCGTGCCCTTTTTATATTTACGGCAGACTTTTTCGTAGCTGGAGAGGCATAACCTCTGTAGGTCAAGTTTAAAAAATAAATTTTGTTTTTAATAATAATAGTTTAATAATTAACTAATAATAATGTAATATAACTACCTAATAATAATATTATAAAATGTTTTCAGAAGAAAACTATTGCAAGCCTTTCCAATAACAGAAAATAAGGATATTGGAGAGAGTATGGTTGACCGTGGAAAAGTATGAGGAGAATCTTGGTTGGGGATGCGGTCAATAAATTAATACACAATAAGAAAAAACTTATAATGTTTACCGATGTTTTGGCCTAAGTTGTAGGCCATAATCAGGGCTAAGAAAAAACAAGATAACAAAAGATGTAACAGTGGCAGTACCATTAATAATAAAAAAGTTAACAAACAGTAAGATGAAGAACGTATAAACTATAAAGAAAAATATGAGCATTATAAGCTAATCATAATGTGAATAATAAGAAACAAAGAAAAATATGTTAAAAGATAATGATCAGAAGATATTTAAAATTATTGTGCATTAGTATAGCTTTATTTCATATTACATATTTTCAATATTATTGAATACTACTCTTCAAAATAAAGTCCATTGTTTTCAACTACTTTCATCCTTCTTTCTGCCAGTAATTGGATTGGATGCCGATATCACTCGTTTGATTTTGAAGGAAAGAACTCTTCACATCCAATTTTTACGTCCTCATAATTATCAAAGTTCCGACCGTTTAAAAAATGAGTCATTGATCTAAACAAACCATTATCTGATGGTGCAATATCTGGGTTATACACAGGATGAGGCAAAACGTTTACTCCGTGCAGTACCGATAATTTTTCCTTGGTCAAACGAGTACGATATGCAGGGGCATTGTCGTGTTGGAAAATGGCTTGTTTCCTGCTGACTAAAGTGGGGTATTTTGCACTCAAAACTGCATAAACTCTGTCTCCTGTTCACAGTAAAGGTTTGAGTCCACTGCCCGACCATCAGTTTTATATTTTATTCATTCATGCAATAAGGATTCATTAATACAAAACATGGATCGAGGGTGAAGTACTTTATTATACTTGAAAATAGAACAAAGGTACATAGCACAAACATCACAATGGCTACCCCAAGCTAGACTGCCGTGGGCTTCCCCGCCAAAACCCAGTGTTGCCATATTCTCGTAATAATAATAATAGAAGATAATCCACAACAATCAGGAAAGAGCTCAAAATTCAAAACGCCTTCGAAGTTCCACCAAACACAAAGCATCACTTTTTTTCTAAACCGATCTTGGCGAACCTCCAGTTTTGCAGCTTCACCTGGCCGTATCCACTGCTTATGTTTGGTAGGGCTTTTTAAAAATATCCAGTTTTCGTCACTTGTGATAATTTTTTTCCAGAACCTATCATCTTTTGGATAAATCACAAGTAGTTGCGTGGGTCCCTGGTTCACACATTCAACAATAGCGTCATCAACCACCGATGGGCGACCATTCATCTGGATTCATCTGCAAGGCTCATATTCTCATTGTTGAAACGCCTTAACCAAAGTGCGGCAGTATTTTGATGGATAATTGACTCTCCTTCTATGACCCAAATTTGTTCGGTGGCTGCCTTTGCGCTTAAACCTTTTTTTCAGTAATGTCTCAAAAGACCGCGAATGGCGGTTTTTTCTTTTAACATTTTTAAAAATGTAAATGTTCCCATAAAGCCAATTCAAGTCAAAAGAAATTAAAGGATTAGTCAATGTAAACATTGGCATAAATAGTACGAACAAAAACATTCTTATAGGATTAATCATAAGAGTTGGAATTAAGTATTGTGTTCATGCACAAGGACTTTTGTAACAACGTAGTATATACCTAATATAAACTGTTCTTCGATTTTTTAAATTTATTTCTAAGGTATTTGATTTTAAGTCTAATATTTTTAAGCGGACTGCAATAGTTAATATATTCCTTGAGTAGTTAGGAACATCACATTCAGCCATTTTCAATGCAGATTGTTCATTGTTCATTCATCATTTGATTGTTAGACATCAAACTCATCCCTTCTATCTTTAAGGAATCCTTCCAAAATTTTTAATTGTTCTATTACTACCTCAAGAATATATGGAAGAATACCTTTGTCTACTCTTTCCGAGATGTGATTTTCCAGGCGGAAGTTTAATGAGTCGTCCTAAAGGTTTTGGTTCCGTTTGAGGTACATAGCGTAAGATAATAGGCAACTAGTCAATGTGAGAAAAATCAGGCGTGGAATACAATGAAAGAGTATCTAGTTTCTTCACTTTCCTACGGTTTTAAGTGTATAGTTCCCCATAATTTCAATAAACTCATTTCATGTATGAGAAAATAGATTTGAAGTGTGCTTTTGACCTTTATTACCATTCTTTCAAATGTGCTGGGCGAAGAATGAGTCATATTCACCAATTAGCTCAAGCCATCAAAGATACAAACCGTTTGAAGATGATCCAAAATTTTCATTATCTTCCTGGAAAGGTTTATCTCTAATTACCAAAAATCAGACAAATATTCTTGACATACATTTCGTCAGTTAGCTTCTTCTACATACTGAATAAACATAACTTTATCAACTTGCATTAATTCTTTTTGCCTAGTGATCTAACCTGGAATTTTCGAATGTAAAATCGTGCGTTTTCAATCAATTATATTTTCATAGAATATTTATTGATAAATCTACCCTTCCGTAGATTGATGCATTTTATTTTCTATATATTCTACAATTAGAAAAAAATGAATTTGAAATAAATGAGAAAAACCTACTGAGGGTCGCCTTGAAGCATACGAATCAGAGCCTGCGCTGGGATATTAAACGTCTTTCTGTTATGCTTTAAATTAAAGATTTAACATGTATTTTTGGTAATCGCTAAAAAGATTGTATTTTCTGTTCCATTGTTTTTTTTTCTCACCTCAAAATTTACCGCTCCTCAAAACTGGAGCCCTCATAAAATGTCAAGACTGTCCCATTGTAAATCAGGACCTTCCAATAGAGTGCGCTGTAGTATTCTTTCTCTCATTGTCAATGAAGTAAATATAGTGGTTAGAGAAACATGACCCTCGATAGGGTGTATTTTTTTGTAAAGAACTTATTAAGAAATGAAAAATAAAGATAAAATAGAAATATTTTTACTTCTTTTGGTTAGTGTGATTATAACAAATTTTGACAAAAATATAATTTTAAATTTAAATTTATTTTATATTTTCTTTTTAATTATTAGAATTGTTGAATTATATTTTTAGAAATGTCATGTCAGCGAGAAAATAGAAATAAACTAATGTGTCAAAATAGAAATTGTGAAAATTAAAAACCATACTACTACTTGTAGTCGCAGGTTAATAATATTTTAAAATTGGAGGTAGGAGACGTAATAGTATAGTTTGAAAGTGGTCAAAAAATGTATTAAATAAGTCGAAACGTTACAAAAAAATAATTTATTAACTAGGTAAATAAGTTTTTATTAATATATGTATTGTGGGATTAATCAGTTCAATTATTTCTTAATCTAAATTGATTAATTTTATAAAATAATTTAGAATCCCATTGGATATGAACAATAGTAATATTGTTGTTGATCAAAGTAATAATAATAGTTTATAAAGCAATTATAATAATTGATTATTAAGTAATAATAATAGCTAATGATTAATTAATAGTTTAATTTTATAACTAAATGATAATAATAATAATAATTTTTTAATAAAAATAAAAATATTTGATTCCCTAATTTTGTTGAAAATGTTGACTGATATTCATATTTCTATGGAATGGTAAAGATACCATAGTCAAAAAACAAATTAGTTTTCCCTAATGAAAGACGAAAAAGCATAAAAGAAAAAGAAAATTGAATGAATCATAAAAAGCACTGAATATTAAGTTGAGTTGCTACAAAGTTTGCTGGATCAATTGGAAAGACATTGTTAAAAGCAAAAAAAGAGAGAGAACGAGCGATAGAAAAACCATAGTAAATGATAATATTAACAAAGAAAAAAAAATTGGGCCATTAATTGACAAGTACAAATTATGATATAGGATTCCTAGTGAGTCCAGAATAATGATTTCCGCCATGCTCTGAAACTGATGAAACTGATACTTTTCAAAACCACAGAAATTCTCCAAAAAAAAAAAACACCTGTTCCAAGCGGGATGGTATCCTTACTTCCAAACCAAAGCTCTTTCACTAATAACTAAATAACTAAATTCTTAGAGTATTAAATTCTGCGTTTAAAGCATGCCTAATTTTTTTTTTTTTTAATTTGTGCTTTCCTAGGTACATATACACGCAATGTTCCTATTTTGTAGCTTCATGACGTATGAAGAAGCAAAAAACAATGTTCCCTACACGCTTATAATGGATGCGACATTAGTGATTTTGAGGTCATTCGGAAAATCAGCGCTTCGAGCACTTATAATTTTTTTCGTGTATCTATAATTAATTATAGATACATTATTAGATTATAAACTAATATTATTATTTTTTTTAAATAGATTTTTTAAAGAAATAGGCGTGCTATAAAGGTAAAATGTAATACTCTGCAACTTTAGCTATTTGATATTTTTCATTTGGAATAACAGTTTTTTAGTTACAGACATTTAAAACATATTTTTCAGTCAAAATGGTAAAATTTGCCTATTTTGACTGTCGGTTATAACCAAACTGCTGATTTAGTATTTAAGAAGAGTATTCGACTCACAATTGCATGCTCTTTAATTTAGGTAACAGTAAAATGTTTTATGCGATAAGCCCTTCTGAAAAAGTGCCAACATTTCGGAAGGTTTTCACTTCGCGTACATCTGACGCACATTTCGGCATAAATTAGATTTTACGTTGTTTTCTGGGCAGTTGAGCGCCGAATCTGAAGTTAGTTTTGTAATAAAAATTTATTCAGATGTACTTAACTTTAAGCATGAATGGACTTAATGTTTTAAGGAAATATTTAGCGTGATTTTTTTTGTTTTAAATTTCCAATTAAAAGTCTTAAAGGTAAGGTTAGGTTGCAAGGAGTTGCACAGGGAGGTGCAAGGGCCAAGTGCGAATTTATTGAGAACGAACTGAGAAGCGGCATACGCACGGCCGGTTTGTGGATCGGGCACATGTGTGCCCAAACTTAATTATAGCGGATAAGGTACTTAATGCTCACCACACTGTGCGGCATTGTCTTCAGTCAAGTTTTCGTTTTCTAGGCGATTTTAGAAGTCAATCCATATGCATTTTTCTAGAAAGGAGTTGTTTGTCTATACATAAAGCGGATTTTTAATTTATATCTTTTTGTTAAACTTCATTATGTTCAATTTATAATCTCTACATAATTTATATTCAAATTTTAAATGTTATTATTCGGCTTGAGGATGCATGAAATCGAGAAAAACACCTGAAAAAATACAATGCGCTGCTGCTGAGAGAGAGGGAGCACTGCAAAGAATTTAACTGCATTAGTATTCATTGCATTTATTTTTTTTGGCAGTGTTGTGGCAGGTTCTCAGGTGTTCTTCCTGCACGGACTTTCAATAGCCCATTTGAATCCAAGTATACATAGCAGCATCTTCCGTTTTTTTTATGAAAGAATAATGAATAAATCATACGTTACTGACCATTCCACATATCAGCCAAGGTCGGTAGAAGATAGAAGTTGCATACTGCTGTCAGGATGGCATACATATAGATGAGAATGATAGTAGCTATGGCAACGCCAAAGAATCCGTTGGGTAGGCCGGTGTAGGGGAAGTCAAGAATGGCCGGTGAGGAGCAGTTGTCCCAAGGTGCCCAGCCCACTGTCGGCCCCGAGGAACCTGCAACAGGACATTGGATAAACAGATGGCCATTTAGAAAAATAATATATTATACTTTATTAACACTTAATCAATACCTTTTAACTTCGTTCAATGATAAAAAATACGCCATGATAAGAAGCTTTAGAGATTTTTCTAGTCTATTTAATATATAAAATTTGGATGGTTATTTCACAAAAATCTTCCTAAAATATCTTCTTATTTTTTCGCACAACTACTGTAGGAAATTCGAAGTAAATGCTTTGTGCAATTTCTTAATGAAATAATTTCAAATTCACAGAGAAATTTGTAAAAAAAAAAAAAATCAATAATTTAAATTGTAAACGTTTAGTGAACACTTTGGAATAACTGTAATTCTAAAAAACACTATAAACGAAAGTCCTTTTTTTGAAAATTTCAAATTTATTTTTTGAAAATTTTAATTATTTTTGAAATAACTAAACAAAAGTTCACTAGAGAAATCTAATATTCAAAGTTTTATTTGATCCGCTGTCAATCCTTTACAGCTTTGGCCCATTGGCCAGCAAATTTCTTATGTGCCGGATGACCTGTTCCAGTCCACATATAATTACGAAGCGGAATTCGCAGAATGTGCCGAAAGACTGGGTATTGAGCAAGACTACCTTAGTGTGAGTGCTCTACAATAGTCTTCGGGAAAATGCGTTAGAAAAATGGGCTAATTGCAGATGGAACGACGTTCGTGTCTGCCAGTTCAAAGAGACTCCGAAAGCTAACAGATAAATATGCGAGAAACAAGTTCTTTAGGGGTTGGAATGGTCCAACGCCTTGAAACTAAATATTAATCATGCACTCCTGCATGGAGTCCCAGCGTACAGCAGAGAGAAGTTGGGTCCTTCTGTCGCAAATGCGGCAGAAAGTCTGAAACACCAGTCCATGTTCTGGGAAAATGCCCAAATATCTCCCTCATAACACCTTTAATGTGCCTCCTCATAATACGCTGGCACCATAGGGTCAAGCTGAAGACTCCTCAAGGAAAAAGACTTCGACGAGGTCTATTGTGTTGATTCGCGTGATATGCATTCCCCAGGACCGGATGGACATCTTGATCCTAGATTGGACCATGGGATTTGAGAGAAACGATCCCAATGCGGCAGGTAAAATAGAAAGGGGGAAAAAAGATATATGAGAAATACATCCCTTTCCTAAGATCTTACGGTGGCTTTACGACTGTTATTATGTAAATGTATAGTCAAGCAAATCCTTGAGTGAAATATATTTTTAATATTTACCATAACGGTTTGTAGGTTAGATCAAATTAATACTTTTTGAATAAATTTGAAACTTGTCCCAAGCACTTCAATACTTTTTTATCGTTTTTATTATTTATTTTTCCAAATAATTCAGTACTTTTTTCAACCAATTTCGAATAAGCATGTTCCTCCACCAGAGTGTGTGTGTTTGTTTGTTTGTGTTTGTGTGTGTGTGTGTGTGTGTGTGTGTGTGTGTGTGTGTGTGTGTGTGTGTGTGTGTGTGTGTGTGTGTGTGTATTAATATTATTATTGCTATTTAATGGATATTATCAAATTTAATCTTATTATATTTTTTTTCAATAATCAACCTTTGTAATCAACCAAGAAAAAAAAAAAGTTTAACTCCCTCCTCATAATTTGAGATTTCACTTTTCGAGATACGTAGAATCCAAATATCGAAAAAAAAATTCGTCTGTACGCCGTCCGCGGCTTTTCTCTGAGACTATTCGATAGATATTCTTGAGATTTGGCAACAAAGTCACAATTCACCCGATTTTTGGCACATGACCTTCAAAAACTGTATAAATATACATTAGTAATTTGTTTTTAAATAATCACAAGTATACACAGTAATAGGTTTTTAAAGGTTAATTAATTGATTTTAAGATTTTTAACACAAAATCTGGTCCGAAGAAATTATTATAGAAGTTACATGGTTCAAAAGCCGAAAAAGGTGAATAATTATTGTTGTATTATATTATCTTGGCTATTAGACAATTACAAAAATGCAGTTCATGAAAATACTAAATAAAAAATATAATTTTTTATTATCTCTATTTGTATTTATCATCGTACATTGGATTTCAATATGATTGTTGATTTCTCGTGTAGATTTTCTAAATAAACGACATTTTGTTGAAATCACTTACTTTGACTCAGAGAAGCTTAAAACATTAAATTAAAGTGTATTATCTAAAACATTTGTTTTTTCCAGAGAGATCTTGCCACTAAAATCAAAATATTATGTAACGTAATAAGAATTTATTTTAAAAAAAATATTAGCTATAACATGAAAAGAAAATTATTACAATTAAGATAAAATAAAACAATCTGTAATTATATGGCAGATACACAATCAGTCAATTTCTTCAGACGGCCTTCTAACTCTGGATGTCTTGTGAGTCCCTTCTCATTTCGTTGATATTTTAATAACAATTATTATAATCAGGATATTTATCAAGATAATAAATTAATAGTGTAACATTTATCTTTATAATACATGTAAATTGGTTCATCGGTAAAACCACATTTAATAATCTGCTTTTTAAAGTATAATAACTTTATGCTTCAATTAATACATTATTTATTGGCATTTACAACAAAAAATTAATATTCTACTAAATAAAAAATAATAATTAAAAAGAGAACGGTCTTTTTATAAATGATAAAAACTCTCTTGATTTGTCTCGGCTAACGCTGTGTTGCGCCGCGGAGCTCTATCGCCACAAAGACGTCTCCTAACGCAAAATTTTCCAATCCTTGCGTTATTGAATATGTATCTTCCGGGGAAAAAGGTATTGGAAAGTATGGCAATTTTAATTAAAAAGCAAATAAGCCAATCGGGATAAATTCAATCTGTTAGAACAAAAAAAAATTATATGATAGTAAATATATAAAATAAATATAAAAAAAACAAAGATACATTAATTAAACAAATAAATACATAATATAAATGGATCTATGCTAATATTGTATGACAGCTAGATTACAAATTAAGCAATATTTAAAAAAATAAAATAAACATTTCTGTAATGTAACATAAAATTTAATTTAATAATTTAAAATAACATAAAAATAACACCATCAACTCCTGTCTTTAACTATACCCTTATATCATAATCAAATTATCAGAAAAATACAAACGGAGTCTCTGCCTTTATCGCTAAATCTTAGAATTAGTAGAACAAAATAGTCTGAAATATGATTTTCAAAAAATCTTTCGGTCACGAGATATTTTCAATTTGAATTTTGTTACTTCGTAGTACGCAGTAAAGGAAGTATTGCAATCGCGAAAATTTTCGGTTTTTAAATTTCAACGGAAATATCCATTTCGACCATCCCTGAATCCATTTTGACTAGTTTCGTTGTGACGTCTGTACGTACGTTAGTTCGTACGTACGTATCTCGCATAACTCAAAAACGTTTAGCCGTAGAAAGTTAAAATTTTGTATTTAGAATTATTGTAAAATCTATTTGTGAACCTTCTTTTTTGGTCGCTGCATGATAACACTTTACTTGCAGGTCATTATTGATTTTTATCAAAAAGTATATTAAAATATAATGCAAAGCTTTTCAAATTTGGTATTTAAGACTTACATACTAATATAAATAACAAAATAAATTTTGGTTAAAATTGGCTAACCGGAAGTGGTACGTTACTTGGAGGTCATCTTAGATATTCATCAAAAATTATATTAAAATATAAAGCATCTCAAATTTGGTAAAATAGAATTTTATATCAATATAAGTAATATAATAGATTTTTGTTGAAATTAAAGAGCCGATAGGGGTACTTTACTTGAAGATCATAATAAACTTACATCAAAAGGCATAACTACATTTAATACAGAGATCATATGGTTCGGTGATAAAGGTCATAAACGCGTTTTTTTTTTCACTCTAATTGCCCGGACAATATGCTCTGCTCTTAGAGTCCTACTTATCTTATATGTACTTCAGAATAAGACAAGAAGATCCATATTCTGGGCTCCATGAAATATGCGCCGGTGTTCCGCAGGAGAGTGTGCTAGGTCCAATAAATACTATTTCTGCTGTATACTGCTGATATCCCGGAACCTGAAGAAGACGTCACGGCTACATTCGCCGATGATACAGCAGTTCTTTCTATCGGAAATGATAATCTGGAAACCGCTAGAAAACTAAATACAGCAATAGTCAGTATACATAGATGGGCCTTAAAATGGAGAATAAAACTAAATGAATCGAAATCTATGCATATTGATTTCACTAACAAAAAAATCAACTATTTGCCGATTACGACAAATAACCAAGTAATGCTCCGATGGAAAAAGCATGTGAAAACAAAATTAATACAGCTATCTGTTAAAAACTATTAATGTATCTGTAGAAAACAAACTTCTCCAGTACAATCAAGTCCTGAAGCCTATCTGGACTAATGGAATCCAACTGTGGGGATGCACGAGAGATTCCAACAGACAAATTATACAAAGGTTTCAAAATAAAAATATTAGGGGAATAGCCAATGCACCCTGGTACATCAGAAATGATGATCTTCATCAAGATTTTCATATAGCTAAAGTTCAGGAAAAAATTAAAAAAATAGCTCAATCACATCAAGAGCGACTGCAAGGGCAAACCAATGCTGAGGCCGTTCATCTCCTCAACTTTAATACCCTAGTTAGAAGATTAAAACGACGAAAATCCCATGAGCTTGTTTGATGAGATAGACAAATAGCGGTAGATTGAGGCCAAATTGAGACAGTTTGGGCCCTAGTTGAGAGAAAATTAAAACAGTATAATGCATATTTATTTTGCTTTTTTTTTTTTTTTTTTTTTTTTTAATATGTTAGAACTAAATTGCTAATAAGCTCGTCATGAGTTTGATTGTAATCTCAATAAATATTTTTTAAAGAACTCTAATTAAACAATTTTATTACTTGTTTTAAGTATTTTAATTGAGTGTAAAATACTTTTTTTTCCTCCTCATTTGTGAGCTGATCAAGTCTGCAGCAGAGCAATAAGATATAATCTAAGCGGGTTCTTCCGCTTAAAATGTTGAAACCGTCGATTTCCAATGCTTTATCTAGTGGCAAAAAGTTCTAATGTTTTCAAGGAAACAAAGAAATCTCTTGAGAAGTTGTTACCTACTGACAGAAAACTAAAGTTCAGGAAAAAATTAAAAAAATAGCTCAATCACATCAAGAGCGACTGCAAGGGCAAACCAATGCTGAGGCCGTCCATCTCCTCAACTTTAATACCCTAGTTAGAAGATTAAAACGACGAAAATCCCATGAGCTTGTTTAATGAGATAGACAAATAGCGGTAGATTGAGGCCAAATTGAGACAGTTTGGGCCCTAGTTGAGAGAAAATTAAAACAGTATAATGCATATTTATTTTGCTTTTTTTTTTTTTTTTTTTTTTTTAATATGTTAGAACTAAATTGCTAATAAGCTCGTCATGAGTTTGATTGTAATCTCAATAAATATTTTTTAAAGAACTCTAATTAAACAATTTTATTACTTGTTTTAAGTATTTTAATTGAGTGTAAAATACTTTTTTTTCCTCCTCATTTGTGAGCTGATCAAGTCTGCAGCAGAGCAATAAGATATAATCTAAGCGGGTTCTTCCGCTTAAAATGTTGAAACCGTCGATTTCCAATGCTTTATCTAGTGACAAAAAGTTCTAATGTTTTCAAGGAAACAAAGAAATCTCTTGAGAAGTTGTTACCTACTGACAGAAAACGACATATAGGTAATAACGGAATAAGACCTCTCGAAACAAGACACCTTGTGTGTGTGTGTGTGTGTGTGTGTGTGTGTGTGTGTGTGTGTGTGTCAATAGATGGACGTCGCGACGCCGAGTGTCGTTTTTGAGATACTGCTATCTTCGGCAACTAGGAACCAAATTCAAGATCACTTTTTGAGCCACCGATTATAGTTTAATGGGCAAGGAAGTCATGTGTTTTCCACATCAGATATTTTTTTTACTGTCTTTAAGGCTAAAATACCAAGCGTCGTTACGACATATCCAATTATAGCATTTCAAAAATGTTGTTTTGAATCACACTTTCTAACATTAAATGTTTTCATTTCTCTGCCATAGAAAAATTTATTATAAAACGTTATTGTAAAAAATGTCCATTCAAATGTGAAATCTAATACATGGAAAAGTTATAGTGTAAATTGTCGAATTACTTGTAATTTTTTTCAAAAATGGAATAAATGTACGAAGTTGTACTGATTCCACTTTTTTAAATTTTCAATTGCGTCCATTTTTTAAGTGACACCAAAGATTGAAAATAAGATCGTTTAAAGGGAAATCTGAAGCTCTTTTGTGTGATATTGTGACCATTGAGAACAGAAACTCTCTGTTTAATAAACTCATAGAATGTAGTAATACAAATTTGGAATGGTATTTAAAACGACGGTACAATTTACATATAAAATATAGGTATTCATTCTTTTTTTTTTTTTTTTTTTTTTGTGGCAGACAAGGAGGAAATACCTGTGTGGTCTAGGTAACAGTATCTAGCACAGCTGCACAAGACCTTGGGCATCATATGACGTCATTTACATATATTTTATTCGATGAGAATAAAATTTCAATACAGATTGATATTTATAATTGTTTATATCCTATTTATATCATGAGTCAACGAAGTCAGCCAATGCAAATAATTTACTTTATTTGCCATATGGTATTAGAGAGGCTGCATTCTTACATGATAATACATCAAAATACTACTTTTATTGGCATCTGAATTATCTATAGCATATATGTTCAATATATATATATATATATATATATATATATATATATATATATATATATATATATATATATATATATATATATATATATATATATTACTTTCTACTACTGATTGCTAGATAATTAGTTGTGTATATAAGTAATTAATCATCTCTGCAGCTGCATTCTTTCGGCAAGAGAAAGTAAGTGTCCTTAAGGGACTTACCAAAGGAGCTGGCCATGTTAAGGCACATGTTTTTTACTGCACTTTGTTTTAAAGTTATTTATAAATGTTTACTTACAATGATTTAAACTATTTATAATCACTTTTAATATGGTAATAATACAATATAGTATACCCGAGCGAGAATTAGATATCTTCTAATTCCTAATTCCAAATATAAGCGATATTAGGGAAAAATATTTATTCGTGTAAATAATATAATATTACCTTAAAAGTTTATTTAACATATACATTTGGTGAAGCTACGTAGTTTGTAATGATTATGTTGAAATTACAGTTCATACTTAATAAGTAATTAGCTAACCCTATTGGAAAACACCTCTTCAATTTAGCCGTTAGGCAATTAGATTCAGCTATACCATTTTCTATGTGTAGTATTCATGTTTAACAGTAAGGGTTGATCATGGGAAACAGTATGTAATTTTCCTCTCATTAAAAGTTTTTGTAACAGACTCAAATTGATATAAAGTTGCCATGACAACGGCACGTACGCAAGATGGCATGAGGCCGTGCGGACCTATATCGTGCATTATCTCGAAAACGGTAGATTTTTAAGCTTAAAACGCTGGACCAATATGCTCCTCAAGAGCATGTGTGATCTTGATGCCCGCGTCAAAATCTTTAAAAACCAAATACATACATTTCTCAGCAATATTGATAGTGATTGGTTTTTAATAGATAGTAAAAAATTAGAAAATCGAATAGCAGTTATAAAAATTATTCTTTAACAATAATCAAAATTAAAAAAAAGTTTACTAACATAAAATAATATTTAGCATAGTAATATGGTAACTAGAGCTCGTACTTTTTTTTCGGTTGCTTGAAATCGATCGGTTATTTACAACAATGAAAGTTTTATTTTACACGAAATTGCACATTTTGAACAATTTTGGGTAAATTGCGCGTTTGATGTTTTTACTGCATTAAATTGCAAATTTATCTGTATTTAAAAAAAAAAAATGTAAATTGCTTGAAAATATAGATTCGTGGAAAGCTAGTCCTTACCAATCCATTCACTTCCTTTTATGTTATATACAGTGCTACACTCAGTCTACAGTTGGCATAATAATTATTCATACACAAAGTTTTTTGGACAAAAATATGTTCAATAATTTATTGAAAATATTTTTGTATTCAATATTCAAAAACTTATTGAAAATAAATTAATTAGTGAATATGATAACAAACACGCATAAATCCGTACAACCTAATTAAAAACAAATATCAGAAATTATTTGACAAACAAAAAAATTATTCATGCTGTAACAGTTGTAATATGGACTAATTAGTTAGTTATCTGCTCATGGTTTTAATATGATCAATTATATGTTATGCAAATATAAACCCAAAATGGGAAAAATTATCAGAATTGAAAGACAATCCACCAAAATGGATCGTAAATCCAAAGAGCTAAGTTCAACGGGCAAAGATGAATGGTTCAACTTTTTCGACAAGGATTGAGTTATTGATATATCGGCAAAAAATTGGGATTGTCTCACTTGACCATGTGATACGATATTAAAAAATTTATCGCTTGGCAATAAAAAACACTTAGGCAGAAAATTCGTTGCCTTAGTGCGTGAATCACGTATGATCGTGCGAAAAGTAGCCAAAATACCCTAATAAGAGCTCTTGAGGTTTTCACATTTTACAAAACAATCCTCCAAGCTATCTAATTTATTAAGGCAATATAGTAATTTATGAAAGAAAACAAAATGTGTAGATTTTTTTTTGTTTTTTTAAGCATATAGGACGTAAATGGGAGAATTTTATTTTTTATTGCGCATTTTGGCATTTTTATTGCACGTTTGACATTTTTTTTTCTGCAAGAAATCCGGGCTCTAGTAATAACATATAACAATATTTAGCACAAAATATTTTTGCATCCACAACTGTTTTCCAAAATTGATCTGAAATTTGGAGATCAAAACTATCCAAACTCAATTTGGTCTCAAACTGTAACAAATTTAGTCCAAAAATTAGAATAGAAAAAACAACATTTTTCATAAGATTCTAAAACTACGAAAAAAAAAGAAGGAAATATTTGTGATTTTATCAAGATGGCGGCCACGTAAATTTTTTTTGTAGGGAAAATGTCAGTCACTCACGAAACAGTCTCAGACTTATTAAAAAATAGCTCTACCGTAAATTTTCCCTCTATTTTTGATGATTTGACCTGACTATTATGTACAGGAAATGTAATAATCGGTTGTAAAGATATTTTCGAGATTCCACTAAATTAACACATTTTCGGGTTTCATTAAAAACGTGTTTTAAAAAGTATGTTATTTCATAATTTTTGTCATCTCATATTTTTATGTATAGTACGCTATACTGCAATTTTTCGCTCCCCATTCCCATAACTTCTCTTCCAAAACAAACAAACAAATGGTTCCTTCTGGTCAATACCTAACAAATGTTATAAACCTAAACATCCCCTTCTCTTTCGTATGCATAAAATCCATCTCAAATAAATAGACTAAGACACACCCATCAATGATAGTTTTAAGTCCAGTGGTAAGGTAACTATGCCTCTAGTATAGTATAATTAATGTCTAGCAGTCGACCCTGTCATCAGATCTCTAGTTTAAGTCATGTGACTCTGTACTGTATTAATCAATAAAGTATTTTCTGAAGCTCCCAAAAGGACGACACCAGTCACCAACCAATGTGTTAAGCACCCCATTTGTTAATTCAAGGTCAGTTATGTTTCCACGCATGAGGTGATAATGATCCACGCACCAGTTGGACAAGCTGGCCTTGAATCAAACATACCTAACCACCTTCTGTCTAACATTTAGGCCTGAAACAACAGGCCTACTTGATTTTTTTGTGAACAGAGGACTACGCCATCATGCCCTTTTCGATATGAGATTTTATATTTTTTCTCACCAACCCGTATATAAGAGTTCCCATTTATGTATACCTACTGCAGCTGAGGAGAGCTGGTCAAGACAGCTACAAAAAAAATCCCTCTATCTGCTGTAAATATCTAGAGGAAATAATATAAACCTTTAATAAGAAAAAAATAACCTCAGAAGCCAAGAATAGTTTTGAAGTTCTAGAAACTTAAAAGGAAAATATCGGGAAATAGAAAATTTATGGATAAGGATCAGAGATAATATCGAAGTCAGTAATTCCTGCCTAGGCAAAATGGAAATAAAAAATTAAACCGTGGTTTGATGAAAAATGTTTAAACATGTGTAAAATAAGAAAACATATTTTTTTTTTTGCTTGGTCGATTACGAAAGTTCTATATAGAAAATAATTAACCACAAAAATAACAAGAAGGATTGTATAATGTGGAATTTCAATTCTTCCAACGCATTATAAAGTGATTTTAATAGCTGGAGATTATCGTCATGACCACCGATCATCATTCGTGAAGGAAATCATTAGTTGACCTCTACAAGTTGTACAATATTTTGATTGGGAATTAATCAATCTGGTAAGGATGTAAATTTTCGAAACGTTCGATAAAGCCCAAATTAATATTTTTTCCCCGATCGGTTTGAGGTGTGCTAAATTTACAATAGGCTGTTTCACACTCTCTAGTTTTTGTTTTAATTTAGCAATGAAATAAATCAACATAAAGCTGAAAAAGGTTTAACTCTAGATGGTAAAATAATCCTATTCGGTCTTTGCTGATGATTTGATACTGTTAACGTTATATAGGGAAGCTATTAAATTAAATAAAAAAATGACGAATGCCAGCAAAGACTTGGGTATCAAAATAGATAGAATTAAGACTAAATATTTGGTTGATGGTTATAATATAGAAAAAAAATTATGTGAGTCCATCAATTACAGACTTCCGTCAGTTGTTGAGGCCTGTCTGTAAAGCAAATTTAAGTAGCTAAGTCTTAAAGTCTGTCATTATTTCTGTCATGTCTCAAGTCAAGTTTATTGTTTCACTGTGGTGTTCTATATTAGGTATTTCCGGAGAATGTTGTTTAGTTAGTATCGTGCGATTATGTCTCTTTATTCGTAGAGTAGTTTAAAATTATTAATATATATATATATATATATATATCCACTACAACCTAGGTTCAGTAAGGAAGTATTGTTTCTTGGCCAGTACAAGGAGTTGATGTAGGCAACGTGCAAGGTTAAACGCCCGTGATCAAATAAAGGTCCAGTACCCACTTTATAGATGCTGAGTGAACCCCAAGAGGTTCTCCCTATTCCAGAGTTGAATTTTCCAGTTATGCCGGTTCATTTCAGGGATACTGATTCTCATTTTCCATTAAATAATCATGACATACATCTTGCTAAAATTATCTATGCAGTAAGCACGACCTGTCGATCGTTTCAACGGAGTTGATATTTCTGAAACCATAAATACGTGTTTACAAAGCCTGTAACCACATGAACTAAATAAATATCCATGGTATATTTATTTATATAATAAGGTATATTATTTATATTGCATAAGTATGTATAAGTATAAATATTGTATAAGTATATAAACTGATAATGTGTATCGGAACAGTATCACAATGCACTATGGGGATCTCGTGAGAGAAGTCCAGCAAATTTATCTTCCATAACTATCCTTTTGTTATATTCCATATCCTTTTGTATGAAAAACTCCGACACCGCTCTCGTAACTGTATGATTTTGATTATGCCAACCATCATGACAAATACGTCGATGAATTTCTCAAAAAAAAAAAAGAAAGAAAATATGTCGACATGTTGGTCATGGGCCAGTTAATCTAGGATCCTGGTTGGAAGTAAGTGTTGGAAAGTTGGAAACGGTTTTAATCTATTCATTAAACGTCAGATAATAATAACTTAAGCTTTCCCCGTTGTAAGTGGTGAACCAAGGCGGAGGAGTGGGGGAAAACCCCTAAGTTTTCGGACTATTTACAGTTTTTGGCCTATAACATTTAAAGGGCGCATCCTAGCGAAAATTTTATCCTATTATAAATTAAAGAACATTAAATTTTGCGTAAAATGAGCAATCGTTGATCTTAATCGTTGGATTAAATTTGACAGAAGAGTCAAAATTTGTTCTGAAAATTTGTTTATTTATCTTTTGCAGGGTACTTTTTTATTTATTCTTTATTTCCAGATCGGCTTGGAGAGTCTTGCTTGGGTATTGCAGGGTACTGATTACGAATTTTAACTTTGTTACCTCCAATTGGTCCCGGAAGTATTAAAAAAAAAATTAAAAATATTTGTGTTTTTTTTTCATACCTGAAAACCATTATTCGAATAAATTCTAATATTTATTTTATACTAAATCAAAGAAGAGAAAATTACCTACAATTTCTATTCTGAATTTTTTTTTTGTTTGGACGATCCGTTTTGCAGCGAACGCGATTCTAAATTATGAGGTAGAAAATCTAAATTAATCATTTAGCAAGATCTCTCGGAGGAAAGTTTTGGTGAAGTTCTGAAAATTTGTTCAGTTATGTTTCTTAGTGTACTGATTACGAATTTTAGCTTTGTTGCCTCGAATTTGTCCCGGAAGTATAAAAAAAAAAATATATATATATATATATATATATATATATATATATATATATATATACTCTTAGCTTGAAATAAGATATATCATTCTCGGGAAAAGAAATAAAATAGCCCATATTTACAACATAATGAATAAAATAAAAAATATATATCGATGACCAACCTCCCATAGAGATGGCCAAAAAGTACTGGAGTATTTTACTGGAACATTTATCACTAGCTGGGATTAAATACGACTAGCGAAGATTGATCTACCCCATTCTTCCTCAGGTCTCCATAAGGCCCTCACAGATGTTTTATAGTTTCGAGTAAAAAATTTGACCTCGTCCAGTAATTATTTATTAAATTCTCTTTGGTTTTTTGTATATTTGGCTACTTTATTGTTATAATAACATCAAAGTTATTTGATGTTATTATGACATTCAAACAGATATGTAATATAGATTGAATTCGAACTCGGTACTTGAAACATCTGTGAAATTGGAGAAAATGGAATTTTGAAAATCAAATCAATAACTCAGTTTAACATGCGTGTTTATAGTAAGAAATGCCGTCTTTGATAATTAACAGATTGTGTCTTTAGGAAATCATCTTTGCTTCACAATAACCAAATTAAAATAAAAATAAAAAATAAAACTTTTTTTTTAATCAGAAGAAAAAATTCAAATAAATTTTTATCCTCTTAAATTTAGAATGGAAATTTATATGCTTCGATTTGACCAGAAATCAAATTAATTGTTATACAGGTATTTCAGTTTGTTCTTTTACATATTGCATAACCAAATATAATGGCACGCAATATACCTGTTAGGCCTAAGAAAGGAAAAAAAAAAAATCAGCCGCTAAAGTAAAAAACAGAAACCGGTTTATTTCCGGGGACGAATGGTGCGTATTCAGTCATTTGTTGGGAATTTTAGTGCGTTATAATCGTAACAATCAGATACATCTTAAATTTCACTGGTCAATCGTATATTTATTCATCATTTATGACAGATTATAATTACTATTTGTCAATAATTATAATAATACAATTATAATTACAGCAGTTATTCCTGACAAAAAGTTATAAAATATTCTATTACCATTTACAGACTCGTACATTTTGCTCAAAGTCGTATGCATTGCTAAAAATTCATTGTTTGATTTTTATAAATTTCTCGTCGTTTTAATTTTCGTATTACAACTGTCAAGGAAGCTGAATTATGGTTGAAGTATTACAAGTGCATATTTTTAAAATTTTAATTCTTATTTAGTTTATTTTTATAGCTCTTCTTTAGTTTAGCTTAGTTATAATTTACATAATTACTTTATTACTATTATAGAGTATTTTTGTTAATACACCAACCTAAAGCGTCTTTGTTATATTCCTAAACGATTCCTAAACACATTGTTTTTTTAATGTATCTTCATAAATGACCGAAATATGGATGTATAAAACCTTCAATCGGCCACCATTTAGAAACGAAATGAATACAGGTGATAATGTCGATTTCCGAGGATTATCCTAAGGTGACCTGTAACCATAGAGCCAAATAATAGTGAGGGAGAAAAGCCACGGACGGCGCAAGTAGGGGTATTTCTCAAATGCAGCCGGCCAAAAGTCGGTTTTCCCAAACCTAGTAACGGTGGCTAAAACTTAAGTTGAATAGTGTGGGGAGGGGAGATAAGATACGGCGATAAAATATAATCCTAACACTAGTTTATACTTGCTTGAAGAACCCAATTGGTAAACTGTGGGTAAAATTGAATTTGTAAGTGCACATTTGAGTATTAATTATTCGTTCTAAAAAATATTTCTGATATTAAATACATAATTATGAATTTTGAAAGGCATATAAGTTCGTAATAAAATGATTATTTAAAATATGAGATAGGGCGAAAGGAAAGACACCGTTTATTTGTTTTCAACTTTTATTGTTAAATTGCATATTCGATAATGCATTTGTAATACTTCTGAATTAGTACGGAAGGAGCTCTTTTACCAAGTGAGTGTTCAAGGTATCTATGAAAATTCTGAAAACAATTAGCCGCTAAAAACCGCTAATCTTGAAGACATCCTTTTCAGACGCAATTAAATGTGTTTCCATAAATCGTTAATTTTTCAAGAAATTCTGAAAAATAATCTCCATGTTCGTTTATAAGTTACTGAAAGATCATGATATCAGTATGTTATAGTGAAATGAAGATCTTTATGTTAGTATCTTATTTATAACATTATAAAATCATGCTATCAACATTTCGTGATTCCAACTCATCTTCAAGACCTTTACTATAATACATCATAATATAGTTATTATTAATATAATATGTGCATATTTTAATTATTTAAATATTTCTATGTATTTTTATATTTATAAACATAATTAAATCAATTACTCTATTAAACTCTTCATTCACTCGTATTTTATTATATATGATATCTAGTACTCTTTATTCGTCCATTTATCCATAATAGTATTTCGTCATTTATTTTATTTATACATATATATAATATTTTTATGTTTGGAAAGAAACAGTTTCTTTCTGAATATAAAGAGATCATAACTTCTGTCGAAGAGGTGCAACGGAACACCTTCGAAATATTCAGTTTTTGTGATAAAAAGAAAAATAAAGGTTATCAACTTCACAAAATGTATATCGTACCACCTAATGTTAATTAATCAACCAAAAACAGAGGAAGGTTTGTAAACAAATAAATAAATAAGGATAATAAAGAGATTAGTTTATCAAGAAAACACACCGCTCCAAAATAATGAATGTTAGGTATCTATTTTTTCTTATTTTAAAATTGAATATTTTAATATGGGTTCGTTTTCTTAAAAAGCAATAGCGAAAATGACAAAAGTGCATTTCAGGCTCTACACTAGGCGCGTTATGAAAAATGTGGTGTCGTTCCTTCATGAAATTTAACGTATATTACAATAAAAAATATGGATTCTAATTTGAAAAAGCGAAGTTGGTGACGATTTGTATATCAATTAAATATGTATTAATTAAATATATATTTATATTTGTACACCCATGTATAATAAATTCAAAATAAAATAATTTATCACAAATTATGCATTTAGAAAATTGAACAGTTTAGTAAATAATGAAAACTGGAAGAATCTTACTACGAATGAGGTTTATTAATTTAATTAGTGTTTAAATAACGAAATCCGTGGCAAATCGTAGTTAAGATTTTGAAATTCATTCAGAAAAAGCTCTGAAAAGTTGTTTTGTTTTTTTTAGCTTCATATTTAAATTAGAAAATATTAGTGACCAGGAGAAAAAAAAATGTTTCATGTTAATTCAATTAATTTTTAACTGAAGTGATCACTGATTTGAATAAAAAAAACAAATATAAATAGCACTGACATTATTCTTCTGTCTATGTTTCGACATTTTTTAACTTTTCAAGTTATAAATCCATTATCCTGTTATCTAGCCCAACGGATTTTAAACCTAAAAATATAATATATATATATATATATATATATATATATATATATATATATATATATATATATATATATATAAATGAAAGAGAGTAAATGAAAGGGAATGAGAAAGAGAGAGAGAGAGAGAGAGAGAGAGAGAGAGAGAGAGAGAGAGAGAGAGAGAGAGAGAGAGAGAGAGAGAGAGAGAGAGAGAGAGAGAGAGAGAGAGAGAGAGAGAGAGAGAGAGAGAGAGAGAGAGAGAGAGAGAGAGAGAGAGAGAGAGAGAGAGAGAGAGAGAGAGAGAGAGAGAGAGAGAGACACACATTTGTATTCAAGTTTACGCAATTCCGTGTTGTTCGCCGCCTGAGTTCCTCTGTTCGATATTCTATTTATAGCCCGAAATTATCTACCCTTTTTAAGCTTCTGCATATTCAAATTTCTCCTTCTACTGCATGGTCTTAATCATAACCGGTTATATTTCTGACCATGCATGTCGATATTTATTTTCTTACCTGATGATTTGGTTACATCATCAACTGAAGCTGTGAACCACGAATGCTCTCAAAAATGTTCAAATCCAATTAGGAAACATGATTCTAACTATTATTTTCATCGAAAGAAATTTTAATTTTATGGAATATGCCTGAAAAGAAAAAATGAACAAACATTTGAACTAATTATAATATATATATATAATAAATTTAAAGTATTCATTTCTCGTCTTCCTTTGATTTATAATTTAATATTTTTTGCTAAAATAAATTGAGTTAAAAAAAAATTATCGTTATTATGTAATTAATAATTATTCTTGTTTCGTACCGTACGTGATACGGGCTAACTTTTATTAATTTTTTATCTTTTGATACTTTTTTGTAACTTATTTCTTATCTTTGGGGCTTTCTACTTCGGTTACTGTATATGAAATATATTTAGGCAAATTTTTTGCTCCACAAAAAAAGGAAAGAATAATGTTTTTTGCAGTTTTTTAAATTGTTTTCAGTGAAATTTTTTCGATAAAGAATTGATCATCATTTTTAATTAAAAAAAGCACCACTCAAAGAGAGGTAATTCATTTTTAATGGAATCAATAAAACTCAAAGGTTGATTTTTATACACAAATCAGACACGATTTTTAAATTTATTAATAAAAAATATTGATTATTCCATGATTTGTTAGAAAAAATAATCTTTGATTTCATACCTTGGTTTTTTAGTGAAATGCAATATTAAATATTTACATAAACAAGCTAATCAAATCGATGTAATAAAAAAACAAGATGAGGGTGCCATTAGTTACCCTTCGAATCGAAGACTATCAGACCATCTTACCCTTGACAGCCTTGAGAAAAGTGCGTAGGTAGGCCTGAATAAATTTTTTTTTTCTGTTTTACTGCTTTAACATTTCTGAGGCCTAAAAATATGTCGTTCTCAGCCTGGTTACATAACAATATGGCGGTTCATCAAATGGCAACTGTCTCTGACGCTGAAATTTCAGTGATCAACTTATGAAATTAAATTATAATTTACATAATGGTTAAAAAAAAAAATATTTATCTGAATTATGATTTGTGAGATAACAAACAATTAATAAATTCAGAGTTATAATAAAGAACAAATTCAACGAGTTAGCGGTTTTTTTTTTTTTTTTTTATCATCGAAAATTTCAGTTATAATACCGAAGCTCTTTTGAATAATTGAGTCTTTGTGCGGTTTCAGAACATTGACTTTTACTATGTAAGAATTGTTGTATGGAGTGAATATTATCAACCTAAATAACTGAATAAATTCAGTTGATTTAATCTAAAACGATAATCTGCTTGAAATCAACAGCCAATAATGTGCCTAAATATATCTCAATCCATAACTTTCATTAGTACTTTTATTTATTTTTTGTATGTAGTTACAATCCTTATAAACAATTAATTATAGAGGGTTCGCCAAATTTTCCAGTTTTTTAATACTTTACATAGTAACAAAAATATTTAGTCTAAATTTACTGTCACGAGTGTTACCATAAAAAAGCAGTTTAGCGGTAAAAAAAAAAAAAAAAAAAACTTAAACAAGCCAAAATCAGAAGTATTTCTTAAAGATTAGTACTTTTAATTATTCATTTTAAGCGATTAATCCAAAAATGGTTTCGTTTTTAAAATATAAAAATACGAACAATATAATAAAAAATATATCAGTAAAACAATGGGACATAGAAAATGTGTCAATTTTTAAAATTTAATTATTTTTAATTCACAATCTAAACATGTCAGAATCAGTAGCCATTGCATTAAATGTTCCTCTACGGATGTTCTTAAAAATAAAATGTTCCTACGACATTTTTTTGTGGTTTCTCTAGAATCTAATAAACAGGGAGTAGGGTAGCTCAGTGGTTAGGGCACTGTGCTACTAATATCTAGGTACTGGGTTCGAGACCGGTTGTAGCAGATAATTATTTATTCTGTTTTCAGCCGCGGATCGGTCCTGTGGGATCGGGAGACCCTCCTGGGTCCTCAGTGGGTACCCCTAAATGGTTGAAAACCTGAGTGATTGAGCGTGATCTCTCAGCCGAACCCCTCTTTGCACAACCGTTGGCTTAGAAACAGTATGGTTCTTACCAGGAACTGAACCCAAGAACCCAATGAGAAGTATTCTAATCAATAATCAAAAATCAAGACAACAGAATAAATGAATATTAACGCATTAGAAAATAATTATGGTTGTAAAATGAATCGTGAGATTGATGGCGAATCCCTGGCCAATGAAATTACTAGAATAGAAGATATTTGTACATTATATATTTATAGTATATTTAAATTTATTAATCATAAATGGATATAATGATTATTCCGTAGATGTCCTCTAGTTTAAGCATATGGGTACGTAACTGCAAAAATGAAAAGTACTGAGACTGGTTAGAAAAAAAAAAAAAGAAATAGGAAGACGTAATAACACTATCCAGTATCTTATAAACAAAATAATTTATAAACAAAATAATTTATAAGTAAAAAGAACATTATAAACTAGAGGAACCAGTTAACCGGACACAACAGAACCTCCTTAAGGCCATTGCGCATGTGCACAAGTAAATCGTTACAAAAAACAGGGAACTGTTTATGGATTGTAAAACTGAGTGTTCATAATTTAAGTTAAAGGAAGAAATAATATTAATAAAAATTCATAATCCACAGTTTGGAGTTTCAGCTGCCTAGATCAGAAAAATAATAGGATATTCCTTAATTAATAAAAATAGTTTACATAAATTGTTTTATATAAAACGAGGTTTTCAAATAGGTTTTTTTGTATGTATATTGTACATTTATGAAACTTTGGTCATAAGTCTTAGTAGGAATCAAGATCTGCAGAATCCGCGCAAATTTCGGAGGGAAAAAAAACCTCTGAAGGAGTCGAAATGGGAGGGGCGGGATATTCGCAAAATAACTTTCACAAATTAAGTCGAGTAAGGGTGTTTTTACTTCTTTGTAAGAAGTAACGGAAGTATTGTAATCGCGAAAATTTTCGGTTTTCAGATTTCAACGGAAATATCAATTTTGACCATCCCTGAATCCATTTTGACTAGTTTCGTCGTGGCGTCTGTACGTACGTACGTTCGTTATTTCGCATAACTCAAAAACGATTAGCCGTAGAAAGTTGAAATTTTGAATTTTGGATTGCCGTAAAATCTAGTTATGAACCTCCCTTTTTGGTCACTGCTTGATCATCGAAAGTGGTACTTTACTTGTAGGTCATAATTGATTTCCATAAAAAAAAAATTTAAAATACTATGAAAAACTTCTCAAATTTAGTATATATTTTGGCTTCTATATTGATTTAAATAATATAATAAATTTTGGTTAACATTGGTGGGACGAAAAGAGTACTTTACTTGAAAGTCATAATAAGCTTACATCAAAAATTATATTTAAATTAAATACATAAATCATATGTTTCGGTAATAAAGGTTACAAACGCGATTTGGTTTCCAATCCAATTAAACATTTTTATTACTTGTTTTAAGTTTCAAAATGGAGTGTGAAATACTGGTTTTCCTCCCCATTTGTGAGATCAACAAGTCAGGAGAATAAGATACTAGTTGAGTGGGTTTTTCCGCTTAAAATGTCGAAACTGTCGATTTCCAATGCTTTATCTAGTGATATTGACAGTTTTAATTTTGTCACGGAACATGAATAAATCTCTTGGGAACTAGTTACCTCCTGAAGGAAAACGACATATAATAAGGGAATGAGATTTTCAGAAACAAGAGTGTGTCTGTGTGTGTGTGTCAATAGATGGGTGTAGGGACGCCGAGTGTCGTTTTTCAGATACTGCAATCTTCGGAAACTAGTAACCAAATTCAGGATAACTTTTTAAAAAAATCACCGATTTATAGTTTAATAGGCGTACAAGGAAATCAATCATGTGTGGTTCACATAAGATTTTTTTTTTTTTTTTTTATCGAAATGGAAAGCCTCCATGAAGATACATTCAATTTCAGAAGTTAAGAAGTTATTACTGATTTCAGTTTAAAAAACACTGAAAAATTCTTACGGTGAAAAAAATGACGGTTTAAATCATGATATCGAAACTTTGAATTTTGGCTTAGAGAGCCCTGCTGCTCGCGTATTTTTATTTATTTTTTATTTTGGCCACTAATAAATAACAAAAATTATATAGGTAGTTTCGGTAGTCACCCTAAGAGTTCAAAAAATTACCCTAATTAACTTAAGCTCTAATGTTGATAATAGTGGAGTTATAAGGCTACAAACTTGTCAAAAATATTTTGATAATTCGACAAGCCACAACATTTTGGTTTCACTTTCTAGGCAAAGATGTGTTAAGGATTATCGATAGAACTTCTAGGGCAGCTACCAGAACTCTCACAAAAACAAGATTTTACTCTGACAAATGTTCACCCCTCTGGACTTGTAATATTTTCAAGCCAAAATTTTTGAAAAATTGTTTGTCGGCAACACCTGTTTTTCTTGAGAGTTTTATTGACCCCCCCCTCCTCCCCTAAGAGTTCAAAATATTACCCTTATTAACTTAAACTCTAATGTTGATAGCAGAGGAGTTATAAAGCTAAAAAGTTGCGAGAAGCGTGAAGTTGGCCACTCGTGTCTTTAGTTGCTATTTTTTTTTGTTTATCAACAGAACTATTTCTAAAAATTATAGAGAACTCTAAAACTCTTTGGGAGCGCTATCAGAACTCTAAGAATTGTTTTTTAAAAAATTGACTTTGGGAACCAACCTTATTTTTTGGCATAATTTTTGTTGGTTTACGGTCTGTTTTTTTCGAGTTCTGGTAGCCCTCCTAAGAGTTCTATATATTATCCTTATTAACTAAAGTGCTGCAGTTGATAGCAAAAAAGTTATTGGGCTTCAAAGTTGCGAGAAGTGTAAAGTTGGCTCTCCGTATCTTTAGTCGTTACTTTTTGTTGTTTAATCAACAGAACTGTTTCTAAAAATTATTGAAAACTCTAGAAATCTTAGAGAGGCTATCAGAGCATTAAAAAAAAATTAAAAATGTTTGACTTTGAGGGGGTCAACTACACAGAGATGTTAACTTATTCTATATGGTAGCACACACGATGAGCGAATTGCTCTGTTCTGTTGGATGCGGTGCAGAAATATCACCGAAATTAATTTTACTAGACATCACTGAACAAGTGTAAAATATATTGAAAAACATCGGATTTACTTTCAGTACATACTTTAATTTGACTGACTTACATACTTTTGGATGACCTAAAAAAAAAGGCAACTTTGAAGCCACAACACTCAAATTCAAGTGGTTAAATCAAACCACTTAAAACATTCAAGGTCAAGTGGTTAAATAGATATAAACTTATATTGGACTACTTTAAAAATATTAAACTTTATTAAAAGTTAAATAATCTATTAAATAATAAAATTTAATGAATGAATGTTATGCAACTAATTTATAGTTGTTTTTATTGTTGTTGTTGTTTTTTTTCAAGAAAAGCTCTTAGAAATATCCTGCATGCCAGAGCTTCAGAATTAAAATGAAATGAAAAATATCTCATATGGACACCGCATGACTTCCTTGTACGCCTATTAAACTATAAATTGATGGCTCAAAAAGCGATCCTGAAATTGGTTAGTAGTTTCCAAAGATAGGAATATCTCAAAAACGACATTCGGCGTCGCGACGACCATAAAAATGTTAAAAACAGTTCGTACGGACCTTGAAACGCGATTATCCAAGAAAATTTCGATTTGTGATTTTTAGCACAATTCACATTCCTCCATTCTAAGAAGGCGAAATGTAAAAAAAAAAAAGTTTCAGGTAAATACAATACGTGATTACAATACTTCCTCAACTGCATAAAAGGAATTAAAATCATTGGGAGAGGTGTTTTAAACCGTGAGATAACATTGACTATACTGGTTGCCTCATATCCAGGGTTGGTAAGCTCTTGTTTTATAGTTGCAGCAAGTGTAGTGCTGTGCAAATTTTTTTAGACCACTCGGGAGCTTTTATCTTCTGGAAGCTGATATGTGTGGAAGTTAGCACCCCCTCTTATTAAGCTTGTCACTATCCTGCGATATACATCTGCATTTTCGGGCTAGAGGTTTTCAGCCTGAAGCCATCAGGACCTTGTTATAAAGAAAGACTGTAACAAGTGCTGCATATTCTTTTACATCGCTTAAATTGATTTAAAGGTCTTATTTACCAAATTTGAGATGGTTTTTACCATGAATGTTTTGAAGCATGAGCTCAAAATACAAATTAAATGATATATTAAGCTTGTTTAATCTTAGAGGGTATGTTTCCAACGATTTTTTGAGCGAACAGCGCGACCGATTTTTAAGTTTGATATCTCAAATCATTCAGTGAATTCAGTGAATTTTTGAAACATAGTGAGCTCAAAATACTGAAAAAAAATCATTATATTTAGAATATTTTCGGCTTTTTGTTGACATTTGTTATTATATCATTTCTTAGTTTATGATCATATTTTTTACGGAGGAGGATGGGATTTCAATTTTTTTCGGAGGAGGAATTTAATGAGAAGGCAACTAATAATTAAATATCTATAAAATAATAAAATAATAAAAAATAAAATAAAATAATAAATAATAAAATAAAATAAATAATTAAATATCTATATCGCCAAATAGGTAAAATGTGAATCTCAAGACAAGCTTTAACTTTTTTCGATGATTACACCAGTATAATAATCCCCCGGAAACTGAACTATTTTGCACTTGCCCCACAACCGCTCTTGCTTGAATAATGAGTCTTCCAGGTACGTACTTGCCCTTTAAGGCAGTAACAAGTGCGTACTGATTACTATTCAATTAAAACTTGTTTCCACATTCGAGGTTTTTATTTTTTATCAAATCAATTTTTTGATCCAATATATTAAGCCAACAGTGAAATAAAAATCATTTTTAAAACCATCTGAGAAAAATGAATGTTTAGTGAAACGCAAATAACAAGAATAATAGATCACAACCCAAAATACTTTTTATGAATGATTTAACATGTCAGTGGCCTAAAGAATTCTATGAGTATTAGCACGCGATGGTTTAAATTCATGGACCTATACTTATTATGCGGCCAACCAGGAAAACATTCTTTACCTTGAACTGCAGGAAAGGAGAAAGCAGAAAAACACTGACTGATTACAAGCATTTTTAGTGAATGAACCCGATTATTTATTCTTATCGTATTGATTTTCAAATAAAAGAACGCTGCAAATTATTACACAACGGTTTATAATTTCCAAATAGTTATATTTCAAAAATATCTGGTGTGTCCAGGCTAAGATGGCCAGGATATGTGGTCAGAATAGAGGGTGAAAGTGCACAGATGAAAACGTTGGAAGCGCACTTCAGTGGGAAAAGGAAAAAGGAAAGACCAAGAAGCTGGTGTAAGTGGAAAATGATCCAAGGAAGGATAAAGTGGAGAGAGATGCAAGTGGAGTCTGCGATTGATAGAGAGAGGCGCACGACAGGAAGAAATGGAAAAGGATTACTCAGAAGATCAAGGGTCACAAGCGACGGGGAATTAGTCTAAACAGTTCATATTTCTATTTTATTTATTTGTTTAATATTTATTTTTTGTGAGGATTTTTATTGCCTTTCGATTGACCACAACAAAAACCAAATAAAAAAATCAGAGGATCATCCTGTGATGACTTGTGACTGTTACCAAATCTCAAGAAAATCGGCCGACTCTACACTTTACATTTTTCCTCAATCTTTATAAATGAACAAGTTGGGTGCTTATAAAATCTCTAATCGGCAGCCATTTTGAAACGAAATGACAGATGATAATGTTGAGTTCCGAGGATCATCCTGGGGTGGCCTGTGACTTCGTTGCCAATCTCAAGAAAATCGGCCAGGCAGTCTGGGAGAAAAGAGAAAAATGGCGGACGGACGGATTTTTTAAATTTCTATATTTGGATTCTACTAATTTTAAAACGTAAAACCTCAAAAAAAAAAATTTGGGGGTAACGTTTTTTTTTCTTGGTCGATTACAAAGGTTCATTATTCAAAATAATAGACCAAAAGGTAATCTATAATAACAATAATTTTTTATTTTGTTTACGATTTCTTATAAATAACAGAACAAACTGATAAGTATTCAAGTTATTTTTAAAATTATAAATAAAATATATTATATATTCTAAAAATTATTAATATTACAAGAATCATGGAAAACATAATTTCAATAATATAGCTTCTAAAAGCCCGTTCATACTTTGTTCCAAAGAAAATTAATGATTATTTAGGTGGGGTAAATTTACCAACACCTACTCTTTTTAAGGAAATTTTGTAGGTCAAATGTCAAATGGTTTATTTTAAACTCTGCGTTGCTCCACCCAAATATTCTACGCAATACTTTATCTTCGCAGATCCTTAATGGAGTGTTCTTCTCTTAATGTAAGGCACCAAGTTATACATTATTTATTAAACTGAAAAATAAATACGTATAAAATATCATAAAATTCCTACTACTTTATGGAAGTTTTCATCACTAAATTAAATAGTATTGTTATTTTTGTGAACAAACACACTTCCCTTAAATTATCTTTATTAATTTTCTACATTAATATTTATCTAATCACACACAGCCAACGTTTCGAAATACTCTTCCATCTTCTGGGTTTTCCTTTCATCTATGCTATTTTTTGTTATAAAATAATTAGCAGTACTTCCCTAAGGTCCGTTTTTTCCATCTTATATTATTTAGTCTGCTGTGTCCACTATTAAAATTTTTTAAAAACATTATTGCACTAGAGAGTATCTGCTAAGACTATATCGACGTCACAATGTGACTGTTTAATTAAGTATGAAAATTAATTTTATTTTTCTAGATCAACTTATAAATCTGAAGAAATTGAGTAAGAGAAGTTGAGGCCTCAAGATAATTTATGTGATCTATGAAATTCTTGCCATCCCAAAATTGAACCGCAGACTTGCAATTAGTTTCTGTAGAAGCCTAGATGCCAATGAGCCCTCCTGTTCAAGGTTACGCCAAACATGCCGAGTGTTGCCCTGTAATCACCCTCATCAATAGATCTATCACTCACAGGCTTCTGTAAAAACAGATATCCAGTGAAAATAATTTATTGTTAGTTTGGATATTGTTTATATGTCTCTAAATAAGTGCAACCTCTTTACTCGGCTGCCTTTGATCCTTGATTTAATAAAGAAATTCAATAAATGTTTCATTTTGAACTGTAATTAAATCTTTGATAATTAATTTTCAAGAATTACGCGTAAAGAAATAATTTTTTATTTTAATTTTTAATTATTAGCAAAAATTATTTAGATTTTGAATATTCTGAGTTTTGGTGTAGTAAATTACATTCTAATACATAAATAAGTTGGTAAGCTTAATATTTCTTACAACGGTTAGTCAAGAAACAGTATTCCTCACCAATTACTGTATACTCATGGGTTCATTACATTATACCATGCAAAGTAACAGGAATAATTTTTATTAACCATAGCATTACAACTTTTTAGGCCAACGGGAGAAAAAAATGTAATTTCAAATCGCCTTATTCTTTTTTGAATTAGCGATTTGTACATGTATAAAATTAAAATTATATTTAATTTTCTGCTCACAGAAATGAGTTTCATTCTATTTATCTTTTTTAAAATTGATTGCACTCTTTGAATAAATGCATGAATGTTTACATTTATCTATGAACTATTGCTCATTGATTAATTTGAAAAATATTAATATTCAATATAAGAACAAATTAATTTAATAAACCTTAACGTTAAACTTGAACCATAAATAGCTTTTAGCAGTTCTTGTATAATCCTAAGGATTAATATAATTATAATCAGCCATTAATTAATTAGACATTATTAATTTTAGTATTTTATTTTATTTATCGTTTGTATTTCATTCTGTGTAATTTATGTGATTCCACGATACATTAAATATTGCCTTATAATGTCTATATTACTTTAAATTCTTATTATTTTCTTATAATGCATTAAGTATACATATTATGCAATAGTTATGTAAAATTATTATTGTAATTTATATGGTATTAAGGTAATTTATATTATAGTAGTAATTGTAATTTATATGGTATTAATTTAATTGGTATTAACTTAATCTTTCGGTATTAAGTTTCAAATTTTCTACATATTATTAACGTTGCAGCCTCTACATGAGCGTACGCAGAGGAAAGCTGAGATAGACCGTGCCCTCTCTCCTCACCCCTAAAAATTATTTTAAAAAAATACAAGAAAAAAAATAAATTTAAGTTTAAGAAAAAAGGTTAGAGACTATTTTTACTTCCAAGCATGTACTTAATTTTCAAATTAATTAATTTATGTACTTCGTATTAGTTTTTAGTTGATCGACATTAATCTGTCGCAGTAACTTCTACATCATTGGCAACCATATATTTTGTATCAATTTTGCCTCTTATGGGATGTATACCCACCAACGGTGAAAGACATTATACTACTTTGTTAATAAACAACTGTCGCACATTCTTGATCCTTCTGGGTGCCTGATTACACCAAAGAATACATAAAGAGAGGAGAAGCGGAAAGCTATAGAAGATATGCAGCACCAGCTACCCCCACTCCTGTGGGTTACAAGTTGTAGCCCCTATCTCAGTGTTTTATTCCAGTTAAAATAGGCATAAAAAAGGGCCCGTCCTTGCAAAAGTTCAAGTAGTTCTACTTTTTTTTAATGTTGTTTGAACCTAAGCCAGGTAGTAAAAAAAAAACTAATTTCTACTTCAAAAGAACTGTGCTAGTAGCTAAGTAGCAGTCAGAAAACACAGATATTTTGGTACTATTTTCAGTTATACGTCTATGTTACACTATCATTATGTCAAAAAATCCAATATCTTCAACTAGAGGATTCTGATTATATGGTAAGATATCTTTACCACTACATGGAATGAATGGCAAGACGAGCCTGCACCTATTGTTACTCTTAAAAATTCATTCGATGAACTTGTGCATTCTTCTGAGGAACATTTTTTTCTGAGGAATTGTTTTTACTTCCTGCATACCACAAAGCTTCCCTACTTCTGGTAGTCAGGAAGCAATACCAATGCTGGAAATCGATACGAAAAATGAGAATCGACATTGAATTTTGCTCTCTAGAACATGCATAGTATAATTCCAGATCAAATTTTATTTTATACTCAATTCTTAAAGGTCCAGAAAAGCTAAATGGTCAATTAATATAAGAATGACCCACGCAGGTTACATGGGGAAATAGTCACTTTCTTAAATGCACACCTGGAACTTAAAATAGGTATTACTCAAGAATGAAAGCGAATTGCGTCGTGCAACTTTACATAAGCATTAGGGGACCCTGCCCTATACCAATTATGAAAGCGATCGGAAGCAGTGACCCCCAAGTTTAGTATTCCCCTTTTTCGATAATGACAAGAAAAACGTTGGTAAACATTTTTTTTAGGCAAATCGTGACATCGGAGGACTCCGAAACGTATAGATTAGGTGAGATCTCGAAAAAAGTAATTAAACAAACAAATTACAAGAGTTTTGCGTACAGTAGTTCTGGAATTCAAATGGTAATAAATTACTTTGGAGGTATAATGAAAGGTTTTAAAATAGAGTATTAACAATATTTTTTATATCTATCGTGTAACATACTATGGTAACTACATCATTTTAGCTACTTTTAGCGATTCGGTAATTAAATCTAATATTGAAATTCAATATAAATTTTATTAGTGACTATTAGAATAATTATTAATAATAATCAGTTATTATTAATGATTAATATATATTATTAATTATTAATTATTAATGATAATTAGAACTAAACAAAATTGGAATTTTTTAAAAAGCCATCGTGGACCTCTTGACTTGCTCTATGACCAAGAAAAATTTATCCTTGAGCCTAAGCCAGCCGCTGCAGACCTCTTCTTAGAGACGGCCTACGCCTTGGCCTAGATCTAGACCTAGGCCTACTAGCTATTCTACAAATAAAACATCACCAATTATTTTGTGACAGTTTTTGATTTGAATAAAGATAAATTCTGTTTGTTTTTAATTTATCTTTGAATATTTTAACAAACCTTACATTACGAATCACTTACTAACTATACAAAATGTGACTAGATCATATGTAAATAATGATCTATTTTGAATAACGTAAGTAATTTACGGGGAACTGATTTCAAACGATCTTTTAAAAATATTTAATTATTCGGAATTATAACATGTAAATTATCGAACCCTAAACATATTGAGAGCATAAAAAATAAATCGTCATTAATGAAGTTAATAATAAACAATGAACTATATTTCGATTTATATCAGCTATTGAAGTATCCTTAAAATTAGGAAGAAAAAAAACCTGAAATCGAATTTTGTTTATGGATATAAGATTATTTGATATTTCATTTCATCGTTTTATTTTATACTTTATTGCTTAAATTTTGTGATTAAGTGATTGATTAATTACTGTATCAAACCGATCTTTGCGTCTTAACTTTTTCTTCTCTATAAGCTCAGTTTTAAAGTCATCCAATTCATTAAATGAAGGTTTTGATAAATAAAAACCATCATTAATAACAAATGATGAATTATATTTCGATTTATCAGCCACTAAAGTATCCATAAAATTAAGAATAAAAAAACTTGAAATAAGTATTATAATAAGAATTCGGGTATTTTTCATATTTTATTTTAGTAATTGATTTTATTTCTTAAACTTTATGATTATCTATTAACTATGTAATGATAAATCAATTATTGATTAATTACTGTTTCAAACCGACATTTATGTCTTCACATTTTCTTCTCTATAAACTCGCTTGATTTATTAGTTTTAATGTCCCCAATTCGTAAAAATAAGGTTTTAATAAATGAAAATCGTCATTAATGAAGTGCATAATAAATAATGAATCATACATTCACTGCCTAAAGTTTGTATTTTCTTTTGTAATGGATTAAATACTCACCATTATGAATGTAGCTGTCTGTCATACCGTAGCATGGATGTCCTGGTGAAACGGAGAGCTGCAGTGTGTGTGTGCGTGCTCCTCGCGACCATCCCTCCTTGCGCAGGTTTGTTTCTACCTGAACGACCGTTTCGTTCCCCGAATCCCTTCTCCAGTCTGGAAGGGGTGCTGCATTAATAATGCATGGCAACAGTGATTTTGCGTCTCAGGTTTCAGCATCGCATCTGGACAATACCATTCTTCTAAAAACGAGAAAAAGATCAGATATGCCGAATTGACTCCAATTTGTGAAATGAAGGCAATACTCACATTTAAAGATAAATGTACTTATTTTTTGGAGGAGGGATGATTTAAATTGAAATACTCTTATTATTTGTTTATAAAGAGCCCGATGAGAAATGAGAACGTAAACGCGTAACAAATTCCAATTTAAAAAATGAGTTGGAAAGCTCAAAATTTGTTATTTATTTATTAAAATATACAAAAACATTTAATTTGCAATAGTAACAGATTTATGAATGACAATCAAATAGGAATAATCAAATGAGAGTCTAGTTTTTTTATTTAAAAAATAGCCAATTTGAACAAAGTAGCTATACGCCATGTAATGTATCTAAATTCACTCCAATACCTATGCCACAAAAAAAAAGTATTTTTTCTGTTCTCAGGGGCAATCTAGATTAATGCCAAAAACAGTAGGCAATCAATAAGTAGCTTTTATTAATAATTATCTTAACCACCATCTGGGTCATCCTCTCCTTGCTTAAAATTATTTTAACATTATGTAAAATTGTCCACAAAGATCTCAAAATCCCATTTGTTGCATATTTAGCCCGAGATAGATATACCTCTTTGATTCCAAACTCCTTGCCCATACCAACCCTCTTGTTCGCAGCCTTTCATCCTCATGTATTCCTGATAATCCTCTGAGACGTCTGAAAAGAAGATGGCCACGGGACCTTCTAACTTAAAATAGTCATTGAAGTGCTACCAATAGGTGGTTCCTTCACAAGCCATTATCATGTCTTATACTCTTACTTCATATTTACTTGTTGTATGATTGTAATACAGTTGTAAATTTCAATAAATAAGTAAAATAAAAAAATATTTTGTAATTGAAAATTGATTGTTAATTATTCTATTATTGTAATCTGTTTCCTAGGAGAAACCAATTGTTTTTTTTTATTGTTTTGTAGTCGTCTATTAAGTACTAATTAGACGTACAATATACGAACAAGGAGAGGATCCCACACTAGAATGTCTCCTAGATTTTGATGAAACTTTTTTAGGTGAATCTAGGCCTTTATATATTGTACTGTGCAGAAAATTAGGGACTAACGCGTCCCAGGAACTTTGAAAAAAAATCGCGAGATTTGCATGTGCAAAGCATATTTTATTTTATATCTCTGGTTCTGATGAAGATAAAAAAATGAGTTTAGTATCAAAATGTCCAAGTGGAATAATAAAAAAATAAGGCATCAAAATATTCAAGTATTTAAGCTTGGTAAGAATACTAAAAACATAAAAAAAACGTCCTCAAATTAGTGATTTTTGGAGGGAAAACATTAGTTTTCTCAAAAACCAAGATCATATTTGGATTTCCCTTCCCCAATAAACAGCTTATTCCTATTTTTTATGAAAATTGAAAAACAAAAAGTTATTCGCTAAAAATTCGCCCGACCATGTCCCTTTGACGTTTTTACTTCCTTGTATGAAGTAAAGAAAGTATTGTAATTGCGAAAATTTGCGGTTTTCAGATTTCAACGGAAATATCCATTTTGACCATCCCTGAATCCATTTTGACTAGTTAAACGGTCTTTAAACGGTTGACCGTAGAAAGTTTAAATTTTGTATTTAGGATTGCTGTAAAATCTAATTGTGAACCTCCCTTTTTAATCACTACATGGTTACCGGAAGTTGTACTTTACTTGAAGGTCATTATTGATTTTCATCAAAAATTATATTAAAATATAATGCAAAACTTCTCAAATTAGGTATATAAGACTTACATACTAATATAAATAACATAATAAATATTGGTAAACATTGGCAGACCAGAAGTTGTACTTTATTTGAAGGTCATATCAGACTTTCATCAAAAATTATATTAAAATATAATGTAAAACATCTGAAATGTGGTAAATAGGACTTTTATATCAATATGAATGTATTTAATAGATTTTGTTTAAAATTGGTGTGCCGAAAAGGGTACTTTACTTGAATGTCATAATAAACTTACATAAAAAATTATATTAAAATTAAACAGAGAGATCATATGGTTCGGTAATAAAGGTTACAAACGCGATTTTTTTCCATTCCAATTAAACATTTTTATTATTTGTTTTAGGTTTTAAAATTGAGTATAAAATACTGGTTTTCCTCCCCATTTGTGAGATGAACAAGTCTGCAGCAGAGGAACAAGATATAAGTTAAGTGGGTTCTTCCTCTTAAAATGTCGAAACTGCCGATTTTCAATGCTTTCTCTAGTGAAGTTGACAGTTCTAATGTTGTCACGGAACACGAAGAAATCTCTTGGAAACTAGTTACTTACTGAAAGAAAACGACATATAATAACGGATGAGACCTCCAGAAACAAGAGTATGTGTGTGTCATAGGGTTGGAACATCGAAAAAAAATATCGATATTCACCAATAATCGTTAGACAAATATCGATATATGGAAAGGAATTGGAAGAAAAAACAAAGAAAATTTCATGAAATGAGTATAGTGTTAAGCTGTGAAGAAGGTTATGAAATAATATAATTATTATTATTCATAAAAAAATATTTTTACTAGCCATGAATCATTATTAAAAAAAACAAAAAAGAATTATACTTTAAAAAAAATGTTATAACATATTTTTATTTTGAAGACTTTTAGCCATATTTCATATATATTGTCTTATAGAAGTTTTTCAATAATAAAACCTTCAAACTTCTAAAATATTTATTTATCTTATAACGCTTCCGACTATATTGTGCATTCTCATAATATTCATCTAAAAGCATGTGATTCATTTGATATACATCTCAGTACAGTCATCATTTATATAATTATCAATTTGTCTTTACATAGGATTAATTAACATTATTTTGTATACAAATCTTATATGCTAATTATTGATTGGTAATTAAATATTTTTTATTGTTATATTTACTGGTAAAACTCCAAAATTGTGGACATCTAGATCTAGGACCTGACTGATCTTAAAAAGCTAAACCTCCGCCGTGTTGGGGTTACGATTCTGGAGTTTTACCGAATAAAGGAAATTGTTACTTAAAATAAAATACAGTCGAATCTCTATAATTCGTATGGTCAAGGGTTCAAAAGGTAAATATGAATTATCTAGATATCCAAAAGCAGCCCGACTCAGATGGGCAGGCCATGTTGCCAGAATGGGAGACGATATGATACCAAGGAAGCTTCTGACTGAGATCCTTCATGGTGGACGATGCGTCGGAAGACCCAAGTTGCGATGGAGGGACTGTGTGGACACCGATGCAAAGAAGTTTGGAGTGAGAGACTGGATGGTGGCAGCAAAAAATAGGGACACCTGGCGGTTGCTGTTGGCGGAGGCCATGACTCGCTAGCGGGTTGTAGTGCCAAGAAAAGAAGAAGAAGAAGATATCCAAATTATCGAGATTTCCAATAATCGGTGGTATAAGATAGGAAATACCAAATTAATACAAAATCGTATTAATGTGAATGGACAAACAAACGATACAATTAAATCAACAAAACCTTAAAGTATCATATTTGAAAAAAAAATCGGTTATTCTCTTTTGGTGCTTGATAGATTAATAATCCTTGAAGATAGGTTTTATCGATGTCTTCGTTATGCACGTTCAGAGCACAAACATCCGATTTCGTTAAGAAATGATACACGTTACAGATGTATTATTTCGCCATTTTAGAACTAATCGTCGGCACATCAATTTCTTTTCATCTCCTTTTCAAACGAAGTCGACATTTCCTCGTCTTGCTCCCGCTAAACCTTCGTCAAAATAGGCGAAATTTCGAAAAGTTATGGGAGTTTCTTAATTTTAAAGTAGGAGATTCCCATCCTCGATGCTTTCTAAGAATTGCATCACTATTTCCTTGCGACAAATGTCTTAAATCGTTTAATTATGGCCAAGTCTAGAGACTGCAGCTTAGAGGTTGTGTTGGGAGGCAAAAACAGAAGATTTACATCGCTGAGTGAGGTGGTATTGTTGTGGGCCGTACAATCATCAATAAACAGTTGAAAATTTTCGCTGTTTTTATTCCATATCTGTACCCATTCGTTGAAAATTTCACTTGTGGTACATGATTTTGTGTTTGTAGGATAGGCGTTCGGTAAAGTTTTTTGTTAGTCATGAGCTAACTAAATTTTTCAGATCAATCCATGTTGGCGGCTAGCAGCATGGTTACAGATTTTTTTTACATTTTTTTTAAAAGAGAGTTAAATAAAAAAAAAAAATCCGTGAGCAGTAGAACTCCGTCACTAAAGTCGTATTTCCCCACAGAAGACGATATACCAAAATTTCCCAATTTTTCCACAAAATACCAAAATTTACATATGAAATGACAATTTACCGAAAATGACACATTATTTTCGGGGAAAAAAACGACTAATAAGACATTGAAACAGTTGAAATAGCCATATCTTTGCTAATAGCCGTCCCATTTCGATGAAACTTCTTTTGTTTTATAGTTAATTTAATTTCCTTTCGAATGCAACAGGTTTTGAGCTCCCTAACTCAACTTGGAGGGGCTTTAATGGTGCGCAAATGTTTTAAAAAATCGGAAAACCCAGGAGAGTGGGGGGACCAAGACGAGACCCCCAAAGGATACTTCCCCGACACCAACTCAATTAACATACAAATTTTCAGCCCTATAAACTAATATGGTGGAGCCGTAGCGATGTGCAAAACTTAAAAAACGCCGAAATTTCAGATAAACATACCGAATTTTTTACTGGAATTTACCCATCCTTTAATGGTATCGTTCTGCCTTGAAGAAAGCCCTACATACCGAATTTCAGCTCATTTGACCCAAAGGGGGCCGCTGGAGGTGCTCAAATGTAGCGGGGAAAAAATATATATATAAATATATATCAGACATTTCCAAATTTTCCATAATCGTGCTCTAGGGGTCATGAAATGGATAGAAATCGCTGTCCCGCCGCTCACCGCCAACCTTCGACCCATTGCAATAGTCTATTTTTTTCGGGGAAAAAACGACTAAAAAGGGTAAATCGACAGAAATTCATAGAAACGATTCCTCTCTCAATCACCTCTCCTTAAGTTAACCAGACTTTTTTGGGGGGGAGGGGAGGGGGAATTCGAATTATGAGACGTTAACATTACTTCGAAGACGAAAATAAATACGAGTTATCGAGGGGACCGGATTGCTGTATTTTTATACCAAATAAAGGGAGATTTTCAAAAGAACAGAAAATCTATAGGAATTACCGGGATATGAACTATCGAGATTCTACTGTAATATAGTTTAGCATATGGTGTGATCGATATATCGTTGAGCTAACATATGGCATTGACCCAGGAAGTATTAGTTATTAAATAGGGTTTATAACCCAGGAAGTTATTGTTTTGCTTCCAACTTGTCAACGTTAAACAAATGTTATTTCCTTAATCATCCCCTCCCATTTTTTATACATAAAAACCTATCTGAAATGAACAGATCAATTAGAATGTAGGATGGAGTGTAAGAATTAGAGTGTAAGAATTAGAATGTAAGATAGAGTGTAAACTAATTTACATTCGTAAGATAGAGTGCAAGAATTAGAATGTAAGATAGAGTATAAGAGAATGTGAGACAGTACAATCTCACTATGTTAGCTTTAAGTCTAGTAGTAATATCTTTAATATAGCCTATCTGTAAGTTAGCACTGTCAGTAGCTCAGTATTTTATATCATGTAATTCTGTATTTTCTTTAATAAAGTATTTTTTAAGACTTGCATGCATCGGCTCTGTTAATTGTTGTAAAATATGAATATCATCGATTTAACGAATGTTAAGATATCGATAGAAAATATAGGTTTTTCAACTCCGATATATCGATATATTGCGTGTCGATATTCCAACCCTAGTTAGTGTATTAATAGATGAATGTCGCGACGCCGAGTATCTTTTTTGAGATTATGTGATCTTCAGAAACAGGTAATAAAATTCAGAATCACGTTTTGAGCCACCGATTTATAGTTTAATAGGCATACAAGAAAGTCATGTGTTGTCTATGTCAGATATTTTCAAAATAGCCTAGCATGTTTCTCCTGATTCACATGTACAATGCAGGAGAAAGAAACTTTGCATAAATAATGCAAGGTATTTAAAAGAAAATTAGGGAGATTTTCAAGGATCAGTGGGACTACGTTTTTGGGAGCGAAAACCAAACCTGATTTGGAAATGGTGTCGCGACTTCTATTGGCATAACTTACTTGTGACGGTGCCCTGAATTTATTTTCTGAAACATTTATTTGTCGCTTTCATTTCTAAAATTGATAGAGAACCATTTAAAAAATTGATGTGACCAGCACACGACCTTCCGCCAATTCGCTATTAAAAAGCAGTTTGGAGTTTGAAATAAAGTACCACTTCCGGTTACTAAAAATTATTCCCAATGATATAAAAGTCTCTAATAATAAATTTGAAAAGAATTCGATTAAATTTAGATATATTTTTTTACCAAATTCTATTTGGAGCGAAAAGTAAAGTACAACTTCCGATTGGTATTGGGCAGCCGAAATTTAATACATTATTTGCAATAAAAGTCTCTAAAACCAAATTTGAAAAGAATACGATGATAATTAAACTTTATCATAGATGATGATAAAGATGATAATTAATCTTTTTTTACTAAAAGCTTAGTTGAGCTACAAATAAATAGTACTTCGGGTTGCACAATTATAAACAAAATCTGAGATGTATGTTATGACTAGAGCCAGGATTCAGAATTGCAATTTTTTTTTCGGTTGCTTAAAATCGATCGGGAAAAAGTTATTTACATGAATTAAGACATCCGGATTAACATATGTAAGTTTTATTTTCTACGAAATTTATGTTTCAACTGCATTAAATTGTTAATTTAGCCCTAATTAAAAAAAATATTTGTAAATTACTTGAAAATATAGACATTGAACCAAAATTACATAGGACGGATTCAAGCAGTAATGCGTTACTGTTTATAACACATTAAATATAAATCAATTTTCTGGCAAAATCTGGAACTGAAATTGAAAATTGAAGTTTGTTTTGCTTTTTTTAGATTCGTGGAAAGCCAGTTCTTACCAATCCATTCATTTCCTTTTATGTTCTGCATTGCTACACTCAGTCTAGAGTTGGCAAAATAATTTATCAATCGGTATTTTAAGCGAAAGTAATCAAAGTCCATTTTTAATATCGTGCAACAGACTTCCAAAAACAAATCATGAAACTGTTAGCAGTTTCATTAACGACAGTTTAAAAATTATATCCAATGATGCAGAATTTAATGATGAAGTTCTTCATTTAATAATTGATGCAGCCCAATACTTGGTCAAGGCAGGTCAGTTTTTAAAAGTATTTAACCCCAATTTGATCCACGTTACGTGTGCATCTTATGCCTGCAACCGACCTGGCTGAACAAGTTAGAGAATAATTTATCGACATAAATAAATTAGTTAACAACGGAAAAAAATGTTTCTAAAAGCACCTGCTATGCTTGATAAGTACAAAGAGATGCTTCCGGGAAAACCATTACCGCCACTTCCAGCAATAACGAGAAACCTGGACCTGGCTGAAAACTATGTTTATTTAATTGTTGATGTAACAACCGATCAATATTCTGGGTATCTCATAGGCAATATTCTATGCTGACTGTTGCATAGAATTCACTGAGATTGTTAATGAAATTACAATAACTGATGACGCTCAAAGTATTCAAAAGGTTTCAACTATTAATGAAAAAAGCAACGTAATTAATAATTTAGCTTTTATTAAACAAATTTAAGCTTTTTAATAAATATTATCAAGAGGTTAGAAAAAATAATTGTTGTCTTTAAATGAAGGGTGTGAAATTCAAGATGAATTTCAGGCGAAGGTCGTTGTGTCCCTGGAAAATTTAGGGATCTTTTAAATGAAAAACTGAGAAATATTCTCATAAAATATATAGGTATAGCAACCTTAAGAAATTTTAATAAAATTCTTAGAGGTGAAACAGATATAACTTGTGAAATTAGAGATCTAATCACATTATCTAAATTTAAATATGCACCCATCGATTTAGTGCATGTAGAAAGATCATTTTAAACATATAAACATCTCTTAAATGATAGGAGAGACACAATTAATTATTTATAAAACAATTTTGTCAAAAAATTTGTTAATAAAATTTGTTCTTTAATTGACCTACGTTTTTCTTTTTTATATTATAAATTATAATCGCATTCTTTTTTTTTTTTCTTTTTTTTATAACGTTTTTATTTATAATAAATTACAGTAAGGCCGCAAGGCCAATACAGCATTCCTTTGATATAAAAAAATTCGGCTAGTTTAGATTATAGCATTTCCAAGTCAATTGTAACCTTTTCCAAATCAATCGTCACCTTTTCCACTTCAATTGTAACTTTTTCCATTTCAAATATAACCTTTTCCATTTCAATTGTAACCCTTTCCAAATCAATTGTCATCTTTTCCAATTCAATTGTAACCTTTTCCATTTCAAATGTAACTTTTTCCATTTCAATTGTAACTCAACCGGACATGAATTAATTCAATATTATTAATTTTATTATTGATAAATAATTATTTTAATTGCATTAATGACTATTGAAATAATTTCGGCATATTCTTTCGACATTTTTTTCGTTTATTAGATAATTGATATTAAGTGCTAATTTAAGCAGGTAGTTTAAATTTTTGAAATAAAATTGTTGTTTATTTATTTTTAAATACTTATTATTTTTTATTTATTTAGTAGGAGAGAGTGGATTTCATCGATTTGGTGATCGTTCATTAGGTTTTCGAAATTGTTAAGATCAAATTTACTACCAAAATTTTATTCGGCCAAAATTTTATTTATTAATTTATTCTACTTAATTATTAGCTTTAAAAATTCTTAGGTATAGGTATTGTTTACTAGATTTTCAAGGACGCTATTTCTGAATTCACTTTCAGATTTCCGATCGGGTTGGAGTTTTCTATGATATAGGGATCGCTTATAAGGTTTTCAAGGGTTCTGATTCCATTTATTGAATTGGATTTAGCATCGCGCATGCACATTTCGGTTTTTCGTTGCTATTGGAGTTTTTTATGATAAAGGGTTTCGAGGATTCTGATCCCATATTTTTAATTGGATTTTGGATCGCGCATGTGCATTTGGCTTTTCCTTTACTGTTGAAGTTTTCTATGATAAAGTTTATCATTTATGTATATTATTAATAGTTTATCGTTAGTTAGGTTTTCGAAGGTTCTTATCGAGCATGCGCATTTCAAATTACTATTAATGTTGACATCTCTTTGGTACAAGTATCGTTTATTGCTATGTTTCTGGCAAACCGGTTTTCTAAGGCAGGTGGGGGTTCCAGAAACCACATTTACTCAATTTCCTTATCTAATTTATTCTTTATTTGCATCGGTTCCAGAAGGGAGCCGATCAATCAAACTATATTTTAACATAAAAGACTAAAGACCGCAGACTCCCCTGCTATGGTCAATAGCTTGGGATATTATAAATACCATTGGATTATCCTTTCCAAGGGTGTCGTGTTCACCATTTCACTTAATTAAACTAGATAATGGCATGCAGGGTAAATAGAATGGTAGATTTTGTTACAGATCTTGCTTATTTATGTTACGTTATTAATTAAACTATTGGTTTACTAATTTCTAACCTAAATTACTCTCATTGTAAAAATCTATGGACTGTAACATATGTATTTGAGAATACTGGGAGAACTCTTGCTTATTTAAAATATTATTAGATGCCACATAATATTAGACATTGGTGTACACAATGAATGAAAGGACTAGCACTTATCTTATCTTGTGCTCGTTGGTCTAGGTTTCTCTCTCCTGCATCGGCCTGCTATTCTGTCTTCTGGCTGGGACTTCGCCTCTCGATGGACTGCTCAACTGTACCCTCTGCGAATCCCCGTCTTCTCTCTTCTCGTTCAAGAGCTACACTCTTCAACCTTCTCCCCAAAACTATCTTCACTCTTCCACTTTCTCCCCAGAACTCTCTTATTTCTCTTTTCTCTGTATCTTATACTCTTTTCCCCTTCTCCTGCTTGAAAAGATGCATTTTGTCCCCACTCTCCTTTTGGGCCATCTCACTGGTTGACGTTATAAGATTTTTTGGAAATGTTTGTACTGTGTTCTCTATTGTTCGTAGTGACCTTGGTCGTCATATTTATTACACCTTGTCGACCGGGCTTATCTCTAGTTTTATGTTGCTCTTACTTTCGCTTATCTTAAGCGGCACCCTCCGCCATCCAGGTAGAGACCTACTTTCTTTGTTTGAAAATGCAATTTATTTATGTTAATATTGACTGAACCAGGTGGCATCATTATTTAATTTATCCATATTCTAATTACTATTATTTAATCTTAATGATTTCCTTCAATCCCAGTATTCTCAATACAGAACATTCTCCTAGTCTCGACGAAAAAGAAAAGTAAATGGACGCATGTTCATTGACTTTTCTTTAAATACCTATTCATATTTATACCGGTACTATTGTACCTAGGTGCAACAGGAAAACAAACATTTATCTACAGAAATAATAACAATAAATGCAAAACAAACATGCACAATAGTATTCAGTAGCTAACTAAATAAATACATTTTTTATAAACCAATTATATACAAAAAAAAACTTCACTCTAGTTGTAAATGAAATTCACACTTATCTAAATGGCAATAACAATTGATCCTATTCCAAATACCAGCCAAATAGGCATTGATGATACCAAGAAATATCAATTTTTTACTATTGTCCATATTCAATAATTTCACAAAAACAACTTCATCTTTGATCATTGGTACCGCCTATCAATCTTTCATTTTACGTTACTTAACCCTAAAAGTACCAAGAAATTCTTCTTCATCTAAAGTTACAAAACTTATCTACTTCACTGTTTTCTTTCAATAATAGCAGCAAATAGGCAGCAATTTTTCAACTATTCCAAATACTTATAACACTTAACTAATATCTATTTATATATTGTTCTAATTATCAGTCCATTTATGTGCACTCACTTTTCACATCAGTAACGCATCCAAAATCCTTTGAATATTGCTACAGCTACCTATTATGCTAAATTAATCTCCATTATCATATTTTTCTTGATATTAGTCCACCTATTGAAACTTACTTTTCACAATCACTATCACATACAAAATCCATTGAATCATGCTACAATTACCTATTATGCTAAATTAATCTCCATTATCATATTGTTCTTGATCTTAGTCCACCTAGTTACACTTACTTTTCACAATCACTATCACACACAAAATCCATTGCAATCTCTAAATTGTCCTTTTTCTTAAGGATTCATAATTCATGTCTTTATGGAAACTCACTTTATTCTGTCCCTTCCTGGTAACCTGTTTACACACATATACCACAAAATTCATAGTGTACCTTCCTATTGTATGGCATACCTTTCAAAAATAAAAATGAATCAACTTTAACTTTCTTAGGTTTTCGACTTCCTATTTATTACCTTTTAAATATTAATAGTATATGAAACAGATGTACCCAGTATTCTCACATAAATGTTAATTCTATTCAAATCAGTGTATTTTACGACCTCATTCTTAACCGGAGTTAATGAATTCAAGAGTCTAGTCATGATATTTTATCTTTTCTGGGGAAGCTTAGTTACGTCAATATTCAGGCTAAATTTACATATTATAATTTATTTATTTAATTATAGACAGTTCCATTTAACTCGATAATCAACCATAAGTTCCTATAAGTTTTGGGGGAGTTATATCTAAGATCCTAATCCTAAGTTTATGGATAATCAAATTTTAATATTTACAAAATATATATATATACAATTTATTTTCAGTCACTATCTAGAGTGGGTTAACCTGCCGAAGGTTTCGCCCGTCTTCGTCGATCCTTTAGCTAGTTAACAAACGGAAACACTGAGTTTAGAACCCCTTATTGGAAAAATGGCTTCAGGAGGGAGCCATGAAGCGTGCCTCTAATGAAACCTTTCCATATCTTCTTCTGTTCTCTTCCTCCAATCGGGTATGTTCTCGACATTGGCTAACCGGTATGTGGTGTTGCCATATTTTCTTATGATAGTAGCTGATAATAGCTTTAGGAGCTTCGCTGTCTGCCTAGTCGGGTCGGTTATCGTAGGCAAGGCTCGTATCAGGACTTTTTCTCCAATATGAAATTCATATATCTGATGGGTTTGGTTGAATTTAGTCCTGGTGCGGTTACCACATTCCTAAATTTTCTTTTTCATCTTTCCCCAAAGGTGTTCACTTTCCTTCTCTGTGAGCGACTTCTTTATTTTAGGAAGGTGCCAAGGAGTGTTCCTTCTGCACGCGAAGTTCCTTCTCCACTGGGACCACCCCGATGGAGGTGTGATAAGTATTATTAATGGCCGTGTTGATGACCTCTGTGAATTTCGGCCAATGTTTGTGGTTCTCGCCCACCAACGTCCTATAGAAATTGCCTAAGTCTCTGTTCACTGGCATCTCTGTTCTCTGTCACTGGCGTCCCGGATGTGAAAGTAGGGATTCAGGGTGTTTAATAGCTTTACCATCCGTATTTGCGCCAATATCTCGGGGTTTTTACCAGCTCTCTGTCTTATCACGTATTTTCCATCAAATTTAAACGTGTTATTACCCTGGACGTACTCATTTCCTAACTTTTCACTTAGTACCTGGAATTTTTCTTCCTCTAGATCCCTATGGTTATATTTAAATGCCCTGATTACCTGTGTTATTTCCTTTTCCGGTAACGCCCACTTGGCTATCTGTATCTCATTAATTTGCAGCTGAGAATCTGAGACATAGGTAGTAGTTTTTCATCGATATTTCGGCTTAAGGAATCCGCTACTGCGTTATCTTTTCCTTTTATATGAACCACCTCAAAGTTAAATTGTTGCAGGTACAAACTCCACCTCAACGACCGATTTGTAGTGTTTCTACAGGTCTTAATGTAGGTGAGAGCGTGGTGGTCGGTCTGTATTTCAAAAGGACGCGCGGCTAGGTAGCTAATGAATTTTTTGATAGCCCACACTATGGCTAATAATTCCTTTTCCGTAGTACTATATGACAACTCTGGTCCCTTTAGCACCCTGCTGGCGTACGAAATCACGTATAATTCTTGATCTTTTTTCTGCAGAAGTTGAGCTGCTATTGCATATCCACTGGCATCAGTTTGTAGGATAAACGGCTGGCTGAAGTCCGGATGATGTAATAACACCTCTTTTACAAATGAGTTTTTTAGGTCTTCTAAGGCTTCATCTTCTTCCCTGTTCCATTTCCTTCGCAACCTTTCAAATAAATAAATTATTTCAAAATTCTCTAAAGCAGTATTCATCTACGGAGTGATCTATATTAACAGATTTTTTTTTCTTTTCGAAAGTGACGTCATATTTGGTTTTGGCACTCTGAAAAACCACTATATTAAAATTTTCGGACGAATCTTAGAATAATTTTTTATTTCCCATCAATTTTATTCTACAAATTTTTTTAAAGATGCCAAAATGTCCATAAATCAGGAACCATTTGAACGATTCGAACCAAATTTGGGGCGCCAGTAAAGGTTCTTAAACTACACAATTGTATTAAACCGTGATATTCTTAAGTGTTTTAGAACCAACGTAACCCACGTTATTCCCACTCCTAACATGATAAAAATTGTCCTGAATGTAAAAGCTCGTAACGCATAAAAAAACTCAATTTTTGTTTTTATTTGATCACATTTTTTTATAAAGACTTTATAAGATAATGCAATAACTGTTAATAAATGCAAGGAAAGAAACTATCCTCTATCAAAAAGATCCTAAGAACGTCGATATCGGATACAGGAGACACAGAGCTTCAAATACAAAGCTAATTTTTTCGTTCGAAAATTTCGAACTGAAAATAAAAAACCTTTTTTTCTGTTTTTGATAATATTTTCAATTGATGATAGGTGTACTAAATCAAAATCTGTCATCATTTTGGGTGTGAAAAAGTCTATAAGGCTAATTTATTTAATAATTTGGTGTGGTAGGTAGGTCCCTAAGTAGTAGGTCAACCAGAATGCATATAAATCTTATTAAAGGTAGACTTGGTTTTTTAAAATTTGAATTTTTTTCAAAATTTATGCTTCAATATCTCCGATGGGACTGGAGTTAAAAATCTGAAATTCACTCAAGTTTTAGTGTTTTAAAAGAGGTTTATAAATACATTGATACAATACATTTAGTAGGATTGAAATATACCTATTCAAGTTGGCCTACTTTCAAGGAGCTATCCACCACAGGAAGAGGTAAGCTGTTTATAGTACTCCTTCTCAGAGAAAAATTGCCTTGTAACCGGACATTCTTAAATTAGAGCTTTAACATTCAGGACAATTTTTATCATATTAGGAGTGGGAATAACGTGGGTTACGTTGGTTCTAAAACACGTAAGAATATCACGGTTAAATACAATTGTGTAGTTTAAGAACCTTTACTGACGACCCAAATTTGGTTCGAATCGTTCAAATGGTTCCTGATTTATGGACATTTTTGGCATCTTTAAAAAAAATTAAAGAATAAAATTGATGAGAAATAAAAATTTATTCTAATATTCGTCCGAAAATTTTAATATAGGGGTTTTGCAGAGTGCCAAATGACGTCAGTTTAGAAAAGAAAAAAAAAATCTGTTAATATACATCACTCCGTAGATGAATACTGCTTTAGCGAATTTTGAAATCATTGCGCCTTTTCCTTTTTATATTGCTTTATTCTCGAAGACCTTAAAGCGTTCGTCCTTCAAGGTTAGCGGCCACGTATCACGCCCGTATAGAACTGTAGGCAAGATAATAGTTTTGTGTATTCTAACTTTTAAGTTCTGGAGAAAATGCGCGACCTAAGTAATGTTGATACCGAAAAATAACAAGCATTTCCTGCCTTTATTTCCTCTTAAATTTCGTTTTTTCTAGTAATCTATATAATCAAAATCGCCGCTCTTTCTGTTGCTAACCATATATATCGTCTTGTCCGTATTTATTTTGAGAACAACCTCTTTCCCAGCTGTCATCAACGTTGTTGTATTCAGTTTTATATTTTCCGCATTCTCACTTAATAATACCAAATCATCCGCAAACACGGATATTTTACCACCCAGATCTAAACCATTTTCGGTACTAATCATATTTCTAATGACATACTCTAGTAATAAATTAAATAGGACCGGTGAAAGAAATCGCCTCGCTTTAAACCCGAGCGAACTTCAAATTTCCCTGAACAATAATTACCTATTCTAACTTTATTGAACGTTTCGGTCAAGCAAATCCCTACTAGATTTACTAACTTCTTCGGTATTCCCTGCTCAATCACAGTCTGTAGCGATCAATGGAATCATAAGCCTTTTTGAAATCGACAAAAAGCTGATGAACAACACCGTTAATTCTAATTTTTTTCTATTTGCCGTCAGCAAAATATTTGATCGGTCCCGTCTAAAACCACATCGATAATTTTCTCGGAGTATTCCGTGATTCAACTAGTTAGGTTCAACGAGAATATTTTATAACACACTGGGAGGAGTGATATTCCGCGATAGTTATTACAATCCGTCCTCGGTCCTTTTTTGTGAATCGGAATAAGTATAGATTTTTTTTCCATTCTTCGGACATTTTTTCATTTTCCCATATCTTTTTTACCAAAAAATGTTTTTTAGAAACTCCAGCTTCACCGCACGCTTTTATTAATTCACTGGGAATGTTGTCGATTCCCGCTTTCTTTTGTTGTAAAATTAAAAACGTATTTCCAGTGTTCAATTCTTTTGTAATTATTTTAGTCACCAAACATTATTATTGCAACTGCAGTCACAACTTCTCTAACTCGATGTTTCTTTAACTAAATGTCTAGTCGCTATCAATGCTCCAAAATAAAAGCAGAGGATCCAAACTTCGCTTTAATCATTGGTATCATCACAGCCCAAATCACTTATCCCAGCTTCAACATAAACGCATTGTAGTGGTATAAATGCTTTTGGGTTGTTGCTTGAAAAAGGGATCTTCTGTGAAGTGATTGGCAACATCAAATGTCCTAAAATCTATTTCTATTTGATTTTTGTTCTTCATTTTGATACTATAGACTTGATTAATGCTCAAGCCTAGAAATTGGCCTAATTTCATGCCTTAAAAAAAAAAAAACTGGAATCTGTATTATTTTTTTAACGCAATTACAACATACGATCTCTGAAAATAATGAAGACATTTTACATTGTTGAATTAAGGATGGTTTTGTATTGGCATCAATACGGAGGTGGTGCCATCCTCCTCCTTACCATTGATGAAACTGGGGCCTTAGTTCCAATACAATGAACATATGGAAAGAACTGGCCTCATGGCTGTGAGATGCAAATGTCGTCCGTTGTACATTTAGAATTCGTCTTCAATTTGTAAATTTTCTTTAAATAATGGATTATCACAATTTTTACTAATTTAGATTCAATTTGATGGACCGGCAGAGATAGAGGGACCTGCTGAGAAAGGAGTTTGGTTGAGGAAACCTTCGCATTGAAAAAATTCCTAAGAAAAAAAATCAATTTCACAATAAAAAAATAAAAGGAAAGAAATTGTTATAACCTTTTACAGGTTTTACATTTGAATCTATCCTAAATATTTATACATCTTTAAGTGATCAAGTGATCTTAATAACATTTAATGATAAAATCCATCATACACCAAAATAGAATAAAAAAATATAAAAGTAATGGTTTTAGGAATTAATTTTGAATTAGTTTTTTTTTTTATAATTATTTTATTATAATAACATTAAATAAGTTAAATATAAACAAGAAAAAAACAAAATGTGCAAACAAGTTCAAAATAACTCAACGAACAGTTACACCCAAAACTTTCTCAGCATTTTTCTCTATTATTTTATGTAATTCATTTACTTCAGTATGTGTAAGAGTTTTCTCAAGGTGTCTATACACTATGGTATAGCATCGACTTTTACGTCCAGTCTTTGGGTGAGTGAATTCATCAATCAGCTGAACCTACAAAATAGAATAGGTATATAACGCATAATAATAGAACAAATATAGTAATAGGAATATATGCAATTATAATTATAAATAAATAAACATTGTATATATATTGTAAAGACAATATGCAATTTATTTCAAATTGTTTTATTGATTTTATGGTTAAAATGAAAATGTTAGCTATACCTTTTCAGACGAATAATTAATTAATTCAATTTTAAAGTTAAAAATTAAAGATTAATTAATTAAAGATTAGTTTGATATTATGAATTAGTTTTAAATAAATTTAATTAATATTCATTGAAAAGAATATCATCATTTTTTTTAGCTATCCTCACAACAAAAATTACAGTTTTTCACTGTACATGATAGTTCCCATGGTAAACTTATGAATATGAAAATCACTACTTTTCACGAGAGCTAAAAAACTGTTGTATTTTTCTATGTATAAGGGTGCGTTTATGTTGAAGCTGCAATACGAGATGAGATCAACGATTAATAGTACAGTAAAATTAGGTAAAAATACACATAACAGAGACATCCAAAAATAAAAGCTGAAACTGGTCTTAAATTGCTCATTATCCTTCCTGTAATAACTGGTAAAAAGTCCCAGTTTCCCGCATTGGGTTCTGATGGAGGTGGAGAAGGATAGAAAACTGATTTATTTTCAGTTTATGTGAATATCTCAAAAACTATGAAGCTTACTGTAAACATTATACTATAAAAAATTAAAGTACTTTGAATTCACTATGAAAATTATTCTATGGATATATTAAATATATGGATATGCGAAGGTATTAAAGGGATAAAAGTTATGAAATTTCCACTTTCAATAAAAATTGCTATAAACACAATTGGAAGAGGAAAAATAAGCCCAAATCTGTAACATCCCTCTCTGACCTGTAATATTCTAGAAAAGGGACCTTCCTTTGTTATTGTAAAATACCTTCAAAAAGGCCCTTCTTTTTAATTCATTATCAAGTAATATGTAATATTTTTTAAAAGGACACTTTATTTTAATTATATATTCTAATTCAAAATAATTAAAAAAATTATTGAAATATGCGAAACAGCTGTAAGGATACTGAAGTGCTGTCACCACTGGAGATGACCTCTCTGTTCAGAGACCGGTACAGAAATGCGAGGGACATATGAGCCTGGGAGACTGATGACAGCGCCACCTAGGACCGGCTAGCGGAACTAACCAGCCATCTCATATACCCAGTATAAGTGTATTTGCTTATTTTATAAATAACTAATATATTTATCAACATCTAATTTTTAAAAATGTACTATGATATGTAATACGATTGTAACAATAAACATTGGACTGAAAGATGCTCTGATCTAGCCAGATCAGAATTATAGATTTGTCAAACTTATAGAATTATAGAAATGTTAATACAAATAATATATTAATATAAATATATAATATAAATGTTAAAATTATAGAATTGTTAAACTTCTCAGAGTAAGGATTACCCAGCAGTCAGTGGAAAGTGGTATATGTAGGAGAGCCTTTCACTGACCAAATCAGAGCATCCTGGGGTCTAGATAGAGCGTATTTTCTGTCCGGCTGTCCGCCATTGTTCTCATTATTCCTATCCTACCTATTACCTCTCTCTCTCTCTCGGGAAGTTCGGGCTTGCTCCCCGGTATCCTTTCATGAACCTTTTTCCTGCGAAGTTTGGGTTTACACCCCAGCTCCCATCTTATCTAATACCCCCTCCTCCACTTCCTCTCTCTCTCTCTCTTTCTCTCCTTCTTCCTATCCCGGATTCCCGGGCTTTGCAAAAGAAGGAGTTGGTTTTATAATGAAGAGCGAAATGTATAGTCAACTAGAAGACTGGAAACCTATCTCCTCCAGAATAATAGTGGCTGAAATGCAATTATCAGTTGGGAAATCAGCAGTAATACAAGCATATGCCCCAACAGAGGATGCATCCGTGTTAGATAAAGAAATGTTCTATACGGATTTGGTGAGAACAATAAACCAATGCCGTGATAGAAGGAAAACCATAATCCTTTTAGGGGACTTCAATGCCAGAACTGGATGCGACCACAGTAGTGCACACGGAGTTATTGGCCTACATGGAGGAGAAAGAATGCTAAATAATAATGGCGATTGATCGACTTCTGTATAGACAACGATCTATATGATTGGCAATTCCTTTTATCCACATAAAAAAGTACACAAAATTACCTCTTCTTCAGGTGAAAGAAATAGTGTCATTGATTATATATTGTATGATAGAAACCTCAGGCGATATTTTACTGATATAAAAGTAATCAGAGGCGCCGAAATCAGCACAGATCATCTGTTGTTAGTAAGGTTGGAATATCGAAACACGATATATCGATATATTATATCGTTATCCTAACACCCGATATATCGATATTTCACACCGATATATCGGCGATATGGATATTATAAACTTTATTATTTTATTTTAATTAGAAATTTCTTTTATTCTTTATCATATTTTTAATGTTATCCGTGAGCTGCACTTAACATTATAGCTTAATTATTTAATCAATCTAGGACGCTGTCTTTGAGCTGTTGTAACTTCCTTACTGTTTTAACTCATAGGCGTCACTAACGGTCACGAACCTGTTGTTCATTGCTGTTGTTAGTGTGGTGATTAAAGTGAAAATAGAAACTAAAATGTCGCCACCAAAAAGTGAAGTGTGAAAACATTTTAAATGGAGAGACAGTAAAAGTGCGGAGTGCAAATATTGTCACAAAATATTTTGGACAGCGGGAAACACAACAAACCTGCAGTCACACCTCAAATCTTTCCATTCGCACGTTTTTTCATCTCCATCAGGGTCAGGGTTTTCTGCAACACCAATTACTTATAAATGAAGCAAATGAAATAATTCCTCCATCAAAAGCTTCTGACATAAGAGTTTCCAAAATATCGCTTCATTTGAAGAGGGAGACGAACGATGAAGAAAAATTAATGATGCTATTTTATATTTTATCTGTAAGGATACTATAATCTGTAAGGATACCATTCTATACAGTTGAAAAGGAAGGTTTTCTCAGCTTGGTTAAAATTCTAGCCCCTTTATATAAAGTACCTTCTAGAAATACATTAAAAAAATTATGGAATGAAAAATACTCAGAACTGCGCTCTCTTATTCAAAAACATTTGAATGAAGTGAATTCAGTGGCATTGACTTGTGACATATGAACGGAGTCCCACCAGATGAAAAGTTTAATTGGTGTCACTGTTCATTTTATTTTAGAAACAAATGATGAAATGCCCTCAGTGTTCCTGGAACTTCGAGAACTCACAGACAGGCATACATTCCAATACATATCTCATGTTTTGGAAGATGTGTGCCGACGTTTTAACATCTCAAATGAAAAAGTAACAACAATTGTCACTGACAATGGGGCAAACATTGTGAAGGCAGTGGATACGTTCTCACAGGCCAAACATGTACACTGTTTTGCTCACTTGTTAAATCTAGTGTGCGAAAAGACTAGTTGGAAGAATTATTTAGAAAGCTTCGTAGCATTACAACTTGGTTTGCTATGGTTTGGCTGTGACCAGTTAAGAAAAGCCACTGAAGGTGGCACTAAATGCAAGCTAATTTCAGATGTTCCTACCAGATGGAGCAGCAAATATTACATGGTCCAACGTTTCCTAGAACTTCAGCCTCAAATCAGCGTTATATTGAGTGAACACACAAGTGCTCCAGATATGGTGACTGCACGGGATGTTGAAGAAAATTCAAGAATAGGAATCGAGGTATATTAGGTGATGCTAACAACTAGTTTTAAATTTTATTGTGTTTCAACATTTCACAGTGTGTCGTATGCATAGTAAATCATAGGTCTACTCGCAATTGTACTTTCGTAGTTTATTATGAAATAAAATCCAGGTCTTTTTTCCTTACCCTTCAAATAAACTCAACAGTTTATGATTACCAAAACAAAAAATAATATGGATCAATCACTCACTAAATTGAAATAAAATAGACAATACTATAAATGTAAATAAATTGTTGCAGATAATCATTGGTTAAAATATAGCACATGTTTATGTATAAATATAATGGCGTAAATGTGAGAATAAGTACTATTTAGTTGCCAAACAATAATTAGTAGATAAGATTGAAACAGATATACTGTTAATTAATTCTATGTAAAGACAAACAGGTAATAATATAAATGGTGATTGTACTAAAATATATATCAGATGAGTTACATGTTTTTATATAAATGTTTTGAGAATGCTCAATGTATGCATGGAAACTTTATGAAATACAATTTTTTTTTAGAAAAATAAAACAAGACTTTTTTTTTGTTTTTAAATTTGTAGAATAATATATGAAATATGGCAAAAAGCCTTCAAGATAAAAATGTATTATATGATAATACTTATTTTTTTTACCAAAGTATTATTCTTTTCTATCTTTTTTTATAATGATTCATGGATAGTAAAAATATTGTTCTATAAATAATAATTATATTATTTCACAACCTTGATCACATTTTAACGTTATACTCATTTAATGCACGGTTTCTTTGCTTTTTCATCCATTTCCTTTCGATATATCGATATTTACTTACCGATTTTTCTATCGGTGGATATCGATATTTGGTTTTGCGATATATCGAAATATCGAATATCGATATTTTTCTTTCGATATTCCAACCCTAGTTGTTAGTAGCTAACACATGTATTTTAAGAGAGCGCAAACAACATGTCAAGACCTATGATAGAGTTGATATAAAAGCATTAGAAAATGGCACGAAGCACGACGAGTACACTCAACTCCTTGAAGAAAGATTAAGAAGCATTGATTTGGAAATGGGACTTGAATTATGGAACAAGCTGAAAGAAATAGTCCTAATAACTGCAAGTAGTGTTTGTGGATTGAAGAAAATAAGTAATAAAGAAAAACGCTCTAAATGATGGAACCAAGAAGTTAAAGCAGCAGTGAAAAGTAAGAAAGAGGCCTGGAAAACAAATCAGGTGGCTCGCAAGACTCAAAACTTAGAACAATATAGACTCAGAAGAAATGAGGCTAAGATTATTGTTTGTGAAGCTAAGAAAAAGTCTTGGGAGGAATTTGGGAAATCTCGAAACAAGGACTATTATGATAATATTAAAATATTTTGGAGGACAACCAAAGTCCTGAGAAACAAAAAAGTCAAGAAAATAAAAAATATCATGAATGAGAACGGTGAAATACTTACCAAGTCAGAAGAGATCCTTGATAGATGGAAAAGGCATTTTGAAATGGTTTTCTCTGAAAACCTGCCAGAGACCATTCAGTTGGTGATTGAGGGCATGCAGGAAAATGAAAATGATACTATCTGGGAAGAGGAAGTGGAAAGAGCCATGGAAAAGATTAAGACTGGCAAAGCTGCAGGATATGACCAAATCTCACCAGAAATGATTAAATATGGCGGACAAGAGATGGTGAAAGTTCTTCAGATCCTATTTCAGAACGTATGGGACCACAAGAGGATGCCAAAGGATTGGGAAATAAATGTTATTATTCCTATTTATAAGAAGGAGAAGCAAAGCGAATGCAGCAACTACAAGCCGATATGTCTCTCTTCAGTAGTCTACAAAATGTATACGTCGATCCTCCAATACAGGCTGAGAGAAATAGTAGAGGGTGACTTGGAGGAGGAACAAGCTGGATTCCGCCCCAGGAATACAAATACAGGATAATATTTTCATCTTGAGAAATATTCTTGAAAAGGTGTGGGAGAGAGACAGAAATATGTATCTTGCATTCTTAGACCTGCAAGCAGCTTTTGATTCTGTTCCTAGGAAACATTTATGGGAATCTCTTCAGCTGAAGCATGTCCCTGGAAGTCTAATAGATGCTATAAAGTCAACGTATCAAGAACCAAAAAGTATAATGCGTGTAAATGATCAAGCATCTAACTAAACCATTCCAAATGGAGCGAGGAGTAAAACAGGGAGATAGCTTGAGCCCTTTCCTCTTCGTAATTCTGACCCTGGACAACGATAAGAAAGTGAATCTCAGGACAATTCTCGCAAAATGCTACTTATTCGCTGATGACATTGTGCTACTTCCTGATACAAAAGAGAAACTGCAACAAGCGATAAATGAATGGCCGGAGAAACGTGAAGTAAGCAAGCAAGTCAAACTCCATATTTTTAAAGCAATTTAAAGCGATAAAGGAAGACCCAGGATTGCCTACAATGAATATATCCGTAAGATGGGAGAAAAGAAGGGGAAGAATCTTGTTCAAATGAGACAAATCACACAAGATAGAGAGGAATGGATGAGATGGGTTGAGGCTCCTCCACACTGAAAGGTACAAGGAGGAAGGAAAAGAAGAAGAAGAAGAACTCCTAGTGTAAAACAAGCCAAATGGAAATGAGAGTAACTTCTTGAATTACTTATCAGCCGAATCACTGTGGTAGAAATAAAATACTTATGCAGAGTAGCAGGTAAAATTAGAAGAGACTGTGTAAGGAATAAAAGAATTAGAGAAGAACTAGAGACCACTGCATTAATGGATACCAACTGAGATCGTTCAGACACGTATGCAGGATGAGTCAGGACCGAGACCCTCAGAAGATAATAGAGGCCAGACCTACTGGCTCAAGATCTCGAGGAAGACCCAGGATTGCCTACAATGAATATATCCGCAAGTTGTGAGAAAAGAAAGGGAAGAATCTTGTTCAAATGAGATAACTCACACAAGATAGAGAGGAATGGATGAGATGAGTTGAGGCTCCTCCACACTGAAAAGTACAAGGAGGAAGGAAAAGAAGAAGAAGAAGAACTCCTAGTGTAAAACAAGCCAAAGCAGGCTATCGACCAAACATTATTACCAACAATAGTGGTAATACACAGAACTCTAATTTAATACAACAAAATAAGGGCATGAATCAAAAATCCTTATCATTCAGAAAGAGTCGAAAGGACATTCCTACAGAATTTGTGAATTCCTTAAGATCACAATATCACTTATGGAGCCATACAGTCATATTTCGAGACTTCATCAGACATCTGAAGGACGAAGGACGAAGTGTTAGTGTGGTGGCAGATGCATAAAACTGAAATATATGAAATAGTTTCAGTGAAGAGTTCTTAATTAAATTCTGGAAGAGAAAATACGACCTTATTTACTGAGAAAAACTTAACCATGGTAGTTATTGCCACCATTCGCATATCAGTCCACAGCAATATTTCTGCAATATGATATTGAGAGCTCGAACCTGTGAACATAGGCTAGATGAAGGATTCATCTGCAGATCCATGGCACGACACTTTGGAGAAACAATCAAAGAAATAATACTATATCAGGGCATCAATAGTATCAACGGGTTCCTAGAGGTTTTATACCAATTTGTGAAGATAAGGATTCTCAAGGAGAATAACAAAATGCTAACCCAATATTCTGAGTATAAGGAAGACCTCAGACATTTGTACAGGAAGGAATACTCACAGAAAATATTGATAGAATGAGAACTTCAACCCAGCATTCTGAGGCCAAAGAAGCACCTCAGAGGAACCAGAGGAATAACCTGTCTCAAAATTATAATAATGAAAGATATAAAAGGCCCTTGGAAAGAAATAACTTTAATAGAAACCCCAGCTGGACTCAATTCAATCCAATGGTAAACAGAATAACTGCAGTATGAGATGATTTAAAACGGAATCTGTTAACCTCTCCAACTATATGGCCTACCAAAAATAGACAAACTGGAAATTCCTATAAGACCAGTCATTACCTACATCAATAGTCCGATTTATAAACTTGCCCATTACTTGAACAATTTATTCAAAACCAAAACCTCTTGTTCTCCACAACACACGTTAAAGAACTCTGTAGTGTTAGTCAACAAAATGAAAAACATAGTAATTCCGGATGACGCAAAATTAATATCGTTTGACATCACAAATCTTTTCACAAGTACCCCACCACCAGAAATAACAGAAATTTTAGAACAGTTAATCTTCCAATCGAAAAACCTCTCGCCAGCTGTTGTGTTTTTGGTGACTTATAGTTTGGTTGGTTTGTGCTGTATATTAAATTTATTTTCTGATTGTTTTTATTGGTTATACATGACCTGGAACTGTTTTTTGGCTTATACATCTGCTTATGATTTGGTATTAAAGAATTGAGAAAGGAATAACGTGTTCTACTTTATAATCATCCTAATAACACTAAACTACTATCAAGACGAAGATATGACCAAAGTTTCATGAAGTTACAAATTTTGTTGTTTATTTGGTCGATTTGGGCTTATTTTTCCTGTACTAATGGTGTTAGTAGCAATTTTCACTGAAAGTGGAAATTTCATAACTTTTATCCCTTTAATATTTCCATATATCCATGTATTTAATATATCCATTGATGTATCTTAAAGAAGGGTGAAATGGTATAGAGGAAAATGTTGGAGGCACAGTGCGAAAAGGAGGCGAAGAACAAGAAGCTGGTGGAAATGGAAGATGGGTCCAAGGAAGGTTGAAGAGGAAAGAGATACGAGGAAGCTGGGAGCTCACAATTGAAAAGTCAGGAGGCCAAGGGTAAAGCTGATTTATACTGGTTCGATTTCTGTTCTTTTTTTTTTTTTTGGTTTTGTAGGGAATTTTATTACCTTTCGATTGACCATAATCAAAAATATCTGATGTGGGCAACACATGACTTCCTTGTATGCCTATTAAATTATAAATCTGTGGCTCAAAAAGTGATACTGAATTTGTTGGTTACTAGTTTCCGAAGATTGACATTCGGCGTCCCGACATCCATCTATTGACACACACATAAAAACACACACTATTGTTACTGGAGGTCTCATTCCGTTATTATATGTCGTTTTCCTTCAGTAGGTAACTAGTTTCCAAGATATTTCTTATTGGTTGTGTTCCATGACAACAATAAAACTGTCAATATCACTGGATAAAGCATTGGAAATCGACAGTTTCGACATTTTAAGCGGAAAAACCCACTTAACTAATATCTTATTCTCATGCTGTAGACTTGTTGATCTCACAAATGGGGAGGAAAGCCAGTAATTTACACTCAGTTTAATACTTAAAACAAGTAATAAAAATGTTTAATTGGATTGAAAACCAATTTGCGTTTGTAACCTTTATTACCGAAACATATGATTTCTGAATTTAATTTTAATATAATTTTTTATATAAGTTTATAATGACATTCAAATAAAGTACCCTTTTCGGCTCACCAATTTTAACAAAAATCTAGTAAATACATTCAATACGTATGGATATAAAAGTCCTAACCAAATTTGAGATGCTTTACATTATATTTTAATATCATCTTTGATGAAAGTTTATTATGATCTTCAAGTAAAGTACCGCTTCCGATTTTTTAATTTAAACCAAAATCTAGTATGCTATTTAAATCAATATATAAGTAATAAATACTAAATTTGAGTAGTTTTGCATAGCATTTTAATATAATTTTTGATGAAAATCAGTTATGACCTTCAAGTAAAGTACCACTTCCGGTGATCAAGCAGTGACCAAAAAGGGAGGTTCACAACTAGATTTTACAACAATCCTAAATACAAAATTTCAACTTTCTAGGGCTAACAGTTTTTGAGTTATGCGAGATACGAACATACAACGAACATAGGTACGTACAGATACCACGACAAAACTAGTCAAAATGGATTCAGGTATGGTCAAAATGGATATTTCCGTTGATTTCTGAAAACCGAAAATTTTCGCTATTACAATACTTCCTTTAATTCGTACAAGAAAGTAAAAAGGGTGAATTGGGCAATTTCTAAGGTTTTCACTAATATTTTGAAAACAATGCATCATACAGAAAAATGTGTCATCCAAAATTAAAGCTGATAATATTACCTTTAATTATAATTATAATCATTTTCTTCGTATGTATTATAGTTTTTGAGATAATCGCTATAAACGTCCAAGTTACAGGTGTTTACAATCTGATTAGCCTCCATTTTGAAATGAAAAGGCAGATTGTAATGTCGAATTCCGAGGATCAATCTGGGGTGACCTGCGACTTTGGGGCCTTTTTTTAGAACTTTTTAGAATATCGCTTCAGTAGTCTCGGAGAAAAGCTGTGGATGGACAGATTTTTTTATTATTCAATATTTGGAATCTATGTATCTTGAAATGAAAAACCTCATATTTTGACAGAGAATAATTTTTTTTTTTCTTGGTCGATTACAAAGGTTTATCATTGAAAATAATAAACCAATACAATAATATTTTAAATTTTATCTATAAGTAATCTTGATAATCCGACATAAATGGGACCAGACAACCACCGGATTAGCAAAAAAATCCGGATTATCAGGAATGAAAGAAAAAAAACAAAACAATTTTACAAATATTATGCACATTTTTATTTCAGGAAAAAAATAATACACTCAGAAAAATTACACAGATTTCGGCTAAGAAAAATAATCACTGATTGTTTTTTGTTTCTTTGATTTATAAATTTTATCAAAAAGACACTCTTGTAACCGTTTAAGCACCAGAACATCATCATTTGCGATGCTATTTTCTTCTGCCCATTCAGTGCAGACATTGAGAGCACTGAATGCATCGCTGATGGTCACAGTTTGCCGAGTCGAAACCTCGAAGTCACAATTAGATTCGTCATCTGGCGATCGAATTTGGCTGAGGATTTCTTCATCAAACAGGAACTGAAAATTTTCCTTGCTTGTCCCTTGAAGCCAATCTGTGATATCCTAGTTTGTCAAAGTACTTCGCATTTCTCAGAAAACTCTTGCAAGAATTGGAGAGTCAATTGCAAAGTCGAGTTAGCATCTTCAGAATGGTCAATCACATTTTCAGAATTAAAAGCAGAGTGCGTTGGCCTAACCTTTTTAGACGAACACTGTGAAAAAGGAAGAAGGGAGAGAGGGAGCATCTTTGTTTAAATCAGGCAGTGGTCACGTGCTTCCCTACAGTGCTGGATTACTGAGCGGAGACTAACCAACCAGATTATCAAGAGTGTACTGCATTTTTTTTTTTTGTGGAATCACAGATGGCTTGGAGGGGATCGCCCAACCTCATGTTGCTATTGTAACGAGATACATAGAGGATTATTGCCAATACACACAAACTACACTCTTCTGTAAAGAGATACCTATATTTACAATGACTAGTTATAATGAGTGTAACGAGATACAAATAGGATTATTTCCAATACACATAAACAACACTCTTCTGTAAAGAGATATCTTTACAATGACTATTTATAATTAACACACAGTTTACAGAATGTTCCAAGTACACTATTAATATCCCTTAACAGTCCACCAACAATAGAGAAGGTAGGAGAGCAAGGAGAGGAGTAACAGTTGGACCACCACAGTCACCAGCCGTCAGTCTCAAATAGGCCCTCTTAGCCCAACTCACTCGCTCTCCCCACTCTCAAGAATCAGCCCCCACCATCTTTGATGTCACATGCCCTACTCATCACTCCTTACACCATGAACAATAGCTTCCATGGTGTAGCGTATAATAAACATAGCTCCTCACCAACACACTCAGGGGATTCAAGGACAATGACAAAATATTGTCAGCATATCCATTAGCATATCCACCGATTTTGGTCAAAATCAGTGATGGTTAAACTGTGCATTCCCCGTGTCAGAGGAAAGATTGTTTAGTTTTCCAACAAAAATACCAACTGTTGGTATAGAATAGAGTTTTGCATTAATTTTTTGGGAATTTTAAGCTTTAGTTTAATATTTGAAATTTCTAATTTGGCTAACAGGGACGATGTTTGGTCACTTTCCCTCAATGCTTATGAGGCAAAAAAGTTTATTTTTTTAAATAATCTTAAAAAAACTAGTTACTAAAATAAACATTAAATTAGCTAATAAGTATTAACTTCAAATATTCCAAAATTGATAAGCAAAATGTTTTCATCTCAGATAAAATTTAAATAAATAACTCACATTAATCGTAAAAATACCAGTTTCAAATTTCAGTTTAAGTAAGAATAAATAGCAATTCAATGTGCACTGCAATATAGAGCTGGTGCTGTATAGCGAAAGCTATTCATAGAGAACCTTTAAGGCCAGAAACTTCTAAATAAATAGTCAAATTAACATTTTAATGAAATATTTAAATAATAATATTACCTGTTCTATTAGGTCACCACCAACTTCTCTGACAAGGGAATGAAAGTCATTTTCTTCAAAATTATCATTTATCCAAAAACTAATGTCATTTTTACAAGGTGGAAAAACACTGACTTGCTGTAATTAAACAAAAAAATCCATATTAAGTTAAGATTATAATGTTACATTACCTAAAATGTGATGTTATTGCAAACCTACGATTAAGTCTTATCTTCTATCCAATAATCAATTAAGGGAAGGGAGAATCTCTATATAATTATACTTTATCATAAGGAATATTTTCTCTGTTAGATCAATCACTCTAAACAATTTTTTTTAGTAATATAGACTCTTGGTACATATCCGGAGTTCTCTTTTATGTGTCTATACATAAAAGATCTGAAGTAAAAAAAATTTTAACTAATAAGGGGAGTGCACGATAGTGGACTTTGATCAAACTGTTTCGGATGATTCCGTATCTACAAAATGTTTACATAAAGCCAACCGTTTCGTCCAATGTTTATAACAACGAAAACCAAACAAATTTTTGTTTTCAATTCCGAGGGTGCTCAAAATTGTTAAGCTCCAAATTACGTCCTAATTTGAGGCTCTCTAAACTCGTCCCTAATGCACCTGATATTGATGTTCTTGGACTTGTCAGAAAGAGGAGAGTTTCTTCTTTCCATACATATAAACAGTATTTTATTATCTTAGAAGGTCTGTTTATACAAATGTGATTGCCAAATAAAAACAAAATTAAGGTTTTTTGCAGATAACATTAGTTCTAAAACACGTAGAAACAATACGGTTAAAGCAAATCATGTAGTTTAAGAACCTTCACTTTCGCTCCCCTCGCCGATGGTTATAAGTAATATAAAAACGTTATAGAGAAATAGTAAATTTCAGAGTGATCCAATTTTAAAAAAATTAAATAATTGAATTTTAGAGCAATCTGAAAGTTCCATTGAATTATACTTAATGAAAACAGTATTTTTCTATGGAGTGAAGTATATTAACAGAATTGTTTTATTCAAAACTGGCATCAGATTTGGTTTTAGCACTTTGAAAAACCACTGTGATCAAATTTTCGGGTGAATCTAAAAATATTTTTGTATACAATTTTTGCCCTTCAATTTTTTTTAAAGATTCATAAAATCACCCATAAATCACGAATACTTTGAACGATTCAATCCAAATTTATGACAAATGATTTGCTGATGTTTCCACGTGTTTTAGAACCAATATTATTCGTAAAAAATCTTGATTTTTTTTATTTGGTAATCACATTTTTTTACGTAGACCTAAGATAATATAACGCTGTTGCATGGAAAGAATTTCTTTCTAACAAGTCCAAGAACGTCAATGCACTAAAGACAAGTTTACAGAGCCTCAAATCAGAACGTAATTTGGAGCCTACAAATTTTGAGCACCTTCGGAATTTTAACAAAATTTTTTTTGGTTTTCGATGATATTTTAAACATTAAGTTTTTTTGGAGTGCTGAATCTAAATCTGACATTATTTTTGGTGTGAAAAATTTTTAAGGCTAGTTTACTTCATAATTTAAACACTTTTTTTTTTTAATTTATCTGAAAAATCAATTATTTTTTAATGTTATTTTTTCTTCAATATACTCTGAAAAATAAATGTTTTGCTGGAAAAACCATATCAATGTCATTTTTCAAACACAAGATATGAAATAAAGCATTTTCAGAGCATTTTTTTTTTTCTCCATTTCTCCAGGACCCATTGGACGATGCGTGATTTTCGTATAATTTTGTTTTATGAGGTTAAACTCGGCCGGAACAGGGCCCTGATGGCCAGAAACATCAATCAAGTCTGGGGCGAGGGCAGCATTACTGAGTGCTCTATTCAACGGTGGTTCAAAAAATTTCGGGAGGAAGGCTTTCAGCCTTGGAGATAAAGAAGGTCGTGGAAGGACTTCCTCTCTTGATGACGATGTTCTGCGGGCTTTGGTGGAAGAAAACCCCAGAACAACTGTTCGAGAACTTGCAGGGAAACAACCTTGGCAAATCGACCGTAGATGACTACAAGGAGATTGGAAAGGTAAAAAAGCTTGAAAGTTGGGTTCCACACACATTAAACGACCGCCAAAAAAACCCAGCATTATGAAGTTTGTTGCTACACTTCTTTACCAAAACAAAAATGACCCTTTTCTGTTCAGAATTGTTACTTGTAATGAAAAGTGGATACTTTACGTTAACAGTAGATGCTCTGGACAGTGGCTCGACAAAGGAGAAGCAGCACAACATTCTCCAAAGCCCCCAACTCATCAAAAAAAGCCGATGGTTACTGTTTGGTGGGCTTCATTTGGTTTGATACACTACAGCTTCTTAAATCCTGGACAAACCATTATTGCCGAATCGTATTGTAACCAAATTAATGCAATGCATCAGAAATTGGCAATAAGCCATCTTTGGTCAATCAGAAGGAGCCCATTTTGTAGCATGAAAACGCCCAGTCACATGTTCCACGTGTGACGTCACAAAAAGTGTTGGAGCTTGGATTTGAAAGTCAGCCACATCCGCCCTACTCTCCGGACCTCTTGCCATTATCATTTTTTTAGACACCTGGACCACTACTTACATGACAAATAATTTAATGGACAAAGGGAATTAGAAAATGTGTTTTGGGAGTTCATCAATTCTAAAGGGCCGAATTAGACGAGCCAAATTTTCCGACAATGTGTGGCTGCAATAGTGTTGTCGGCAGTGTTGCTGCAATTTTGCCCAAATATCTACGTATGGCCCGGCCAAATTAATGGCCACATTCCCTAGTTGCAGATTGTTGCCGAGATGTTGCAGGTGTTGTCCAGAGGGGTTGGAGAATATTTCATATTGTAGGACCATACCCAACTCTGACTGTGTAATTCCTAACCTCTCACTCAATTTTTGTGTCTCTCTTTTGCTTATTAAAGATTATTTTTCAATTGATTTTTAATATTATTTTATATAAATGGCTATTTAAAAGATTATTTTGTTATTATTTATACTGCAAAAATAATTTCACTAGTGAATTATTATTCGCTCACATTATTTCAAATAAAGCAAACAATACCTTAGTATTAACAGTATTATTATATATTATTATTATATAGTATTGTATAAAAATAATAATTAATAAACCAATAGTATTATTATATATTATTATTATATAGTATTGTATAAAAACAATAATTAATAAACCAAACATTTGAAATACTTAACATTTGAATCACATATTGACTCTGTTAATACATATCAATGAACCTCTATTAATACATATTAATCCTTATTACCTCTTTCAATGCATGTTTAATGAACCTCTTTTAATACATATTAATCCATATTACCTCTTTTAGTGCATATTTATTATATATTATTACAAATTTAAATTTTGGCTCCTCAAATTATCCTATTAGCTATAATAAGTTAACCCTTTATGAAGCTCTTTTAATACAAGTCTCTTCAATATATATTAATCCATATTACCTCTTTCAATACATATTAATGAACCTCTTTTAATACATATTAATCCGTATTAACCTCTTTTAATGCATATTTACTAGCTTAAACATATAAATAAAGATAACATTAGTAGCTCTCTTCAATACATATCAGTCCGTATTACCTCTTTCAATTTATGTTAATGAACCTCTTTTAATATATATTATTAAGTTGGATAACTTAAAAAAACATATAAATACAGATAACATTAGTAGTAAGTATTATAATCTAGTTGAGGTGAGAGTGATAGGAGGTAAGTTTTGAAAAGATTCTGAAAATTTGCTCATTTATGTTTTTAAGAGTGCTGATTACAAATTTACATTTTGGCTCCTCAAATTATCCTATTAGCTGTAGGATGCTATGCTTCATGAAGCTCTTTTAATGCAAGTCTCTTCAATATATATTGATCCATATTAATTACCTCTTTCAATTCATGTTAATGAACCTCTTTTAATATATATTATTAAGTTGGATAACTTAAAAAAACATATAAACGCAGATAACATTATTTTATCAGCAAATGCAGCCAAATATAGGAATAGCAATCATTTTATCTTGCTCTTTTCTGTATTATTTATATATATTTATCTTATCTTATTCAAATTATTTTATGGAGTAAATACATCCATATATTTTAATGTTCAGTTGAGGCTTTAGATGCAATCAGCGCTTAATAAGTCCATGTGACCTTTTTGCAGCAAATGCAAAAACTACTATTATATTAATATATATACTATTATATTATAACTTCAATATAATATCAAGAATATCCCTACAACATCTCAATTCCAATCAAGAAATAAATGAAGTTTTTTAGACTGCTCTTGTGTCTTTATATTCCTGTGGAGGTACCAGCCCTCTATCTCTAAAACATAGGAAAACAAACAGTCCAGGCAGCATAACCTAGTATAGAGCTCAGAAAAGGAAGGCTACGCTCACCTCAGCCAATAGAAACGAAGATCATCACTGTCTGTATATGTGGCCTGTCTAAACACTATTTTCCGGCAATCTATAGCCATAAACAATGCCGAGCAATGTTTCCAGCAATGTTGCCAAACTTATGGCCGGTTATATAGCCGGCCTACATTGCTGAAAATATTGCCGGAAAATATGGCCCGTCTAAACGGTCCTTAAAGATGGGAAATTCTATTCAATGAAAAAGTTCCCAAAACGCTGACAGAAATGTATTGAAAGTAGGGTTGGAACATCGAAAGGAAAATATCGATATTCGATATTTTGATATATCGCAAACCCAAATATCGATATCTATCGATAATCGCTAGGAAAATATCGATATATCGAAAGGAAATGGATGAAAAAGAAAAGAAAGTGCATCAAATGAGCATTATTAAATACTATTAATATTATTAAACTATGAAGAAGGTTATTATGATTATTATTATTTGATGAATGATTATTATTTATAAAACAATATTTTTATTAGCCATGAATCATTATAAAAAAAGATAGAAAAAAATTATACTTCAAAGAAAAAAAATATAACATATATTTATTTTGAAGACTTTTAGCCATATTTGACATCATTTATATAAATCATCAATTTTTTTTTATATAGGATTAATCAACATTATTTGTATGTAAATCTTATCTACTAATTATTGTTTGTTAATTAAATATTGTTTATTGCTATATTTACTGGTAAAACTCCAGAATGGTAACCCCAACATGGGGGACATCTAGATTTTTAGGATTTGGCTGATCTTAAAAATCTAAACCTCCACCATTTTGGGGTTACGATTCTGGAGTTTTACCGAATAAAGGAAATTGTTAAAATAAAATACAGTAGAATCTCGATAATTCGTATGGTCAAGGATTCAAAAGGTAAATATGAATTATCGAGATTTCCAATAATCGGCAGTAAAAAATAGGAAATAACAAGATTAATACAAAATTATATTAATATGAATGGAAATACAAACGATAGTTAGATCGACAAAAAAATTCGGTTATTTTCTTATGGTACAATCCTTGAAGACGGATCTCATCGATGGCTTCGTTAAGCATGTTCAGAGCAGAAAATACGTTTACACAAACACCCGATTTTGCTAAGAAATGACAAGTTGTAGATGCATTATTTCATCAATTTAGAACTAATCGTCGGCACATCAATTTCTTCTTCATATCCTTTTTTTACGGAGTCGAAATTTTACTCGTCAGTTAGGATCCAAGCTACTGCTAAACCTTCGTCAAAATAGGCGAAATCACGAAAAGTCGTGGGAGTTCTTGGAATTTTGAGTTAGGTGATTCCCATCCTTAATGCTTTCTAAGAGTTGCATCACTACTTCCTTACGTTAAATGTCTAAAATCGTTTAATTATGGTCAACTTTAGAGATTGCAGCTTAGAGGTTGTGTTGTGAGGCAGAAGATAAACATCGCTGAGTGATGTGGTACTATTGTGGGCCGTACAATTATCAATAAACAGTTGAACATTTTCGCTGTTTTTATTCCATATCTGTACCCATTCGTTGAAAATTTCACTTATGATACATGCTTTTGTGTTTGCACGATAAGCGTTCGGTTAAGTTTTTATTTATAAAGCACCTTGCATTCGCGGATTTGCCAGTCATGAGCGAACGTAATTTTTCAGATCAATCTATGATGTCGACTAACAGTATGGTTACAGGTTTTTTACAATTTTATTTAAAGAGAACTGAATAGAAAAAATATATCTGATATGGGCAACACATGACTTCCTTGTACGCCTATTAAATTATAATTCCGTGGCTCAAAAAGTGATACTGAATTTGGTTACTAGTTTCCGAAGATTGCAGTAAAAACGACACTCGGCGTCCCGTCATCCATCTATTGCCACACATACACACACACACACACACACACTCTTGTCACTGGAGATCTCATTCCGTTATTAGATGTCGTTTTCCTTCAGTAGGTAACTAGTTTCCAAGATATTTCTTCATGTTCCATGACAACAATAAAACTGTCTATATCACTGGATAAAGCATTAGAAATGGACAGTTTCGACATTTTAAGCGGAAAAACCCACTTAACTAATATCTTATTCTCATGATGAAGACTTGTTGATCTCACAAATGGGGAGGAAGACTAGTATTTTAGACTCAATTTTAACACTTAAAACGAGTAATAAAAATGTTAAATTGGATTGGAAACCGAATTGCGTTTGCAACCTTTATTTTATACGAAATAAAGGGAGACTTTCAAGAGACCAGAAAATCTATACGAATTATTGGGATATGAATTGTCGAGATTCTACTGTAATATACTTTAGCATATGGTGTGATCGATATCGACAGACAGGTGACGATAGATATGGACCTTTATCAAAGTGCACGCACGAGGCGCAGAATTTGTTTTCTGTTTTGTATGGTTTAACCAGATTTTTCTTATGTGCGTCCAAAACATTAGAGCTCCGCGACATACGAGAGGGTATAGCAAATTTCCCGAGAAGGAGATGAAAAAAAGGATGTCACCGGAGAACAGGAAGAACCAAGAAAATAGGACTGGCTGCCCCACCTAATTCTTCAGATTTGTATTTTATTTAATTTCTTTTATACATTAAACTAAGGATTTTTTTTTTTTTTTTTTTTTTTTTTTTTTTTTTTTTTTTTTTTTTTTTTTTTTTTTTTTTTTTTTTTTTTTTTTTTTGTCTGGCTGGATAGTTTCTTTTGTTTGTTTTTAAATTTTTTTGGTTAATAAAAGATTTATGTATATATTTTTTTTTTAAACAACGCGTTTTATATCGTTGATTTTATTAGCCTGGTATTATTATATTTTACCATGGAAACTTTAGGAATGTCCATGTGAACTATGTCTCTCAAAGGGTTTAGTGGATGTATCAATAGAGGGTCTCACTGAGACACTGTGTATATTGCCCACTCCCGTCGAAGGACGGAGTGTGGTAGCAATTATACCTTTTGGAATAGTGTTGTTTAAATATAATTAAATATTATAATTTCTAATAGGACAAAAATCGCAGTATATAAATCGACGTTCCTTCCCATCCTATCATACTCCTCTGAATCCTGGACCCTCACTTCCAAGCATAGGAGATAAATACAAGCAATGGAAATGCACTACCTGCGGAAAGTCTAAGGAAAGACTAGACGAGAGAGGATTCGCAACACTACCATCCGAGCGAGTCTCAAAATAAAGTCTGTGGAAACAATTCTGGAAGAACAAAAGTTAAGATGGTTTGGTCACCTTCTCAGGATGAGCCAAGATAAAGTTGCCAGAAAGACTTACGAGACTCAAATTGAAAGAAGAGACCTAGGAGAAGACCCCGAAAATCCTGGGAGGAAGGAGTGCGGGAAGCGCTCCAGAGACGGAGATTGGACTGGAGCAGCAGGAGGCAACTAGTACCGGAGAGGACAACCTGGTCCAGGCTCTGTAAAGGACAACCTCACACTGTGCAAGCGGTAAAAGAGGTTGTAGATGATGATGATGATGATGATGATGAATACTATTAATATGTAAAAATATTTCAACTGTATTATTATTATTATTATGTTATGTACAAATATTCCTACTGCACTCGTAAATTATTAGGAAAATTTTAGTGCGGAGGTACTTATATTATTCTAGTAACGAAATGCTCATATAAAGGATAAATATTATACATCATCCTAAACAGAAAAAGACCTATTTTCATATAAGAATATAAAATTTGTTTGCATATTTTGTTTTTGCCTTCTACCTCCACTTAACTTCCTTCTCTATCTATTAAGTTATAATTTTATTTAAGATACATTGGAATGCCTTAAGTTAATCAGGACAGAAAAAAAAATTATTTCATTAATTATTTTGGGGTTTTTTGCTCTTTCTTATATATATTGTATTGAGAATTGTATCGGGATGAAAGAGGATATTTTTGATTAAATAACAGTTATCAAATAATGGGTAATTTAAGTAGTTGCCACATAATTTATTCAATACTAAAATAAATAAGTTTCCTATTCGGACACGGAAACACCTGCAAGGTACCTTTGAGGCTCTACCTGAGAAGGCCAGGACTAGGTTGAGATATTGACAGGTAGCTCAAACAGTCATAAAGATAAGGCAGGGAACCCTGCATAAAAGCACCTTAAAAATAAGAGAGAGACCATGCCGACAAGATATAATAAAACTTGCTGCCAAGAACGGGGACAATAGAGCAGAATATTCAAAGAGACTATGGAAGCCGCTTCAAGGGAAACTCTCTATCAAAAATTCCTATAACATCAATCAATAGGAAGGCCCAAAAGGAGAGTGGCGGCAAAGAAGTAGACGGGGAGATGAAAAAGGAAGTCAGTCAGTCAGAGTTGGAGTGTGAGAGAATGAAGTTTTGAGTGTAGAACCAGAAAGACCAGCAGAAGATTTCATTCCAGAGAGTTCGTAGCGAGTTTGGAGGAAGAGTCAAGCGGCAAAGTGGAGGGTACCAGAGACAGTCATAAGTCACAGTCCCTTACAGTCATGTGAACATTTTGTTTAATATTATATGGCAACATAATAAAATAATAAATAATAAATAATATATATATATATATATATATATATATATATATATATATATATATATATATATTAGAATTTTATAAACTTATTAATAAACATCAAATTTATAAATATTTATCCTCCAATTTCTCAGGGACCTAAACGTAACACAAAAGAAGTAGAGTAGCTATATACAGCATCTACAATGTGATAGTGTATGATGAGGAAGTAGGCAGAGATCAGAGGATATATTAATCTAGTCTCCCGGGAGCTGAGGACAAAAACGTGTCTGATTTCAAGAAAGTGTTTGATCATCAAGGCTGAAAGTACTTTCATAATAGATTGGAAATATAACGGTCTGCCACTCTGAATCGTTTGCAATCAAACTTAATAGGTCAACGAATTCATAATTTTCATCACTTTTTTCAGACTTTCTTCAGTAACTCGCTTCCAGTGCATTTTAGGTAAATCTCTGGCAAGGCCAATTCTAAAGAAGTTTAAATTTCCTGCAAGTTTTATGTGTAATATTTTTTAAAATTTGGAACAGCTGCTGAGATGGTAAACATCTGCGAAGAAAATGCAAAAAGTTAGATATTCAGTGGTTCATTTCATATCTGCTTTTACCTGGGAACCAAGATATATTAATTCCTTCACTGATGGGTGAAATTTCTTATTTTGATAGTTGCTTCCCTATGTCCTTGCTCATTTCATTGTCTCGTATGTATATAATTTGTTTTGGATTCGTTGACGGTGAGTCCTATTTCAGCAGCTGCATCAGTTAGAGCCAGGAACCCATCACTCACAGCATCGCAAACTTCTTTTAATGATATTTATGTCATCGGCAAACCCAAGAATTTGCACAGATCTATTAAATATAGTGCCTCTGACTGCACTCTCCAAGGCTAAATTGAACCAAAGACAGGCCAGCCAGTCACCTTGTCTGAGACACTATGTGTCTCAAAGCCCTCTGAAATATCACCTTGTACTCTGACATTACAATGCACTTGTTTCATAGTCAGCTTGATCAGTTGTACAAGTTTTTCCGGGATGCCTATTCAGCAGCTCTGTATATAGCTTTTCCCTATCAATACTATCGTATGCCTTCTGGAAATCTAAGAATACGTGGTGAATAGTAATGTTGTATTCCCTTGCTTTTTCTAGGATTATTCGTAAGGAGAATATATAGTCTGTGGTGGATTTGCTTCTCATGAACCATGCCTGGTAACCCCCTATTTCCTGTTCAGCAAAAGGGAGAAGTCTCAAGATGATGATCCTTGAAAAGATTTTATATGCGCTAGACAATAGGGATATGCCCTGGTAGTTTTGACAGTCCAGAATGTCCCCTTCTTGTGGATAGGACATATAATTGTCTGGTTCCATTCCTCCGGCATTTTTTCCATAGCCAGGCTACTTCCTCTCCTCCATACTTTAGCAATTCAGCAGGTAATTCATCTGCTCCTGGTGTACTTCATCCAGATCTGGAAGTTCGAGTTCTCCCATTGGAATATCTATCTCTAACCCATTCTTTGAGGCACTTCTCCATTTAAAAGGTTCTTGAAGTAGTTTCTCCATGGTCCTAATATCTTCTTCTGGTTTGAAATCAAATTACCTCTGCATCCTTTAACTTTTGTATATTCACTATGGCTTCCTGCATTTTTCTTTCGTTTCGTACCATGGATATTCTTGCCCATATCCTTGCCACTGATCAGAGTCAATGATCGCTCCACGATATTTCCTCACGCCCATCAAATTGCTTATGTGTCTCACGCTCATGCGGATATGATCTATTTGGTTTGTGGTTATACCATCATTCAATCGCTAAGTGGTAAGATGTATCCTTTAGTAGAGGGAACATCGTAATTCCAACAACCAGCCCTCTGAATGAGGCTAAATTAGTAAGTCGTTGACCATTATCATTTATGATGGATGCTATGGGTTCCAATGGTGGGTCTCAACTCAGATTCTCTTCCTATGCATTGTAGTCGCCAATAACAATTTTAATTTTAACTACTTGGGTAATGGTCTAGAGCACAGCAGAAATTATTCTTGTCCTCATCTGAGGTTTCTGTCGCTGCATGGACACTGAAAATACTAAAGTTATAAAACTTTCATCCAATGTGGATATAGCAGATCCTGGGGTTTATTGTTTTGAATCCAATCACGAGGTGAGAAATTCTCTTATTCGCAGCAAATCTGGCTTTATGTTGTCTGTTTAATCAATCCGGCTTGTCTCAGGCAGCTTTTGTGATAATAAGTTTTCGGAGGAAAGGTTATCAGCCTTCTACCTCCTAGTCATGTGGTGGGGCTGCCCCCCTCAGAGTGTCCTGACACACTCTGCCATTTAGGGCCGCTACCTATCGGAGATATGCCCTAGGGTATGTACTGTATATGACCTTTATCTCTAGGTGAGAGCGTGTATGTAGTGTGCTGAATAAGAGTAGTGTGTGAGTGTTAATTGTTAGTGTTCTCCCAACCGAGAGGGCCAGCGGCTCCAGCAAGAGAGCAAGCAAGATCTAGATGGAGGTGCCTGATTCACGGCCTTACATTATTCTTGGTAGATAATATGATCCCAACAGCTTCCTAACTGCCTGATTTAGTTGCTGACTATAGTTAAGTATTCCTTTTTGGTTTCCTCAACGCACTAATCATGTTAACCAGATTTCTACTCCCTAGGCAACCCTGCCTTCCATTCGTAATATTACACCCTAATATGCCATAGTAGCCATTAAGTTACATAACCAGGAAGAACTTTTCCCAGAGTATAAACTTATAGTGTTAGTTATTAAAAAAAACGTTATGATTAATATTATTACCTCTCATCAACTTAAAAGTCTTTATGCTACATTCATTACATTCTTCCTTTGTTTTTCCAGCGCTACATTAACAATTATTATTATTTATTTGGAGGTGACATGCCTATTATATGAAGTATTTTTAAAAGTGATAAAGTGTTATTTAGTTATTTAATATAATTAACTAATGCATCATTAAAGTTGAAGGCATAAAAAAATTTACATCAAAGGGGAAGAAATGGCTATTATTTAGAATTTGAGAAATTTATCCATAGAAGAGAATCAATCACTAGGATCGAATACAAAAATTGGGATTGGGAACCTCTCAAGACCAACATTTAAACCACACTAAAAGTATCAATTACCTTATAAGTGACTTGGTCTTTTGGAGATTTGTTGTGGAACTGAATAAGGAAGCCAGGATCTGTCATCCAAAATGTCCTAATATCTGGAATAGAATATTGAATCATTGCAAGCCTATCAAGACCAAGACCAAAAGCCCAACCAATACGATCAGCAGCACCAGCTGAAAAAAACAGAAGTTTTAATTATAAAAATAACAATTATAAATGCTAAAATAGTAGAAATAAATAAAAAACCTGAAATATTATATAGTTACAGTTATTTATCATTATTAATATTTTACAACCCTCCATCCTTTCTACCTCAGCATGAGCATATGATTTTTTACTCTTTTTTTATATATAATGGTAGGAAATATTAAGTTTGTCTTATGTAACAAATCCACAGTAAACCAGCAAAACCTCATAAAATTCCTATTCCTATTTATTTCAATATCACTTATGAGATTTTGCAGGTATACTCCTGAAATGTTTGTGTTAATTCAGAGCAATAGTAAAAAATGCTTCAGTTAAATGTTAAAGAAAAAAAATTACTTTTGAAACAAGATCAACAGCACTAATATAATATATTCCTACAAGGTTATATATTATATTATACTAATATATTACACAGGACCATTAAAATGACCGCCATTAAGGATTGGAATTAAAAAATAAAAATCCCAACAAATACGTCATTTTTTTATGATTTTAAGGAACACTTGTGATAAATTTGAAGAAAATCGAACGTCTTCGCGTAATCACATAACAGACAACAGATCAAGGGACAGACAAAATTTTTGAAAAGAGTTGAAACAAGATCATGCTTACGCTCAGTCAATTAAACTTCTATGAGAATTAATAATGATATCAACATCAGAATTCATATCTGTTATTAGATACATTGAGAATTTATACTTGAAATTTAATCAAACAATATTTTATCATTCCCTATTGAAGTATAAGTAATTTTTATATGAGTATATTTTTTATTGGGTAAAAGATTTTGATAATCCTTCAGCAATCAATCACCCCGGAATATTGTAAAATTGATTCTATTATCCCGTCCATACTGCGTAATGAACTTGCTAATAACACATCACTTTCAACAGGAAATGAAATGAACTGCTGAGACACCTGATGCTCACTCCAAATGCTTGTGACATGTTTCAGTCATTCCTACATGGAGTCCAAAACGATGTAGCCTGACAAAATCTAAGCATTACTAAGGATCTCAGTCTAAAATTTACAGTGCTCTTTATCAATTTATCGGATTAAATTTAAAACAAAATCAGAACCATAAAATATTGTATATGGTCAGCTTCTGATAAAATGTATCATTCAGACTTGAGAATGATTTTGAATAATTATAAAGGTTATATCCGTGTTTCATAATGAAAAAGTGTTACCTAACTTCTTATACTGAGGGCTCAACGCATCGTCAAAAATAAAAACAACTAGAAAATACAGCATAGAAAGAATAATTTCAATTGTAAATATATAAAATTCACCACAATTTTATTCACAAGCATATTTTGCATAGGTAGCACAACAAAATAATATACAATATATTTACAATAAAACAATTATAAATAAATAACTAAGAGAATAAAATTAAACCTGCTAACACCCACTTCCTTATCGCTCCACCCTGTCTCAAGAGCAAGGCGCACTTATTCTAAGAAGTCGAGTGTAAATCAGATGAATTAAAAACTCGGAGCTGGAGCACCTTTATGACATCTCTAGTTCATTTAGTGGTAATTAGAGTGAACCGTGTAAGATGAAACAGAACATAGAGCAAGTCCATTTTTGTTTTTAGCTTATACACATTTAATACACTTGATGTCAAGTACTAAAGTAAAAATGAGATTCACAGAGATTAAGAGATTTACTACAATTTATACTATTTAGAAAAAACGAAATTCAAGAGGAAAAAAAATGTAAGGTTATACTTTATATACTTTTTATTTTTCAGTTGTGAAATTACTTAGCTCACAGATTTTGTCAAGAAACTTAAAAGTTAGAACTTAGAAACCTATTATCCTTCCTCCTGCTCTGTACAGCGGTGAAACATGGTCGATAACTTAGAAGAAAGAACAACGCCTTAAGGTCTTCGAGAATAAGGTAGAGCATAAAATAATTAGTCCAAGGAAGGATGAGTCCATGAGAAAATTCAGGAGGTTGCACAAAATGGAATTGATGAGTATGTACTCCATCAGCATAATTGATGTGGGAGCACCGTAACGGTTGAAATGGGCATGTAAAGTTGTAGAGCTTAGTAACAAACGAATCCCTAAAAAATTAATAAATGCTGAGCCGACTGGTAAACATCTGAGGGTAGCCCGAGGTAAGTTGGGAGGATTGCATTAAGGGTGGTCAGGTGTGTAAACAGCGATTGGTTATATTGGTATCAAAATTTCGGATTCCCCAAACCTTTCATTAGTATTATTAATTTGTTTTCAACTTCTGAGTTCAATTATGACAATACTTAAATGTAACAATTAGATTTAGCCTGTGAAATTAAAGTTAAATGAAAAATAACCTTTTTTATTTCCTTGTATGCAGTAAAAGAAGTATTGTAATCGCGAAAATTTTCGGTTTTCAGATTTCAACGGAAATATCCATTTTGACCATCCCTGAATTCATTTTTACTAGTTTCGTTGTGACATCTCTACGTACATTCATACCTCGCTTAACTCAAAAAGGGTTAGCCGTAGAAAGTTAAAATTTTGTATTTAGAATTGCTGTAAAATCTAGTTATGAACCTACCTTTTTGGTCACAGCATGATCACCGGAAGTGGTACTTTATTTAAAGGTCATAAAGGATTTCCATCAAAAATTATATTAAAATATAATACAAAACTTCTCAAATTTAGTATTTATAACTTATTTATTAATATTTATATTTAAATAAAATAACATACTAGATTTTGGTCTAAATTGAAAAACCGGAACTTTACTTGAAGGCCATCAAAATTTATATTAAAATGAAATGTAAAAACATCTCAAATTTGGTAAATAGGACTTTTATATCAATATAAATAATATACTAGATTTGGATTAAAATTGGTGAGCCGAAAGGGGCACTTTACTTGAAGGTCATAATAAACACATAAAAAATTACATTAAAATAAAATACAAAAATCATATGGTTGGTAATAAAGGTAACTAACGCGATTTTGTTTCCACTCTGATTAATCATTTTCATTACTTGTTTTAAGTGTTTAAGTTTAAGTTGAGTGTGAAAATAATTGTTTTCCTCTCCATTTGTGAGCTGAACAAGTCTGCAGAAGGAGATATAAAAAGATATAAAAATATAAAAAAAGATATAAATTAAATGGGTTCTTCCGCTTAAAATGTTGAAACCGTCGATTTTCAATGCTTTATCTAGTGACATTGATAGTTCTAATGTCAAAGAACACAAAGAATTCTTTTGGGAACTTTTATACCTACTGAAAGAAAACGATATATAGTGACGGAATGAGACCGCCGGAAACAAGAGCTAGTGTGTGTCAATAGATGGATGTCGCGACGGCGAATGTCGTTTTGAGCCACCGATTTGTAGTTTAGTAGGCGTACAAGGAAGTCATGTGTTGTCCACATAAGATATTTTCTGGTACTTAAATGCATCAACAATTCACAGCACCATAGGCCAGGTATCTATTATTAATATAATTGATAAATAAGAAAGAAGCATAAAAAAAAAGAAAATTATATAAATTACCTTGCTGCAGAATAGCATGCCTTACTATACCACATCCAAGAACCTCCAACCAGTTACCATTTCTTTTAATTTCAAGTTCCCAAGATGGATGAGTAAAAGGAAAATAAGCATCCACCCATCTGCACTCAATATCTAATTGAAAAAAAATGTTATCATAAGAAACTTGTGGACAAAAAGATACATTCCTTACCTCATAAAAATATATCTTGAAAATAGTTTACATTACTCAGCAATTGGAACAAAACGGTAATGGATGATAAAAATTTCAGAAGAACAGTAAAGCTTCGATTAACCGTCACTTTTTTATCCTTCAGTATAGTAGAATCCAAAAATAAGGCAGGATTTTGAAATCATGGCAAGAGAATTTCAAAGGAAAATATTAATAAAAAAGTAGGCAAATAATTAGCATACAGTAATATAAAGAATAATTTAATAGCATACACAATGTATTTTATTAGATAAAAATAATTTGAGAAAGTCAAATTAATTTTTAAAAACAACAAATACATACATGAGTAAGTTAATTACATACATTATTAGGTTAAAAACCTTGGATTTATTGTTCAACAGGAAATGAAGGAACAATAAATGAGAAAAGGGATTCTAAGAAAATTATAAGCTAATAAATTTTAGAGAAAATTACCGATGATTTTCAAGCTCAATAATCACTTTATGACTGTTGGTTATAGCTTTCATATTACCTAAATAAATGCTAGTTTTTTACTGTAAATCTTTTGTAATAATTTAATGAAAATTGTTTTTGTATTATAAGTGTGTATAATTTAGTTTAATACTCTAATTAGAGTTAATTTATTGCTATAGGTTAAGGTATTTTTCCAATGGTATTTCTGTCATCTGTTTATCAGCTTAACCGTCACGCCCTTGGTCCGAGCGGTGACAGTTAATCAGTTTTACTGTAGACTAACTCATATATTGTTACTTACTTAGATCAACCGAAATATTACTAGACCTTTTACATCATAGTGCTATTATGTTGAAGGGCAGAGATAACTAAATATTAGTTAAACCGTTGAATCTATAGGGACCATTTGCAATTTTACACTCACCATTACCAAAGATACATCTAGCAAGACCTTCTAAGGTTGCTTTTAATTGTTGCTCTATTTCTCTGCAGGCTATTACAGTGTGTTCCTTCTGTTTAAATTTGTTTTCAGTCCAGGGATTTCTTTCAAAGACTTCAGTCCGAATTAAATCAAAAAGCTAAAAATAAAAAGCCATACAAAATTATTTTAAAAAAATTCAACTATGCCATCTGAGATTATATAACTTGTTACCTGCTCTTTATGAAAAAGACGAACAGCATCACACTGATGAAAAACAGGATAATGGGTAGAATCTATTTCATCTCTTCTATAAACATCTCCAAACATTAAAAAGTTATCCAATCCCATATTTATAAGTTCCACTTGATGGGCTGTCATATGAGCACGTAGCATGTAATTCCTGTAGTTATCAACCCACTGAGACAATATTAATTAAATTTAAAAAAAAAAATAAGATATTGGCATCAAGACTTCTTGCTCAATACAATGGCAGTAACTAAATAAAAAATTGATAAATCTCGAATTTAGATTATTAATGACTTACTTGTTAAAATAAAAGCAATCACTCTTTTTTCTACTAACATGATCTTCAGGAATTAATAAAGAATCAAAGTTTTGTTCCACTGTCACCATAGGATGTAAATCATCAAATACTGAAAAAATTGGTTTTCCAGTTCTACCTCTGTAAGCAGCATAAAAATATTGCATAACTCTTTTCTTCATAAGGCATAATGGATGAAATTCTTTATTGTGCAAATTCTTCCCAACCAAGGATAATATTTTGGGGCTGACATTGGTAAAATCGTCAGTAGGACACTTGAAATTAGAAATTGATAAATCTTCTTTTACTACAGAAGTACAGTATTTTCTTATTAACTTTATAGCTCTTATTGGTAAATTGGCAAATCTCTCCATATTGGTATATGAAGGAAAGATGCAAATTATATTTATTTATAGATGAACACACAACAGTATTTCTAGCACAAAAAAATTTGTTAAGGATCTGGAAACATTACAGATTAACACCAAAATAAATATGAATAGGGATCATCTTTAGTGTATAATATACATAGACCAAACCAAGTAAATAAAAACCGCAAGTAACACAGACTAGAGCACGATTATTATTTTAATATCGATACATAACTACAAACTCGATGTTTGGTGAAGTACGAGTAGCAACTAATAAAAGCCAAGCCTGGGCAGATTAAATATGTATCGGTTGGGTATTGGATGGGTTAGGTTGTATCAATCAAATACAAGGAATTGATACAGTCAAAATGAACCAGATACAGATACTCAATGGATACTACTTCTGAATCGGATCAGTTGACAACAGCTGTATCTGATACAGAACCGAGTACCTGACCTTTTTGTTACAGATAATTTAATCCTTTAATATTTGAAATAGCCACACATTCTACCCGTTAGGACGTATTCATTGCAACTTACTACCACTTCATATTCAAAATTATAATAAATTTAAAAATGGTATTTTTTTTAACAGATAACTATAATAGAATAAAGGAGGGTAATAACTAATAAACTTCAACTCATTTTTACTAAAAAAAATGTATTAACGTAGTATAAAAATATATTGAAACAGTTTTTTAACGTAACAATTTTAATAAATTGAATTTATATGCCAAATATGCAAATATATTTTTCACATCTACTTTTTCGTTCAAACAAAATGAGTTTTGAAATTTTTTGACAAGAGAATTAAATATCTATTAAATGTGTATTTATATATTGTTTATATTTTATTTGTTTAGTGCAAAATTTGTTCCTGTAGTAGATTCTTCAATATAATTTCTCAGTTATAACAGTATAGTGTCTATCCTAATAAAACGAACATATGAATTATTTATAAATCACTACTATATATTATTACGGTAGTATAGATCCCTTTTCCGGCTCTCAGGAGCGATGGATTTTGACGAATGAGGTATCAAAAGAAATAGAATTTCACAGAGAAGTGACGAATCCTGATTTTGTTTCTTAAAATCTTACAGGGGCTTAAATAAAAGTGATGAAAAAACTGGAAGGTTTCACAAATTTGACGACTGAGAGTCAACGGATCGAGACGGGATAAGTTGGGTTTTACAGATTTTTACGCGGGCATCAAAACCATGCATGATCCCTCGGATCATACTGGTCCAGCGTTTTAAAGCTTAAAAACCTACCGTTTTTGAGATAATGCACGATATAGGTCCGCACGGGTCTCATGCCATCTTGCGTACGTGCCGTTGTCATGGCAACTTTATACCTTTTGAAGCCTGTTAACAAAAACGTATTAATAACTGTGAAAACGTTTTGTAAATAAAATATTGTTTTCATGTTTCCATGAATGATAGAATACTACAAACAGAAAGTGGTTACTGTACGGGTCTTATTGCTTAAATGTTAAACTGAGGGGGTACTTTCCAGTAGGGCAAGTTAATTACTTAGTAAGTATTAACTATTACTTGAACATAGTCATTATAAACTATTATAAAGCTTCACCAAATGTGTGTGTTAAATAAACTTTCTTGATAATGTTATATTGTTTATCGCTTATACTTCGACTTCATTAAGGATTCATTAAGATATGTAATGCGAGAGTTCTCGCTCGGGTATACTAGTTTAACTATATTTTATTAGAGTGATAAAAAATATTTAATCAAAATTTTCAAGATTAATAATTTGAAACAATTCTCTTCAATCCTTTAGCTCTGGTAAATACAGAAATTATTTTTTTACAGTCCCAACTATAACAGTTAAAACATTTATAAACTAATAATCGTGTGTTAGTTTACCAAGCTAAAAGAACGTTTCAATTCCCTCCCTCCCAAAAAACTACATTTTCAAATTAGTTTATTTAATATTTATTAATTAAACTCTTTAGAAGGACTATTTACTTTTTATAACAAAATTAAATTTTAAAAGTCCTTGAGAGAATAATGATGAATTGCAGGAGTAATTTCCTATGTAAAACAGCTAATTGACATACTGAGAAATCAGATACCAGTAGAATCCAATCGCGGTTTGGGATCCAAAATTCGGCTGGGTTAGATTGTATCGATCGGATGGTTTGTATCAGATACTGAAGCAGTTGATATCAATACTCGCATTGATACAGATACTCGCATGGATACAGATACTCGCGTTGATACAGATACGACCTTGGCAGTAGATACGTATCTCACAAAAAAGTATCTGTATCAATTGCATTCAGATACAAGAAATTCTAATATCAACCCATTTCTAGCAGCCTAGTAACATCGTCGTAAGCTCACCCTCAGGAAACGGAATGGAGAGTAAATGCTCCCTAAATGGTAAATGCTCCCTACATTTTGTTAGGATACAAAATTCGGCTAGGTTAGATTGTATTATTTCCATGTCAATCGTAACATTTTCCAAATCAATTGTCACCTTTTCCATTTCAATTGTAATTTTGGTACAACTACAGAGGAGCGGCCACTATCAGAAGATTCTAGAGACTGAATCGAGTGTCGTCCCACTAGCGATCTCTGGTGCCATTCTTGTTAACTACGTGCCTCCTTTTTCAGCACTTTCTTGTAAATTTGGTTTTATGCTCACCGCTTAAAGCTGTTTCACAGTTTGTAAATTGATTCTTATTTGAGTATAACTGTTTATTTGTTTTTTTAAATAAAAAAGTTACTTTTTATTTTAATGTACTTAACATCTTCTCCTTTTTCACATAGAATATAAGTAGTTCACTTATTTTTATACAATTAAATAATAATTAATCAAGTAATGTTTTTTTAAATGATCTTCATAATTCAAGGCCATGATTATTAAACATTTGGGTACAACTACAGAGGAGCGGCGCACTATCAGAAGAGTCTAGAGACTGAATCGAGTGTCGTCTCACTAGAGATCTCTGGGTCCATTCTTGTTAACTACGACCTCCTTTTTCAGCACTTTCGTATAAATTGGTTTTATGCTCATCGCTTAAAGCTGTTTCACAGTTTGCAAATTGATTCTTATTTGGATATAACTGTTTGTTTTTTTTTTTTAAAGAAAAAAGTTACTTTTTATTTTAATGTACTTAACATCTTCCCCTTTTTCACATAAGAATATAAGTATTTCACTTATTTTTATACAATTAAATATTGATTAATCAAGTAATGTTTTTTTTAAAATGATCTTCATAATTCAAGGCCATGATTAATAAACATTTGTAATAATTAATTTCATTAATTTAATTATCTAATTATATATTAATTATCTAAAAATAAGGTAAATGAATATGTTCATAATTAAAAACCATAAAATTACCACTTTACTAACGCAATTGAATTTTTTAAATAATTAATTTAATTTTCTACAAAAATAAATACTGTTAATATTATCCATTATGATTATAAATGATTAAGTTCATAATTAAAAAACATGAAATTACCCAGTAACTATCATAAATAGGTGCAAACTAGAATCTAACAAAATTAAATCACAATGGGTGTAGCAACTCCGAATAAAATTTGTGCGACGTAACAAAGCGGGGTAAAATATTTTTTTTTAGGGAGATACAAAGTTGATAATTGTTTTTTGCACCCTCCAAAACTACTAAATACGAATTTTCATAGCAATCGAAAAATTGCTTGTAAAAAAAGAGCTTTAAGCGGTGAGCATAGAACCAAATTTATAAGAAAAAGGAGGCACGTAGCTAACAAGAACGGACCCAGAGATCGCTAGTGAGACGACACTCGATTCAGTCTCTAGACTCTTCTGATAGTGCGCCGCTCCTCTATAGTTGTACCGTAATTTTTTCCATTTCAAATTTAACCTTTTCCTTTTCAATTGTAACCCTTTCCAAATCAATCGTAACCTTTTCAATTTCAATTGTAACTTTTTCCATTTCAATTGTAACTCAACCGGACATGAATTAATTCAATATTATTTATTTTATTATTGAAAAATAATTATTTTAATAACAATAATGACTTTTGAAATAATTTCGGCATATCCTTTCAGTTTGTTTGATAATTGATATAAAGTGCAAATTTCAAGTAGTTTAAATTTTTTAAATAAAATTGTTGTTTATTTATTTCTAATTATTTATTATTTTTTCTTTAATTAGTGGGAGAAGGGTGGATTTCATCGATTTGGTGATCGTTCACTAGGTTTTCGAAGTTGTTAATGTCAAATATACTACCAAAATTTTGTTCGGTCACGAGCATTTCATCTTAATTTTAGCATTTAAAATTTGTTTTCAAAATTCTTCGGTATAGGAATCGTTTACTAGGTTTTCAAGGGCGCTATTACCTAATTCACTATCGGATTTCCGACCGCGCATTTCGCTTTTCCGTTGCTATAGAAGGGATAGCTATTAGGTTTTCGAGAGTTCTGATTCCATTTTTTTAGTTGGGTTTTGGATCGCGCATTCGCGTTTTGAATTTCGGTTACTGTTGGAGTTTTTTATGACACAGGAATCGCTAATAAGGTTTTCAAGGGTTTTGATTACATTTCTTAAATTTGATTTAGGATCGCGCTTACGCATTTCCCTTTTCCATTGCTATTGAAGATTTCTATGATAAAGGGATCGTTTATTAGGCTTTCGAAGATTCTTATCGAGTATCCGCATTTCGAATTACTATTACAGTTGATATTGTATCTCTTTGGTACAGGTATCGTTTATGAAGTTTCCAATCATCGTCTTTTCGAATTTACTATCGGATTTTTGATCCCGCCTGCGCATTTTGATTTACTGTTGTTATTGAAATTTTCTTTGTTTATAAGGGCCGTATATTAGATTTTCAAAGGTTCTGATTTAGTTTTTGGAATTGGATATTTTATCGAACGTGCTCATTTCGGATAACCGTTACCAACAACCTTTTTTCGGTACAGTTATTGCTTATTAGGTTTAATAGGACGATATACTCAAAAAAAATGTCAAATATAATTGTAATTTGAAATACAAATGCTCGAATACCTAATAAACGACTCCTTTATCATAGAAATTTTCAATAGCAACGGAAAAGCGAAATACGCATGCGCGATCCTTCATCCAGTTCAAGAAATGGAATCAGAACCCTTGAAAAACTAATAAGCGATCCCTATAACATAGAAAACTCCAACAGTAACTAAAATGTAAAACGCGCATGCGCGATCCAAAACCCAGCTAAAAAAATGGAATCAGAATCCTCGAAAACTTAATAAACGATCCCTTTATCGTAGAAACCTTCAATAGCAACGGAAAAGCGAAATGCGCGGTCGGAAATCCGATAGTGAATTCGGTAATAGCGCCCTTGAAAACCTAATAAACGATACCTATACCGAAGAATTTTGAAAACTAATAATTTAGAAGAAATGCTCGTGGCCAAACAAAATTTCGGTAGTATATTGGACATTTACAACTTAACCTAGTGAACGATCACCAAATTGATGAAATCCACCCTCTCCCCATTAAATAAATAAACAACAATTTTATTTCAAAAGTTTAAATGTCGAAAGAATTTGCCGAAATTATTTAAAATAAAATAAAAATAAAATAAAATTAAAATAATTATTTTTCAATAATAAAATAAATAATATTGAATTAATTCATGTCCGGTTAGATTACAATTGAATCGGTCATTTGGAAAAGGACACATGTCCACAAAAGTAAATCGTGGACATGTGCCCTTTTCCATATGACCGATTCAATTGAAACGGAAAAAGTTACAATTGAAATGGAAAAAGTTACAATTGAATTGGGAAAGGTGACAATTTATTTGGAAAGGCTCACAATTGAAACGGAGAAAGTTACATTCGAAATGGAAAAAATTACAATTGAAATGGAAAAGATGACAATTGATTTGGAAAAGGTGAAAATGGAGTTGGAAATGCTATATATCGATCGGATATTTAGTGTGAGATACGGAAGCAGTTGTTACAGATAGGGTTGGAATATCTACACGCGATATATCGATATATCACAGTTGAAAAATCGATATATTATATCAATATCTTAACATCCAATAGATGATATCGATATTTTACAACGATATATCGATCATATCATATGCTAAACTATATTACAGTAGAATCTCGGCAATTCATATCCCAGTAATTCGTATAGATTTTCTGGTCTCTTGAAAGCCTCCCTTTATTTCGTATAAAAACACTGCAATCCGGTTCTCCCAATAATTCGTATTTATTTTCGTCTTCTAAGTAATGTAAACGGTTTATAATTCGAATTTCCAAATAAAAAATCTGGTTAACTCTTAATCTTTTCAAGAGGAGAGGTGACTGAGTGAGAGAGAAATCGTTTCTACCAATTTCGGTCGGTTTACCCTTTTTTTTTCTATTCAGCTCTGTTTAAATAAAATTGTAAAAACCTAAACCATACTGTTAGCCGACAACATAGATTGATCTGAAAAATTAAGTTCGCTCATGACTGGCAAATCCGCGAATGCAAGGTGCTTTATGAACAAAAACTTTACCGAACGCCTATCCTGCAAACACAAAAACATGTATCATAAGTGAAATTTTCAACGAATGGGTACAGATGTGGAATAAAAAACAGCGAAAATTTTCAACTGTTTATTGATAATTGTACGGCCCATAACAGTACCACATCACTCAGCGATGTTTATCTTCTGTTTTTGTCTCCCAGCAGAACCTCTAGGCTGCAATCTCTAAACTTGGCTATAATTAAACGATTTTAGACATTTAACGCAAGAAATTAGTGAGGCAACTTTTAGAAAGCATCAAGGATGGGAATCACCTACCTCAAAATTAAGAAATCCCATGACTTTTCGAGATTTCGGCTATGTTGACGAAGGTTTAGCAGTGTCTTGGATCCTTACTCACGAGGAAATTTTGACTCCGTAAAAAAAGGATATGAAGAAGAAATTGATGTTCCGACGATTAGTTCTAAAATGGCGAAATAATGCATCTACAATATGTCCTCATTTCTTAGCAAAATCGGATGTTTGTGTAAACCTATTTTCTGCTCTGAATATGCTTAACGAAGCCATCGACGAGTTCCGTCTTCAAGGATTGAACCATAAGAAAATAACCGAATTTTTTTGTTGATCTAACTATATCGTTGGTATTTCCATTCATATTAATACAATTTTGTATTAATTTTGTTATTTCCTATTTTTTACCTCCGATTATTGAAAATCTCGATAATGCGGATATCTCGATAATTCATATTTACCTTTCGAACTCTTGTTCATACGAGTTATCGAGATTCTACTGTATTTTATTTTAACAATTTCCTTTATTCAGTAAAACTCCAGAATCGTAACCCCAAAATGGCGGAGGTCTAGATTTTTAAGATTAGCCAGGTCCTAAAAATATAGATGTCCTCCATGTAGAGGTTACCATTCTGGAGTTTTACCAGTAAATATAACAATAAATAATATTTAATTAACAAACAATAATTAGTAGATATGATTTACATACAAATAATGTTGATTAATTCTATATAAAGAAAAATTGATGATTTATATAAATGATGATGGTACTGAGATGTATAAAATAAATTACATGCTTTTAGATGAATGTTTCGAGAATGCACAATATAGTCGGAAGAGTTATAAGATAAATAAAAATTTGAGAAGTTTGAAGGTTTTATTATTGAAAAACTTCTAGAATACTATAATATATAAAATATGGCTAAAAGTCTTCAAAATAAAAATATGTTATAGCATTTTTTTTTCTTTGAAGTATAATTCTTTTCTATATTTTTTTATAATGATTCATGACTAATAAAAATATTGTTTTATAAATAATAATCATTATTTATTAACTCATGGCAATGATGACATTCCTTACATTTTTTTTCTTTCTTTTCTTATATCCACATCATTCTAAACGTATCTACGTTTTGGGGTTGTATCTCCATCTTCAGGATAAATTTCTATTAGTCTTCATTACAATGTATACAGGAATACTGTATGTGTCCAAAAAGATATTTTTAGCTCATATTTGCTAAACGTTATGCACTAATGTATATGTGGTTGTAATAGAAAAATAAAATAATCATTATATTATTTCATAACCTTCTTAACAGTTTAACATTTGATGTACTTTCTTTGCTTTTTCATCCATTTCCTTTCGATATATCGATATATCCATATTTTTCTAGTGATTATCGGTGGATATCGATATTTGGTTTTGGGATATATCAAAATATCGCATATCGATATTTTCCTTTCGATGTTCCAGCCCTAGTTACAGATACTCGCGTTGATACATATATGACTACAGCAGTAAATATGTATCTGATACAAAAGTTTCAGATACAAGTATAAGATACAAAAAAGTTCCGTATCAATTGTATTCAGTTACAAAACATTCTATCAGCCTATATTATCAGCCCATCCCTAAATCACCGCTATTGTTGCATCTACATATTTGTATATTTTTATATAAATTATATGTTTAATGTTTTTAATTTGTATTTCTAATTGTTTGTTTATAAAATAAAATTATTTTAACCCTCAACTGATAACTTAATAGTACACTATGATTACCCACGTCTGTCAGACGTCGGTATTGCATTTTGGGTTTATAAAGGGTATTTATTATACGAATTGCAACATTACCAACTTTATTATTTATATTTATAATTTAACAATATTATTTTATATATTCAAAAGTATTAATAGCATTAAAAAATTAAAGACAAACTAAAAAAAAGTAAATAATGCAGTATACAGTAAAAATTACATACAAAACGCAGCATATACAACTTGATGCTTTATTTTTTAAATTAAACAATGTTATTTGATATATTTAAAATCATTTATAGCATTAAACAATTACATACAAACTGATAAAATAAATAATACATACAGAAAACGCTGCAAATTATTACACAATGGTGTATTATTTCCACTTAGTAATATTTCAAAAATATCTATTGTGTCCAAGTAAAAAAATTGAGCAGTAGGCACCAAAGGAAAATAAATTTGAAGCTTGTCCCAAAATGATCGCCGTGAGAGTGCCGAACTGGGAGTGCTAAGAAAAACTGTGTCAATGCAAGTAGTCTGTGATGGTTAGGACATGTAATCTGAGGGTAAAATAATACAGAGGAAATATTTGATGTGCACTTAAGTAGGAAAAAAAAATAAAGACTAAGGAAGCTAAAGAAAGTGCAGCAATAATCCAACTTAATGGCTTATTATGCTGATTCCAAAACACCTTACATTTCCCCCTAGCTTTATACAAATCTCTAATCGGCCGCCATTTTGAAACAAACAGCTCAAACACAATGGTAACGTTGACAACAAAAACATGGTAATGTTGAGCTTCGAGGTTCACCTGGGTCAAAAGTTACATTAAAATGTTTATAATCATCAGTTGCATGGAATGAAGACAATACCTCCATATGAATGAGGTCTGAAATGTTTATTCGCATTAACTATAGCCAAAAGCTTTTTTTCAATAGTTGAAAATAATTGAAAAAAATAATAATTTTGCTCTGTATTATTTAACGTTCTTGAGCCAAATGTAATGGGATGTTCTGTTCCTTCTATAATCTGGGATAAAACTGCTCCAGTCGCGACACTGCTTACATCTGTTCTTACTATCATTGGCACGTCAAAATTTGGGTATGTCAATATAGGAGCATTCGATAGATGAATCTTTAGTTTTTCAAACTAATTTCTGTAATTTTCTGGTACAATATTATCTATATCTCTTAATTGCTGAGTTAAAGGTTTTGCCATATTTGCGTGATTATGAATAAAAGTATTCCGTTAATCTTAAGAATTGTCTAAATTCTTTTTCTGTTTTTGGTAATGGAAATTTCAAGATGGCTTCGAATTTAGAAAATTTTGTTTTTATGCCTTCTGGAGTTAAGATATATCCTATGAATGGAAGTTCCTGCTTAAAAAAAAAAATCAGTTTTGTCCATTTGAATTACAAGATTAAATGTTTTGATTATATTTTACATATGTTCTAAATGCTTTTCTATTGTTTTAGGATAAATTATTATGACATCAACTTAAACTAAAGCATCTGGTAAGTTAGCTATCATTGCATTCATGGCTCTCTGAAAGGTGAGAGTGACTTTGAAAGGCCCATCGGCATTCTAACATACTCATAATGCCCATTTTCTGTTGAAAAAGCAGTCTTCTCGATGGAATCTTTTGACATTTCTATTTGATTAAACCCTGAGTCCAAGCCGATAGAAAATAGTTTTGAACCTTGTAATTTATTAAGTAGATCCTCAATATTAGGCAGTGGAAATTTATCTTTTACTGTTTGTTCATTAATTTTTCTGTAATCAATCACAACTCCGTATTTCTTTTTGCCACTGGCATCTAACTTTTTTGGAACTAATATTGACCGTGATTTATATGGTGAATAACTTTTCCTTATAATATTTTGATCTAATAATTTTTTTATTTGATGGTTCATCTCTTCTCTGAGTTGAGTTGCTACTCTGTAACTTCTGAGGTTGCATTGATGCTCTCCCTTATTACCGGCTGGCGTAGATATAATGAATTCTTCCGATTGCATTTTTATTCCCTCGGGTATGGAATTTGGATTAATGAAATTAATTTCTGCTCCAGTATCTATTAGCCATTCCTTGCCGACTTTGTCCGTTAAATATGCATCGTTTGTGTTATTAACTAGATTTAACTTGTATTTCGGGAGGGCTCTCCAAGTTATAAAAAATGGTCTAGTTTAATTCTCAATTCTTGCACTTTCTTCTCTAGTCTTTCATTTTTTCTAATAATTCTTGATTATTAGGTTCTCGAAAACATCTTGCATTGTCAATCGATTTCATTGACACTATGTTTCAAACAGTTTTGAAGGAAACGGCTCATTTTTATTGTCATGATCTCTCCAATTATCCCTTCCGTGCCAAGCCTGTGGCCTATCATTGTCCCTGTACCGATTTTGATGGAAATTTCTTTCATCGTTTTGGGCTTTCATATCTTTGTCTATTTAGTGGTATTTATTATACCCCTATCTTCATTTTTGTTATACACCATTTTATGATGATGGGGCGGTTTAATCATATTTATTATATTCATGCTTATGATACGATGATTTTTCAGGTTTATTATTGAATTGTTTTTTTTTTTAGAAAAAGCTGTTTTAAGTCCTCATTTTATAATTTAAATCTTAATTTTATCAAACTTTTTGGATCAAACATTCTCATGTAATTCTCTAATAATTCAATTGATAAATATGAAATCACATGGTGATTGATTCTTTCTGTTATGCAATTAATTTGATTATCCGGGTAGGATATCTCATGGTCTATTCTAATTCTGGCAATCAGAACAGATAAAGCCGACTCGGCTCTGTTTATGAATTCAATAGGATTTTCATGTGTATATGGACGCATAGACATGAGCTCGTGGTCCATGGCAAATTATTTTTTGGTCTATATAAATATTTTCGATAAAATTTAATTCATTTAAATTTACAAAATGTTGGGAACTTTCCCAGGCCACTGCATGATTTTCAAATGCTAATATGTTATCCATCTTATAGACATAATTAGAAACTGATTTAACTTCGGTTAAAAATTCATATCTCGAATCCTCATAAAAACCTGATATGATCATAGTCCATAGCAGTCATTTTGTAAGTAACCGTTTAAATTTGGGTTTGTGCTTCTAATTCTGAGTTAGGCATTTTTGGTTCTTATACAATAAGTTTACTTGATTTTAAAATTAATAGCATAATATATATATATATATAAAATAGAAATTGTTTTACAAAAAAGTTTTTAAATAAAATAATATGAATTTTGTACCTCAAGTATTATTTTTTAAGTCCTCGTGAAGTTCTTGAATTCAATAAAGTTCTTGACCCGTTTAAAGTGTTAAAACAAACTTTTGTTAAAACAAAAGCAGCCAATCACAGCAGTAGCGTAGTAAGGATTTGGTTTCGGAGAGAGGAGAGTCCATCCATCGATTTACTTTAAAGAACCCATCCTAACCGTGGATGTAAGGGAGCCCAAACTCTATGTAATATTTTCTATGAATAGGTATATAATTTATTATATATTAATGTCGGTGGACTAGGTATATTATTTTCGGGGGGAGAGAGAGTATGGAAACTCGGGGCTACGCCACTGAGTCCCAGATTCTGTTATCAAAAGAATATTTCTTCGAATCTTCTGAGCCTGACACTTATAGCTGTTACCTTGAGTAATTTCTTCGCTCTTCTTTCTTCAAGTTATTATGGTTCCTTACGTTCGAGCGCCAATTAAATCACTTGAGCTTAAAAAAAAAAACTTATTTATAAAAAAAAATGGTTATAATGAACATTTATTCCACTATTATTATAGAACTATCACGCTAAGCGATTACATTTGACTGACTAAGATTAACTGCTAAGTGGAATAAGGACGGGTATTTATACAGAGTCAGGAGCTAAATTTTTAGATTTACGACAAATTTTCCAACTTTTTATTTATAATTTTAAAATGGAGGTCTTAGGGAAAATTTCCGATTTCAAGAGTCAAAGAACATTAAATTATTTTATACTTGCAATAGGAAAGTTTTCGTTTGGAAGCACCTTTTGGGAGTAATAAATAAAAAACTGGAAAAAGTTCGAAAATTTGTTGTATATCTAAACATTTAAATCCATCAAATTTATAACCGATGGAGATAAGACATAAAGTCATAGGACCTAAGTTGTATATCTTTTTGACTTCGATAGGCCTGCCAAGTTTCAAGACTGTCAGAATCCATTAAGTGTGGCAATAATTGAAAAATTGATGAAAAAGTAAAAATAAATAAAAAAAAAAAAAAGCTCCATCTTGTATAACCGATGTCGATACGACAAAAATTTATAGAACCAAAATTGTAGATTTCACAAAATCAGTAGCTTTTGGTGCAATCCGTTTGTTTATAAGAACTGCCATTTAGTCATTATAGATCTTTAATATAGGTCTTAAGAATTATTAAGTTACGTCCGCCATTTTAATTTTTTGGGGGGTTAAACATAAAACATTTTCCTTTTTGGATTATCCTATCGGTTACAGGCTTTTTGCCTGTAAATAAAGTTTGCCAATTTTCAAGTTTATAGCTCACCTAGTAATTTGGTTAGAATTTGTACAAATGAGTGAGTCAGAGAGACAATCTGACTCGCTGCCTGTAAGTCGTACAAGAGGTCGTATAGTATTTAGGTTCTAAATATGTCTAAGGTACTCCCTAAATACAAAATTTGATGAGCTACAAGTTTTATAAATCAATAACTGAAAAGTTCCCAAAAAAGTTCCATGTTTGATTGGTCGCTATTTTGTATTCCGTCGGCTTCTTGACGGTAGAAGAGTATTTTTTAGCTCTGAAGAACATAATTATAGGCAAATCTTTGTGTAAAATAAGTCTCGTTTTTCTGCATGGGCTCCGGGACTATCAAGTCTACCATCAGGATGACAGTGTTGCCAGACCAGTCCAGAATTTTACCCCTGAACTTATCAAAATTTTCCCCTAAATCTACCAACCAACTTTAACCCTACATCTATCTAAATTTTCCTCTAAATCTACCAACTTTAACCCTAAACGTTTTCTAAATTTTTGCCTGCATCTTCCAACTTTAACCCTAAATGTTTAATTTATATTTCTTTATTACTGTAAACGAAATTACCCATAAGGATAAGATAAACATTATTGATTCAAAAATACTTGAGAGTTATTTAATTTTATCAGTTTAATTTTATTTATTTTTATATAATTTTAATTCAATATATTTTATAATAGTTAAATTACTTATTCTATTTGAAAAATCAGGTAAAATAATTAATTACAAGCTAACTTAAAATAAGATAAATCAGAGATGAACATTTAATAATATTGAAAAAAAAAAAAAAACAGGATCCAAGAATTATTTTAATGTCATTATAGTAAAAATATATTTATTAATATTAATTAGATTAAAGATTAGGTCAAAGTAATGATTAAGGACCAACTAAAAACAATAATAAAAGATAAACACAAGATTAAAAGATAAATAAATACAAGATAAATCAGGGATGACATTTTATAAACTCTGTATATTTTAACATAAAATAGTTGCAACAAGCTTGTGTTTTTGCTCCAAGAAATGCCCTTTCTGTGATCAGGGATGATATTTCCCCCATTCTAAATCATTTTATAAATATTGTAGCTTGTATTGTTGCTGCACGTTTAAAATTTATTAATAAATAATAAACACAAGGTATATTTTCAAACCAATTTTCTAATTCTAATTTTTAGCTTTATAGATAAAAATGCTGAACGCATTTATCTGAAGAATAAAAAAAACCTAAAAAAAACTCCACAAATTTTTTAACCCTAAAGGGTAAAAAAAACCCTAAATCTAGGGGAAAAAAACCCCAATCTGGCAACACTGCAGGATGAGAGTGCCTCCATATGTGTCTGCTCAGCAAGTCTGCAAGCGCCAACTTCTCTGAAGCTCTAATTGTCAAGAGTTTTTATCCTCTGATCTTCATCCCAACCTTTTCTATGAATGGGGGCATCCGTTTCCTCTGATTGACTACTGAATTTGATGGAGTGGAGTCTCCTTGTCCTAAAGGGTTTTTCGTTGGCCAATATATTCCCACAGTGGGGTGATATTATTGGAAAATTCTAAATGTGTATAAAGTACTCTCTAAATACGAAATTTGATGCGCTACAAGTTTATATTTTTTATTTAGAATAGTCGTTTCCGTGGTACAGACGTTTAAAAGTCACTTTTGGCAAAATTGGCAGAAATTATTGTTTTTCGACCATTTTCCTAAACCAAACTTATATTAGGTACCCATCCGACGTAGAATTTAATGTTCTTTAATTCTTGAACTACAAAAGTTTTCGCTATGAAGCGCCGTTTTGGAGTTATAAATCAATAACTGAAAATACCCAAAAAACTTCTGTCAGCTTCATGACGGCAGACGTGTATTGTTTAGCTCTTCTTCAAAAACATAATTATCTGAAATAGGTAACCCTTTGTGTAAAATAAGTCACGTTTTTCTGCATGGGTTCCAGGGCTATGAGGAAAGTTACTCATATCATCCCTAGCAAGATGCTCTTCACAAGTGCAGTAATCTTCGATGGTGTTTTTATTTTTTGCATCCCCCAGCAGCTTAACCAACTTATATTTGAATTACATCTATTTTAGAAAGAATGAGATGGTCCGGGAGGCGATCAAAAAATGGAACACAAACTATTTATTAATGATCCGACGTTTCGACCCACTTTGCAGGTCTTCTTCAGGGCTGAACAAACAAGATAAGATAAGAATAAAATAAGAATAAAAACAATGGTATATACAGTGAATGAATTAATAAATAAAAAAGATTTAGTGAGAAAAAAAAAAATGAAAACTGATGAATTTATAAAATGAAACTGGCAGAGTAATGACAACAACTAAAAATAAATTAGTGGATATTAATACATTAATAACACTGGATATATAATGATAAAAATAAGTAAACCAAAAGAGAAATAACATTAACTAAAAAATTAATAACTCTGCTAAAAAAGGAAATACAAATAAATAAACAGACAAACAATAGTACCTTGAAGCTTAGAGGGAGGAAGAATGACTTTGCAAAAAGCAAAGTAATTAAGGAGGTGTTGTAGGAATAGTAATTAAGGAGGTGATGTAGGAATAGTTATTAGAATGTAATTAATAGTATATAAAGAAGGCAGTGGGGAGCGGTTTTCATTATAAGTGCCATCTGTTGGGGATGTAATGAACAAAAACAATGTACATACGGAGGCATACTGATAGTTAGTTTTCAGTATTTTAAAAATGCTTTTATATATAATAAAAAATAAATAAATAAATAAATGGGAAAAAAAAATAAAAAAATAGGGTAGAACATTTTTCTACAATGCCCTCACAAAACTGGTTAAATTAAAGCTATAATAATATGTATAATAACAGGAGGAATTTTTTTAACAATAACCTTTTTAAAAAATAAAAATAAGGATACAAAATTGTGATATAATAAACATAAAGTGACACAATCAAATAGTAAAGAAAATGGCAGAAATTTATGGAGTAGAAAGTATTATTTGGTACCAGATTAAAATAATTACATAGGTAAAAAATTGAATAAGTAATTTAAATGTTATTACAAAATTTTTGTCTATTTTATGATTAACTGGGTTCGGTTCAAGGTATATGTAAACTGATTCCGAAATAAGTCTTTTTTCATGGTTGGGAACTGTAGCTAGGATAGAGGATTGATCGAAGTTGAAGGAATGGTAGAGGGTCAAGGCGTGTTCTGATAGTTTGGAAGCAGACTGGTTGCTGGAGGTGATGGATGTTTTGTGTTGGGAAATGTGAGATTTTAGTTGGTTTTTGGTTTCGCCTATATAAGAAGAATTACAATTGGGCGTGGAACATGGAATCCGGTAAACTATATTAGAGCGGTGTTTGAGAGGGATAGGATCTTTTAAGTTGGTAAAAAGGTAAGAAAGTTTATTATGGGACTTAAGGCCAAGACGTAAGGTAGGTATGGTAGATTGTAGGAATTTTTTAATATTATCGGAGAGAATAGAGATATAAGGAAGAGATCTGTAAAGAAAAAGTTTGGAAGTAGATTGTGAAGAATTAAGGGAAGGAAGGGTTAAGGTAGTAGGGTTGTTATATGAGCCAACATGTTTTTGAATGATGTTGGATGGGAAGCTATTGGAAAGTAAAATTTCTTTGATGCGTTGAATGTTAGTTTGATGATATTGAGGATCTGATAAGGAAAGACACCGATGGATTACGTTTTTAGCAACATTAATTTTAAGGTGGTAAAGATGCTGAGAAAAGTAGTTAAGGAGTCTACCGGAATAAGTTGGTTTCGTATACCAATCAGAGGATAATGAGCCATCAGTATTTCTTATGATGAGGAGATCGAGAAAAGGAAGAGAATGGTTAATTTCTTTTTCAACAGTGAATCTAAAGTGAGAGTGGTAGGAGTTAAAGGAAGATAAAATTTCGGGAATTCTTTCTGGATTGAGAATAAGAAGGAGATCATCAACGTATTTCTTGATGAAAATAATATCATGAGGAAAAAGGGCGATAATTGAATCAAGTAAGTCATTGAGGATGATATTGGAAATGTCTGGGGCAAGGGAATTTGAGTCCAGAGTTCTGATGAAAAAATTTTCCTTGGAAAGTGAGATATCCGGATTTACAACATAGTTCAAGTGATTCAAGGTAGGAGGGCAGGTTCAGAGTGGTATGTGGTTCAATGGTGGCCCAGTTTTTTTTAACAATATGGAGGGCTTTGTATATATACTATCCCTATATAATATAGGGATGTTAGGAAAAAGACTTTCAGCATCAAAGGAAGTTAAGATAAAGTGGTCAGGAATGCGAAAGGACAGTAATTGTTCTCGTAGATGAAAGGAATTGTTAATATCATAGGGATTATTGTGGCTAAGTATCTGGAGGGAAGAAAGAAGATATTTACTGAGGTTAGAGGAGGGGGAGTTGATATTAGAAATAATGGGACGGAGAGGAATAACAGGTTTATGAATTTTAGGCAGTCCATATAAGCGAATTATAAGATATGAGTTTGTAGTACATGGGGCGGTTAATTTGTTTAGTCTCAAGAAGGTTCTGTAGGTGATGGTTGAATCTGGACATAAGAGAGCGGGTGGGATTACGAGTGGAAGATGTATAGGTGTTTTGATCAGAAAGGAGTTGGTAAATTTTATCAGTATATTCAATCTTGTCCAAAACTACAGTTAAATTACCTTTATCAGCTTTGGTGACAATAAGGAGGTCATTAGATTCCAGGAAGGATCGGGTAAGGGATATATCTTTAAAAAATAAGGGGGAAAGAAGAGAAGAACGGGAAGAAGGATGTTGGAAGTGATTAGAAATCATGTTATTGATGCAAAAGCGGGAAATTTCCTTATCCTCCTCAGCAACTCCAAAACGGTCGTCTCTCTCTCTCTCTATATATATATATATATATATATATATATATATATATATATATATATATATTCTAAGTCAGTAATAAGATTTGGGATAAGTTTAGAATAATTAGAAGAAGGGGTAGAAAAGTTAGGGCCTAAACTAAGAATGTTAACAGCCTGAGGGGAATATTGGTTGAGGAAATATTGTACACCCATTTTTCATTACCTTTGGGGTAAATTTTTTTGTTTAAAGATAATTTATAAATCTCATTAAATTTAGAAATAAGGGAAAGTTTTTATGTGATTTAAGGGAGGAACAAATTTTATGAATACTGCTATGTTTCTGGCAAACTGCTTTTCTAAGGCAGGTGGGGGTTCCAGAAACCACATTTACTCAACTTATTGATCTAATTTAATCTCTATTTGCATCAGTTCCAGAAGGGAGCCGATCAATCTAACTATATTTTAACATAAAAGGCTAGAGACCGCAGAACCCCTCTGCTATGGTCAATAGCTTGGGATATTATAAATACCATTGGATTTCCTTTCCAAGGGTGTCGTGTTCACCATTTCACTTAATTAACTAGATGATGGCATGCAGGGTAAATAGAATGGTAGATTTTGTTACAATCTTACTTTATTTATGTTACGTCATTAATTAAGCTATTGGCTTAATAATTTCTAATCTAAATTACTATCATTATAAAAATCTACAGACTGTAACATATGTATTTGAGAATACTGGGAGAACTCTTGCTTATTTAAAATATCATCCTGATGCCACATAATATTATACATTGATGTACACAATGAATCAAAGGACTTATCTTATGGTTGTTCTATGGTCTAGGTCTCTCTCTCCAGTCTCGATGTGCCGCTCAGCTGTACCCTCTGCAAACCTCCGTCTTCTGCCTCTAGCTCGAACCTCCTTCTTCTCAGAACTCTCCCGAACTATCTTTCTCCCGGCCTCTTATACTGTTTCCCCTACTTCTTCTTGAACAGATGAATTTTGTTCCCCACTCTCCTTTTGGGACATCTGATTGGCTGTCGCTGTAAGAATATTTTCAAAGGACTTGTAACCTTGGGCGGCAGATTTTATTACACCATGTCGATGGTGGTCTGGCCAATCTCTAGGTTTATGGTGCTCTTACTTTCACTTATCTTAAGCGGCCTATTGGCGGTCTTGAACAGTACCCTCCAGGTACAACGGCCGACCTCCTACAGATTTCTTTGTCCGAAAAAGAAACTGGTTAATGTTGATATTACTGAACCGGGTAGCATCTCTTTAATTTATTCCTTATTTAATTACTATTACGAATATTAATTATTTCCTTCAATCCCAGTATCCTCAATACATAACAATACAATGATTGAGTTTTGCAATATTTCCTTTACCAATGGTGGAAGTTAATAGCAAGGTAAGAGTAGAATTTTTTGAATTGATAAAATGAATTTGTTGAATGATTTTTAGATTTAAAAGGGATTTTTTAAACTTGAGTATAGAAGAGGTTAATTTGCTATGTAATTAGTTATTTATATAAAGGCGATTCAGGCTATTATCTATAGATTTAGGGAAAACTGAATTAGTCCTGCATTTTAGAAGGAAAATACGCTGTTCTATTTTCACCATGAGTCGTTTATTAAGATTGCAAAGGGTACTAAAATTTGATTTATGAACAGGAAATTTAGATTTGAGAAGAGAAAATATGTTAACTACTGTATCAGAAGAAAATGGGAGAGTCGAATCAATGGTACTATTGTGAGGACGAGAAAGCGTCGGATGATTAATAAATAGCTTTTACTATTTGTGTTCCATTTTTTGACCACCTCCCGGACCATCTCATTCCTTCATAAGTTCTACGGTCAACCATTGATTATTCAATACATCTACTTTAATTGCTGCAGACGTAATTTCATTTGTATTTGTTATAACAAGTACATATACACATAAAAGGAAACTCAACTGGCTCAAAATGCAAAAGGCTGTGTAAGTCTAAAAACTAATTATTCAGTAGAGCAAAAAAAAAAAAAAAAACTGATTTTTTCACTACAGTTTCTGTTTTAGTTTAGTATGCTACACTCAGAATAAAACAATAATGTACAATAATATTTTAATATATGTATGAATGTAAGTAAATTCCATTAAGTTAAAATTTTTAATTTCCTCAAAAATCTTTTTTAAATTACTTAGGCATTATAAATACTTCATCATGAACTGTTCACTATAAGAGATAAGTTGGTTATAGTGGATACCGTTTATAACGTACACAATTTGGCAGTCCCCTGAAATTCATACTGATATAGTATAACCGATTTATACTGTAGCTGGTTTAAGCAAAACTTTTTTACCAATATAGCTTGTTGGATTGATTAAAAAAACAACGCTTGCTAAGTTTTGCATTGTTCATCGACTTTAGGTGTTTATTATTGGATACTAGTCCACAAGTGTTATTAAACTTTAAACCTTTAATCTAATGTTTTTTATTTTCTTCCATTTTTTTAAGATTTGTTAATTAAATAAACATGCATGAAATTCAATTTTGGTCATATTATGACATTGGAAACAAATTGATGCAATATAAGCTACCCCGTAAAGCTTTTAGCTATTCAAGGTTGAATGGAAAATGGTCCTGATTGAACTTATACTCTATATTGGTTTCATGAGATGCAGATGCATGGCGCAAAATATATTATGATAATTATAAGTAATCTCAAATTGTAAGTACAAATATTGATATTTAGCTTCTTTCATATGAAGAAGTATATATGTATATAAGTTTTTAGGCCAAAAATAGACTTTTCACGTTTAAAACTTAACGAAAGTGAATTTCGAGTATATTGACACCGTTTTTTGAAAAAGACGTAAGCGCCATTTAGCAAACAGGAAACGATTTTCTCCCATATAAGAATATACATATTTTTAAATTTTATCCTTTATTGTATAGAGTAGGAGTTTATTAACCTGGCAAAACATTTATAATTACAACATATTTTAAAAGATTCTAGCACTGGTTAATGCCAGAGTTACGACAGAGTCGTTATCATTTGGTGCTTACGTCATCAATATTCGATTTTTAGAACATTTCAAATTTTGATTTCGATGTATTGTGAACGGGAATCGATAGAGATGGTTTTTACGTCCCAAAATCAATTGAAACCTAAATTTCGAATTTTTGGCGCTTAAGCCTTTTTCAAAAAACGACGTCGATATGTAATGTATACAAATGTTCCACTAATATCACACAACATTATAAATAACTACGAGGTAGTTGTTCAGTTAAATTATATTTTAACGCTACTAATCTTTATAATATGACGAAATATATTTACTGGTTTTATAGACCTGCCAAACAAAAAAAAAAAATCGAGATCTCTCATCCAACTCCTATTACTTCCTCTAATATCTAAGGCTGAGAATTTAAAGTAATTATTTTTTCGAGATTTCATCTGATTTATTAATTAGTAAAATGTCGTCGATTTTCATTTTTAATGAAATCTTTACTTATTAAACCGTTTTCGATTAAACTAATGCAAAGATTTTGAGAAAGAAATCTTTCGGAACTGGACTATAGACAAATTATGATGTATTGTATAAAGACAACTACATTCATGAGTAAATCAAAACGGCTTTCAAGCAGTTTGTTAATTTCGGTGTTAAGATGAAACTTTTTTTTTTCAAATTCGACAAATAAAGCGTAATATAATACGTGCGAAATATAAATGCGCACCGATTTCCAAACTCAAATGATTTTGAGATTGATTCACTACAACCGATTCAAACACCTCAAAGGATTTTGGAATATATTCCTTAAAACCGATTTGTACATTATAAACGTAAGCGGTTCTCCGTGCATTTTACCTAATTTCATGGGGCCAGAGATTTTGTACCTAACAACCGGTTGTTTGTTATACCCGGTGTCATTATAAACATATCATTAATATAAACTTGAGAACTACAATTTCAATAAGAGTCAAGGGAAAGATTAAGATACATCAGTTAATAAAAAAAAAAAAGAAGTTTATTTACACAGTACAAACTACAAAAAGTGCCAACTGATATAACCATCAGTTGACAGAGGTACAAGACTTGGGATCAAGTCCCATTGTATAAAACACATTGACGTTTTCTTCATTTTCCCCCTAAATTACATTAATAATGAATATAAAAACCCCCTAGTTTCATATTCTGTACTATTAGCAACATGAATTGGAAAGTATAAAAATATAAAAAAGGATATTTAGAGTTACTTTATCAATACATAATTTTCTTTAGTTTGGAGTATTGAAGAACTTTTAGCCCAAATTTTTTTCTCTATATGGATATATTTACAAAGGGTTTTTATAAAAACTTCTGGCATTAAAAAAATGCATGTACAATAAAGGGAGATACAGAGTTTATACAAAAACCTTATAAAAAATGGTCCTTAACGGTGTTATAACGGAGAGAAGGCACCAGAACTTTGCACTTCTAAATCATTTTTTTTTTTCCAGTTTAAAAGACAAGTTTAAAATTTACATAAAAAGGACTTGCTGCTGATAGAAATCAGAATAGGCGTGGTATCACACTTGAACAAATACTAACCTGATAACTTCTAACAAAAACAATTAGTAAAATAAGACCAAATATTTTCTTCAGTGAATAGTAATTTAATTATACTTAAAAAACCAAAGATATGTTTAAATAGTTTAATGACAAACTTTGTATTTATTTTTTTTATTAAAGTGTGTCCACAGCTAAATGAACATTGCATGAATTAAGGTAACTGTCGGGATAACAGTATGCAATAAAACAAATAAAACTAATTCTAAAATACAAAACATTTTGGTCATTTTATCAAGATAAAACAAATAAATAAACAATATTACAATATATAATATTTTAATTTATATAAATAGAGATTTCGATAAGTTTCTATATATAAAAGACAATTTTTCTGTATTTAATCTACTTGATTGCTAAAGTATATATAAATATTGCACTAAAAATCTTGCAATGTGGACTTACAAGGCTAGATCTGATTTGTCAGAGCTAGAAAATGATTAGACTATGCATCTGAAGTTAGTCTACGCCTTGGAAGTGCACATTTTTCATGTATACTTTATAAATGGTAAAATTTAAAAATATTGCTTTAGTAAATGATTCAACTCTTATAAACCACACGACTAATGATATTATTTGTCCAGATAATAGAAATGTTTAAAAAAAAAAATAATAAAATATTTCAAAATTCTAAAAAGAAAAAAAATTGTCCATTATCATAAAACAATGAAAATGTGAAACCTGGAAATGAAATGTTCAACATCAGATGTGGACACAATTAGCAGCAAAAATCTTAAAGGAACCAAAAGTTCTTTATAGATTCTCTCATATAAGTAAAATTCAGGGGCTTTTGATAATTAATCAGTCTTAATGGAGTAGAACATTTTGTGTCTTTCAAAAATATTTTCAGAGTTGAAGGTATAATCTCATCACACTGCTACTTTATTAATAACTTAGTTATAGAACTAAAAATAAACAACAGACATTTTGGGGACTAGGTCAACATTGATCATTATGACACTAAAATAATAGATTAATTATTTAGATGTCTAATTAGGCACTAAGATTGACTTAATTTAATCAGTCTACATGTATACCAATGAAGTTCTTAACACAGTATTGCTAATATTTAAAAACTGTTTTATAAAGCCATAATTCAAAATTTACCATTCATCTCCGAAAATATATTTTACCTTCTGAAACACAGAAAATGTTCATATAATTCAAAGGGAAGTTCATTAACCCAGCAAATACTAAACACACAACCTCTTTCTGTTTTAGTCCACAGATTTCTGTTTTAGTACACAGATCCACAATAACATATATACTAAATTGTAATGGTACTGAATCTTGTTTTTTCATATATTTTTTTTTTAAAATAATTTTACACAATAATTAGAAAACCTATAAAGGATAATGGAACAATTTTAATTTACAATTACAAATGAAAAACATTAAATTAAATTAAAACTAAACAATACTTTGTAGTATGAGGAATGTGGCAGGATTGGTGACCACAAATCCTCTTGAAGGACATGAGATCTAGAAAAAAAAAAAAATACATAGATTATTGATCAAATACTGATGTGATTATAACATAAAGCATGTAATAGGATGACAATTTAACTCTTTGTGCCGAACAACAATATTTCATTGTTCATAGCATTTACAAAAAACACAAATGTCATAGCATATGCGATGACCTCTTACGATCAGCATAGTGAGAGAACTCTCAAAATAAATTTATATGCAATATGAATATTTACGATACTTTTGTTTTTGTGCCGCAACAGTCGTGTTTCTGGCCACAGAATAATAATTCTGTCTGTATGATGGCCATTGGTTCAACTCACGTATTGAGAAATTATGTGCCATTATTGAGATATAAGGGCTAGTGAACAACCACTTTGAAATTTATTTCGAGAGACTTGCAGTTATTTTAATCTCTTGTATCAAACGATTAGAAAATTGAAACATCCAAGAAGGATATCCCTAAAACGGACGTTCCTTTGCTTGAATGTGAAATCATATATAGTATATAAACAATATAAGACCAAAGAGTTATTCTTATTAAAAAATTTATTTTAAGTAAATACATAAATTTAATTTTTTAAAGTAAAATAAAATGATTTTTAAACATTAAAACAGGTTTATGTATATTATTTTGAATTAAAAGCAAATCAATAGTCAAATTAAAATAGGAAAAAATCATGACTATAAAACTAAAAGAAAGTAATGAAAACTTATGAGAAAAAAAATAATTGTTACAGTGAAAAGCCTTTTATCAAAATAACTCTCACGATCGATCCATTTGTATTAAAGGATAGAGGTTGAATGGTATTTTCCATTAGTTTCAAAGCAAATGAGAAAGAATTGTATTGGCGCGGATAGTTTCAAGTAGTGCAGCTAGCGGATGCAAGGGTTGCGGCACTGAATGATCACACAGGAAACACAAGCCCAGTGAAAATGTTGCTTCAATGGTATGGAATGGATTAAATTAAATTAAATGGAATATCTATATACACCATTAATTAATACAATATAAATGTAACATTCTATAGCGATCCAGAAAAGTTTTCTATTTCTTTAACAACTGATCCCTCACTACCTCCTTCAATCCTCTAATACTTCAGCTATACATAAAATATATGATCAATCTTAAAAAATAATATGAATAACAGTTCAGTGAATGGACAGAGGTGAGAAGAAATTGATATACAAATACGGCCCACCATGATGTTAAAATTTGTACCTACCGGGTCAAAATTTATCCACACCACTAATGCAGGGTTAATGCCAGTCTTAATTCCATAAAATATTAACAAATTAAAAAGCGGAGAGGGGGTTTTGTTGGTTTAAAATGATATAGGATTTCTGTAGAGATAAATTAGTCTATCCCAAGGTGCCCTAATTAATAAGGTGTTCTGTATATTCATAACAAAATATATTTCAATTTAAAAAAACATACCCATATTGCAATATGTGTACTGCTTAGACAGGTCGCACAGGTTGCCTCTGGTAATTTTCCAATCCTAACCTCACCCGCTTGACATCTGGTCCAAGTTCTCCCTCTGTATCAGAAGACATAACTTCTTCTAGAAGTCCCAGTTCTTCATACATTTCATCAGGGAGCTGTAAAAATTTAGTAAATTATTCACAGTTCATAACATTTAATAGGAAATTTTAAATAAAGCAGATATCAAATATTTAAACTTAAAAGTTTTAAAAATTAAAGTATAATATTCTTTTTAAAAAATCAGCTTACACCAAGATCATTGGATTCTTGAGAAGAAAGTCTTGAATCAAACCTCTTGAGAGAGGGGGGTACCTCCTCTCCTTCACTATCACTATCGCTGTCTTCTTCCGCACCAGAATCATAGCTGTCTCTTCTTAAACCAATTTTCAGGTCTCCTCGTTCTAACTTCTCGAGCTCTTCTGCAATTTTATGATAAGTTGGTTAGAAGGCAAACATTAGGAGATAAATTGATCCTTAATTACTAAATAATTATAATGCTAATAATTTAATTACAATCAAATTTTATTTTAACATTTAATTGCAAGTATATTAGAATGCGTTAACCACTGCATAATAGGGATCTCTTGCTGTAATGAATGTACCACAAGAATCCCTTTATCAATGCCAAAACTAATTATAATGGTTAATACTTAACCGTTGTTCTCATAAAAACTAACAGATCAATAAACTCATTAAAAAGGTTTAATATTAAGTACAGTACTTATAAGATATAGTCATTATATAGTTGAATAGGCTGGGTAGAACACAAGAAAGTTCGGAGGAAAACCCAGAGATATATAGGAAAAAGGAGTACAAGAATGATTTGCAAGGAGAGGTCTGGAATGGAGAAGAAGAGAAATAGTTAAGGAATGTTCAGTTTGGTCCAGGCTATACAGAAAGGCACCTCATGATCGGTAGGCGAGGACTGATTGTAATAATGATGATGAGCAATTAAGTAAATAGTAATCAATCAATATCTTATATAAATTATACGTACATGCACAGTAATGTTTTTTTATACATAGAAACAGTTTGACCATAAAAAGATGTATTACCAGGATACTTCATGGATCTCCTTATGGCTGCTGGGTCTTTCTTAGACCATTTCGCGACTTCATCATCCATCTTAGCAATTTTGGCAGGATTCATAGCCCAAAGGCAACCTTTCCGACAACCTCCACCAGCACCTCCTTTTTCAATCTTTTCGAAGCATTTGTTCAAAGACAAATTATGCCTAACAGAGTTCTTCCAACCAGCAGGAGCAGACTTAAAATATGGAAAATGCTCACTGAAATAGATTTAGATATATTATTTATAATAAATATTAAGGTAGTAATTATTAGTCATTGTAAATCCATGAATGAAAAAATGCACCAATTCTTTCAACTTTGTTTGATAAACTAATAATGCCTAACTATTGGATTTTCACAGAAGGAAATTAAACAAAAAGTATTGAAATAAGTACTTTAGTAGATTCTTAAGTAAACTAAAGAAGCTAAAAGCAGACAATTTCCAAGTCTTTCGGGAGAGGGTGTAAGAAAGATTCTACAAATTTTTAATAATAATAATTAGTTTACATGGACAATAATATAATAAAGAGCTCCAAAATCACACTTATTCATTAATTGCCATTTGAAAAACTACATAATTTGACTTGAATTAACAATTATATTGGTCCAAGTTCTTGAAATAAATTACAGTAGAACTTTCGGGAGGGGGGTAGGACGGAATGGCTAAAAGGTCCGATTAACCAAATACGAAAAAAAATAAATGTTTTACATTTAAAAAGTTGCCATTAATAAAAAAATACTTCATTTGCCATCAAGGATTAAACAAACTATCTTTCCACTACATATAATAATCAGAGACACTAACAGCTAGACAACAGACAGTCTAATAAGATGATTTAACAAAACTATACTGATTTTTAAACTTTTAATTTTATTATATATGCAAACAGAAAATAAGAAATCTTACTAAAATACCTATAAAAATATAGTGGAGCTTCCCTTACTGCACACTTTTAACAACCGGAGATAATGTGGTGTGTTAGTAGTAATTTCTTAGGATTTTATTTTGCAAAATGGCAACGATGTTTTACTGTTTGTATGCAAACAAATTCGTTACAGTTTCAAATAACCTTTTATTATTCCCCTTTGAAATGAAGTTTAATATGTTTTGTATTTAAAAAAAAAAGTAAACAATTTATTAAGATGCAACAAAAAAAAACTTAGCTCGAAATGGAAGACAAAACCTGCAAATGAGGAAGAAAAATGTCCGAAGAATCATGATTTGTTTATGTACAAAATGGAGGAGGATTTGATTTTGAAAGACCCTTGATTATTGGCAAAGCAGATCATCCAAGATGTTTCAAGAGTTAATTGAACCTAATATTTACTGGCATTTTAACAAAAAAAAAGTCTGGATGATCAGAGATAAATTGAAAAAATGATTATGATCATTTGACAAACAAATTGTGTGGCAGGGTAGTGTAAGTAATATATCGGTAGCTTAGAGCACAATAGTTACAAGTCCATTTTGTCAAATTTTGATTTGATTTTATTCCTCGCGAAGTTCTATTTCCAGCAGCCTATAATGTCCTAAGTCCATTTACACACGAAAAGGCAATAACAACCACATAAAAATAATTTAGTGATATTGAAACAGGTATTTTGAACTTTGTTTTGGTGTCTCCCAAAACTTAAGACTTGAAACAATGCATTAATGTATGATTATAAATTTTTTAAAAAGTCACTTCATTATCTTTTTACTTATTTTGCTGCATTTTCTAAGTTAAACTCCCTTTTCCCTATTTTTTTTATACTGTTTAATATTTTAGTCAGGTACGTATTTTAAAAACTTGTTCTCTCATAAGCGGACGAATTATCATTTCCCAATGATGTCCGTTCAAGAGAAGTTCCACAATGTTTGAATATCAGAGAACAAATAAAATTCTCATAATTTTAATCTATTTGGGAGGGAATAGTTTACTGTAGTGGTGACATTGTCAATACCTAAGAAATACAAAAGCGAAAAAAAAATCTTTGAATTTTACACAACTCCTTACTATTTATTGTTTGATTGGTCTTTTATAGTAAACAAAAAATATTTTATTCATAATAATAAGACAATTGAATCAAACTTACCACATAAAATTATAGATTTCAGACACAGGAAGACTTCCAGTAATGGAATTTTTTAGGGCCATTGCAATAAGACAAGAATATGAATATGCTGGTTTAGGATAACCTTCATGATCTTTGTATCGCTTAACCAATAAACTCCTCGGATTCGGAGTATCAGGATTTCTGCTTTTTGTCGACTGCACAAAAAAAAAAAAAAAAAAAAAATATAAAAATTAAATTTCTAAATAAATAAACAATTAAAAAAAAGAAAGTAATACTTGAACATTATAAAAAAAAAGCATAACTTTTAATTTAAAAATTAAATTGGGTATTTGGTATTTACCAAAATTAAATTTGGATTTTTTCAGAATTCCTAGTTTTGAACCACAAAATACCAAAAACTTCGAAGTAATTAGAACAGGCTCCTTGTTACTTAGGGTTTATTCGAAGTTTTTCTAACCTGCATTACATTAGCATAACCTGGTTAAACTTTAATTTCAATAGAAATAGTTTGGAGGGATTTTTTTTACAAAGATTATTATTGTTAAATAATAAATTTAACATATTTATTACCTGTTGGACCAACGAGCTATGGGTTGACGAATATATTAAATCCATACACCTCAAAGTCTGATTCTAATTACAAATCTGATAAAATTCTAAGCAACTATAAAAAATCTTGGAATCATTTTAAACCAAGCTCTTACCTGAACAAAAAAAAAACAAACAAAAAACATCTGATATCTCCTGTTGCATTTTCTTAGCTTGTAAAGCACTTGAATTACCTTTTTCCATTAAAAATCTGTAGATTCTAATGACCTCAATAATATTCCTCCACCTGGTCTCAAGTTGTGTATGGAGCTCTCTCTGGCAGAAATAAGATGGTCGATCAATTGTTTTTTACAATTAATCTCTGGGATTTTGAGGAATGCCTTTGTCATACAATTTTAAGAGTTGAAATGGCTCTGCAAACATTTTTATATATCTTTCCTCTACAAACTTATCCAACCCGATGTCCTTAAAACATCACAAATCTCCTTCAGTTAAAATTTTCTCTCCGTTGCCTACTCTTGTCGATCAGATTTTAATAGATCTTTCCTTATCCGATCGTCGTCCCTCTGGAATTCCATTCCTTCTCCCGCCTGCCACTTAAATACCCTTCTCACTACCTCATGAGATGAGAAAAACATTCATAAGTAAAGTGTGATTTTGAAAAATAAAATAAAACTTTTCACTATTAGTCTCCTTGAAAGCTCCCATAAAAGTTATTTAGTTAAGCCAAACCGTATTTCTGAAAGGGAATTTTGTCTACTTTACGATAGTGCAATTGGAATTAATTACCTTGAAGTTTTTGGGTGATTGGTTCATAGTCAAACAAAAATGAGGCTAATATAAAATATAAAAAAACTTAAATTTCCTGCTTTTCTATGGGCAATCGGACTGTAGCTCAAATTAACTTTTTTGTTGCACAAAAAAAAAAAAAAAAAAAATTTCCTTTTTTTCTCCCCTCACTAAAAGTCTCTTAAGCCCGGAGACGTCCCTAAACAAGGAATATCTCTTCTTTCATTGGATGTAATAAAGAGGCAGAGAAGGCGATGTGCTGAAAAAGTTGATGCAAACAACACAAAAATAATATATACCTAATTAAATTAAAACAAGTGCTTATTGGATCATTTCCCTTCTATCTTTTAGTTTTTGCTTAAACTTACCTAATTAAGTTATGGGCGGGTGTACAATACCTATTTTTCTATGTTAAACACAATTTATAGTCTTTTATATCAAAAGAGATATAATTATGAACATAGGGAGTGAATTTAGCTTCAATATAATTTCTAGTACTATGAAAGCATTTTAGGTTGGTGAAGGAGAATTACGAAAAGGAACTAGAACTGAAGGGCTAGCCTCCAGATTTTGTGCAACATTAGCTCAATTATTACCAGTAGATTACGAGAAAAAAATGATTGCTTTCTAGAAGCATGTTTAAAAAAAACACACAATTATCCAATAGAAATTTTTAAGAAGTTGGTCCGGGGGTGCAGTCAGTGAAAAACGCACTAAGAAGTTACACTTAAGTAAGTTGTGGGTTCCTCCACCAGGTTGGAGCTACGGTATGATCATAAAGTTGACCCTCAGTTAACGTTGTTTCGTTATTGTGTCCTCTATGTGGACTGATATCATTGGTTGTTTGTTATAGTGTTCTCGAAAACCTCTTCAATTCATTTTCTTTTAATTTTTAAAATATTTAATATATATTTACATATTATGCATATTTAGGTGTATGAACTTACATACATCTAGCGATAAAAATGTGCATATATCAATGGTATTAAATATAGCTGAAAGGTGTAAGCGTCAAAAAGAAGAAAATTGAGATTTTAGTGAAAAGTGGTCGAAAGCAATAGTTCTTATAGTTCGATAGGCTAATACGAAATCAATTTTCCAATTTCTTAACTTTTTTTTTTCCGCTTCATTTAATGTGAGATATAAGAACTATAGCTTACGAACCCTTTTCATTAAAAATCTATATTTCTAAATTTGGCTGGCGCTTACACCCTTCAGCTTTGACGTCATCGATATTATCTAATTTGTATTCTAATACATGAATATATATTAATTATGCATTTAGATAAATAGTTTAAAATATTTATTTTCACTCCATTTCTTTTATGTCATAAATTGTTACTTACAAATAAAAAAAAATTATATATTCATATAATCCTCAATTAACGTTGTTTCAGTTAACATACCTGTTTTGAAGTCTCTTACCACAATGTTAATCGAGGACTTACTGTATTACCAAATCCTGATTAGGGTTTCTGCATCTCTTTGAGAAAGTATGGTAAGCACAAGGTGGTGGCTTTAATCTGCTTAATACAGACATATTAAGATAAAATTTATTTTTCATGTCAGTACTACAGTTTGGGGCCATTTTTAAAGTTCAGATAGGTCACAGCAGTTGACCACTTGTGATAGTTACTTGAGTGGGGACTTACAACGCAAAAATAACAGGGGCGGGCCCACATGAGGCCACAATGTTTTTTTATATTTTATAAAGAGCCACACATAAATACAAAAATTTATTTATTTATTAAAAAAAAATTAATTGCATATTTTCAAAAGTCACAGAGAAGAATATAAGACTACACATATCTATTATGAAAAAGTATATTGACATCTGACAAAAATCTTTTATAAAATTAGTTAAAGCTGTCCGTTAATACAGTTTACATACTGCAAATGGTTCAGGAAAAAACTAATTTGAAATTTTAATGAACGCCTCATTTGCCCACCTTTGATATATAACAAAAAGGACCACGGTCCCAGATGTAATTTTGAGAAATTGCCTAAGACCAAAAGAAAAAATTTATGTTAAATGGTTCAAAAGTACCACTATTAACCTAATAGAAATAGTACCGCTTGATAGTCCAAAGTACAGCTAAATATCATCCCATTTTTTATTGTGTTTAATTTTATCTGAAGCATTTATATGAACTAACCAGGTTAAATTTAGTTTAAAAATGTTTATAATATAAACTTACATGTAACACCCTAACAGTTTGATGATGATTGTTTGTTGATGGTGTTTTTGAAACAACAACTTCAGTCTTCGGTCTTGATTGGTAACTTATTCCCACATTTTCATTTTTTACTACAGTAGGCTTCGTCAAAATCTAGTAAAAATGATAAGATAAGATAAGCTATACTTTTCAGACAAGTAATCTAACAAAAGTATTAATAATTTGCAAAATTGTTAATTATGCTAATGCGTAATGAAACATTAGTACTGGATCAATGCAGTCCAACAAACAATAAGCAATGTACTGGGGTGAACATTGGTCACCAACACTCCAAGGAAACCAAGATATTTGGTCTAGTGAATCACAGTTGGCTCTGAAATCTTGTCGATGAAACAGATGTCAATAAGGATTTTATTATCATTTTCATATTGTGCATATTACTTTCTACCAACTCACTTATTTTCCTTCATTTAAATTTATTTTTATAATCTGAGTTGGTAGGGATCCATAAACATTCCCATTCATGACAAAAATCTTTGAGTTTTAATGTAGTCTCGTTATTGCATTTCATACTCCATCCATTTTTTAACACAAGAAGAAATAAAATAATGATCTTTTGAACAACCAAGACAAATTACCAGTCAGTTAATATCTGCATGATGGTATAGAAGGATCAATCCCTAATCAAATTACAAGTGAGGCAACCCACAATCCTCCCATCTACTCTAGGAGACAGGACCGAATGATGTTACCGTCAGAAGTCCGAACTTGAACCAATGGTTTATTACCTCCAATAAACACTAACCAAAACCCAACCAACGAAGCGGATGGTCATTTTTTATTGGCCGAGAATTGCTTAGTGTGTATGTGCCATCACAAAGCTAAATAATATATATATATATATATATATATATATATATATATATATATATATATAATTATGATTTAAATTTGGTACCACAAATGCATAGGCACATCACCTGAAGCGAATCATAGAGGGATGTCAGGAGGAGGAAGGGTATCTGTTTCTGGAGAGAGCAGATCGAGTGAGGACACATAAGAAGCTCATCAAGCATAGCCTTACTACTTCAGAAAGGCTGATATCAAAGACAACATTAGCACTTCAGGATCTTCTCAGTATAAGACATTGGCAAGCAAGTATTATCTGATGTAACCTACCACTGGTTATATGTTGTATACACTTAATATATTTTGAATAATTATAAGAATTAGAAAAAATTATCTTTTAAACGCTTATCCAGATACATCACAGTAATACAAAAAAGACAAATAGGAAATTGTATTCAATCATTTAAATACTTACACTATTCCACAAATTCCTTTCTTTTGGTTGAATTTTCACTTCTTCTACTTCCTCTTCTTCTTCTTCTTCATCATCATCCTCTTCCTCAATTTCCTCCTCCTCTTCAACTTCCTCTTCTTCTTCCTCATCATCTTCATTTCTCTCATCTTCGTCACATTGAAGAAGCAAAGAAGGTTCATCTGGTTCAACATCAGACATACGAGGAGGGGGTTCTTGTTTAATCTAGAATATTAAAAAATAAAATAAAGTAAAAATGATTACCTGAATAAATGAGTAAGTAGAGGAAAAATATATAAACAATTAGAAAATAAAAGGAAATAATGCATTTAAAATTAATGACGAACATATAATCTAACTTCTTAAAATAATACTAATAAAAAACCGAATTAAAAAATTACTTCTCTTTTGATGAATGGCATTACTGCTTCAGGAGAAACCATTACACAAGCCTCTTTCTCCCCAAATATATCTAATGAAGGAGATGTCCTGAGTGAGCCCCAACCACCCCAATCATCTACACCTCCAAGCCCAGAGCCGAGGGGATCTTTAAGCTCAAGATCAAGTTCTAAAGATAATTTAATATCTCCATCCAGCATTTCATCCAGGGGTGTCAACAGCTCCCCACCAACTCCAAAATACATCTCCATCCTACAACAATATCTTCAAATCAATAATAATAATACTTAGCTTTGTGAAAATCATTCAAAAATATTTTAACAAATTTGTTAATGAAATATGGTACAATATACATATCGGTGGTAGGCAATGAAAACTTAATAACTCCAAAGGTCTATCAAAGAAGTTACGAGGTTTTCATCGCCAACCATTAATATTTTGGTCCATGAAAATAACATAAACAATACATTTAAAGGAAGAACTTATTTATTTAATTATTACTATTTTCTTGGAAATTACTAGGATTGCTTTGGTTAATTAAATTTATAAATCAAAAGAAAAACGTGCATGGGGATACAATTTCTTCGCATAACAAATAAAAAAACTAACAAACAATAATTTAACTGATATGTAGTGATTATAAAAAAGTATATACCTCTGCATAATTCTGTAGTGGTGACATTAGAACTACTAAAGCAGACACAATAATTAAAACAGAATTACAAGACAAGTTATTCAAAATACACACAAATTTAGAAAAAGGTATGCATTGAATCAGGCAAAAAACTCGACATCAACTTATCCAGACCTTATTGTCAGATACAATTATCCTAATAAATTAAAATAGAAACAATCAGCAATCGTTGGTAATTAGCCACTGCAGGTCAACAGACATACCAATTAGAAATATCACTTTACACAAATCAGTGGCTTTAAAAATATATTTCAATCAAAGAAAGAAATTTACTTCTGATTTATCTTATTAGAATGATAACAAATAAGTACATGTTCATTTACTTTCCTTAATCCACAAAAATATTTACTTTAAAGTGTAACAAAAACTTTTTCTAGGCATTGTACACAGAAAAAGATACACTAAAATAAAATAAGGCTCCCTAATTTTTTATTAAAATATTAAAGAAAAAAAATATTTTAAAATGTATACACTTAAAAATAAATTATTTCGAGCATTTATGATTCATATTAGTCTAAGTTCATTTGGTAACAGAAGGTGCCTGAGCTGAGTGAATATTGCCTAGAGAATCATAAGCAGATCAATACTTTCAAGCCCCACCCACTTTCATCCCCACTCCTTGATAACATAAGTATGTTATTCAAAAGCTATTCATTTACACCTAGCAAGAAAAAAAACAACAAAAAAGCACCAATCAAAAGCAAATTTCATAAAATAAATTTTGCAGCAATAAAATGGAACTTAGAAAACTATCAGTAGTCAAAATATTAAAACTCAATAAGTTGAAAAAAAGAAAAAAAAAAAAAAAAAGAACACTAATAAACCGTTATTCATACATGCAATTGTGTTCCTAATGCTGGAAATGTATCTATTTTTTTCTTAAAGATTAAGAATTTATAGTAACTAGTTATTTTCCCTGAAGTCACTTTAATAATGGCGGCAAAGAAGGAATTATTTCTTGTTAGGATACAATTTGGAATACGTGAAATTAAAACAAACATCATTCGAAATAAACTATCATGGGATGAGATGTAGAAAAATCCTTGAATTTAAGTGCACTGAACTTAAAAGACTCCATTAGGTTGCCAGGGCAACGATCCGAGTAGTGTGTTGACCTTGAAGAGATTCCCGCCTAACAAAACGAAAACATCATAACCTTATCCCATTGATATTAAACTTTATCTATCATTTTTAACTACAATTTCAAGCCCCGATTGCCGAGAAAGCGTTTGAGAGTCACTATGAGTCATAAATTGGCTCAATAACACTACACAAAAAATTAGGGTTTCCACAGTACCCTAGCACCGACGTGTTTTCGATTAAACACTACCAAAAATACATCAGACATTTTTTTCCAATATCCATATAAACTTACCTTATTAGTTGATCAAATTCCTACGTTTTGAGGATGATATTGCAGCAAAATAATGATATAACAGTTAAAGACACGGGAGTCCCCTTAGTTTCGGCAGTCACAGGCTAAGATGGCGGGCTACTGAACGTTGTCCCGGGTCCCCACTCCACGATTCAAAAGTAGTGACTCTCATTGGTCTGTTTGGGCGGTAAAGTAGTTAAATGCCTGTTTATTGGCTGTTCCGTTTACTGTACACAAACATGTCCGCCCTACCCTCCAACCTAATATGAAGATTAAAAGCAACAATAAAATTAACTAGACGTGTTTCACTTCCCGGTCAAGAAATTTCAAAGTATTGGCAGTTTTACGCATAAAATTGCAAAAAATAACGAAATAATAATACGGACCGGTAATTCTGACCTTCAATAATATTAAATATTGCCGGTATCAATAAACAAAACCCCCCACTACATAAGTGTGTCCTCCCCCTGAACTAGTATTTTAACAATATTTTCTTTTCATAATTAGAATTTTATTCAATTTTATAAAACAGACTTTTAATTTTAACAAATTAAAAAACTTCAAAACAATTTCTGGACGTACTGTTTTATATTTTTTTAAATATCTATCATGACTAACTATATAGAGCTTTTGGAATTCATTAGCTTGTGCAGTTAACAATGCATATCACGGGTTGATGGTAGATTCCAGAAGTTCGTGTTAATCTTTTAAATGAGTTAAAAAATCTCTTAAAATGGTTAGTAAACCCAATTGAAATAGCTATTTAGATCTAAATTTTTAATTACACACACAATGATATTAGTAATAATAATGATTATCACTATCTTGAATGGTGGTTTAATGTTCTCTTATTGAGAGTATTAGCAGGTGGCTTTTTAATGTTTGATTTGAGGCAATATATTTTTGTCTCTACATTTAGTTTGGAATTAAATATATAAGTATTATTAGTTGTATTACTTTACTTATTCATTTATTGTTTTATTTCAGGCCCGAAATGCTGAGAAAGCCATGTAAGTATCATTCATTATTATTTATTTTATGATATATTTGTTTTGTTTTTCAATATTTGTGTTAAACAGGACTACTTTGGCTCGATGGCGAGCTGCTCAATTAGGAGAAGGCGATCAAACCAAACAAAGAAGACCATACCTAGCATCGGAATGTACTGATCTTCAACAAGCTGAAAAATGGAGAATGCAAATCATAAGAGAAATAGCACGTAAAGTTTCTCAAATTCAGAATGGTATGGACAAATTTATTATTTAGAGTTCTGATAATACTCTAGAATATTGCCTTTTGACCCTTAACACATTTAAGCTCAAATTCATATTTTAATATAGGTTTACAATATTTTAGTACACTATGAAAGTATAAATTCTTCTATATTGGTTATCACTTTAGGAGACCTGTTTTGTTACTATTGGGTTGGACTCAAGCCAGTTAATGGTGTTGATTTATTACTGATTGCAGTGTTGACCAGGGCTGATTTATGACTTATTACACTATTATCCTAAGTAACTTATCAACAAACTAGGTTATCATATTTATCCTTATCCAGATAAATACCCATTCTGGTCAAACTATCAAAGTAGGGATCTTGCTTCATAATAGGCTGAAATTGGCATGTCAGCAATCAAGATGGGTTCCATCTGCTACTGATGTGTTTATATAATTTGTTGTATGAGGCATCTGATTATGTGTTATTAACCCTTTACAAAGAAGTGAATTATAAAGCTGTTAGAGTTATGTTAGCAATCCATCGAAAAATCTTTTCAATAGCAGTCTGGAACCTAAGTGGATAATTTAAATGAGTTGCTGGCCAAAAGATTACAAGAGCCCCACTCAACTAATTTTACTCACATTTGTTATCTGTTTGACCCTAGCCAACACGCATTAAGCTCCTGCGTAAAAGGTCAGGCCTCCACCACTTATGTATTACTTAATGTCATATAGCTTTTTGTTCTAAAATAAAAATAATTAATATTTTCAAAAATAAGAAATAAGTAGATGGTTTCAATTGACCAATTTCCTAGCCATTACATTTCTTATGTTAAGGTTCTATTCAGTTTAACATGCATATTGCAGAATGTCAAGTGGGGTTTGCCGGTGGTATTCCTGAATGTTTACGACTATTGCATTTATCACAAGAGATTTGAGAAGCTGTTGAAGTCAAGCTTGAGGAAACAAAACTAGTGATAGCAAATGAATGCACATAGGCATTTGACTCAGTGTTATATGGGCTTCTATGTAAGGCACTGAAGGACAATGAGTAGGAATAGTAATGTAAAACCATCGATAGTACTATCGAAAATAAAAAAAACTTGTTTTTAAATTTCTTTTAACAGAAATTACATCTAAAACTTAATTTCTAACTATTTTTTTCACCAAAATTTTGCACATAAATGTAACATAATGGTAAAAATATTCCTAGTGAAAACAAATAGATTCTTGTATAAAAAGTTTTAAAAAGTCAATGATTGACTGAAAAATGAATTTTTACATAATACGATCCATTAATTTCCAGTCTGCCCTGGTTCCCCTACTTCAAATAGGCTGAGACTTGCCTGCCTTGCATACTCTACTCTCTTTCTCTACTCATCACCCGCACTTTATTCTTCAAGTTCATATCTAACCTTGAAGGAATCTATGGGTTTTAACAATGTTCAAAATCGAATACTGTGTGGTTATTAAATTCTTGTGTAAAGAGGGCCTTACTCCTGCGCAAATTAAAGGGAGAGCACTTGGATGGTCTCTATGGTGAGGGGAGTCCTCTCCTTTGTATTTCTCTATAAAAGAATGGGCAAAATTATTTAAGTTCAAAATTATTAGTCTGGAAGACGTCTGTCCTGGTAGCCCATTAGGAGCTTCTGAGCCAATCCAACTTGTGGAAGCTAAATTGCTGTCTTATCAGAGGCTGAAGATTAAAGAAATAGCAGCAAGGTTGGGGCTTTCAAAAACAAGTGCTGTTCCAAAAATTCTTTCAGCTGCTCTAAAAGAGGAATGTGTTCACTGCTGCAATGAATTTTTTTGTGGGTATAATACCGATTCTTGGATTCAATTGTTACTGCCGATGAGACAATGGTTCTATACTATGGACCCACTCAGCAAAAGGGAGTCCATGGGATGGAGAAGCACCTCTGCTGAAGGCAAAAGTTACACAGTGGACTAAAAAGTTAACGGCCACCATTTTTTGGGATTGTAGTGGAATGCTGCTGATTGATTTTAGGAAAGGAAAACCACAGTGAATGTCTAGTATTATGTAGCCCTATTTCACCGCTTACAAGATGCCATCAAAGAGAAAAGGTGGAGGAAGTTGAGCAGAGATGTTCTGCTTCTTCACAACAATACCGTTGATTTCCTATCATTGATTCAATACCACACAGCATTGATTTCCAAGGCCTCTGTGAAGGATTGCGGATTTTTCTAACAAAGAGAATTTTTTTTTTTTTATTGTATAGAAATGTTGCCTGAGCATTGTATTAAGTGTGTAGAGAGGTGAGTATATTAGAAAACAATAACACCAGTTTTTTATCTTCACATTTCCTTCTTCCTCTGGCCAGAAACTTATCTGGATCTTACTACGTAAAAACATCAATGTTTTCCTATGGATGTTCTATCCCTATCCAAATCTTTTAAAATCAGTGTTGCCATCCATGCCTGTCATGTATTTTCCCCTATATCCATCAGCTTTAACCCTAAATGTTTAATTCTTATTTTTCCATTAATATATCCAACATTATGCCCTAGGATTAATGATAAAAACTGTTCTTAAGGTTTATCTATTTTTTTTTGAACATTTTTATATGACTTCAATTCAATATATATAAATTTTCTTTAATTAGTTATATAAGTTGAAATATCAAGTCAAATTAATGATTACAAGTGAACTTGAAACAAGATGAATAAAAAATGAACATTTAATAAACAAAAAAAGGTAACTAATAAAATTATTAGTTCGAAATTGTCGCCAGTCAGGTTTAACCACATTATTTATTGACTTTTTTAATTCACTCTCATCATTAGAACGTAGGACTGTAACATCATAGTGACATCACAATAAGGGATAGTTAGCCATGTGAACATCTTTTTATTAGTTTATTATCCAGTATATTTAGTATTTAGGTGTAAAATAAGTTAATAATAAAAACTAAAGGTGTTTTCAATATATTTTTTTTTTCTAATCATTCTAATTTTTAATTTCTGATCAGATAATAATTTGTTTATTATAACAAATTTATAGAAGTGACAAATAATTGATCAATCCCTAATTAGATTGATTCTTCTATACTGTCATGCGGATGTCAACCAATAATTTTTAACATATTTAACAGTAAATAAGCCTTGAAAAAAAAAAAAAACCTTAGACGATAATAAAAATAATCTAAATCTGATGGGGAAAACCAATCTGGCAACACTTTTTAAAAATTTAATACTATTGATAGTTTACATATGACTATCGATAGTTTAGATCACTAAGCAGGTATCAGCTATGAGGAGCAGCTATCAACTTTAATAGAAGTAAGTCATTACTAGAGCACCACACAGAGTATGAGGCGGTGTCCTAAGACATTGTACTCATCTGCAGGCCCCCAAAAGGGTCTGTGCCATCCGAGTTCTGTTTTTTAGTGTACTATGTTTTATTAGAGACTTGTAAAGTAATGATATAGAAGTTGGCAGGGCTATTGCATTAATTCCAAGAAGACTGGCTATTATTTCCTCCTTCCAAAATAATTAGCAACCTTTCCCTAAGGTATAAACTGTAAACTGACCCTAAATTTATTTGTATTTTAACTTGTTGCAAGTAAAAGAACCAATTGTATTTATATATATTTTTTTGTATAAGCTTTGAATCATTGTTTTTGTATAAGAGATATTTATATTTTTTGTCTAAAACAAAGTATAATGAATGCTGTTTTATTGTATATTTAGTTATACTAGCATTGAAAGAATATTCTATAATATTATTAATTTATTGTTTTAGCTGGTCTTGGTGAATTTAGAATTCGTGATTTAAATGATGAAATAAATAAACTATTACGGGAAAAAGGGCATTGGGAAGCTCAAATTCGAGAACTTGGTGGCCCAGACCACTCAAGGTCTGGGCCAAAAATGCTGGATGCTGAAGGAAAAGAAGTGCCTGGAAATAGAGGTTATAAATACTTTGGTGCAGCAAGACAACTCCCTGGTATATAAGCACTTATTTATTTTATTGATTAACAAAGGTACCAAATTAAAACTTTAATGTCTAAAGAGAGATAGTTTTAATGGGAATCTTAATAGTTAACTGTAGGAATGATAATTATTTTTCTTTGAAATAATTTTTCTAATTTCAGTTCATTGCTTCTGAAAACAGGTGTGGAAAGCCATTTGGTGTTAAAAAGGGTTGTCATAATATTTATTTAGAAACAAGATGTTTTTTTCTGCTTCATCATGTATCAGGTATGTTTAAAAAGTTGAAGAAAAGGCTGTTTACTTACTAAATAATTGAGCTGGTCATGCTTTACTTATGTTTTTTTCAGGATTTTAGATTTTCAGGTAATTAGTCAAAGTGACTTTAAAATCAGAGTATAGTATTATTATTCAATATAATTAAGTTTTAATTACAAGCCGACATTTCGGCCCAAACATGTATGCTGATATATGGCCTTGTGATAAAAACTTGTCGACATTTTTCTGTTTTTAAAGTCATTTTGACTGATTATCTGAAAATATAAAATACTGATATAATCTACTTAGACAACCATCCATTATCTCTTCTTTTTTTTTGTAAAGGAAAAGAAGTATTTGTATATTTATGTCTATAAAGTGGAGTCCAAATTATCTGGAATGATCGGGACAATTTCGGATTAAGCAAAATCATCCTTAAAATGAACAATATCATGTGATTACACAATTTACTTTATAAGGTCTATCTAAACTTACCAAAATTTCGGAATGAAATGGGCGATAAGAGAGTGGCATAGAGGTATGAGAGCTTTTAGGAGCTTGGCTGCGAGGATGCTAATGAAAATGATGTGTATGAGTGATTGCGAATTGACTATCACAACGATGAGATTTTAGATAGTCAATAGAGCATTGAAATGGTTATGAAAGAATCTGTCTGTCTCAGATGAGAGGAAGGTGAAGCAGAGGGTATCCCAGTCAGATCCCGCAGTTGTATTTTATGTAGCGCTACACAACGTAGAGCAACTATCCACTCTATAACTGCCCCTCTAGCAGACACCATTTTTCTGAGGTACTGGTGTAATATTACTTCAAGGGTATTCTATTATGGGAATGGTGCCATGTAATATGGGAGTGGTATTCTATTAGATAAAAAAAATTTAATAGATGAACGAATGTAGTTCATTACATTGTCTAACTTGAAATTTTCTTTATTTTACTTACAAGAAGAGGGTGCTACATGTCTCCTAGATTTTGATGAAACTTTTTTAGGTGATCTAGACCATAAAATACATGTTTAGGAGATTAGACGCCAATGTGCCCGAGGAGCCCATAAAAAAATCGGGAAGTTTGCATGTGCAAAGCACATTTTATTTTATATCTCTAGTTCTGATGAAGATAGAGAATGAGTTTAGTACCAAAATTCCCCTGTTGCCAAGCGGAATAATAATAAAAAAATATGGTGCGGTGCACACATCACACAACTTTCCCTAACCGTCCTATAATAATTATCTTTTTAATATAATTTTAAAGAGTTCACATAAACACTGCTTCTAATAAACTCAGCAGCATTCACTTCTTCTCCTGCTTAAGTACAATAAAACAGTTTTTTAAACAATTTTAGTACAACAATCCTGTACACTACCTATATATTTTAACTTTGTCAAGTTGCAAATATATTTTAAACTAGTATAACCTCGCATTAGATACCAATGCTTATTCTAATCCCTAATACATTCGAGATGTAAGCCATATTAGGGAAACAATAGAATATTACCAAAAAATTTTATTTAACACACACATTTGGTGAAGCTACATAGTTTGTAATGACTTTGTTGAAGTTACAGTTCATACTTAATAAGTAATTAGCTTACCCCACTGGAAAACATCTCTTAAGTTTAACAGTAAGGCGATAAGCTTCAGCTACACCGTTTTCTATGTGTAGTGTTCATATTTAATAGATAGGGTTGGACATGGGAAACAATATATAATTTCCCACGCATTAAAAGTTTTTGTAAACAGACTCAAATTGATATAAAGTTGCCATGACAACGGCACGTACGCAAGATGGCATGAGGCCCGTGCGGACCTATATTGTGCGTTATCTCAAAAACAGTAGGATTTTATGCTTTAAAAAGCTGGACCAATACGCTCCACAGGAGCGTATATGGTCTTGATGCCCGCGTCAAAATCTTTAAAACCCAACTTATCCCGCCTCGATCCATCGACTCTCAGTGGTCAAAGTTTTGAAACCTTCCAGTTTTTTCATCACTTTTATTTAAGCCCTTGTAAGATTTTAAGGAACAAAATCAGGATTCGTCACTTCTCCGTGAAATTCCTTTTCTTTTAATACCTCACTTATCAAAATCCATCGCTCCTGAGAGCCGGAAAAGAGATCTATACTACCGTAATAATATATAGTAGTGATGTTTCTGGTTTAGTTTCCATGGAAACATTTTCTTTCCATTAAATAATGTGAAAGTTAATTTCCGCTTTTGTATTCTTAAATTACTTTTTACCGAGCGTATTGTTTACAACAGATTGGTGGGAGGAGGAGGTTCGGTCGCATCCGTCTTCTTTCGGATGTGCTCGGTTATCCATCTAGGGTCTTGTGCTCCTCATAAAATACACTGTATCTTTGCTAATACTGGTCCGATTTTGATGATTCTTTTACTGTTTTTTAGATAATTTAATTAGCTTTCATACAACTCTGTATATATTTTACCGTAAAATGCATACTTTTTAAGCCATGAGCAAATAAAATATTCTTTTCATCATAACTTTTTTTCCCTGCAATTCCTCGGTGATTTACTACATAATTGAAAAGTTAAACGCCTTTATGAAGAATAATTTAGCCAGTTTTCATCAAAATCGTTCAATTTTTCGTTTTTCATCAAAAAAGTGTAAAATCCATGACAAAATAGCTTATTCCGGTTAGTCTGATGCGCTGTATCTTTGCTAATACTGGTCCGATTTCGATGATTCTGTTATTGTTTTTTAAATAATTTAATTACCTTTCATACAATTCTATACATAATTTACCATAAAATGCATACTTTTTAAGCCATGCGCAAATAAAATATTCTTTTCATCATAACTTTTTTCCCTGCAATTCCTCGGTGATTTACTACATTAATCAAAAGTTAAAGGCCTTTATGAAGAATAATTTAGGCAAGTTTCATCAAAATCGTTAGAGCCATTTTCGAGAAAAATGTAAAAAAGTAAAATCCATGATACAATAGCTAATTTTGGTTAGTCCGATGCGCTATATCTTTGCTAATACTGGTCCAATTTTTATGTCTCTTTTGTGTTTTTTAGATAATTTAATTACCTTCCATACAATTCTATACATATTTTTCCATAAAATGCATACTTTTTTAAGCTATGCGGTAATAAAATATTCTTTTCATCGTAACTTTTTTCCCTGCAATTCCTTGATGATTTACTACATAAATGAAAAGTTAAAGGCCTTTATGAAGAATAATTTAGGCAAGTTTCATCAAAATCGTTAGACCCGTTTTCGAGAAAATTGTAATAAAGTGTAAAATTGATTATATAAAGTGGCACTTCTGGTTAGTCGATTTTGACGAAAATGTTGCTGTAACATCACATGCATGTCCCAGCCTTAAATACATAATTTCAGTATCGTACAACTTTTCGTTTTTGAGCTAGACTTATCACATACACACAGACCATTTTGCGATACTTGGTCATTTGGACTCAGGGGACCTTAAAACGTGTATTTCCATTGAAAACTCGAATTCGAAAATTTTCACGATCGCAATACTTCCCCTTACTATATACTTTGTATATAGGTAAGAGAAAGTAATAAGGCATCATAATATTCATAATTAAGACTTGGTAAGAATACTAAAAACATCAAAAACGTCCTCAGAATAGTTAGTTCTCTCAAAAACCAAGATCAGATTTCGATTCCCTGCCCCCCCCCCTCCCAAAAAAAAAAAAATTTATTCCTAATTTGTTATAAAAAAACCTTGCCATACCTTTCGAGGGTTTTCAAAATTGTTTTATATGTTTCTCCTGCTTCACATATATAGTGTAGGAGCATGAAACTTTGCATAAATTTGCAAGATATAATGTAAGGTATTTAAAAAATAATTATACATTATCTAGGATAGGTAGAAATACGTTTTTGGGAGCAAAAATCAAAATCTTTTTCTTTTTCATTTTCTAACGGGTTTTTCAGTGTGAAATGTAGGTCTGAAAATAAACTAAATATTCTTGTTTTCTTTGTTACATTTTACTTTTTCAAACGTATGTTTGACCTTTCAAATCGGTCGATTAATTAAGAAATGTTTGCTAAAAATGTTTATTGATAAATCCTATTCACTCTTCAATCCGATGTTTATAATCGCTGTTGTATTTGCATATATTTGTTATTTCATTAAAAATAAATACGACACGAACTTTTCTGCGATTTGCAACAAATAATTTTGAAATGTTGCATGCTAAAAATAATAATATCCTTAAGTACTTTTGATAATTTGATAAGTAAAGAGAGGAGAGGGAAGACAAACTGTTGACTTACAATTTCTTTATTGTTCAAACAAGGAAATATAGAAAAGGTTGAATTTAGATAACATAATAAATTTACAATTAGATATTGCCACGATGTGAAACCACTTGAGTACAAAACAATTTAATTTAAAAGAATTTAATTTTTACAAACATTTTATGCTCATTAATTGTTAATTTTTTTTTTACTCAATAGTTTATTCCTTGCTGGTACTTGCCTACTACGCTAAGTCCATCAAAAAATTGTATCTTTTGCTACTAATGGTTTTTCTTTTTAAGTTTATCTTTGTAGACCTTTTTATTATCAAATGAGCATCTGGCATTATCCAGGAGATATATAGCTTTCAGGTAATTAGGACAACTAAAAAAGATCTAAGTTGGTTTTCATAGGTTCTCTCTTCTCGCTATCCTCATTATTTTTGTTTTATTCCTGTTTATTTCCATATCTAGCAGCTGTAGGACTTGGAGATTGTGTTGGATTATTATTATTCCATTATTCCCGAATACTACAATATTTTCAGCAAAAGCTAGAAGGGTGAGATTAACTGGTCTCAATTCTCTGTGGCCAAGCCTATAAGACCTTATTAGTCGTTTTTTCCCTGAAAAAAATATGACTATTGCAGTGGGTCGAAGGTTGGCGGGACTGCGATTTCTATCCGTTTCATAACCTCTAGAGTACGATTATGGAAAATTTGGAGATGTCTGATATATATTTTTTTCTCACTACATTTGAGCTCCCTTTTGGTCAAATGAGCTGAAATTCGGTATGTAGGACTTTCTTCCAAGGCAGAACGATACCATTAAAGAATGGGTAAATTCCAGTCAAAATTTCGGTATGTTTACCTGAAATTTCGGCGTTTTTTAAGTTTTGCGCATCGCTACAGCTCCACCATATTAGTTTTTTAGGGCTGAAAATTTGTATGTGAATGGAGTCGGTGTTGGGGAAGTATCCTTTGGGGGTCTCGACTTGGACTCCCCACCCATCTGGGTTTTCCGATTTTTTAAAACATTAGCACACCTTTAAAGCCCCTCTAAGTTGAGTTAGGGAGCTCAAAACATGTTGCATTCGAAAGGAAGAAGTTTCATCAAAATCGGACGGGTATTAGCAAAGATATGGCTATTTCAACTGTTTCAATGCCTTATTAGTCGTTTTTTCCCCGAAAAAAAATAGATTATTGCAGTGGGTCGAAGAATGAGCATGTTGGGGCGGGACTGCGATTTCTATCCATTTCATAACCCCTGGAGTACAATAATGGAAAATTTGGAGATGTCATTTTCAGTAAATTGTCATTTCATACGTAAATTTCAGTATATTAGGGGGCTGTCTTTTGTGGGTCTCAATTTTTTTCTTACTCCTCCGTTTTTATCTTTTTTTAACGGGAAAATACGACTTTAGTGATGGAGTTCTACTGCTCACGGATTTTTATTTTCAGTTTAGCTCTCTTCAGTGCCATGTTGAGCACCATCACAAACAATAATGGGCTAAGGCTGCAGCCCTGTCTTGTTCCTTGGGTGCTCTGAAACTCTTCTGAAGTGTGATTGTTAGCTCTCAACACATTTCTTTGCTTCTTATATAGGCTAAGAATGGCCCTCAATACTCCTGTATCTACTTCCTGCTCATTTAGTGCTTCTGCTATGACGTGTCTTTCTGACCCTATCCTATTGCTTGGGTTAGGTCTACAAAAAAGGTATACACTTCTTGGATCTTTTCAGAGAGCTGTCTCATAACATAAAACCATATTGTTCTTCTGCTAAGGCCCTCTCAATGAATCCCCTTAACCTCTTCTGTAAAATTTACTGTATACCTGATGAGGTATACTGAGCAGTGAGATGCTTCGATGGTTTAGGCAGTCCTTATCTTGTGTATCAGTATTATGACTTATATTTCCCATTCCTTGGGGACTTCTTTTCTTTTCCACGCTATGTTCAGTAGGTGTTGAAATATTTCTTGACCTTTTGTTCCCATTTACTTCAGCATTTCGGGGGTAATACCGTCTTTAACAGCTGCCTTGCCCATTTTCAGGCTATCTATTGCATCTATTATTTCTTCTTCCCCTATATAATCTTCCTACGTATGTTTTGCTCTGTCGTTGACATCCTTCTCGTATTGTCATTCAGCACTTTCTCAAAGTATTCTTTCCATCTGTTCATTATACTCTTTGTACTCCTAACAATATTGCCTTCCTGGTCTTTAATGTGCTTTATGACCAGTTCCTTTTCCTTCCGCAGGTACCTTTAGAAGAGCTTTCTGGTTTCTTTTGGCATCTTCCTCTAGCTTATTTCCGAAATCTTTTCCATCCTTTACTGTTTTCCTCTGTTTCTGATACCTTGGATAGTCCTCTATGCTTTTTGCTTGAAGATAGTATTTCAGATAGTTCCTTTTTTCGTTGTATTTCCATTTTCACTTCTTCGTTCCACTAGGCTGTTCTTTTTGGACCTACAGTAGTTTTCCCACATGCCTCTTCTGCTGCTTCCAACAATATCTGCTTTATTGCTTTCCAGATTTTCTGAATGTCATCGACATCCCATGAATATTTGCTGCTTGTGGCCTTTACTTTTATTGCAGCCTTACGTGCGTCTGCATGGTTTCCTTGCCCACTCCACCATTAAGATATAATAAACCTATAATGATGGGAGTTCCTCCGCTATCATATAATCCCCTCTGTAGGCCATCAAAGAACATTTCTTTTTCTCTTACTCTTGCATTAACATTGGGGCCATACACAATGAACAGTATTACGGTCTTTTGTTCTAATTTTAATTGTACTGACATAATCCTTTCGTTAATGGTGCTCCGATCTTGTATGTTTGTGCAGAGATATTTATGTAATATGTATCCTACTCCGCCTTTTGCATTTTCGTGGTGCTTAATTCCTGAAAAAAGTTGCACATAAGTCATCAATGCGTGCTTATTTATGTTAGGCCTGCTATGTAAATTTGGGTTTTCTTTAATTCCTTGGTCAGCTCCACCTCCTTTCCTCTAATTCCCTTAACATTCCAGGTAGCAAGTGTGATATATCTTTTTCCATGCCGGGTCTTGCACCATAACATCCTATCGGCTCTATTTCTTTCTGTTCTTGTCATTTACGTGTATCTCGGGTAAATAGGGTATAGGCCTGCCATACCCAAAGCCTGATGAAGGAGCTGCCTTCTTAAAGTTTCCAGGCCAACTCTCCCTTGGTTCATGACGTAGATGGAGAGCTGTCACTACTGACCTGAGACGGTGCTTGGGTACACCCTTTCAGGCTGCTAAGGGATCTCCCTCCTCCTTTCTCAACCGGGCTTGGGACCGGCTATGGCGGAGTTAAATAAAATGACTCTATATCAAATCATTTTGTACTTACATTTTGTACATACTCAATATCTTATAAGATTTATTATTTTATCAAAATTAAATCTTTCCTATATTTCCTTGTTTGAACAATAAATAAATTGTAAGTCAATAGTTTTTCTCCCCCACTCCTCTTTTTACTTATCAAAAGTTCTTAAGAATTTTTTTATTGTAAGCATGCAATATTTCAAAATTATTAGTTGAAAATCGCAGAAAAGTTCGCGCCATATTTATTTTTAATGAAATAATAAAAATATGTAAGTATTTGCTTATATTATTTCTTGTTAAAACAAAATGCATCTTTATTTATAAAGGTTTGTGATAACGGGGGTTATAAACACCGGATTGAAGAGTGAATAGGATTTATCAATAAACATTTTTAGCAATAATTTCTTAATTAATCGATCGATTTAAAAGTTCAAACACTCATTTGCAAAAGTAAAATGTAACAAATAAGAATATTACATTTATTTTCAGACCTACATTTCACACTGAAAACCCCATTTAAAAATGATAAACAAGATTTCTGTTTTTGTTTTATTGATCCTAGAAAATGTTCAATTTTTTTTTTAAATACCTAATGATGCAAATGTATGTAAAATTTTATGCTCCTGCACTGCTTTACATGTGAAGTAGGAGGAGAAACATGTAAAACTATTTGAAAAAATCTCAAAAGGCATGAATGAATAAAGTTCATTACATTGAACTGCATTGGTTCATCTGTTAAATTTTTTTATCTAATGGAAGAATACCTCTCCCTTGAAGCCATATCAAACCAGCATCTCAACAAAATAGTGTCCGCTAGAGTGGTGGTGGATTATTGCTCTATATTAACTAGCACAATATCAAATACAGCCGCAGGAACCGAATGGGATACCCTCTGCTTCACCTTCCACTCATCTGATATATAGAAATATAGTTCTTTCATAACCATTTTAGTGCTCAAGGTTGTGATCGTTGACTCGCAATCACTCATACTCATAATTTTCATTAGCATCCTAGCAGCCAGACTTCTCAGAGCAATCATACTCGTATGTTCCGCTGTCTTATCATCTATTTAATCCCAAGATTTGGATACGTTTTAGACAGACCTTATAAATGAAACTGTAATAACAGTTTTGATGGCATGCAATAATATTTATGCAATCATATGATATTGTTTATTTTAAAAATGATTTTGCTTAACCCGAAATAGTCCCGGTCAGACAAATATGGGATCCTTTCCTTGATAGTATCACTGCGGTTATATTATAACCTTATTTCTTTTTGACTCCAAAGAATTTACACTAATTTCAGTTACAGGCTATTATTATTATTAGGCTTTTGGATTATTGGGACTCCACTGTATATGAGCCATTCAGTTGACAGTCGGACTTATTATTCAGTTTGTCCATTTTATTAATTGTTAGTCCATTAAGAGGGAAAAAATTGGGAATTATGCTTGAAAACGACTTGTCATAAGGAGTTTTTAGTTAGTGGTATGGTGTGTTTGTAGTGCACACTAAAGAAGACTTGGGAGATGATCACAGTAAACATAAGTCATTTGGCTAGTTTTCGACTTTTTCCATCTTATTCCTCGTGACTCTCAAATTTACCTTGTATAATTTATTTATAATACATCATTTGATCACTATAAAGGATTCCATATATAAGATGGGTCCAGGTTTCTGCTTGGTTGAGTAATCATTTTGGTATTAGATGCATTGAAGTTTTTTTAATTTTTCTTTTTAATCTCCATGTTTAAATATTTAAATTTAACTAGTGGTGATTTTCATATCATGTATTGTTAGTATTTCAAGAATTACTTGAATGCTTCATCTCTACTTTTTCCAATGTATGGATTCATCTAACATTTTTTATAAATTTATGTAATTTAAATATATTTCTGTAAAAGATGACAATGTCAGTTTCAGTAAGTTTTATGAAAATTTTGTTTAAAAACAAATTTGGAACATAAAAATAAATTTTATTTTGATTTAAATATTAAGTTGTTTGGAAATTTTAAAATGCAAACTACAGAATCAACAATCAAATTAACATATGGGGACTATTTTTATGTGCCAAGTGATTGAACACTGGTGAAGGGGGGGTCTCGACAAGTCTTTCATTAGACAGTTGAAAATGTGTTGTCTTAGAGTAGAGTACTACCCTCGGACAGTTGAGCATCAGCAGTCTTAGGATTAGGAATTTGCAGCCCTAGAGTAGAGAGCTTCCTTGCGTTGGGACAAGAAGATCCATCTACATGAACACGGCCAATGAATTTAGTTACAGATTCTAATTATCTAAAAAAAAGCCACAATTTAAGCTCTGAAACATGTTTCTATAACAATTACTTCTTCTTTCCCTATCCCCGCTGTGCCGTTATGCGTGGAGCAGCCTCAGCCCATCTTCTGTACGCGTCCCTGTCCTGGGCCATTCTTATTGTCTCCATCAAGGAGGAGTCCCTCTCGCTCCCGAGTCTCTCCATTATAACCATTATATGTAAGTCTCGACCTGCCAACCGGTCTCTGCCCCCTTGGTCTTGCTTCTAGCAGCCACTTGGCTTTACGATCGTCGCCCATCCTGCAAATATGTCCGTACGACTTGAGCTAGTGTTCCTCCAGGCTATCCCTCGTTGGTTTAACTCCGAGGGTTTCTCTGATAGTTACATTCCTCATTCGATCTCGTCTGGTCTTCCCAGCTATTTTCCTTAGTTATCTCATTTCTGCTGTTTTGACCCGAGTACTGTGCTATTCTAAGAGAACCCAAATCTCTGACCCTTAAAGCAAGACTGGGTGGAACATCGACTTAAAGATTCGGAGCTTGGCATCATTGCTGATTTCTTCTTTTCCCTACCAGGATGGTCGATATTTTTTAAAAGACCTGGTTAGCCTTTTTTTTACTCTGTTGAGAACCTCCTGGTCTATTTTGGTAACTCCCGGCATATATTTGTCCCGGCTGATCATAGTATCCAGGTAAAGGTAGTCATCCATTCACCACTTCCAGTTGTCACCCGTCACATATGATTCTCAGATTTTCCTCTTCTCTGCCTAAATGCATAACTTTGCTCTTGTCTGGATTTATAGCAAGTCCTCTTCTTCTTAGCTCCTCCGTCCACTCCTCCACAGCGACTTGCAGTCTTCCTGGACTATCAGCAACCAGCACAATGTCATGACAGGAAACACTGTACCTGCATTGGTGTCATATTCCAGTATCCGAAAACAGCTCTGGGAGTCCTCCTATTACACACTTTCAGCACATGGTCCATAACAACATTGAAGAGGAGTAGACTGAGGCTATCTCCTTGTTTAACTCCGTTATAAAATCTGAAGGGGACAGATTTAGCACCATTGAGTCGGATGTCACCCTTCGGATCCTGGTAGACTGATTTGATGGTGCTAATAAGGTTAGAAGGGACATGCCTCTCCTGGAGCGCCCTCCAAATTTCTTGATGAGGAACAGAATCTGTGAGGGAGAATATGTGATCCTGAGTTTGTCTGTGAGGCCGGAATGCTGCTTGTTCCTCTTCCATGTCCCATTCCAAGATGCTGCTCAAGAATTCTTGTATATATACTTTGTACACTACAGAGGAGAGGCATATCTACCTATAGTTTTCGCATAGAGTTAGGGTTCCTTTCTTATGAATTGGAACTGTCAGGTTTTCCTCCCACTCGCCAGGTATTCTCTGAAAGAGGTTCTGCAGAGCTTTGGTCTGCCATACCTCACCAGTTCCGGTAAAATCTCATCAATACCGGTAGCCTTGCCAAACTTTATATTTTCCATAGCAGCTTCGATCTCCTCTTCCTGGATAGCATCATCCATATCCGGTGGCAGAAAATCTTCTGTCCTCAGGCACCTCCTGTCAGTTCTTGGACCTCCTTGATAAACTTCCTTAGCAAACTTATCTTGGTAATAGTTTCGCCAGACCTCTAGGATTCTTCTTTCATCTGTTTCCAGATTGCCATTCTTATTTTTTATGGTCCTGACTGGCTTTCCTTTCTTCCCTCTAAGACCTTTCACTGCAGTCCAGAACTTTCTAATGTTCTCCTGAAAGTTTTTCTCCATGTCTGTTCCGAAGTCCTCCCAGGACCTGTTACGAGCTTCTTTTACAGTTCTTTTAGCTACATTTCTTTTTAACACATACTGTTCTCAGTGGTCCTAGACCTCTTGTACATGATCCAAGCGGTCTTTTTCTCTTTCACATCCCTTGCCACCTCATCATTCCACCATTTGGTCTTCTTCGTAGTAGCTCTTATCTTCTTCAAACCACAAACCTTCCTGCCACCCAAGATATTTGGCCGGTATTTACTTCCACCAGCTTAGTCCTCAGTGCACCTTCATACAGCCTCTTCTGTTGGAAATCCTGTTGGAGGACTCCTATTACAAGCCCTGAAATAAAATGTCCACATTTCGCAGTTTTCACAAAAAATTGTTAATCGATATCAATTGTTGAAAGCTCATATTTTTGTATTTTTAAGGTTACTTTGTACTATTTTTTATTTCCCCAAAATTAATATAAACATGAAAAAAACATTTTTCGGCATGTTTATGATTTTTTTTCAACAGGTTTCTACATACCAATTTTTTCTGAAGCATATCCAACTGGAATCTATTATTTTTCTCTTAATTATCACATTGAGAAAGCCCATTCAGAATTTATTTAAAAAAATATACTATCACGTCTGGACTAGTTGAAGAAATATAAAGAATAACTACGAAAAAGTTTACTCAAATGCTATTTTGCGAGAGATTATAGAAATATAAAGTTCTAGTAAAAAACAGTAGATGTAAGCGTATTATACCATCTTATCTCTTACAGGCCGCCAGAGCAGTTAAAGTGTTTAATAACTTTTTGTTAGTAAAATTGAGATAATTAATTAGTTTAGTAATTAACTAGTTTACCAAGCCCTCAGGTGAAAGTCATAAGTAACTATTAAGTTACAACAATTATTAGGAATCATGCCTTTTAAAGTATAGTACACATATAATTTATGTTACAAGTTGAATATAAACAAAATTTACATAAGAAAAATAATTAAAACATTAAAATAAATAAATAAAAAGATTAACATTTATTAATGTGTAATATGTTACTTAATAATACAACAAAAGGGATTTAAATTGCCCTTATATACGCAGTGCGTTTGTATGTATATATAGAAATGAATAAAAGTATGAAATTATATATATATATATATATATATATATATATATATATATATATATATATATATATATATATATATATATATAAAATATTTATTTATATTATAATCATATAACTTTGAAAATATTGTTAAATATTTTACATCATGCATGACCAGCTCAGAGTAAAAATGTCTTTTTAATACAACTTGGCTTTCTACTCTTAGTATTTACATGTGGGAGGATAGAAAATCTAGAGGAACCTGTCTGAAGCCAAACCATGCAATCCATGGTGTAGCAGTTGGTTAGTCACATGCAGCTGTATAACTAATCTGTTTATAGCCATTGCCCTTCCATCTAACAATTTTTCTAGCCCACTAAGCCTTTTTGATCCTGCTTAGCATACTTTGGAAGACTATATTTCGAGAGGAAGATGTTCAGCCATTCTTCCGCTTGATGATTTCTGAGTCTGCTGAGTTCTCAGGGAAACCATGAGCACTTATTATTCAGGCAGCTCTTGTTTCTCATAACCCCTTAAGATAAATTTGTCAGAGGTCTTGGGAACCTATATCTCCATTATTTGTCATTAATATACAAAAATCAATATACCTTGGAGATCATGGATTTTGATATGGAAAATATTTTTCCTAGATTTTGTGGTGGTATTAAAAAATGATTTGATTTAAAAAAACAAACAGTCTCTACTATTCTGAGTACAAACACTAAAATATTGAGCACTGACTGGTTAAAGCACTGACATTAATTGACACATCCTCTTATAGGAGTTAGAGAGTTGTTTGAGCAGGCTCCACCTCCACCTCCACATAAAACACGTGGCGAGCTAATGAGAGATATTGATGCCTCTTATTATGGTTATATGGACGACGAAGATGGAATCATTATACCACTGGAAGAAATTGAGGAAACTAAAGGCATGAAAATACATTTATAGGTATATATTAAATAATAGTTCCTTCCATGTAGTTTATTAAATTATTTTATTGCATTTTAGCTATCAAAAAAGCTGTAGCAGAATGGACTATTAAAAAGGAAAAGTCAATGGAAATGGATGAAGAAGAGAAAGAAGAAGTTGAAGAAGATAACATCTACAAAGCTGCAGGGAATAAAGAGGTATTAGAGTCTTAAATAACTATCAAAATTAAATTCTATTACTTATTATTTCTTTATAATTATCACTATTTGAATATTTGTAGGGTGAAGATGATGATGAAGAGGCAGAGGAAGATGAAGGATTTGAACTGAGTGCTAAGTTATTGGAAGGGTACAGAGCTCATATTCCTGTTCCTTCACAAAGAGAGGTAGAAGCCGCAATTCTCGAAAGGAAAAAACAAGAACTTTTGGAGAGATATGCTCTATAAATCAAACTAGTAGGATAATTTAAATTAAATTTTATTGAATTGAATTTTCTGCAGGCCATAGAAGTTATGATCAATAAGTGATAATTTTTTTGAGTTAAAAGGGAAAGTATTGTTAATGTATATAGTTTTTAAAATGCATATATTTTCTATAAGAAATAAATATCATCAACTAATTTTTAACAGTGTATAAAATGTTATTATGTTAATAACTGAAAATCATGCTTTCTTATAAGCACTATTTCAATTGTTCAGATTGTATAAATATGTGTATATTATTATTTATAATAATATTTGTTATTTATATTTTTTTTTTAAATCTGTAAATAAAAAAAGTTTTCTATAGATTTTTTGTTGCAATCCTTGTTATTACTGAATCAATTGGTGAACTCTTCTTTAATTCCTCCTCAGTAATATTGTACTCTTTTTTAACAGCCTTGTTGTCTACTAATGTGTGAAGTTTCTCTAAATTTATTAATTTACCATTTATCTGAAATAAAACAATATAACATTAAAATAATAAAAATAATGATAATAGATAAATTATTCTGGTGTTAAAAACCACTTCAAAGAGACAGTTTTCTATTCAAATAAATAAGGAACATTTATATACTTAATAATTATTTTTATTTTATTTACCTCAATATCTACAAATGAGTAGATATATACATACATACATATATATATATATCATTAAATTTTCTTATTTATTTATCAATGCTATTATCATCAGTAGCAAGAGCAAATGTTAACCAAATTTGGATTGGAAAAAATAACTGATTTTATGCAAATATTATTTAAAGTTTTTTTCCCTCATAAGGGTACACAAAGGTGTACCAAAAATATTGATAATCTATAGTTTTTAAGTGGCGAAATTTTAATCTTAACTATTCTTAAAATAACCCTTCAGCTCATGCAATGCAAGATGTAACGCTACAACGCACAATGATCTGAGAGATCCAAGACCTAACATTGATTTATTTTGCACTTAATATAATCTTTAGAGAGTGGGGAAGAAGTACATATCGTTGTCCTAGTTCAACAGTAAACATCTCAAAAAATGATAATATGCATGTATCTTAACATTATTTTTTTTTACATAAATTTTTCACATTTTTACTCATATATAAAAGTGATGAACTGTCTAGATCTTGCCCTTATTATAAAGAATATCTGCACATCTCAAAATTAACTTTTTTGAGATGTTACACTGGGGCAGCGATACAAGACGGTTGCAATTAAATTACATGTAATAATTAAAGATTATTCTTTCCAAGAATTTTACAATAATTTCTGTGCTGCAATCTTTAGCTGCTACGTTTAGGCAAGGCGCAAATAGAAATGCAGGTTTGTGAAGTGACGCAGTGCAGGAAAAACCTATCCACAGTTTTCATGCGCAAATTAAAACGCAGGTTTTACCTCAGTTGATGAGTCAATCCCGTGAACTACGTCTCACACCATGAGATTTCATGATGGATGGTGAAATGGCAGAAGTGCTAATGTTTAAATTATGTATGCTTTAAATATATGTGTGAATACATATATAATAATTGTTTGAAAACTTACCACTTTTCAAATCTGCTTCCTTTCCGACTTCCTCCCATTTTTCAGTCTTCAACTTGTTCCTCATAGTCTGGATAGCTGGTATCATACAATAATCTCCTTTGAATGGTTTCGATCACATTTTCCTCCTTAGTCATGAATAATAGTGAGAGCAAGACAGTTGTTGGTCACCAACCAAAAACTGCGACAGAAGGAATGCGATATGTGACTCAAATCTGCAGTGAGTTCTATTTGCGCGGTCTCTATGTCATCTGTGATTCACAAAAACTCACCGTGAATCACCCTGCATCACCTCACCAACCTGCAGTTCTATTTGCGCTGGCCCTTATTAGTAAATTATGCTCATTTCATCATAAACTAATTAAAAGAGCTGTTGGTACTAAGTGATCACTTTTAATGAACCACGATCGTTACCTTAGGAAGTTAATGAAATAGATTTAGTTCATTGAAAGAAATGGTCCTGATCTCTGAATAATAGAGTTTCATTCATCCCTATTTTCAATGGAGTTTTGACTACCCAGAGTTTTATTTCAACCTTTAAAAAAACTTAAAAAATGAAGCAGAAGTATTAATAAAAAAAAAATCATTTGTTTGTTTCTTTTTTTTACTAACTTATTTGTGCTTCCTGACAATATGAGATAGGAAATCGACATCAATCATCATTGCCTACAAACCTTCCTCTACCGAACCCAAATCTGCAAGAACAATCCTCTCATTTAGATCTCAATCTACCTCTTGGACATTTATCTGTTAGTTCAACTTCGATTATCTTTAAATGATTCACTCTTTGTACAATACAACACATATCCGACCCTATTTGCACTGATGCTCTTTTCCATTATATTTATTCTGCATTAGCATGCATGTAATATAAAATAATGTGAATATATTCAAAAGCACTATTGTCTTAGAAATAAAAATATTTTTATCTTCACATAATAACACAGTTGAATGAAATGATCTAAAAAGACTTTCAAGCCTTATTCAATTTTGTAAACCAGACTGGGTAGACTATTGCAAACCTTACTGATTTTAAAACAATTTTCAAGGACTTTAGGAATCAAATCCTATGATTCGTAGTCAGGCATAACATTGGGATAAACAATTTCAAAATATGATAAATAGAAAAATCAATACTTTTATTGAATTTAAAACTATGCTATAAATATATTCTTAAGTTATATCAATTAATAGGGCTATGATAACAGTGAGCTATGGACTTGAGGCATATCATAAACAGTTGAAAAAGATAATCATAATAAAATATATAGAATATCTACATTCATAATTAATTGACTTTCAAGAATAAGCCCAACAGTATTGTCTGAATATTAAATATGTACTTAGAGAGTACAAATCAACCTTTACCACAATGAAAAGAGAACACAAATGTATAATCCTGTAGATTCTATAACAATGTGAGTGTATAAATAATTATTTGATAATTAGATTTAGCTTAAAATTAAAATAATTATAATTTTATTTCACCTGCTATTGCAGGAAAGTAACTAGTTAAAGTTATACATAAATTATTAGAGAACAAAACTAATGTAAAACAATTGACATAAGAAATCTTATAAATTTTTGAATCACTTAAAAATTTGTCGACTTCTCAGCTAGAATTAAAAAGTAATTCTACCATTTCTAAACTTCCTTAAAACAACAGTATGAAATATTTAATTTCAGCCTATTACAAATGACAGTGTTTGTCATTCAAGTAGCGTCCATAAACAAAATATTTTCTTGAATGTAGTCCGATATAAGATTTTTTTAAAAGAAGTAATTATAGGTTAAAATTAATTCACCTTAGATAGTTCTGCTTTCAAATCTTCCTCAGATCCAATGATAGCAATTAACGCATTGGTATCATTTTCCTGCATACCAAACTTCACCAAAGCTTTACTAATATGTTTTGATACTGACAAATTATACAATAACTCTGTGTTAATATTTCGAGTTACTAGTTTATTACGAGACTGGGCTAGGCAGGCCTTATCAGCTGCAACTGCTACTTGAAAAGGGTCTACAATTAGAGATGGAGTAATACAGCAACACCTAATAGACTGTTCCAAAATTTTCTTTTTTATTTGCAGAGTATCAGTAATATTAGATAACAAGCATAAAGACAGAATCTCTCCTGTACCTAATTTATAGCTTCTAAACATGTTTGAAAAATTGAAACACTTTAATATCTCATGATTAAATAAAAATTCAACTTTTAGGATACTAAAAAAAAAAAAAAAATTGCTTTCAATGGAAATGCTTAGGCTGGCATACTTGTTCGGAGGAAAAAAAAAGAGTTCACTATTATAAAACCAAACCTGTTCACTTAGCCCCACTCAGAATAACCTTCTCCTACTACACAGCATTAGAGGCAAAGAGATATAAGTATGAAAGAACATGCCGACCAACGGAGGATAGAATGTTATTGTCTGAATAGAAATAACAATCAACCATATTTCTTTCAACGTCAACTTCACCAACGACCCAGAAATTCGCTTAAGTACATTCCGATCCTTAGGACGAATGGGGTTGTAAGATATAAAAGTTATTTCCGAAGTTCTGGCTTTTATTTTTTATTAAATTAAATTTTATTTTAACATTTTTATTTATTCAAGTATTGGCTATTTATAATTTATTAGCATATGATCATAGACTTACTAATCATATGATAAGAAACATCAACAAATAGCCGAAAACACTTAAAATGTAATGAAATATTTTTTCAGTATTTTGAGCTCAGTATGTTTTAAAACATTCACGGGAATTCACTAAGTAATTTCAGCTGTAAAACTTTAAAATTGGTTGAGCCATTCGCTCAAAAAATCGCTAGATACATACTAACAGTCATGCCAAGCACATTACCCTCCTGGTGGCTTCGCCGTAGTCTGATAATAATTTACATTCCTTTTCAAAGAAATTTTTTGGCAGATTATGTAAACATGTAAATGCAATCAATATATTTCAGACACTAACAGAATACCTAACCATTTAGCACTGTTTCCAAACCCCATTAGAATAAAAATAGTTAACGGAAAAGAATTCAATAATAATCAAATTCGTAATTTTCTAGAATCATTAGGAATAAAGGCAAATTACACAACATCAAACCATCCTAATTCTATAGGACTCATAAACAAAGCACAATCAACTCTAATTGAAACATTGTACGCCTTAAAAGAAGAAAACTCCAGAAAAGACTTAAAAGTAAATTTAAATCTCGCTACATTAACCTTTAATATTCCTACTAACCAAACATTAAAACACTCCAAATGAAATAACCTATGGAGTTATAAAAGACCAGACAAAAATTAAGAGATAATTAAGGAACAGTTAGCTAGCGAATATCACAAAAACATGAACAATGTTCATAATAAACATAAAGTTGAATTAAATTAAGAAAATGGGGTGAGAACTAATACATCAAATAAAAACTGTGAAGACCCAGATATTGAACGTGATAGGTTTTATATTAAAAGAAGAATAAAAAACAAGGTTGAAAAAGTATAAACCGGTCATACCTTTTGTAGATAGAAACAAGAAAATTGTTTTTCATGTTGACAATATTGCTAGAAAAGAGAAGTTCAAACGAAAACCTAAGAATAAATTAATTACTGTTTCAGACGGAGAGATGGTCTCTATAGCCCAGTACACACCTGTACTCGATACCTCCCTGAGGGGGGGTCGAGGGTGCATTAATAGGTGGCAAAAGATATTTTTTTTAGGATTGTTTGGTATGGTAACAGGAACCTGAAACTAACTTAATTCATTTTTTTATTATTTTTATTTAATAGCTTAATATCTTTTTCGAATGTTTCTGATGATTGTTTACTAATTTTTATCTAATCAGCAATATTATGTTCCGTGTAGTAGTTATTATTTTCAAGAGTTTCTAGTACTTTATCGTTTGCATCCATGTTACCAGTCAAACAGCCTTTAACCAGATCATTGATTATACCACACTTGGTTATATTTTTGGGAATGACACTATTTATTTTATCTGGTAGGAAAGTTAATTGCTTAAATACGACTTCCTGAACTACTAACTACTGTTTTGGGGTTTCAGTGATAGCCTTAGTGAATTTAATTCGTTGATTAATTTTGTTAAATCTAAAAAATGAACAATTGTTTTGTTGTGTGATATCACTTTTGAGTCCGGAACTTTAGATATTATTAGTCCTGATGAATGCTGAACGTTTGTAACTTTATATGCCGTAGTTATACTGCCAATATCACCAAGATTTCTAGTAGCCCAATATACGAGTATAGTACATCCCAGCGTGCATTACTAGGTGGCAAAAGATTTTTTTTTTTTTTTAGGATTGTTTGGTATGGTAACAGGAACCTGAAACTAAGTTTGCGACCTCGAAAACCCCTGCAAGAACTTTTGGTAGGCGAAAAACCTCGAAATTTTGGCACTTATTTCAGTTTTTTGCTTAAAACTCAAAAACTACATGTTCTACTGAAAAAGTTGTTCGTACCAAAATTAAAGTAGACAAAATTAGCTACAAAATTCACTGGTAAAACTTAATTTTATATAATCTTAACCCTTACCTACAGGTCTTTGAAGTATGATGAAATTTTCCAAAAAATCTTAAAATGCGGGATTTCGCTCATTTTGACTTCTATATAATCGTTTACAGTGCCTATTCTATGTTTTTAATTATACCTATGTTGACGGAGTATTAATAGGATGTTCATACATGTGTTTATATGTACTAACATAAACACTCACATATATGTAGTATATATAGCATTATAATTTATAACATTCTATTCGTTGATGATAAATAACCATTAATTATGTTTTAATAATCATAGGTATCTATAATATGTAAATTTATATATATATATATATATATATATATATATATATATATATATATATATATATATATATATACATACACACACAAAAATATAGTATTGTTGTTTTCAGGAAAATTATAGTGAAAAATTGAAAAAAGTAGTTTTATTTACAATATAATTGATCAAATTTAATAGATATATAAGCATAAATATTTACAATAATAATAAAAGAATATATGGAAATAATTCGTATAATTCTCATACGTTTTGAAGGCCCAGGTTGAGTTCCTCATCCTCCGCAAATGCCTGTTCCTCCTCTTCAGTTTTGGTAATATTTTCTTCTTCCTCTCCTTGTCCTTCTTCGTCCTCCACATTCCCGTCAACGTCATTCTCGATTTCAATTAGTGGGACGCTGGAGCAAGATGTGCCCGAACAATTCTTGCATATTGTGGTGCACATGAGACCAGATTTTTGGTAGGTGCACGCACTGTTGCAACCTTTTTTGCAGCTGCAAAACACTAGCTGCAGCAATGGATGAGGCGCAAGTTCTTTTTTCATTTGGATAGGGGTGAGACCAAGGCTTTCCCGTTTCCATCCCCATTTTAACGGATCCAAGTTGTAGTCCAGCCAGCACTGAACTTGAAAAAATGTCCTAAAACTGTGTTGGTTAGCTGCGTCTAGTGTTGGAAGTAGGGTGGGCAAATTGAAGCTGTTCTTTGTAGACATTTTGACGAGAAATTTTGACGAGACTTGAGACATTTTTAAGTAGTCCATTCCTTGCACAACTGTGATTGCTTCAACACCATTAAGAGCCATCAGAATTTTTTCCCCTGCTCTACTGAGTTGCGCTGTTGAGGGAGTTCTCTCGTAAAATAGAGAATCGGCTTATAATAATAATAAAAGAATATGTATAAATAATTCATATAATTCTCAGACGTTTTGAAGGCCCAGGTTGAGATTCCTCATTCTCCGGAAATCCCTGTTCCTCCTATTCAGCTTCGGTAATATTTTATACTTACCAAAATTAAAGAAGACAAAATTGTCTATAAAACTTAATTTTATATAATCTTCATCGTTGTTGAAATATCAGATGGCTGTGGTGGACGGAGGTTTACTCCTTTACAAAGTTGTGTGGGATTGGACTGAATATTTTGATTTTATCTTCATGAAGTACTTCACCTGTGTCAAGAGGCAATGCGGATCACAAGTAATGGTCGTGTTTGATGGATGCCCATGTGATACGAAAACGGCGAGATACGAAAAGCTCAGAAAGGGTTCGTCATTCCAAAATAAATGCGTCAGCCAATATTATGTTCGATGAGAGAACACTCCCTGCTGTTTTCTAAGAGTTCTATGGGAATGAATCTAGCCAGAGCCATCTGATTCAAATGTTAAAGCAAATTTTGAAAAAAGGTTCAATGAAAGTGTTAGGGGTAGTAGAGGACGCCGATGTACTCATTGACAGCTCTTTCACAGTCGAGCAGTTTTGATATTGTTGTTATTCCAAGTGAGGTGTTGAGGTGATCGTTGTGCTGTAAGGGCTTTCCAAATCCAACAAAAATAATGTACATCTTCTCAAACCAGAAAATAGTGGCAAAGATGACCTCATCGTATCAGTATGATCCTAAATACCTTCTTTTTGAGCATGCATTCCCTGGTTGTGACACAATGTTGTCTCCGTTTGGCCATGGAAAAACAAATATATGTGCCATTATAAAAAAAAAAAAAAAAAAAAAAAAAAAAACCCGAACCTGAAAGAAGCCGATTCTCTGTTTTACGAGAGAACTCCCTCAACAGCGCAACTCAGTAGAGCAGGGGAGAAAATTCTGATGGCTCTGTATGGTGTTGAAGCAACCACAGTTGTGCAAGGAATGGACTACTTAAGGTATTACACCTCTTCGTCAAAATGTCTACAAAGACCAGCTTCAATTTGCCCACCCTACTTCCAACACTAGACGCAGCTGACCAACACAGTTTTAGGACATTTTTTCAAGTTCAGTGCTGGCTGGGCTACAACTTGGATCCGTTAAAATGGGGATGGAAACGGGAAAGCCTTGGTCTCACCCCTATCCAAATAAAAAAGAACTTGAACCTCATCCATTGCTGCAGCTAGTGTTTTGCAGCTGCAAAAAAGGTTGCAACAGTGCGTGCACCTACCGAAAATCTGGTCTCATGTGCACCACAATATGCAAGAATTGTTCGGGTACATCTTGCTCCAGCGTCCCACTAATTGAAATCGAGAATGACGTTGACGGGAATGTGGAGGACGAAGAAGGACAAGGAGAGGAAGAAGAAAATATTACCAAAACTGAAGAGGAGGAACAGGCATTTGCGGAGGATGAGGAATCTCAACCTGGGCCTTCAAAACGTATGAGAATTATATGAATTATTTACATATATTCTTTTATTATTATTGTAAATATTTATGCTTATATATCTATTAAATTTGATCAATTATATTGTAAATAAAACTACTTTTTTCAATTTTCACTATAATTTTCCTGAAAATAACAAAACTATATTTTTGTGTATGTATATATATATATATATATATATATATATATATATATATATATATATATATATAAATTTACATATTATAGATACCTATGATTATTACAACATAATAATGGTTATTTATCATCAACGAATAGAATGTTATAAATTATAATGCTATATATACTACATATATGTGAGTGTTTATGTCAATACATATAAAAAAATGTATGAACATCCTATTAATACTCTGTCAACATAGGTATAATTAAAAACATAGAATAGGCCAAAATTTTGAGGTTTTTCGCCTACCAAAAGTTCTTGCAGGGGTTTTCGAGGTCGCAAACTTAGTTTCAGGTTCCTGTTACCATACTAAACAATCCTAAAAAAAAAAATTCTTTTGCCACCTAGTTATGCACGCTGGGATGTACTATACTCGTATATCGGGCTACTAGAAATCTTGGTGATATTGGCAGTATAACTACGGCATATAAAGTTACAAATGTTCAGCATTCATCAGGACTAATAATATCTAAAGTTCCGGACTCAAAAGTGATATCACACAACAAAACAATTGTTCATTTTTTAGATTTAACAAAATTAATCAACGAATTAAATTCACTAAGGCTATCACTGAAACCCCAAAACAGTAGTTAGTAGTTCGAGAAGTCGTATTTAAGCAATTAACTTTCCTACCAGATAAAATAAATAGTGCCATTCCCAAAAATATAATCAAGTGTGGTATAATCAATGATCTAGGTTAAAGGCTGTTTGACTGGTAACATGGATGCAAACGATAAAATACAAGACAACTTTGAAAACAATCACATTACATATTGCAACTCTTGAAAATAATCACTACCACACGGAACATAATATTGCTGATAAGATAAAAATTTGTAAACAATCATCAGAAACGTTCGAAAGAGATGTTAAGCTATTAAATAAAAATAATGAATCAAGTTATTTTACAAATTTTACAAACGACACTTTATTTTAATGTGCAGTATAGTATTCTCACCTATTTAATCATTCAAGTAATTGGCATTTGAAAATTCTCTTAAAATGTGGAAAATAGGAATTTCCTCTCTAATATAATTAAACAGACAGATATTGATGATAAAATAAAGTGACCAGACGTCCCACATTTGAGTCCTCGCCCAACATCGAAAAGTCCACCATTGTTCCCTATTGTACAATTTTTTTTCTTTTGGAGTGAAAAAAATTATGTTTATTAATGGATTCTTATGTAAAAATGTCTTGAAAAAATGATGATGAAAAGCCTACCACTCATGGGAGATGGGAAGGCACTATATGGCCAATTTTTCAAAATGGCCGCTGTATAAATTTAGATTTATAGGCAATAAGTCCCAAAATTTTACAATTAGCTTAAATATTTAAATTAGTAAAATTTAAAGCATTAAATTACGCAAATAGTTAGTATTCGTAGTTACATTTTATTAGAAAAAAAATAGTTCTTAAACAATTATTATTAACAATTATTTATACAGAGTGTACAGGATAAAAACCAGGACAATTCTGTACCTCAAGAGCAACAAAAAAGTTTATATGAACCATGGTTTGATTCCCTATAGGATATCAGAAAATTTAAGTTTTGTATTTTGGTTAATTATTTACAATAATGAACCTTTTTAATCGGCCAAGAAAAAAATATTTTAACCCTCCCCCCTCAAAATTTGATCTTAATATTTCTTCTTTTATTAAATATGTCTGTATTATAGATGCTTATGTAACTTTTAATGTATCTTACGTTGTATTGTCCAGCAATGGAACAATTCCTGTTAATTTACCAACTACCTCTATTATTATGTCAGAAAGTAAGGAAATTATTGTAAACCGAACTAGGAAATTTTATAGAAATTTCGATACCTTATATATTAATCATGAATTAACTAACTTTAAGAAATTAAATATTACATTTGATGAAATAAACTTACCTGTAATCTCGCATGAAGAATTTAAAACACTAGAAACTATTGATAATCCGATATTGTGCTCCATTCCATTATTACTTAGACACGGTACCGGTCCTACGGGTCCCGTCGCTCCGATGTAACTTCCTGCTAGGAGCCCTTATATTTTTTTTTAAATCTTTCAATTTGTTTTAAATAAATCATATACTTATTTTTGTATGAATAATATTATAAAAATATCATAAGTTGTAACATTTTTCTCGATATAAAGGTTAGTTTGGAGTCCCATTTAGAACAGCGTTCCGATGCGGCATCCGGTTGTGCCGCTTGTATATATTACTATATCTTATTTTATTGTGATCCACATAATCCAAATTTACTATATGGTGTTGAAATATTGTTAGAAAAACCTTTCCTAGCCTATCTATAAATTTCCCTCTTTCTGTACAACATGAAAATACGTTCCCCCAGCGCTAGGACCTCCAGAAGGGAGGAGTTATGGTTCTAGTATATAAATCACCCAGATCTAGAGCATCTCTCTCATTACTGTTTAATTATTATTACCTGTAGCTTCCTTTAGTTGTTACGCTAGTTAAGTTTTGTCTTAAATAAAGTTTTTAAAAAGTGATTTAGTGTGTCCAGATATTTAATTCTTGATTGCTCGTTACATTGTGCTTTTAGCCAAAATGCTGCTTCAAGATGCTCTTTCAACATTTCCTCAATTATTTAAACAATTGAGTTAGGGGCTGTAATTAAAATAATCAAATATACAATGCAATTTGTATATTTGAGTAAATCAGAAGTAATTATACTTTTATTACCCTTCAAGAAATATGAATAAATTTTCGGGTATATAATAATAATAATAGATGGCTTAGCGAATCCGAAAATTCGATGCCGACACCACCAGTCGCACCTTGCATTCCTCTCTCCTTCAAAACCCCATTCCTTAAGATCACACTCCTCTCGTCTACGCCTCGGTCTACCCGCGTCAATTAACTTTTCACGAATTCGTTCGTTAATATGTCCCACATCTTAACACGCCCTTTCTGCGATGCTATTATTTCAATTATGCTAATCGAGTACAAGCTACTCAATTATTTAATCTCCTAAATTCCCCATTGGACTCATCCTTCTTGGTGTCCAATATTCTACCTAATACTTTATTTTCGAAGAACATAAGACGTTGTTCTTCCTTCAAAGTAAGATATCACATGTCGCACATATAAAGAATAGTTTGAAGAATAACACTGTTCTGTAAAGAAATTTTTTTTTTCGCTCCCTTGAGAAATTTTTCCTGATTTTTATATTTTCATGTGTGCTGAGTTCGAATCCGAAGTCCAAAAAATTCTATCAGGCACCATTTTTGAGAAACTGAAATAGCATGTTTTTTTTCTTATTTCATTTATTTATTTAATTTTCTTGTGAATAATAATAATAAAATAGAAAATAATAAAATATTTAATCCTGAACATAATATAACTTTATGCCTAGCCAACGTGTATATTTTTTCCTTTTATAGTCTTCATCAGCTGTCTCCCTATGTAGTGTCCAACAGTAGCCAGCAAGCATTTTCCCATTGCATTTACCGTTATTTCTTTTCTCCATTTGGACAATCTCTTGATGAAACCGTTCTCGGTGTTTATCTGAAACTGATCCCAAGTAGGGAGAGAAGAAATTCAAATAGGAGTGCAAAAAATGAATTGTAAATGACATGCAACCCATGGCCTTATATGATAAAAGCAAGAAGTTGTTCTTCAACACTGTCTTTGTAAATTGTAGCTCTTTTAGTGCCCATAAATTGTTCACACATGTTTTCAAACGCAGACATAGATCTTTTTTCAGTTTCATTTAATTTTCCTTTAAATTCTAGGTCCTCGAAAGGGCGCGGATTTGTGGCCCCACGAAAATCTCTACTTTAATTTTTGCTTCACTTAATTTATGGAACTTCTGTTTCAAGTACATAAACCTTCTCCTTTCTTGTCTATTGCTTTCGCGAAATTCTTTATGATTCCTAATTTGATATGGAGAGGAGGGAGTAGAATTTTGTTTTTTTCAACCAAGAGAGGGTTGACAATGTTTTTTTATCCAATTGTGTCAGTGCGTTCTCGCCATTTTCTCACTCCTTTTTTTCTGCTCTCCCATTCAAATAAAAAACAGCAAAACTTAGTGTAACCACCTTGAGGTCCTGTAAGCATTGCGACAACTTCTGCACAAATGCTCCATCTATACTCGTATTTGATTTGCTCAAGCACAATTTTCAAATTTTCATGTTTCCTTCATATGGACAGAATAGGCAACAGGGATGGATGGATGTTCGTTCCTTTAGTAGTTGGTTGGTTCCTATAGGAGCACTGATTTCAAACTGAATTTGGAGCTGTCAATGAATAATATCCATTCATCTGGATTGATCGGAAACCCAGTTGTGAGAGTAAATTGAACGGACTTTCATAAACTGCAAGGTGGCCATCCATTGAAAAAAAATGGAGTTCCTCTGATTCCCGCTTTCGAAAGGAAGAAATTTTCCCTCCTGTTTCCAAAAGATTACATTTTTTTGTCTGGATCGAAGTAATTGGGCTTGACTTTTTGGGAGGTCTAAATCGCGAACGAGGTCATTCAACCTGGCCTGGTTGATGAGTTTGGGCTGAGTATCATTTTCACTGGAATCACTTGAAGAATGAATTTCTTCGCTGGCTCCTGTATTTCTTTGTTGGTTCCTGGTTCCGGTGAGATATTCTCAAAATCAGCCTCTTCCTTATCACTGAGAGAATAACTCTGAGGCTTAGGTGGGAAGGGCATGGACTCATCGTGCAGAACTGGTCTCATGGCAGATGGAAGGTTAGAGGTAAAATCTAAAAAGTTTATGGTTTTATTTGCTTCCAAATTTCCAGTTCTACTGTGAATTTAATCGAGGGGTGAATTTCCTTTAAGAAATTATTTATATAAATTTAAATTAAATATATATGAAGCACTTGAAATAATAAAATCCTTCAAATACAATCCATATTTTTGCTTAAATGACAAAATAAATATCTCCAATAGTCCAATCTTAAATTTATTCCCATCTATAACAGACAAAAAAATTACTAAGCGGAATTACTGGAAAAAACCCGACCCTTAAACCGTTTACGTATAAACACCCCACCTTTCAACCTTTCTTTCATTGCTAGTTCAGAGCCAGTACCAGTACAGAATAAACCAGTACAAACTTTTCTGTTTGAAATAATCTACTTAAATCTTGGTGAGTACCAACATGTATTTGATTTCTTGTTTTAATTAAATTCATAATTCATAAATGTTTTAAAATAATGTATAATAATACCAAACTGTATTTTGAATTGCTTATTTTTTAATTTTTGTGTGTTTTTAGAACTGAAGATGAATTTATAACATTCGAAACTAGTTTTCAATAAAACCAAAATCACAGAAGTGCCAATAATTTATCAATCCCTAATTAGATTGATCCTTCTATACCATCACGCGGATGTCAATTAAAATAACAAGTATTAACAGTACTTATTCTTGCCTTTATTTCTTCTTGAATTTGATTCCTTTTGGCTATTGCAGATCCCAGATACCTGAATTTATCCACGCAATCAAACTTGTTTTATGTAACATCAGTTTAACTGCTTATCATATATTTTGTGTTCTCTGCATTTATTTCGATATCTAACTCTTTTATCAACGTTGTATATAATTTAATAGTCTCCATATCTTCATCTAGTTGTACTAAACCATCTGTATACCAAAGCACCGGTATTTAATCGAGAATCACCTTGTTCAAACCTGAACGAACCACAAACTTTTCGAAATTATAATTACAGATTTGAACTTATTTAATGTTTCGGACATGGTCATCCCTAAGAGATTAACAAACTTCTTTGGTATTCTCTCTTCAATCAAAATATTATAAACCTTATAGCGGTCAATAGAATCATACACCTTTTTAAAATCAGCATAAAGCCGATGAACTACACTGTTGTATTCTATTCTTTTCTCTCTATAAGGAAAATATTTGATTAGTAATCGAACTGTTCCATCCAAAACCACATTTATTGTATCCAATAATTACCTCGCCGTATTCCGGTATTCGACTATTTAAGATTAACGTTTTTAAGATATAACATGTATATAGTGAGATTGCTTGATTCAATCCGTTTTCGGCTCTTTTTTGTAAATCGGAACCAGTATAGCTCCTTTCCACTCAGCGGACGTCTTTTCATTTTCCGAAATTCACTTTCCCCTCAAGCCTTGGTTAGTTCACTCGTAATATATTGTCTCGTAATATATACTGCTTTATAAGATATTAATTTTCCGATGGCTATTTCGACTTCCTCGTTACTGGGTTCTTCTATTAGCGGAGCTATTAGCTGTACATTATGCCATTTAGAAGGAGGATTTAAACCATTAATGCCCATATTCAAAATATTATCAAAGAATGTCTTACATTTATTCAATATATATACCGGATCGGTCAGAATATTGATATATTTATCCTTAATTCCAATGGGTAAATCAGCAATAAAACAAAATCTTACCTTTAATATTTTGTTTTATAAATTAATAATTATAAATAAATTATTTTCAAATAACATAGGATGATTTCGTGAAAATATTTATCTCAGTCTATCTAGAGTTACGTTTATGTAGTTTACTTATGTTTCTTATAAAATATCTTGTCTTATAATATTTCATCAATTGAATACAAAGGGCTACTTACTGATATAAAACATTTAATACTTGACACAGGGACTATTTTAATAAAATGGTATCCTTTACATAAAAGAAAAAATTGGTTTCAACCAAATAATAGATATACTGGGTAACAATAAAATTATTTCTATACATAAATATTTAAATAATATCTTGTTGCAAACAGCCGTCTTCGATACGACATAAGTCTCTTGACACTATAACTTTGATTCGTCTTTAAATACTGGATTGTCTTTCCCTTCGAAAATTTTTCCTACTTCTGCTAATGATTTTCCTTCAGTTTCTGGAAGAAATGCGATGGTTCCCAGAGCTCCCATGCAACTGATGCATCCATACAGTGTTAGTGCTCCTGAAAATAATGTAACAATAGGTTTATAGAAATTATCCCATATAACATACTTCCTTACATAAATAAAAAGAGTAATTAATACATCATTAATAATTAATGGTGGATGTATCCTTATCTGTAGAACTAATTCGAGAAGTTAGGAGGGAAAAGAAAAAATGCAGGTAAGTATAAACTTACACATAACGAGTAAGTTAAAAAATATATATATATATTTATGAGGTGAGGTATTAAAATATTCAGCAAATATTGCTTATTAACATATCGCTGTCTTGGGAGATGAGTGCCAAGATATGAAAATTTTTATTTTTGCATTTTTGGGCCTGGAGAACTTTTAATGAAGTACATTTCTTTTAGAAAAAATGTCACATTTTTAGTTTCAATATTTAACGTAATAACAATTTATTTTCGTTTTTTATGAAAATCTGCCACAATTCAATTCAGGATTCATGTTTAAATGATCAAAAAATGAAGATTAACTTTTTTAAAAAACAAATAAGGTAAGTATTGGCTTAGAAAATTACCGAATTGATGTTTTATCAGTGAATTAGAAATTAAAATTCTACTTTTTTGTATTCTGGCACTCTTCTTCTAAGCCAACAATATATTAAGGTTATAACTCCATTTTGACACTATCGGACTCGAATATTATACCGTTTAGAGCCGGTGTATGCACTTATTCCACCTCATCTTATATATGTCAATATTATTAGTGCATTTTAATAAAATTAATTATTAAAAGATTTAGTTCATGCAACCAAATTTAAGATGGTTAATAGAAAATATTAAAATTTAGCTGTACGCAAGACAACAAATAACGATTTGAAGACAGTAAAAGAGTTTGATAATGTACAAGAGGAAGATGGCCATTATCCTGATTGAATAGGAAGTTCATATCGATAATACCTAATAAAGTAATCTAACTAATATCTGCAAAGAGAAAATAAATCTCATTACCTACAACAGAATGAGAAAGTATTAACGATAAACAATGGGGCTGATAGAATATTGTATTTAATAAATAACAAATTTACTTTTTTCCTTTCTGGTGGAATGGCTCAAATAATTTTTAGAAATATAAGGCTTATATTTTCCAGTGTATCGACCATCCTAATACATATCCAAAAATACGGATATTTATACGGGAAAATAAAAAGCAATAATGAAATCAACAATTTTCTGAAAACCAAGATATTGTAAGATTTATCACGTTCCAGAGAATCAGCTGGACGTATAGCGGATGAAGTATGGCCGAATACAAAAAAAAAAAAAAAATATAATAAAATAAAAATACTTCTTAAAAAAATAATTAGAACAAGAAGGAACAAGGAACATTCATGTAAAAGATGGTTCGACGATGTAGAGAACAACTTCAAACGAATGAAACTGAGAGGCTTGAGATGTATGGTAGGACAAAAAATTAAAAACAAAGTTGGTACACCAACTTTATCCAATTTAGATGAAACTGATGTGATTTTTAAAAGTTTAGCTTTGTGCCACCAATAAAAAGTTTCTTTTTTGTAAGTAACCAAATTGAGATGTTTTTAATTATTTTTTTTTTTTTTTTACTTCTGTCTTCAATTTCGATAAGCAAAAAATAGCATAAAAGTAAAAGTAAAGTAATGCCTATTTATTTTAGGCAGGCTTTACGTCCATCAACGTCTCTGATTTGTATCCTCTCTGATAAATATGATTTCGATGAAAAAAAAAAGTATATTTGTGAACAATATTCTTTTGTAAAACTTTTCGTATGCTGATTTTTTTAAAGATTTGGGCATTACATTAAATAATCTAAAAAAATGATTGATTAAAAGTACAAAATTGCAATTAATTTTCATCCTATTTTGCAACATATCTATTAAATTTTGCACTCATTATGAGCTAAAAATTGGTCTTGTTGACTATTTTGAAGAAAAAATGTAAAATTAAAAAAAAAAAAATAGTTAAAAAGCGCCCTAGTAATCTAGATATTTATTGTTTTAAAATAATCCTAAAGGTATGAGCTGAAAGGTTCTGGAGTAAAATTGGTGTTTATTTAACTGCAAGTGTGCTTATTTTAGCATTGCCGAAAACTGCTACCGCTACAGACATAGTTAAAATACAGCTATAATAAAATATATACAGCTGGGAAAATATCGACGTCGTTAAACTTATTATGGGACCTAAACACCGCATCTATCGATTCCCGCTTACGATGTATCGAAAAAAAATTAGAAATGGCCTAAAATCGACTATTGATGACGTAAGCACCAAATATTAACGACTCTCAGTCGTCACTCTGGCCTTAACCAGTGCTAGAAGTCTTAAAAATAAATTGCAATTATAAATCTTTTGCAACCTTGATAAACTCTTACATTATACAATAAAGTATAAAATTGAAAAAAAAATGTTATTTGGATAAAAATCGTTTCATGTGTTTCCTGTAAAGTTTGCTAAATGGTGTTTACGTCTTTTTCAAAAAACGACGTCGATATATACTTATTTAAAAAGAATCATAACTTTGGCAATTATCATCATATCACAATGATTCTCATACTAAATTGTCCAGGACAGCCTATAAAATAAATTATATATATATATATATATATATATATATATATATATATATATATATATATATATATACATATCTCATTTTATTCATATATATGGTATAAATGTTATCTCATGAGAACTTAATATCAATATCCTTTCTGACTCCAATGACAGACTCTACCTGGAAAATCTCTTCATCTCTTCTTTTCCCTCCATCTCTTAATTGTCTCTTAATTCCCTCCATCTCCGACCCACCATACTTGCTGGTCCGACACAAGGTTGGACCTGCATGTCATTGATTCACCGCAGAACCATCTCCTCTTATCAATTGGGCCTTTCTTGTCCTCTCATGGACCTAATCCAAATATCATACAATATTCAAACTCCAGCAATTTTTCCTAAAACCATAACTTTCCGTAACCTTGATACCTTTACCCGTGAAAACAACTTACCCGAACTGGAAACTCTAAGCTTGAGTGAAATCTATTCCTGTCCTTCGTTTGACTCCATGGTTGGCATCCTCACATCTAATCTCATCAGTATCCTTGACACCCATGCACCACTCAAAACCTCTATCTTCCATCGCCGATCTGCTCCTTGGATGTGTCAAGAAATTAGAAATCTTCAAAAGAGGCGTGAGGCAGCCCATAGACGCTTCAGACGTTCAAGGCTAACAGATCAACTATCAAGCGTTTAGGATACTGACATCAGTGAAGGTAGATTTCGCACCCTACAAGTTTAAACAGGTCTCGGAATTTGCATATTTGGGCTCACAGATAATCAGTGATAGCCAAATGGATATAGAAGTAAGCAAAGGGATATTTGCTGCCAACCGATGCTACTAAGGATTAAGAAAGCACTTGAAAAGCAACTTAGTGACCCAACGCAGTAAAATCATCCTCTACAAAACGCTTATCCGACTGGTTTTGGCCCATGGATCCGAGACTTGGACAACATCTAAAGCGTCTGAGGGGGATATCTTGATACTAGAACGCAAGATTCTAAGAAGAATTTATGGTCCAGTGCTTGTTAATGGAGAATGGTGGCGCAGAAAAAATCGAGAGGTCTCTGATTGTTTTAACAAGCCCGATCTTGTCAAGTTCATAAAAGCGGGAGGACTCAGATAGGCTGGCTATGTAGCCAGGATGACAAAAAAAAGCTGACTGAGATCCTGCACGGAGAGCGACTTCACGGAAGACCTAAGCTGCGATGGAAAGACTGTGTTGACAACGATGCCGAAGTGAGAAATTGGATGGTGGTAGCACAAGACAGTGACGCCTGGCGGTTGCTGTTGGTGGAGGCCATGACTTGCTAGCGGGTTGTAGCGTCAGAATAAATAGACAGGCAGAAGACTGTTCCCCTAAGCAGATCTAGTCAATCTATCCGCTGTTTCATTTCCAGCTATCACCGCTATGTCCCTTAACCACTTCTATTTTAACTTTTACGTCCATGCAAAGAAGATTTAATGTATTTTGTGTAATTGTTTCAGTCAGTAAGTCGTTACAGTTGGAATTTCTTATACGCTATTAAAATTTTATTATCCGTTTGTATTATAGCCTTTAGAATTGCTATTTTTTCTGCTTGGTTGTTTGAACAGTACATTCCCAGACCATATATATTATATTATATATAATACATATATATATATATATAAAAGATAACAGAAAAAATGTCAATCTCAATCTCAAAACATATAAGTAACAAAAAAAAGAATATCCTACTGGTAAAAAAATATAATTTTTATTGACAAAAAAATTAAAAGAAAAAAAAACGAGAAAAAAACCCTGGAAAATAAAAATAAGAATAGAAAGAAATAATAAGAGTAGAACAATCCTTAGTTAAAACAATATTAAAAACAAATTCTCATTTCTAAACAGAATTTCATTCTGAATAATGAAATAAAATTTTTTTTAAAAATTTTAAATTTTGTATGAGGTTATAATTTTGTATGATGATTGAAACAATTATTTACAACTCATCAATATATTGATCTTGAATTAAAATTTCAATATAAGACAGCGTCTTTTTGAAAAGTGAGGAGGTGCTGAAAAAGGTGGAATTTGAAAGGTTGAATTGTAGGTGGCTGTAGATGAAGGAAGGGTACTGGGAGTTGATGGTTCGGTAAAGGATGGATCCAAGGAAATATTGTCTACGAATGGAGGGGAAGAGCCACTTTAACTCACCGTAAAGGTGTGACACGTGAAACCGCCCCGAGGTACCGAAGATAAATCATAAAAAGCAGTTCATGATGCGCTTCAGTCTCTCCTCGAGTACAACCTAGAGGTCAACCGTATATGGCGCAGCCATAGCCAAAGTGGGGAAAAATGAGTGAGAATACAGGAATCTTACGGATGGGTAATGGAAGAAGGTGGGAGGAATAATTTTAAATTTAAATTTTTAATCTTAATAATAATGGAATAATTTTAGGGTACTTATTGACTTCGGAAAATTTGGACAATATGGGGTTTCCAATTTAACAGTAATGCCTAAGTTTTCCTATCTAGGTATTCCTGAATATTGGCAAACTCAACTAATTACTCAGAAGGAGGGAAGGATAAATAGATTTGGAAGTCATCGGTGTAAAAGTGGTGAGAACAGTGATAGATTGAATCGGGAAGATCATTGATATAGGAATTGAAAAGAAGAGGGGAAATACTATAATTTTGGGCTGCTCCTGAGGACAGGGTAAGGAAGGAAGATAGGGATTGGGGACGATGGTTCTTGTCCTGGGATCTTCTCGTTGCCTTCTGCCTGTATCATAAGGCAAAGTCCCTATATCCCACATCAAAAAATATATATTGGCTGACATAATAAATATTTGGAATTGGCAATGGCAACAAACAACAAAAGGACGACCACTATATAAATTTCTTTCGGAAGTCACACTCAATGACTATGACAAAGTAAAAAGTACACATTACAAACTGACACAGTTCATAACTAAACATGAAAAAAGCAAATTTTATTTTAAAAGATTTCATCTGACGAACACTGATACATGCCGCTGCGACGGAAATAGACCACAAACATTTCATCACATCCTATATGATTGCCCTATTTTTGACAACAAAAGATATAAATCATGAAAGAAGCATTCTTCTACAAGGAGATGATTGGTCGTTCAGCGAGAAGGACATCTTTAAGAAGTATTATAAAGAGATGAAGAAAGTCGCTCTTAAGGTAGAATTTCAATTCATTCAAGAAGATCTAGTGGACTGATTTATTTTGTAATTTTCATTTACCTTGCTTATATTTATTATATTTTTAATTAATAATAATTATATTATTGTAATATATTACAATATATTAATTATTATTAATAATAATTATTATTTTTTTCTTTATATATTTTTTATTTTCTTGGTGTTACTTTTTTGTATTCACGAGGAAAATTCCGCATTCCGAAATTTCGCGAACTCTGTCTTATTTTATGTTTATACAATTTTCTTTTTCATTCTTTATTAATGTATTATTTATTCATCGTATTGAAGATTAAATGTAACATTAGCATGTTAAAATTTATGGACATGCATTGATACATGTATTATGCATGAATCATGTACACATAAAATAACACACGGCCCTCAAATAGGTTTACAGTATGGAGGAAAGAAAAAAAATGATATATACATCTTTCTATATATAGGTTTGGTGATTTACTGTTCTATACCGGTGTGAAACAAGGACGCTAAACTTGAAGGAAGAACAACGTCTTAAGGTCTTCGGGAATAAGGTTGGATAATATATTTGAAAAAAAAAAAATATATATATATATATATATATATATATATATATATATATTGCGAAAAAGAATGAGTCCACAGTGCAATTTAGGATTATACATTTCGGAATTGCAGATCATGTACCTTGTTAATGTAATCAAAGTGATTTCATCGCTTGTAAAGTGGTTGGGTACATTAACAAATAAATCCCTAAAAAGTTAATTAACGCTGAGCAGACTCGTAAACGTCCTAGTGGTAGAACGAAACGAAGGTGGCAGAATTTTCTCATCTTACGAACTTGAATAGTAGTCGGTAAATCCGGAGGTTTGTGGATTTTCGGTTCTGTGTTCAGTCTATGGTCAGTCTATTCCATTTTTTATTGTAGTGCGAATTATTAATAATAGTAGTAAAATAAAATCTCAAACCTTATTTGAAAACAATATTTACTTAGATTACTGGAGCACCTTTTATCTAAAATATCATTTCAAAATTTTACGTTTTTTCTTCAAAATATTCAAAAGGTGCAAGGTTGAGCTGATAATGATTGTAAAATTTAATAGATGTAATGCTAAATGCAATACAAAATAATTGCTATTTTCGCCCTTAGATTATTTAATCTAATGCAAAAATAATCTTTAAAAAAAAAATTGAAAGTAAAGCCTGTCTGAAATAAATACTTTATTTTTATGTTATTTTTTGCTCATCAAAATTAGAGACAAGGGTAATCCAACAAAAAACAAATTGAAAACATGTCAATTCGCGAACTAACAAAAAACACTTTTATATATTTTTTGTTGTGATTTTCGAATGTGGCACTCTATCTTCACGGACATACAGGAAAGACTAGCAGTTCCTCTTGCTATTGTCTATCTCCTCCTTGTAATATGACCACCCTTCGGCAACTCAAATGGCTTTTCTTTGTAAATTATTTCATTTCAACTCCTTCGGCACAAACTTTTCATCTTTCCTGTTACTCTACTGTGGCTTTGCCTTACGGCCAGACTGGTGGAGGATTGCGAAAGAGTCCTGAGTCCATCTTGGACTGTAGCGCCATATATATATATATATATATATATATATATATATATATATATATATATATATATATATATATATATATATATATTATATATTACTATATACTATATATATATATATATATATATATATATATATATATATATATATATATATATATATATATATATATATATATCACTAGACATTTTACTATTACAAAGCTACGGGATAAAAAAAATAAAATAAAAATAATATATATATATATATATATATATATATATATATATATATATATATATATATATATATATATATATATATCACTAGACATTTTACTATTACAAAGCTACGGGATAAAAAAAATAAAATAAAAATAATATATATATATATATATATATATATATATATATATATATATATATATTATTTTTTTTTTTATCCCGTAGCTTTGTAATAGTAAAATGTCTAGTAAATCTTTCTGTTAAATATATCATCATCAAGTTCGATAAAAATAGAAAAATGAGTGGGTAAGAAAAAAGATACCTGGAAGACCCAGCCATGAATGCAGATATATGTATGACTTGTTGGCCGCAAAGCCCATAAGGTAGCCAGTACCTCCCGATAGTCCGCTAGCAGTTCCGCGAACTTCAGCTGGGTAGACCTGAAATACAAAATAAAAATCCTTAAGTCCGGTTTCACAATAGGCGGTTTAGTTGATTAAACTAGTTGCTTTAGAGGAGTAGAACAAGATAGGTTTTTAAGTAGGAATCGCCTCTATCCCTTCACACGGAGTCAACTAAAAAGCCGAGGCGGGTTTTTAGTTGACTCCGGCATTACATCCGGCACATGTACCTCAAAGAAGCTCCTAACTAGTTGAATCAACTCAAAGGGCTTACGGATGGGATCTTTTTATAAATAATAATAAGAAGGGATCCATATTAAGAATGATTTAATATTAGTTTATATTATTAGCGATATTAATATGTATTAATTACATAAATAGGGGTTATTCACACTATTAATTATATTATAATTGCATTATTATTGATGATTCATATAATTGATGCAAATACGCAGGTAAGCAATATAATAATCATGCTATTGTATAAAAGGACAGTCTGTTTTTCTTTTGTAACTGCTAACCACGTAAACTACTGAACAACTTTTAACTACATCATTTTTATGGTCTCCAGAAGGATTAGCAGTAATAAAATCTAACGATTCTTCATTATTATGTTTTCAAAAAAGTGATTAATACTTTGCTAAGAGAAAAAGTATCCAACTTGCGTATGTGTCGTAATCATGACAACTTCGTACCCGTGGAAGCAAGTTGACTACAAGAACTTTTTAATAAGTGTGAAATAATCTGGTGAAAACGTTGCTTTGTGAATAAAAAGTATAAAAAAATAAAATTTATTTGGATGAAACTTTATTGCAGTTTAGACAAATTTATTGTCGTCATGGCCCTATTCCTTGAAAATTTCTGCAAGAAATAAGAATGAACAACGTTTTATAGGCTATTATTTTAAAAATTATTTTGTATTTTAAGGGGTTAATGACCTTTTTAAAAACCGGGTTATTTATAATATGTATTATCATTGCAATTAATTTAAATGCACAGCTATTGTTTGCTGCAATCTTGTTTCACGTGCTTTTTATTGAAATGAAGTGAAATAAGTATTATATTTTGTACTATCCCTCAATGATTAAAACCGAAATTGAGGCGGGTCCCCACTCTCTAGTAATCATTAAACAAATTTAATCATTGTTGAACAAAAGTACCATTAAATTAATTTTAATAGAAAATAGATCAAGGCAATGAAGATGCTGCTAAAAAGCTTTGAAAGCCTTGAGGAAGAAAAAGAAAATATCGAGTCAGCGTATGATTACAATGAACTTAATTTTATTCAATAGTAATTACTGTTTTATTCAACAGTAATTACAATTTATGTGATCCAAAACATAAAAATAATAGTGTGTTAGTAAATATATAATTTTAACTTATATAGTAATTCATATAAAACTTTCAATTGTGTTCATTTATTCTATGTATATATGTGTGTGTGTGTATATACATATACATAGAATAAATGAACACAATTGAAAGTTTTATATATATATATATATATATATATAATGTATATATATAAATATACATATACTCAAATCTAACAATAGCAAAGCATTGCCGGACCAGGTATGGAAATTTATAAAGGTCGTTGTCTGGACAAAGAGATAAAGGAATTAGAAAGTGGGTAAATATCCGAAAATATAAAGGAAAATCTTATTGTAATTTATATAGTAATGTTTAAATTATACTGCTATTTATGTGACTCCTCCAAAGTGCACTAGAAACCTTGTTTTGTCCAATCAGGATGGATGCTCGATCATTTATTTTTAGATTATTATTGGTTGTTACATATTTCAAATAAATTCGTGCTACTTTTATATGATGTTTAATTTCATGAATGAAACACTATTGATATTGATTGATTGATCTATATAAATTAATTGGAAAAACATTTAAAAGGACCAACAAATTAATAAAGGATCCAATCTACCGTCATGAAGAGTCTCTGGTACTTAGATATAGTCGTTCTTTTAAGATAACTAGATACATATGTTAACTTTTGTCCATTGTTTTCCCTCAGGAATCGAATAAAATAAATAATAAAACGAATGCAGTTTCTGACCTCTAGCTCAATCCTAGTAAGCGCCAGTTTTACAAGAAACACGGCAACATTGGAACTGTACACATTATTACCGACTTGACTATTTAATATAACATTCATTATTTATATCATAAAATTCTTAGTCATTGATGAGATGAATAAGTTTTCCCTGTTGTCACAGCATTACCTCGCCAATGAGCATCCAAGGTAGAAGGCGGACGGCAGAATGTGTGAAGAAAGCAGTCAGAAGGAGGCCGAACAGGGAAAAGTGACCCCTTCCGAATCCGTAGAAATTACCAGCCGCCACCAGTATGAATACGATACCAGCAATCATCGTCGTAGAAACTGCCAGTTTCCTCCTCCCTGTCGTATTATCGTAAAGTTTATGTTAGTTAATTCATGAAGACAGGACATAACCAAAATAAAAAAATATCGTACAAGAAATATGATATCTTTGAATACAATTAGCCAAAATATTCACCGCGTACATAAACTGATGCAATAATCTCGCATCTGTATGCTTTTGATCATATGAATTTTATTAAATTGCTTCATTATCTTTAATGGTTGCTGAAAAACCCAATTGCACCCGACCCCCCTCTATGTAGTATTTCTAGAAGATGATACCTGTGAATTTTACTAAACAAACGCAGACAAGCGCTCCTACAAGCTGGACCAATCCAAGTATTACAGTTGCTTTGTATTCATCTAGTGGAGATCCAACTTCTTTGAACATCCCGACCTGGAAATATAATAGAAAATATTAAATAAAAATCAAATAATCGACCACGGAGTTCACATAAATAAACATTATATACTATGTGGAACAGAAGAAAAACCGAATGTTAACCAATTTTCTTCTAAATTTTTACAGAAGTCCTTGTGCATTAGTATAGCTTTATTTCAGATTACATATTTTAAACATTATTGAATACTACTCTTCAAAGTAAAGTCCATTGCTCCCAACTACTTTCACCTATCTTTCTGTGCCAGTAATTGGATTTGTTGCCGGTACCGCTCCTTTGGTTTTGAGGCAAAGAACTATTCACATCCAATTTTTACGTCTTCGTAATTATCAAAGATCCGATCTTTTAAAAAATGAGTCATTGATCTAAACGAACCATAATATGATCTTGCAGTATCTGGGCTGTATGCAGGATGAGGCAAGACGATTTTATATATATATATATATATATATATATATATATATATATATATATATATACCATTTTGTAAAATATATATTGTACATAAGATATATATAATATATATTCTGTTGCTAATTAATGCATGTTTAAAAACTTAAACTGTATTATGTTATATTCTAGAGATTGGCTAAATTATTCTTTTCAGAAATCAGATCAGACACAGACTCCGCAATAGACTCAGCTCATTTTCAGGATTCATTGTTGATGCCCGCGTATTCCTAAGCTTTGCCCAGAAACCCATAACCCTACACAAGCATAGATATGTGCTTCGATATTGACTAGATTAGTAAATTGTACATTCAATGTTTCTGTTGCCGCTCTTTCTAAAATAGACCTAATTGAAAGCGAATATACTTTCGCTTTTTTACTATTTTTTAAATTTTAAATAGACCTAATTGAAAGCGAATTTTAGAGAAAATTACAACTATAATCGAAATTCAATTTGCCAAAAGGTAACATATTAAGATTCCCTTTATATTATGATTGGTTTATATGGAAAGGTTTAGTGATCCGAAATTTGGATTGTTATTGATTTATAACAGTAATTATTCAAATTTGTGTCAAGTCTAGTACCAGTTTGTAATCATTCTTTTTTGTAACAGAAATGAGGACAAACACCGTGTTCGGAATTGGCTCATGAAGAATTGCGAAAGCGAATGTTGGACGGTCACCTCCATGAAACATTGCAACCAATATTAACCGACGACTTTAAGCTCTAGTGTACTTCTTTGCAGTGGTCCTACATTTTTTTACTTAGGTACTATAACATAAATTGTTACAATTCAAACGATCAATTTATTTAAAACTGAAATCCATTTTAAGTAGGATAACAATCCTTACATTGAACACTTTATCAAATACAAGAATATGGTACACACTTGTAAGTCCAAAACACGTGGTGTAAGAAAAAAAAATTACCTCCCACCCGTATATAAGGGTCAGCACTGTGAGATCCACAGTGCTTTTTTTCTTCGCAGGCTCCCGTGCAGCTTCCTGCCTGCGCATGCGCACAACCAGAGAGGTGATAGTAGGGAAGGAACATGGTAGCTATCAGCTGAGGCTAAATCGCCTCCCTTGTTAACCCTCGGAATTTCCCAGATGTCACCTCGCTGGTATGTCCAGGGAGTTGTTTACCTTTGGTTATCTAGTTTTATAAGTTTTATAAGCAAAATAGTGAAGAAACCATATAATTTATTTTTATAGAAATGTTTTTTATTTTTATTTGAACGCTCTTTTTTATTCCAGTATTTTTTAATAGAATAATTTTTTTCTCGTATAATTACTTTTTAATCGAGTAATTATTTTTATTCGAATTATAATTTTTTAATCGAATATTTTTTTAATTCGAATATTCTTTATTATTCCAATACTTTTTTTTAATTGAATAATTTTTTTAAATTTTAATTTGTTTTTTTTTACGAAATCTTTATTTGAATACTGATTAAAAACTTATGAATAAATGTATTCACTGAATAATAGAATAACGAATAAGTGGGCATTCATTATCCTCAAATAAAAAAAAAATGTATTCATTATTTATTAACTTATTTCTCAATACAATTTACTCAGCACGGCCATAGGTAATTTTTAAAACAAACATTAAAAGAATTGTTTGTTTTGTAATAAAGTTCTAGATTTATTATAAAAATCAAATTTATTTAATTAATTAAAAAATAGTTTCACTAAATTTGAAGAAAAAAAATTATATATTTAAAAAAAATTGCTAGGAGCAAACAAAACGAAAGAGAATAATGCAAAATGTGAGTTTCTGTTCATTTTTGTTAAATAAACAATTGTCAATTGCCTAGATTTATATATATCTGCATATTTTAGCCTCCTACCTCGACAATTAAAATTAATGTGCAACGAATCAAATGAAATGTGCCTCGTCACCTATGAGAAATAAATAGTTAATGGGCTTAGATTACAGATATAACTTATCTTGAATGAATTACCTTACTTTTATATTCCTTTTATTATTAATTATCTAAGAATCTCCTGTACAATTACAATTTTTTTTATTCACTTTTGGTAAAATGAATTGTTCAAGCAGGAATTATAATAAACTTCTGTAAAAACTTTTACTAAACAGTTGTATTTCCAAAAGAACAGAAAAATATTCAAAAATAAAAATTACAGTCATAGCGAAACAAATGCTTAAAAGTTTACTCATAACTTCTAGCCCTGCCCTCATTTTATCAACCAACAGGGGTTGGGAATAGGCTACCCGCTTTAAAGAGATTTTCGTAAAAGGAGCAATCCATGAACCGATTTTCTGTTTCGAAATTTTTTTTTTTTTTAAATAAGAATATTTATTCCTGGTTGGAGGATATGCAAATCTCCAGAATTAAGATTTAAAGATTATTAAGAGTGATTTGCTTTTTTAGCCATACTGGAAAAACAAAAACATTAATTTCAGAAAATTCCTCTTCATCTTTGAGCGGCTCAGTAGCTCATATTATCTCACAAGCCTGCCCTCCAGCAACGAAATACGATAAGTATCATATCGTCGTTTGCGACACCATTTTCTCGCTGTAGCTTCAGTCATTTTATTTTTCAGTGAGTGGAATTGACTTAGGAGGACCAATTTTGGGATCGAGTTCTTTCTAATACTCACCTTAACCCTTTGTCACCAAGATTCATTTGCTTGAAGTTTAACACAAGGTGGGGTCGTATCCGACCCCATCACTTTTGTACATTTCACAATGGAGTTAAAAACTTTTTAATAAATTTTTTATTGAAAAATAATTATCATACATCATTTAAAATATTAAAATATCATGTATAAAATTATTTTTGTATTATTTAAAAAACAAATTAACATATATCCCTCATCTAAATTGTACTCTTACTAATGTTACTTTGAAACATTAAATATTTACTCAATTTAATTTTTGACCCTCTACTGAGACCACCGTAAAGGAATTTTCCAAACTCCATTTTGAATGTCGGCTTAAACTTACTCCTTTGAAATGTGCCGCTATTTTCCTAAATCTATTGAACAATCACTTTCTAAAATTAAATTGCGGTTTGGTGATATTATTATTTTAAGTTCATTGTTTTGTAAAAGTGATAGTAAAAATTACTTGTAGGCTCAAGTAACGCTGTGTGATTTTTATGGATCTTCTCAGTTTGTGAAACTTTTTTTACACCTTAAAAACTCATTTGAACAAGTAATTATTTATTTTTTATTCAATGTACTGAATCGATTTCAATTTTTTATATTTACTTTGTATTAAATAGATTCCAAGCCATCTACATCAAAAGACGTAGTAAGCAGTAATCCATCAGCAAATTTATTTTAATCAACGGTCCTAGTTATCATAAATAAATAATATATGTATCTCTTACAATATTTATTTATTTTTTACCAAAAACTCAAAAATTTGGTAATGTAACAACATAAAACATAAAGCTAAGCTAAAAGGTATTTGATATTATACGAAAGAAAGATTGATGTTCCAGGCAGAGGATTAAACTAAAAAGTAGTGATGTTCGAAGTGAATTAAAATTTGAGCAAACAAATAACAAGGAGGGGTCGAAAAACGATCGCATACGACCCCACTCAAGATAACCCTTCGGAATAAACCTCGCCCAGCAAATTAGAAAAGAGGGAATTCCTCTTAACTTGTTGGTGGTTTCAGAAGGAATATCTAAGAGGATAATTATGGGAAAATACCCCCTTGAACAAAATTGCGCCACTTAGTTGAAAAATATGCACACCTTGGGTCGGATACGACCCCACCATATTGACGGAGGTTTAATATACCAAGTCTGATAAATTCAGCCCCATCTGGTTCCTTGATTAATGGATGCCACTATTCGGCATTTCCTCACAATGTCTTCCAAAATTAGAATAAAAAAACATTAGAAAAATGGGGAACGTATAGGCCTGACTTAACTAAAACGTGAGTGCTATTGAAAATCATAAACTTACAGCAAATGTTTGAAGAGTTGTCATTCCTCCGAAGTGTCCAATAAAGAACATATAGCAGACAAGCAGGTAAGGGTGAAAGAAGGATCTCCTCAGATAAGGAGACCAGGATTTTTTGGGTTCTTCCTTGTTTGTTAGTACTTCCTGAAGATGGCCCAGTTCCATGGCCACGTCCTTTTCGTCTACCCAGCCGCGCAGCCAGCACAGAGATTTCTTCGCATCGTCGATACGACCTTGACCTATAGTTGTTTAAGTAAATATTCAACTGTATTAAATTTCGATTAGTAATAATATTTATATTAAAATGGTGTCATCAGTCCAATGAGATATACTTAATATGCATAAGAGCAATTACAACAAGAAGTCGATGTAGTTAAGAAGAAGTTTATTTGAATAAGGCGAAAGAAAAAGATTAGGATCAAACATAAAACAGTAAACCCTGAGAAAAGTAAGGGAATGGTTAATAGTGAAGGAAATGTCAACGAACAAATAATCAGCATTGATAGGTAGATGTGCTTTCTTTATTAGCGGCTCCAAAACCAATGCCTCTTCCCTGAGGAAGTGCTAATGTGAAACTGTGTATTGCATATTTTTTAAATCATATTTTTCACAGTTTGGTGGTTAAAAACAAATATAAAATATACTATTTCCGAGATGGCTGCCATTCAACGTATAATTTGTGTTTATTTCTGCAAGGAAATTGGGAAAACTGGGAAGAATCCAGCCGTTAGATATTCGAAAGCTTCACTGATCCACAAGCTTCATGGAAATTTGAAAAATAAACAGGAAGCTATCAAGTATGAAAAACAAAAGTTAATGAAATGGAAAGTTTGAATCACTAATGAACTATTCAAAGATGAATTAGCGAAAGTGGATGACGGTAAAATACATATGCATAAACATGTATTGCTCAAGTCAGGTAAAAAAAATGTATTAGGCCTCGTTCATAAGTAGAAAATATCAGATATCGTAGAACATATCGTCAAATGATCACTACGTTATAAATACGTTATAATGTTATAAATTGCATCATCTTCTTGAATTTATAAACCTATGTTTTATAAGCCATATAAAACATAGAACTGCAATGCCGACCCCTTTTGACAAGGCCCCAACTGACAAAATCAAATAAAATGAGTTGTCAATGTGACAAGGTTCCATCTGACTTCTGCTACAAGTAGAACGTCCTCGTGCTGCAATATGGGTGTGTAATAAATTGCCGAGCTACAAGAACGTATAATCAGATACCATTTTTTTTGTAGTTTTCAATGGTTGTATGAGAGGTAAGAGAGAGATTACTGAATAATGAGTTAATGAAACTTTGACATTAATTTACTCGAAAGATATGAAATGTCAGATGGAAGTCCAAGTCGATATGTTAGTTGTAATGATATCCTAGCAAATTGTATCTGAGGTAAAAACAGACAGTACAGTTTTGAGAAATCTGTTTCCTCACCTACTAGTTCTGCAATGTTACTTAATATTCGGGTCTCTGGTCTAATAACTCGCAACTGATGCAAATATTCATGTAACACCACGTTAATGATATCTATTTTATTCTTTATCTTTCCGTGAAAAAATAAGCATTCACATTAATTATTCGGCTAAAAATGTTAGGATGGTCTTTGATCAACATTTATTTAGGAATAGCCACATATTACAAATTACTTATAAATCTATCCCCATCCTTAAACAGCTCCAACAATTTCTTAAATTCTTTCTTCTAAATAGCAACTTCTTGTAATCTCTCTTGTTTTCCACTATTTTGATAATAGTTGCTTAGCATCCCCGAATAGTGATTAAAGAGATTAATGAATTGTTTGATAAGGTAAATTTTCGTAACCCCATTATTTCATTTCCGTGTATTATGCGGCGTATAGTAAGTTATGGAATTGCTTGCGCAGTTAAATTCAGTTAAGTTTCCCAGTTTTATTGTACTAAAAATAAAACAGAACACTAAATTAGGAAGGACCATTACATTTCTTCTAAAAAAAACAGTACCACTACAAAGCGTCTTGGGTTCAGTACTTGTTTAGGACCGTACTAAGACAACGGTTGTGCAATGAGGTGATTTGGCTAAGATTACACTCAGCCGCCAGGTTTTTTCCCCCCACTAAGGGTATATACTTTATAGAGGCTGGGTGAGCCATAGGAGGGTCTCCTGATCCCACAGGGCCAATCCACGGCTGAAAACAGAATAAATAATTATCTGCCACAGTCGGTCTCGAACCCGTAACCACGAGATTAGTAGAACAGTCTCCTACCCACTGAGCTAACCCGCTCCCTTTAGATTAGATTTCTCCTATTAATAAAAAATCTGGTGCGGTGCGCGTTTCACACAATTTTCTCTTACCACTCTATAATAATAATCTTTTTGACAATTGTAAATAGTTCACATAAACACTACTTGAAATAATCTCAGCAGCATTCACTTCTTCAAGTCTTCTCTCACAAAAGAATAGTTTTTTAAACAATTTTAACAATATATTTTAGGTTTGTCAAGCTGAAAATATATCTTAAAAGTTTCTGTTTAGTTTCCATGGAAACATTTTGTTTCCATTAAATAATACAAAAGTAGAAATTGTTAAGTTAATTTCTACTTTTATATTCTTACGTTACATTAATACAGAGCGTATTGTTGGTAACAGATTGGTGGCTTAGTGGGAGAAGGTTCGGTGGCATCCGTCTCCTGACGGACACGCTTTGCTTTCCATCTAGGGTCTTGTAGTCCTTATACTACAAGTGCTAATTCGACGATTATTTTTTTTGTAATTTAGAGAATTTAATTACCTTAAAATTACCTTAATTTAATTTAGTCGGAATTCGTATACATAATTTACCATATACTGCATACTTTTTGTGTTATGCAAAAATTAAATTTTCATTTAGCTATAACTTTTTTCTCTATATTTTTTCGATGAAGTGCTAAAGATATGAAAAGTTGAGGAACTTTAAGGAAAAGGCGTTTCATCAAAATCGTTAGGGTTGTATACGAGAAAATTGTAAAATAACTGATATAATTGACACTTCCAGTTAGATCGTTACGCTCTATCTTTGCTAATACTGGTCCGTGATTCCTTTTTATGTTTAGATGATATAATTACCTTTCATATGATTATATACATAATTTACAATAAAATGCACACTTTATTTTATGCAAATAAAGTATTCTTTCATCATAATTTTTTTCTCTGCATTTCCTTGGTGATGTACTACATATATGAAGAGGGCTTTACGAATTATATTTTAGGCAAGTTTCATCAAAATTGTTAGAGCCGTTTTTCGAAAAAAATGTAAAAAAGTGTAAAATCCTTATTATATAAAGTGGCACTTTCGGTTAGTCGATTTTGACGAAAAAGTTGCTCTAACATCACGGCATATACCTACCTTAAATACGTAATTTCAGTTTCGTACAACTTTTCGTTTTTGAGCTCGGCTGTTCACATACACAGAGATAGATAGACACACAGACCATTTTGCGAGACTTGGTTATATGGACTCTGGGGACGATCGCAATACTTCTCCTTACTATATATTTCATATATAGATAAGGGAAAGTAAAAAACTTCTTGTTCATTATTGGCAGAAAACTAACAATCCTCCTTATACTAACAACATTTATTACGGAAGGCCAAGATTAATGACAGAGGTTCTTCAAGGAAGTCGTGACTGCCATGACCTTTGCAATACTTTATTAAAAGACCTATGCTATCATATATTGTTATGCAAATTAATTAAGTTATTTAAACAACAGCGAGGACAAGGCTTAAGCCCTACTGGCACTGATTATCAGGCATGACGTAGGAGGTCATATTATTTCGACGTTGAACCCCAAGTGACCTTGGAACACCAAAACAGGAGAGGCTATAAATAACTAACGCCATCGATATCAGCTCTAGCTTAGCTTACGAACTATACTTAACCATTTTAACATATATTATGAATAATTACCTATGAGCCAGTGGGGGCTCTCCGGGACTTGGGATATCGCCATTATGGCAAGGATGGGGACGGCTATATTGATCAGGGCCACTGTCCTCCACGGGTATACGCTGCCGAGGAGGAATTGGATGAAGACACCCAGGATGACACCCATCGATGCAGATGCAGACAGAAACCCGCGAAATTGTGGCTCCGTTATCTCTGCCACGTAGGTGAGCACCTGTTCTGAAAATATGTCACTACAAAAATTTATCTGTTTTTGGCAGTAAATAGAAAAAAAAATTCATCGCTTTGAATCCCTACTTATGGTCTAAATAAAAGGTTTAATAACTTAAGTAACCGATCATTAAGACATCATACAGCTTTTGATGTATCATATACAATCAAATTCAATGACTAATGGATCATATATTATCCCTCATGAGAGAAATTTATTTGATAATCGTGAACAAAATGAAAGAGTAGATAAATTATTTCTGTTTTTATTATCTTCCTTGACATTCATAGTCTTCCGGCTTCGACTAAAATGAATCAGTGACATTTAAAATTCATAAAAAATAAATTAAAAAAACATGTTGAAAAGAAAATATGTTGCTAAACCAGTTACGCTTTAAATATTAACAATCTACACACAGACTACGTCGTCGTTCATTGATTATAAATTACAAAACATTCACGTTCAACTGATTAAGAATGCCAAAAATTGAAGCAGCCTATGGGCCATTCTGCCCGTCACTTGGCCTGTCCGAAGGTTCCTAGAAGCTCGATATTTTTCAGTTATCGGTATTTATTTATTTTAAACACCTCAATCAGCATTCAGTTCGTCTCAAAACAAAGTACATTTTAATATAATTAATGTTTAAAAAATTTTGAAAATAAAAAGGTTTTAAAATATTTCTTGTGAAAAGTTCCCGTGAATTACATTCTGTTCGAAGTTAATTCCACTAAATATAATAAATTAAAAAAGTATACTTTGATTACTCGGGGTCCTTCGCACAATGGCAGCTAGCCATACTAAGTAACGTCAGAAAACTTGGGAAAACTCAGAACAAATCTTTTTTTAGTGCGTAACTCTCGTGACATAAAAGTGTTTCCTATTTTTTTAAAGTACCTAGAAAATCGACAAATCGTAAAACTCGCAAACCAATACAGATTTTGCGCTCTTTTGCATTGATATAAAAATTATATAGGGCCCAAGGCTACTTTCCATGAATATTTTGTGATTTATTTTCTTCTCCATATTTTGAAAGTTACAATTAACTGAGAACGGCCTATATGAATTATCATCCCATTTACTAATTTAACAAGTACCGAACAAAAGACCTTGTTATATTTAAGATGATTGTAATTTTCAGCTCCATAAAAAATTAAAATATTGCAAAACAATAAGTAATTACAGATTAATGCATTAAAATTGCCACTGAAAGTTTTATTGCTGTTAGCAATCTGACTCCAACTATAATTTTTGTATTTACATGCAATTGCATGTGGTATGACTGAAACTAACATCGCCAACGATTTTCTTATGAAATTTTTTATTTATTTTTTTAAATCTTGATTTTGTTAATTTTGATTTCAGGTCATTTATAATTGCGGAATATTGTTTCGACATCATCAACACGTTGTTGAAATTGTAGCGAGTACGGTAGGTAGTTATCCACCGACTGTTGAAGTAACTTAATGAATGAAAAGTTCACCTTTCAATACTAAGCTAGGAACCTGTTATCCTACTTTCTACGCTCTACTTACCGGTGCTTCGAGGAGACCTCCAGCGAAGCCTGTGATAGACAGGGCGAGATAGAGCATTCCAGCGCTGTTGGAAAAGTAGTAGACGACCCAGGCTATCACCAGCGGTATGTTGAGGGAGATCATGCTCTTCTTGCGGCCGAAGGGCTGGGTGAGCCTGCCGCTGAGGAGGCAGCCCAGGGGTACCGTCAGGAGGTTTATGCTGCCTGCAACAGCATGGTTTGTTAAAGTTTTTTCATCTATTAATTAAATGCATCCAGAAATATGTAAAATCATTATTTACGTTTTTCTACAACAAAACCTCTTTTGAGGGATGGGCTTATTCAAATACGGGATTCAAACCCTCATACAAACCCCATATGGGACAAAGTTTCTTAATTGAAGGATAATTCTCCCGAAATGGTTCGTAAATCGGAATGACCAAGCTCTTTCTTAATAGATAAACTGTTATTTTCACAACTGTTACTGTATGAATACTTTTTTGCATGGCAAATTTTCAATTTTTGTTGTTAGGTTAACAAATCATTCCCCCAAAATGAGTCGTAAATCGAAATAATTAAGTTTTACCTAAAAAGATGAATTACTCAATTTTCGTTTTATTAATAATAATAAATTGAACATAAATTAACTAATAGATATCATGAAAAAATAACAACATTCCTTATTAATTTTTACAGGTGAAGGAAATTAAAAACGCGTACAACCTAATTAACAAACTAATTCCTATTTTCAAGTAGGACTTAATCATTTCAATTTACGCCCCATTTTGTGAAAATATATTATATTATATTATATTAGTGAAAATATGTTAGCCTTATTAACACAATAGTTTCCATTGCAAGTCAATCTTGTTCAATAGGTTTTGAAGGTAAACGTGGATTAAAAATGTTGTGTGAAGGTTGAACCGAAGATTATGAGATGGTTATTAGGCAGGTATAAGATTGACGCCTTCTGGTTATATGTAAATAACAGAAATTACTGGTGAACATAAATGAACTGATTTTCCTTGTTCTTATTTTTCTTAATCTCCTTTCATTTAAAAGTTTCTTCTCCTCAGATTCCTCTTCAAATGCATCTCATGTAGTAAAAGAGTTCCCATTCAACCCAATTCCTTTATCTTTCGAATATCAACCCAACATCCGATGGGTCTTAGGGAAAAAAAATATAAAATCTTTAGGTATTTAGGTTCTAAAAATTTAGTTTACAAAAAATTGGAGTTGGGCATCACCCTATTAATCTTGTCAAATCATTTCATTCATTTTGACAAGTTTTGTGTCTGAATTACACGATGTTTAAACATTAGATTGAATTGTTATCCAGCTATCGATAAACAATTCTCTTACAGCGTTTGGGTGTCCCTTTTCATTTCATATAAAAAATACAATAGTTTCACTTTTATTTATGTCCTTCAATCCATGCTCTTTTCTCCCAAACTTACTCCTCCGAATTATGGCCAGTAACCACGAAACATAGAAGCAAAAAATAAGCTTCATGAATGAGATTCCTTGGAAAGGTAAGGAGGAAAACCCGAAAAAACCGCATCCAAATACAATCATTAGATTACTGTTGAAGAAAACTATCTAAGATGGTTTGAAGAATCGAAAATGATCGTCTCACCAGTATGATATGATAGATAGTTTGGGAAACTGGTTCTTCGATTGCAACATCGGGCATTAAGTATTGCAATATTATGCAACTCTTGCAATAAAATGACCTTAAATGATTCAGTAATAGCCTTATTGAACTTGATAGCACTGTTTTTAAAATTATTCACACAATATTCATATTAAGGAATCAATATAACAGATTTCGAAACTAGATTTTAAGTAATATTACAATTAAAAATGATCTACCAGGACCAAAGCTGACTGAGTAAGCTTGTTTATACCATTACAATTGTTTATGGGTAATATCTTGTGGTAAATAAAGGCAGGACAATTTTTCATGTAATTTTTTTACATTAAAAATTCTGCCGCGAAGTTCAATTGCAGTAACGTAGTCAGGATTTCATTTCGGGAGGGAGGGTCCACCCAAGGATCTACTTTGAAGAAACCCACCTCAAACGGGTATGTAAGAGAGCCCTCTCTAAATATAATATTTTATATGCCTAGATATATAATTTATGAAATAACATTGAAATAGGTTCATACAATTTTTGTTTACAGATAAGAATAAGTAAAAGTATTTTGTAATTTCGGAGGAGGGGGGGAGGAGGTTGGACCGGCAGATCCCCTACTCCCTCCTTTCCCCCTCTGGGCACACCATTGTTCAATTGTTCTCCAAATAAGCAATAAATTAAAACTGGCTTCAACTAAGTTTTATTCACTTCATCATTTTGCAGAGGTAAACGATACTTTATTCAGAATTTACTCGAGTTTATATTATAACAATGAATTTTAAATTGACGTTAATATCAGAAAATATTTACCGATAAATATAACCGATAAATATTTGACCGTGTGTCATAAATATGAATATGTCTACATTCACGGAGGTGAATATATTCTTTGTGTCATAAATCTAGATATAAGTAAAAATATTATATCTTTACTGGGAACATTGCTTCGGCAAAAAGTGAAAACTGAAGGCTTTCCTTAAATGGGCGGAACGAATCTGCTTTACTGGCATGGCTCTTATGAATTCAAAAGAATACATCAGATATTTTCAAGCATTGCCAATAAAGTAAAAAATCCTTCTGATTCTGATATTCATAATTTCTTCAATTTATAATTTTTTATTTTTGCTTAATTGGCAAAAATAAATAACTAATCCGGCGGCAATGTGAAAATACTTTTTTAAAAACAAGTATATAAATGAGACTCATTGACATACACGGTAATGAAATCTTTTCATATAAACTAAACAATTTTTAAAATAGGACTCGGGCTACTTACTGATCCATGAAATTTCTTCGAGGGACAGACGTAGTTCTTCTTCACCACCGTGCATTGAAGAGTTCCTGTAGTCTGCTACTTGAGGGATGAGAATGGTCGGAAAGCCAATGGTCATTCCATAAGCCAGGAGCAGAAGGTTTTTAGCATTGGTTGCCAAAACCTAAAGAAGAGATGGTATAATTAATAATTTATTTATAATGAATTTAAATAAATAAATTAGTAAATATTTGTATTGTATTAATCAATTTAGCCTTAAGATATATATATATATATATATATATATATATATATATATATATATATATATGTGTGTGTGTGTGTGTGTGTGTGAATACTCATGGAATTTGATGAAATTTATACTGGTCCAGTTGCAAACAAGTGGAGACTCTCAAAAGATACTTCCCTAACATGGACTCAATTTACATACAAATTTTCCACCGTATAACTTAATTTGGTCGAGCAGTAGAGATGCGCAAAACTTTTAAAACGCTGAAATTTCAGGTATACTGGAAGCAGAAATTTTAACTGGAATTTATCCATCCTTTCACGGTATCCTTCTACCGAGAAGAAAACCTTGCATATCCTGCATTTTTACTAATTTGACCTAAAGGGGGTCGCTGGAGGTGCTCAAATGTAGCGGGGGAAGGGGGAATATATGTAGCATCTCCAAAACTTCCATAATCGTGCTCAAGGGATTATAAAACGGATAGAAAATGCATTCCCGCTCCTCACCGCTGGCCTTCGATCCAGTCTATTTTATATGGGGAAAATACAACTAAAAATGTAAGTTGCTATAATAATAATAATGTTAACAATTTTTTAAAAAAAGACAAACATTATTCCTTATTTGGATTTGAAGGCTTGTTACAAGTGCAATAACTGAAATATTAGTAAAAATTTAGATAACTATTCTAATTATCAACAGTGAAAACAGAATGATTTTTCCAATACCTTGAAAAAATAGTTTTTTTCCGCCTTTTAACCACTGTACGGCGCTGCGAATACTTTTCCGGTCACGCCAGTGTAACCTATTAGTGAAATTTGCATTTCCTATAAAACCTTCCAAAGGTTTTTTTTTTTTTTATAACTTGAAAACTTTATTACTTTTACGCTCAGTAATTACAATCAGTATATGTATATGAAATCGCTTATGGATAAGTCCTCCAGTGAAGAACTTCATTGGGATATTTCATATAGATATTCAGCTTGATAATAAATAAATTGTTTAAAATAATGAATATCAGCCACAGTGCCTTGATAAATTCTTAGATTAAGCGGCTCGATAGATAAAACGATCTTTGGTGAATTGCGGGTAAAATAATTTTCAAAATCAAGTTCTACGTCGCAGTTAAACCCCGTTTTATCTTTCTAAACAAATTTAGTTTAAAATCTGACGATTTTTAGAGTGTTTTCTTTTTTGCAAACAACATCAAACCAATTTTGCTAAAAATAACAAGTTGCTTTGGAATTCGACATTCGCCAGTCATTGTGAAAATCATTTAAACGCCGAAAATTCACCAAAAGTCATGTTTGATCTATCGAGTTGCTATGGTCTCATTTTATGCCAAATGCAATTCTCCATCACGTCATTTTCGATCCAGTTTTTGATGCCAGGAATCGTTTCGATTAATTGCCAAAAAGAGTCAAAAAACGTGTTTCTTTTCATATTTATAGGAATGTTTTTGTTCTTTCTTTTTTTTCCCCCTTTATTTAAAATCTCTTTCACATTCATAAGTGAATAATATGTATACAATATATATGAATAAGTCCTTACATTACCCGAAGGTAACGCTTTTGTTCGGTGTGAAATTTTCTATAAAACCCCAAGGGTTATTCTTTTTTTGTGGGAGGAGACACATTGTATATCATTTCTAAGGCACAAATTGCCATACCACTAATTTTTTAAATATTTTTATTTCTTTTTAAACATCACTCCTACTTATTTTGTAGTACTCGAGTCATCCACATTATTTTATTAAATACATTTTAATTACATTAATCGTATCGTACGATAGCAGATTAGAGGAGAATATAGAACTGAGCTGGGAAAGCAGTCTTTTTGAAAAATAAGACCACTTAAGAGAACGCATCCATTCAGCAGGTTGGGTACTTCCCAACCTAGTACCTCTGGGTTTGACGAAAGTAGAAAGCAACTGGATTGGTGATCTGAGGAGGTGTTGGATCTGGTGAAGGCCAAGAAAGAAACATGAGAAGCACTTAGAATCGAAAAGGGAATGGATCGTCTACAGAGTCTTGAGCAAACGTATTAAGGAGGCCAGCTGTAAAGGAGAAGAATAACTCCTGGGAGAGATGCTGCCGGAAAATAGATGGAACATTGGGTTTCAATCGTGTGAGAGAAGCTTGGGGTGTACTAAAGAACTTAAGGGCACCACTTAAAGGCAATATTCTTTCTCCAATCAGTGAGGCCACTTGAAAAAAGCATTATGAGACCTCCCTTAACGAAAGTAGAGCGCAGTTTATGACGCAAGAGGGTAGCGTACAGGAAAACCCCAAGCCGGATCCTATGCAAGTACGGAGGAAGAAGTGAGGGCTGATATCGGTAGAGCTAAAAGTGGAGTAGCTCCAGGACCTGGGAGCTTTCTTATGGAGCTTTTAAGCGGCAGGAAGCTGCTTACACTCCTCACCAGCATAATGAATATGGTTCTGAAAGGGTACGATCTACCTGATGATCTTCGGACAGGATACGTCTGCTCCATCTTTGAAAAAGGAGATGGAAGGCAATGCTAGAATTATCGCGGTATTTGTGTACAGAAGTCAGTGAGCAGAATTATCGCGAGACTGATCCGGGAAGCTCGGAGAGTATTGCACTATGCCGGTGGAACAAGCTGGTTTCACTGCAGAGAGATCTTGTATGGACAATATTCTTCGGTAGCTCATTGAGAAATGGAGCACGAAGAATAGGGAGCTCCATTTAGCCTTCATTGATCTGGAGGAGGCATATGATAGTGTCCCGAGGGAAATAATATGGCCAGGACTGAGAAGAGCGGGCATTAACGAGTCTGTTAGGCAAGCAATTCAACACTTGTACGGAAGCGATTTGTAAAGAGTGAGGATTGGGAACCGCCTTTCTGAGCCATTTTCGGGACTAAATTATTTGTGATATAGTTACTTCGTTATTTTTATTCAAAATCTTTTTATGGAAAATAGCGTATTTGAAATAGAAAGTATTATATGTATTCATATCTTATGAAGAGGGGCTCATTATTTTTGGTAGCCCACGGGCGCCGAATATCTTAGGATGACCCTGATCTTAATTATGGACAGGATCTTCAGGGCAGGATATTAAGGGAAGGCTTTAATATTGAGCTAAAATATAGAATATTAGCACCAAGGCTAATTGCACGTGTGATAATAATCCTGTGCATAAGGGATATACAAATTGATAGGCTGAGATCTTGTATTTAAGAAGTGGATGGAAGAACGCAGGATGAGGAAGTTTTTTTCATTCTTAAGGATTGGAAAAAGAAAGCACAAGGAAGATATTGCCGTTGGAAATTAGGGCAAAGTCACTGTTGCTCGGAATACCAGTGAGAGATGTGAGAGCTTCTGGGAACACCTAAAATGAATCTTATGAAGCAATTCATTAATCTTTTTATTCTCATTTCTAGCTCGACACATAGCACTAAACACTAAGCATCCATATTCAAAGTGGGGGAGAATGAGGAAGGATACTAGAAGATGGCGGGTACTTCGGGGAATTAAATCACAGAATCTTAGGAGCTGTTTGAGAACTGTTCGGGATATTTGGAAAATATGGTTACTTCAAGTTAGGTATTGATTAAAGATAACTCCAAGTTTTTTTTTTTATAGTTTTGGAACTGAATAGATGTGCGAAAAAGTTGTTGAGAAAAATTAATGGATGTGAAGGAAGGGCATGGAGAATTTTAAACCGATGAGAATTACATTCGTTTTCGCTGGATTCAGGCTTAGGAAATTTTCACTGAGAGCTACAAATATCAAAAAAAGAAAACACTTGAAGAGAGAACAAGCAGCGGTCAACATCAATTAATCACATCTTCTGTAATTTCCATAATATTTCTAGTTTCTGTTTGGGCAATACGTCTAATTATAAGAACAGATCAGCACTTTCTTAAGTATTAGGTAAAATTAAAAGATAATTTTGTTTTTTATATAAAAATATAATATTCTATATAATTTAATTTATATCCATTCCATTAATAGCTTTTAATATTAATTCTACTCAATCAATACGAATACCTTCGGAGAAGAATGAGATATAATTTTTTATTGATGGTGTAAATTTTTTTTATTGAGCATTCTTATTATTGTTTCATACTTTTTTGTAATCTATGTATTGGTCCTAATATTGTGATTAGTCAGAACAATCAGAATAATAAATGAACAGTATTGGATAATAATTACTTTCCTTGGAAACTGTAAGTGATACGACTTGCAGGAATGTCGGATCTTATTCTATCGAACACTTTTCGGTTAATTTTTCCTCAGCACAAATTGATTTTTATTAAGAATTATTAGTTCATTGATTGTCAATTGATCAATTACCTGTTTCATATTTATTAACTTTCATTTCTGAATAATGAATGATTAAATTGTGTTTCGTATTATATTGACTTTAGTTGAAACTGTCAATAATAATGTCTAATAATTACATTAGATTTGAGCTGAGAAATGAAAATGATGTAATTGTGCCAATGGATAAGAGCTAACCGGAGTCCACTTCTAGCCAGGTTTCAGAAGCTACTCCTAATGACTCATTCCAATTACTCGGCCTCAACTGAACTGTTATTAAGTACGGTTTACAGTCCTGTAATTACGCCTTTCTCTGTAAAAAGCCAGGATTGAGGCATAAATCGCTCATTAAATACAGCAGTCCGGATCAATAAACTTAAAAATTCACAAGTTCCAATTTAAAGTTTAAAATAATGTGGAAATCTAAAATATATTTTTTGTTAAATTAGTAGAAAGCCATAATTAAATTTTATTTACTAACAGTATATGATGGGATTATAGAGTCTATTAATATTTTCAAAAAAGAAAAACTTAAAAAAAAAACAGTGCCAAGACAAGACACACTGAAATGGATGTCACTATTAGGTTATTTGCTAAGAAGACGTGAGTTAGTTGATTGGCCTTATGCAATATGTGCTGAAGCAATGCAATGCCACCAGTTGCGGAGTGGAGTGAAGTGGACTTAACAATCAAAAGGAACGATTTCGTTGGATACGGACGGCGGCAACCGAGCTGAGCTGAGCGAGTTGATCCGCGCTCAATACTCAGTAAGGCGCAGCTTCGAAACAGACCAGCAAGTGCCATTCCGCAGGCTCCTTGATGACAGAAGTATGGGAGAGGTACAAATTGCTTCGTTGTAGCTTTAAAGTTTGCATTTTGCTCAGACATCCACAATCAATTTGGCGACCAAAATATTTAAATTCCTCACAGTTGAACTATACTAACGAAACTCGTGTCAAATCATATGTATTTTAGTTCATAGGATAATGATAGAGTAATGGAAAAAACTAATTACGCACACATGTTGAGATATTCAACATGGCATCCAAGATTGCCACCTCTTTAAATGGTACAGGAAAAATATACAAAATAAACAACAAAATTCATAAAACTTTGATCATAACAGCGTCTTGGTAGTAGCAATCGAAATCTGTAGATTCTGCCCAAGTTTCAGAAATACTACCTTCCTGAGGGAGTCAAAATGGAAGACACGATATTCGGAAAATCATTTGCACAAATAAGCATAAAATGTTAAGATTTTTTTTTTATACTGAGTATTTATGTAGAAGCGGAGTAGCTCTGTGGTAAGGTACTGTTCTACTAATCTCAAGTCACGGGTTCGAGACCTACTGTGGCAGATAATTATTTATCCTGTTATCAGCTGTGGATCGGCCCTGTGAGATCGGATAAAATACCTAATTCGACTTAATTTGTGCAAATGACTTTCTGAACATCGTGTCTCCCATTTTGACTCCCTCAGGAAAGTAGTGTTTCTGAAACTGCTGTTATGATCAAAGTTTTATGAATTTTGTTGTTTATTTTGTATATTTTTCCTGTACCATTTACAGAGGCGGCAATCTTGGATACTATCGTGGGGCTCATCCAGCCTCTATAAAGTAAGTGCTCTTAATTGGGAGAAAAACCTGGCGGCTAAGCGTGATCTCGGCCAAATCACCTCCTTGCACAAGCGTTGGCTTAGAAACAATACAGTCCTTAACAAGTACTGAACCCAAGACTTTTCATGGGCTGTAGTGGTACAGGGTTTTTTTTTTTTTTTGTTTTATATATATCTATATATTGCAAAGAAAAACAATAAACAAACAAAACTCCATAAAAATATTTACGGCTTGGTTAGAGAACCGTTAATCGGAAGTTGGCCTTGGCCGCCAAGTATGGTTGATAATTCCATTAAATCATTGCAATTACTTAGTAGATATACAGTAGAGGTAATTATACAAGAAATATACATATAAACAGTAACATATTTGAATATACATCATTTGCTATGAAGCAGATATAACTTACACACAGTTAAATTTTATAATAACTTATATTTGAATCTTGCATAAGCCATATTTATTTTTTCAGTCTACTTAACAATAATTAGCAACGGCAACCCGTTGCAACCCATTTTTTTATTATTATCATTTATTAAATATTCTACTACTTCTTCGAATGATAGGAAACCTTTTCTAAAGTATTTTCTTCTAAATTTTGCTAGTAGAGGGCATTTAGCGAGAAAATATATATTTTCGATTTCTATTTTATTGCATTAAAAGTATAATTTATTATCATTCTCATAATACTTTCCGCAGTTTAATTTTTATCAATTCTCCTCTAACTTTAAATATTCATTTAATAAATGCATCATTACAGTTCATATCCAAATAGTTGTTTTCTGCTGTAATGATTTAAAATTTTGTACTATCGCTCTACTTGAATCAGTTGTTACGTTTTTAAATTTTTTAAACTTAAATGTTACCTGATTTAGTGAAAGAATGTAGTCCATGTATTTGAATTATTAAAGTCAAAATCCATTTGGTATTTATTTATTAAAAACTTAACATCTTTATACTAACCTAATTCCTTTTTAATTATTTCTCCCTCTAAAATTTTTGTTAGTCTATTATATGGATATCGATATATATATATAATATATATATATATATATATATATATATATATATATATATATATATATATATATATATTCATAATTATGATGTGATTTGTTAAGATGTTTAATAGGGTCAAAAAAAAAAAAAGCGATATACCGACTAAGCAGGAACAAATAAGTCTGCAATTATTTTGTGTGAGGCATCCTCATTTTGTTTGAGTTCAATGCAGGGTTTAATAATGTAATGAAGATAGAGTCAGACTTTGCGGAAGACTAGAGAACTATATCGGAAGGAAAGGAGGGAGGACTATATAGCTGAAGACCTAATAATGGTCGGATTCGCAAGTAAACTAGCACTTGATGTGTACCTACTCGGAAAAGTCAGTTGAAAGCGCCAAGGACAGCTTTATGCGCCTATCCAGCCGATAAATAAATAATTATATTCAACACTACTTAAACAGTCTATTTAAATAAAAAGCAGTGTAGCATTAAGTCTTACGCAATGCTGCCCTTTCATAATACAGTTTTGTTTTAAATAGAATGTTCAAATGGGAAGAAATGACAGATGTTGAAAGACTGAAATACTAAGTGTTGGAAAATATTTGAATGCTTAATTGCCGTTCTTATAATAAAAAAGTTCCATCTATATAATTAGTTCATTCCTTGGCATTGTGATAAAAATAGTTCTTTTTTTTTTAGGAAACAATATAAAATAAATTAACGAAGTTGGGGAATATTTAAAAAGTAATAATATTTAAAAACTATATATTCGCCAATCATATTGATGATCCAATAAATAATGATTTGACTGGGTTACTTCCATCTGAGCTTTTTAATAGCTTCATATAGTCCTGGCTTAATATTATAAGCGGCCAACCATACGAATGAAGATGTTCATCACTCTGTTGAGAACATGCTTTACTTCCGATTACCATATTGCTACTATGCCAAATAATATTTAGTACAAACTAATGTGAAAAAATATAAATAAACATCAATATGCTATAAAAACATAATTTGCTTCCCTCAAAGATTGTTGAATACATTCAGTGATTGAAAAAATTACTTCAGTAGCCTCGGAGCTAATATTCACACATTAAATACCACTCGAATTACAGTTTTGAAGAACGATTAATTCCTCTTTGAATGTTGCGAAATGTCTTCAAATATTTCTGATTGCAAAGGCAAAGCTTCGGTCTTCTACATGTGTTGATAATGCCTGCACAATAAATTTAAGCCTTGTGCATTTTTTATTACATCAATTGACAATAGTAAATCATCATCACTATTGTCATCATCACTATCTCTGTGGTACCGCATCACACAAATAGCGTGAGACGGTTGCAGGCATATTCTTGGTAATAATTTATAAACGAATATAATACCATGGGTCATATTATTTTTCATTCTTCCTTTTTCTTTAATTCATTTCCCATTAAGGTACACGGATTAAGATCGCCGCTTCGCCCGGTCAGTGTGAATTGTCTCCAGTAGCCTGACGGGCCTCATGTGGCTGTGGAAACCAAGCACCGCGATTCGAGTCCAAGACCTTTGGGCTGTAGTCAGTTGCGCTGTTGCAAGCAGCGAGCTTAGAATTAGAGCTTAGATGCTAGACGGAGCATCCCCACCCTTCTAGCTACTGAAAAATGTGCACCTTCTCCCACTTTTCCGGGTCTCCTATCAAACTATCTCAACCCATTGGATTCCCTGTTTTTCGCTCTTTCTTATTCTATATCTTCCCTAACATTCGACATAGAGGAATGTGATGAGCACTAATTTATTCTACAATGATAGCAATTCAGTTTGTCAGTATTGTTCTTTCTGTATCGTAAAATTATGACAAGTGCTGGCTGAACCTTCTCATAGGATAATAATTGCCTTTTCATCCTTTTCAGTCAGTATGATACTAATGCTATTTAAATTTAACTTGACTACAAGAAGTGAGAAAAAACTTTTTGATCTTCGAGTTTTTCACTAAAAAAGTAAATGCAGAAACACTCATTGTAACCAAAATTAATCTTAGTTCTTCGCATTACTGAACTTGTTCACAAATACCTACTGTGGTTCCTAAGCTGTATCATCATTGCATATAAAGGTAGTGGATTGATATGAAATTAAAAAAAAAATATATAATCAATTTAGATTACTTTATTAACGTGCCTATTGTCCTTTAAATAATATAAGCTTATTAAAATATAGAAGATTGTTTTCATTTATATCTTTTATATGTTTCTAAATTCTAATTTTAAAACTTAGTTTAGAGAAATGGCTATCTTCTTTGCTGTTACAAATATACGCAATCGGACCGTATGGTTGGCCCTGAATGAGAGGAACTTTAATTGTTTATTTGATATTACATATATAAATAAATTACTACTTTTAGTCTACGTATTGCTACGTCAATACGTTGTTTTAAGTAGGTATTATTTGGTGCTACCTTCAATATCTTAAGATTATATCTTAGATGTCTAAATCCAAGATTCATATAAAATATTATAGTCGTTACATTAAAATACTTTGCAGCGCTTTTACATATATAGCAGCTGCTTCATGACAAAGTAAAAATCTACAAATTTACTTATAATTAGTCATTACCATAAAAAAAATAATAATTTATTACCGCAACATATCTTAGCATCAAAATATACAAAATATTATAACAATAAATGCCAGTTTTAAATTTAACAAGATGAGAAAATAAATAAATAAGAGAAGGAGAAATACAAATTAAAATTTAGTGTAGAATAGAATGGAAGAGGATGAAGCAGGAGTCACTACTGATAACGGTAGATATCGGGAGGTATGGGAGGGGGACAGCCTAAAACATGTGCAGTATTTTAAGAAGGAACCTTTTACAACTCTCAAGGTAATGGAGTTCATTGTCTTTTTCGAGACACCCAACAAACCCAAGTCCAGAAACGAGCACCGGCACCACACTCCTCTCCAAGTTATTGCTATCCGGAGTACTCTAATGTCTAGGTCTTGTACTTCCAATGTACGCTGGGGGTGTTGAAAACATATCGGTACATATGGAACGGATCAGAAGGAGATTAAGAGATAACCTGCCTTATTATTATTATTAGCTCGTGCTGTAAATGAACATAATAAAAACAATATCATAATGCAGAGCAGTACTTATTATAACAATAATATCTTAATGATATCGGAAGAGAAATATCGATATTTCAAAATATCGTTAATTATTTTATAAAAAAAACAAAAAAAAAAACCTTAACGAATTGGAAGGAGGATGGGAAATAACCTGTTGCTTAATATTTATAGCCTGCTGGAAAAAAAAAAAATAAAAAAATCTCAATGATATCGGCAGAGAAATATCAATATAATAAAAAAATATCTTAATTATATCGGCACAAAAATATCTATATTATAAAAGCAATATGTTAATTATTTTGGCACAGAAATATCGATATTATAAAAACAATATCTGAATGATATAGGCAGAGAAATATCGTTATTATCGAAGCAATATCTTCATTATATCGGCACAGAAATATCTATATTATGAAACATTATCATAGCTATATCGGCATAGCTATATTATCAAGCATTATCATAATTATATTGTCCCAGAATTATCGATATTACCAAAACAATTTTTTAATCATATCGTCCCAGAAATATCGATATTATAAAAACAATATCTTAATTTGAAGTTGCTTTAAAGATAAAAAATATCGAAGAATATATCGAAATATCGAACAACTATTACGACATATTAAAAATATATCGTTCCGCTATATATGCAGATAAATGATAAATAGAAAACTTTCTTTATTCTGGGACTAGGTCCCTTCAGAATAACAAAAATAAAAAGTAAACCGCATTTGATTAAAAAAACTACAATAATAAAAGTACATAACTTTTTAGATCAATGGTAATAAAAAAAAAATGTATGCTTCACTTAACAAAAATTTACAATCATTGAATATACAGCATATTTTTGGGATGTGAGGAGATGTTGGAGAAGATGAAATTTTAATGAGGATAGAGAAGAAGCATGACGGATACTGGAAGAGAGGGAATTCCAGAGGACAGTGGAGCGGGCAAGAAAGAAACGTTCGAATGTGTTGGTTCTGTAGGAGAGAGTATAGAGGTTAGAAAGGCGCGATTTTGTTACCAGTGAATGGACTGAGGATTTGAATTGTAGGAGTCTGTAGATGTAGGAAGTATGCTGGGAGTTGATGGATAGGAAAGATCCGAGGAAATATTGTCACCGGATGGAGGGGAAGAGCCACTTTAACTCGCCATAAAGATGGAAAACGTGGGACCGCCTCGAGGTGCCGAAGACAAATCTTAAAAATCAGTTCATGATTCGCTTCAATCTGTCTTCGAGTACGATCGAGAGGCCACCATACACCACACTACCATAGTCAAACTGGGGAAAAATAAGAAATTATGCAAGGAGCTTACGGGTTGCTTGTGGAAGATGTTGGAAAAGATGAAATAACTTGAGGGTACTTATTGACCTTCGAGAAATTTGGTCGATATGTGATTTACAGGAATTCAAGGTTTTGTCAATAGTAATTCCCAAGTTTTTAACAGAGGAGCTGAACATGATGGAGATAATTATGTAGGATTAAAGTAGGGAAGATGACGTTGGATCTGAGGAGGGAGTTGGAACCTACAACGGTTAAAAATATTGGAACTTATAGGTTTACTGATCCTATCTAGGTCTTCCTGGTATTGGTAAACGCTACTAACAATTCGGAAGGAGGAAAGGATAAGTAAATTTGGAAATCACATAGGTGGTAGGAACAGTGGTGAACTGAATTAGGAAGAACATTGATATAGGAATTGAAAAGGAGTGGTGAAATGTTTGAAACCTATACTACTCCTGAGCACAGGACAAGGAAGATAGAGGTTGATCAGGGATTGAAACCACCGTATAGCGCTGTTGGAAAAGGAGTTTAATTTTAATTTGGTAAAAAGGATAGAATGGCCCAGAGAATCAAAAGCTTTGGAAAAGTCTAGTAGTATTAGAACGGTTAACTTTTTTCCTCCATAGCAGTTTGCTAGTCACTGGTGATTTAGATGAGTGGAGAAGCGGGGTCATAGATCGAGTAGTTTGGATTTTTCAAGGAAATTGGCTATTTGAGACTGAACAATTCTTTCTAGAGGTTCGGAAAGGTTAGACAGGATGGAAATCGGACGAAAGTCTTTAGGGCTCATAGGGTTGGAAGTTTTGTTAATAGGATGGACTAAGACTTTTTTCCAAGGGGTGCAAAATATTTTATTTTGAAGGGAAAAATTATATATGAAGAGAAGAACCGGTAAGATTTCAGGGAAGTTTTAACAATTTATCGGTAATTCCATCAAACCCGGTGGAGTTGGTGTGGGATTTCATCATAGGAGAAATAAGGTCGGTAGGAGAAATGTAGGAAAAATAAATTATCAGGGTTAAATGATGGTACTAAGGAAAAGCGGGAAGAAGAGGGAGTGTTAAAGGAATTAGATAAAAAGTATGAATTTAATTCATCGGGTTTTATATATATACATCGAGAAACACTTATATATATCTATATCGACACTTTTTTTCGATATTTGGATCCCTGAGGTATGCCCCCATCCTACAGTCAACATCCTACTTGTTTTCTTTTATCCTATTGGGTTGTCCCCGACAATGTGGGCGTCAATGATGCTGTTACCATTTGGTCCAAGCACACTAGGTCTGGCTTGCATTTGGTCCAAGCACAATAGGTCTGGCTTGCATTTGGTCCAAGCACATTAGGTCTGACTTGCATTTGGTCCAAGCACACTAGGTCTGGCTTGCATTTGGTCCAAGCACACTAGGTCTGGCTTGCATTTGGTCCAAGCACACTAGGTCTGGCTTGCATTTGGTCCAAGCACACTAGGTCTGGCTTCCATTTGGTCCAAGCACACTAGGTCTGGCTTCCATTTGGTCCAAGCACACTAGGTCTGGCTTCCATTTTCGTTTGTTCTATGTTTATTCATCTTATAATTGATACATTCAATAATAATTATAAAACAATTGTTATACCTCATTATACATGTTAAACAGATTATTTTATTCATGATTCTTGTTCGCGTATCACCTAGAATATCCTTGCATACCACCAGTGGCATGCGTACCATTTTCTCGGAACTCTGCTTCAGAGTGCTCATAATTTGCTTCATTCTTTTATTTATTTTATTTTTTTCTTGGCGCTAATATCGAAGCATTAATTAATATATTGTTGAAGACAATACACTCAAATAAAGATGGATCAAAGAACAAAAACAAACGTTAGGAAGAGTTTTGTAAAGCGCATTGTTCTACACGGATAATGAGCGCTGTACCATTCATAATTAATGATTACCTGGCCCCTATCTCTGTCAATCTAATATTTAAATAGTTCGCATGCTTTTAATTTAAAGTAAACTTACTCATTAATTAATTTAAACTATCATTGAATACAAATTCTATATCAATTCCTGCATTAAATGAACATTACGTATCTAGATCCACTAATTCAATGAAGAAAAACGTTATCACTAGATCCCGGATTTAGAAAAACTGTGTATATGCTTAATTCTTTTACCAACTATACGCTGAGTGTAGCACTCTAAAATATAAAAGGAAGTGAATGGATTGGTAAGGATTTACTTGGTTTCCAAGAATCTAAAAAGAGCAAAACGAACTTCAATTTTCAGTTTCATTTCTAGAATTTTCCAGAAAATTGAATTATATTTAATGTGTTATTAACAGTACCGTGTTACTTCGAGAATTTGTCCAACGTAATTTTGGTTCAATTTTTATGTTTTCACGCAATTTACAAATTAATTACGGCTAAATGTGCAATTTTCCCCAAATTGTTTAAATTGTGCAATTTCGTGCAAATAAAACTTACATATGCTAATCCGGATGCCTTAGTTCGTGTAAATAACTAGCCCCCGATGGATTTCAAGCAACCGAAAAAAAGTGCAATTGCTCGAGAATCCGGGCTCTAGTTATCACATTAGGATTTGTCTTAAATCTCTTAAACTCCCGTTAGGTATTGCGTCGTCTATTATTTAATTCATTGTTTCAGATTTTCTTGTTGTCGATTTAGAAAATCAAATATTAATTAATAATTATATTTATTTTATTAAAAATTATGAAATATTTTAGCATAGATGTTTCTTATAAGTTAGAGATCATTTAATAAATTATTTTCAAAAAATGATTTATTTTTAGAAATAATAATAATAAATAGATTTATCTTTAATGACTAATAAATATCAAATTAGAATAATTAATAAAAGGGAGGGAGGATGGGTTTTTACATGGGCTGGACAGGTTTGGATTAATAAATTTAGAGAGGATGAAATAAGCCTAAAAAATGTCTTGTCCATTACGATCTTTAACATCGAATTGAAGATAGGCTTCAAACTTTTGGCAATGAAATGATTTCAAGGATAGAAAATGGCCTTTGTTTTGATCATTGATCTTAATAGGACAGTTAACAATATATTTTTCACAGACTTTGTTTTTATTTATGTATAGTGTTATATAGCAATACATTAAAAGTTTCGGCAAGAAAAGATAAATGGTATCAACAGTTATCCTATGAAAAATGAAAATATCTCCTGCCTAAACAACAAAATAAAGGAAAGAAGATGATAGGTATTACACAGAAATGTGAAAACCGAAAATTTTCGCGATAACAATACTTCCTTTACTTCGTACAAGTAAAAAATCTAAATTATAGTATAAATCGGTATAACTAAATTGCTCAAGTATACGAGTTGTAGTTACTTCAAGAACTAAGGATAAATCTGAGAATAAGAGGAAATACCCACCACATAGTCATTAAATTAATTATGCATGCCATGAACACACCATATATATTTATCTGACAGGGATGCGTTTAAATATATGCCAAATGCTTATTTGGAACGCAAGGACAATAAATCACTTCAAAACCTAACTCTTACTTATTAATTTAATATGTTAAATTTGGAACCCTGAGATATTTATAAAAATGTCAATAATGTGACAACAAAAATTAGCCACAAAAAAAAATCATTTTCATCATAGTCAGCTCAATAGTTGAGCTTAACGTTTCAACATATTGAGAAATTTAAGTATTTGAGTTCTATGATAATTAGAAAAAACTTCAAGAGGAAGTAAAGGCGCGCCTTAAGGCGGAAAATGCTTGTTATTTTTCGGTCTCAACATTACTTACTTTGCACCTCTTGTCCAGAAACTTAAAAGTTAGAATTTACAAAATTATTATCCTTCCTACTGTTCTGTGCGGGTGTGAAACGTAGAACAACGCATTACGGTCTAAGCCTATGCAGAAATATACAGGATGAAGTTAAGTAAAGCGTTACCATGATCCTGTTCACTTCAATACAGGTTATATAATAATAAATTTAGAAAGTGGTTAAGGCAGGTGAAATGTAATTTAAATTTTTTATGCCTGCACCCAATTTCAATATAATGGTACTAATATATGTCATTAAATCAAAACTATTCATAGGTAATAATGATGATTTTAATGTAATGCAATTTATGCAATACTTGCAAATAAAAAAAAATAAACTAACGTCATAACAATGATTTATACCTCGAATAACTTAACTGTTAAACATCATCATTATCAGTCAGAAAATCACATTAAAAAATATTCAAATATTAAATAATGTTATCAAAACATTAGCGTTTCTATAATTAACACATATCTTCACTTTTCCTCAAAGTAATTTTCTGCACAATCCATATATTAAAGCTATGCACTCTTTTCTAAATGTGAAACACTGAAAAATATCGAAAAAACACTTTAAACAATTGACGGTCGCAATGATTGAACAAAATGTAAAATAAAAGAATTCAAAGTGAAATACAAAAATATATTTTATTTAGTGCGAAACTAATATACTGCCAACCTAAATAATGAATGTGAGCGTAGTTACTTCTTGTTCATTTTCCTGTATTTCTAATCTTTTTTTTTCCTTGTACTGTATCATGGATACATTTTAAGGTATTTCGATGAAATACCTAAATACTAATTTGGAATGCAATTGGTGCAATAAATTATGAAAATCACGCCAAAGAAACTAATTTAAAAGTGCCATATCATAATGTAAATAAGTCTGGTTCCCCCCCATAAGTCTCAAGATGACAACAGGGATTTTGAAAGCAAGCTAAATATACTGAGGTCAGGAGAGATTTAGCTAACCAGCCTTGTAAAGCTCGCAAAAGGAAACTAAAATGTTAGCATGCTTCGGTTCGGACGTAGATCCGTATGCCGGACGCGATACGGCTGCGACACTGACCTGGATGCGGTGCCCTTCAGTTCCGCTAGATCAGGGTAACAGCTCATCACGACGCTCACTGATCGTGCCTTGCAGCTGGTGTACTCAACAGACAAACTGACGTACTTCCCACGCTCATAAACAGCTCCATGCCAACAGTTACCTTCCTAATAACAACCTGTTTTCTCACGCGGTCCCTTACTCATTTCTTTATTTACTTATCGTTATTTTCAGTTACAGGTCTGTATCATGTTAGTCTCATCAAAATGACTATTAGTTTTTTTGTGTCATTTACTAGTCAAAACTTAAACTACTTCTCTGGGTTCACTTCAATTATTAGAATATTATACTCCATGGTAATAACTGATATTTAAAAAATGGAATAGAAACTAAGAAAGAATTTTCATCTATAACAATCCTCTAAACTATTTCCAACAAATCTATAAATCAGTTACGCTATGTTGTGGTCTAGATAAGGCATGTTTGATGTAATGGCTTTCTCACGACTCCTTACAATTTTAAAATATCGATTTTAAAGTTTGTAAGAAGAACATTACGGTGGAGGTCCAATTTTTAATTATGTATTGTACAGGAAAAATTGTTACACCTTTATTTAGCAATTATTTTCATTAGATTTTATAGACTGCTGGATGAACCCCGGCTTCTAAATAGATTAGACCAGGGCTGAAGGAAATATGGTCAGCAAGTGTTACTTCAATAACAGGAGGCTGGCGAGATGGTGATCTAATGAAGGTTCGGATAAGTTACCGCTGACGATACCGCAGATTATGTCTTGAGGAGTCCGACGTGGTAGCAATCAGCATATGGTTTGGCTTAGATGGGTTTAACAAAAGGTGGAGAAGATACCTCTTGGCGACAAATCAGGGGACAGCCAATCTGGGTTTTTCAGAGAGAATATTTTTTCTGTAAAAAGCATCTGACTTTCGAGAGATGATTGCAATAAAAATATATAATAAATATATATATATATATATATATATATATATATATATATTCATCGTATTTCAATTAAAAGTATTTCCAAGCCTGTAGGTGTAGTATTGTTTTATGAAAAATGCTAAAAAATGGTTTCTTAATGATTTTCTACAACTATGAAAGGGAAATTGATCGTAGAAATTCAAAATGTTTATAAAATTCACAATAGAAATGTTGACTTCAATAGCAATAATAATAATAATAATAATAATAATAAAGCATTAAAATATTCAGAAACGGTATACATAAAAAATTAAATACATATGAAAAGTCATAAAAAGACTACCACTTCTCCGAACACAATAATCACATGAACAATTGCACTTGGCGTAAATGCAGCTTATCCTGCAGCAGAACGACGAGTTTTCAATAAAATATTGTATGTATATATTTTTTTAAAATATGTAATAATCAATTTAAAATATAGTCGAATGGTTTGAAAATATTAATGTGTTTATATCATAGTATTTTATGTTTTTCTGTAAACCATCATCACTGTATTACGTGACCTACTCTGCCGCGATAAGCGAAAACGCCTTAACTCCAAATCAGTAGCATAGCCAGGATTTCGTTTCATTGTAACCCTTTCCAAATCAATCGAAACCTTTTCCAATTCAATTGTAACTTTTTCCAATTCAATTGTAACTTTTTCCATTTCAATTGTAACCTAACCGGAAATTAATTAATTACTGTTGAAGTTTTCTGTGGTATAGGGATCGTTTATCAAATTTTTTAAATTTAATTTTTTACTGAGTATGCGCATTTTGAAATACTATTACAGTTGACATTTTTTGGTACAGGTATCGTTTATTAGGTTTTCAAAGGTTCTGATTTAGTTTTTGTAATTGGATATTTTATCATGCTCATTTCGGATAACCATTGACTATTGAATCAGAAAATCGAATCAGAACCCTCGAAAACCTAATAAACGATCCCTATATCACAGAAAACTTCAACAGTGACGGAAAAGCGAAATGCGCATGCGCAATCCTAAATCCAATTCAAGAAATGGAATCAAAACCCTTGAAGACCAAATAAACGATCCCTATAACACGGAAAACTCCAAGTCACGGAAATACAAAACGCGCATGCGGGAACCAAAATTCAACTAAACAAATGTAATCAGAACCCTCGAAAGTTTAATAAACGATCCCTTTATCATAGAAATCTTCAATAGCGACGGAAAATCGAAATGCGCATGCGTGATCAGAAGTCCGATAGTGAATTCGGAAATACCTTGAAAACCAAGTAAACGATACCTACACCGAAGAATTTTGAAAACTATAATTAAGTAGAAATGCTCGTGGCCGAACAAAATTTCGGTGGTAAATTTGGCATTAGCAACTTCCAAAACCTAATGAACGATCACCAAATCGATGAAATCCATACTTCTCCCACTAAATAAATAAAAAAAAATAAATATTTAAAAATAAATAAACAACAATTTTATTTTAAAAATTTAAACTCCTTGAAATTAAGCACTTAAAATCAAGTATCTAATAAATGAAAAAAATTTCGGAAGAATATGCCAAAATTATTTCTAAAGTCATTATTGTAATTAAAATAATTATTTTTAAGAACAAAATAAATAATACTGAATTTATTCATGTCCGTTTGGGTTACAATTGAAATGGAAAAAGTTACAATTAAATTGAAAAAGGTTACATTTGAAATGGAAAAGTGAAAATTGATTTGGAAAAGGTTACAATTGACGTGAAAATGCTATATTAATTATAAAATTAAATTAAAATAGGTTTATACAGTTTTTGTTGGCAATTATTCTTATATGCAAAAAAGAAATTTTGTAATTTTAGGGGGTAGGGAGTGGACCCCCAGGATCCCACTCTGGCTACGCCACTGCTCCAAATCATTTTTATTAATAAATTTTTGTAGAGCACCCGAATTGTTTTCAAAATGTCAACTTTTAATGACTTTATAAAACCCTAAATCCAATAGTTAGATCCAAATAATTGGTTTTGGGTCTTTCTAATGTAATTAAATGGTGTATTTTTTAGACAATTTTGGGCATTCTACAAAAATGTCTTTAGAAAAATAATTTGGAGTTAGGACCTTTTTAGCTTATCACGGCAGGACTGCAGTCGACGAGTCTTTAATAAATTTAATTATTTTTTCTCTCTCTCTCTCTCTCTCTCTCTCTCTCTCTCTCTATATATATATATATATATATATATATATATATATATATATATATATATATAATAATATTAATAATTAACAGGCAATTTGTTTGAGGAAGCGATTTTTTTTTTTAAATGGTAATTTATTTATATAATAGCATTTTATGTTTTTCTATTAATCATCATTGTTTGCTTTACGAATTCCCTTTTTGACTGTACAAAAATTTAACGCCAATATTGGTATCACTGCATTCAACTTATTCCATACATCATTATATTTCTATATTGTTTTAAATTAGTTTTTTAATTATAATTCCAAAATGTGTTAATCTGACTGAACGTATGATTTTTAAAACGACTGGAAAGAATTAAATTTTATTTTCAATTTCAAAGATAAATTTTTTTGTTGTGTGATAGCAGCATTACAGCATTACAATACCGAAATAAGATAGCAGCATTATAATAAATAAGATAAATAAGATAGCAGCATTACAATACCGAAGGAATGTAACCTTCAGCCTTACGAGGGTTTCATGCTGCTTTTAATGGGAAATATCCTTTTAAATTTGAACATTATTAACAACTAGCTGTACCCGTGCGGCCTTGCTCGTAAAAAGAATCATGAATTAAATACCCTCACAAATTTCAAGTTTTTTTGTTTAACTCTTAAAAGATTATGTGAGTAACAGAAGACAGGACTATTCTTCGTATCATTCTCTTTTTTAAAAAAAGTTTATTGAGTAGCATTACACGCTGTCTCAATAAAGGACAATAGTAGTAATGATTAAAGAGATCATTCACACCATATTTACAGAAATTTAAATAAATAAAATAATAGCAAAATAATAAATAGAAAGAAAAAAGAAAAGTAAAAATAAACTTAAATATAATAAAATAAACATAAGCATCTTAAACGCAGACATTCTTATATTATACACTACTTACAATCGGCCAAACTTGACCCCCCCCCCACTTATGGATGGAGAAGCGGGACTCCAGGATATCACAGCGCTTCTCTCGCGCCACTGGTATTGAACTCAGTGGAGACTAAGCGAGGGCGCGATAGCCACAAAACTTGAGTGTAGAATCTGGCCATTGCCAGAACTCCAATATACATATTCAGAGAAGGTCACGGGACCACTGCAGCTTCAATCTTCGAGGAGGATTGTAGAGATGGGTGGTGCTAGATAGGGATTGTACTAAAGGATTAGGATGATGAGTTGGGCTTGGTGAAATTTGGAGAATTTACATGTAAAAAGGTCTAAAACAAATGGGATACTAAGGTCCTGATGTAGGATATTGTTGGTTACATAGTATGGAGCATTAGCTATTGTTCGAAGGACTTCAGACTGAGAGGATTGGATGCGTTTGATGTTCGAAAGTTTAGCTGTCCCCCAGAGTTCGAATCCGTAAGTTCAGATAGGTTTCAGATTCGTCTAGTAAATTAGTAGTTTGTTGTCAACAGAAAGCTGGGATTTTCTATTAAGCAGTCTGTGTAATTGGCTAAATCATCAGGTTAGCTTTTGTCTTTTAAGTCTAGTATGTGGATTCCACGTTAGTCTTTTGTCTAGGAGGAAGTCAAGATACCATACTGTGTCTGAGAAAGGAATTGCTGTGGAACTAAAATGAACCTTATCATTCTTAATCATAATTCTTTCCTTCATCATAAAGTTTGTACAAAACTTTTACAAGCACTTTTTTTTTAAAAGAAAAGATTTAAGTTAATCTTTTATTTTATTTTATTATTAACACCTTAATTATATATTGCACTTATATTATTATATTATATATCATACTTATTGCTATACAAAATGAATGGGATAGTAAATAAAAGAATTCTAGCGAACATTGATTCACCAAGGTAACACATCATTGAATTCAATACCCTGATCTTTGCCGCTGGTTTTGCCGCCGATGCTAAACGGAATGAAAGGAAAGGAAGAAAAAATATGTTGTTTTTTTTACACAAAAATCATTTTTTTATTGTAAAGGTTATCAGAGAATAATGTGTGTGTTTTTTTAATTAGGTCATATATCTTTAGTATTTTTCAAGCTGAAACTTTAATTCTGAAAATATTTTCTAAAGACACTTAGACTTATTTGTATTTATACGGTTCAATTATTAGAACTCTTAGGGAAGCTACCTAAGAACTTTCAACGAAAGGACCAGTTACTCACAAAAATGTTGACTTAATTATTCCAAGGCCAAAGGGGTGAAATTTTTTTTCGGTAATCGATTGCATTCGTCTCATTCGACATTAATTGGTCTCATTTCATTTAGACGTTTTCTAGAAACAGGATCAAAATTATAATAAATTTATCAAAACGGCAATAAAGCTTCACGATTTAACACCTTTTCCCCCTTTATCTCCGATTTTATTAACAAATGACACTTTCACACAGTGATTTCACTCTTGTTTAAAAATTTTTGTAGTGAACTTGCTACCACATGTCACATGAACTTGTCATGACAACGATTACAAAATTACCTATTTTTTTTTTTTAGTTTTTTCCTATTTCTCCCCTTAAGGGGAGCATTTTGAAAAACTTAATGCATATAAACCTTACGGAAGAAATTCTCTAAATGGAAGTGAAAATTGCATCAATATCGACCTACAACTTTTCGAGTTTTGCGAGCACGAACATATGTAGGATGAATTTTTATATATATAGATATCCAACACCCAATTTACATTGAATAAAAAAATATAGTGCCCAACACTTGACAGATAGCTTATAAATGTGCCTCCAGGTAGAAAAACATTGAGAACACCTTGTTATGATTATGAATGCAATCGAATAAAGCACGATTAAAACTTTAAGAAAGGCTTTTATTCACTTTAAACATAAACGTAATTGTAAACGTATACGTGACACATAATGTAAACACAAAGAATCAAGATGAGAATAATGAATATTGAGATAGGCTTTAGGCTTCGCAATATTTTTTAAATAATGCATCATGTTTCCAACATTCCAGCTTACGAGCTACTGATAAATATTAAGGACGTTTAAAATACAAGATTCTAAAGTAGTATGAATCCTTCAATTTCGAAGATATCGACATGCGATTTGCGGGGTCTTTCATAACTTTTTAAAATTATCGTATTAAAAAGGAGGTGATACCTGCAAATTCCAAGTTTTCGCCGCGGGTCAACAGCGCTTATCACGTCAAAATTAAAAAGAAATAGCAGTTGATGAAAACTATAGAAATAGACCTATGACTTTTTCCTCTGTTATATTTTATTAGATCATCCGTTTGGCCGTGAGAAGCATTTAAGACGATTTATAATAGACCCTTAATGTGTATGTGTGTATATATAAATACTTAACCAGTAATCTGAAACTAATAGTAATATGGATCAGAGATGATTTAGTTCGAGTTCTTTTCAAAAAGAGGTCTCTAGAGGGAGTGTCAATAACAAAACTACTACTGATCCGAGATTTAAGTCCCAAGAAAGGAATGCTATGTTTTATGTTCATACATGAATTTGAAAACTAATTCAGTCAAGGACTACAATTCGATGTCACTCTATTCTATATTAAAGGCATATAAATAGTAATAGTCCCAGTAGTAGGATGGTTAAATGTGGTGACAAGAACGTCATAAATGAATAGAGAGGTAAATTTCTTGTTTGATAATAATGTTCATAAAGGAAATAAAACTAGAGAAATTGACGTACCTGGGGCAATGCACTACCGAACAGCATCTTCACAATGATTATATGTTGTCACTCAAGTCCATGGAGCTCGTTTCTAAAAAAAAAATTAAAATTAATTACAAAAAAAAATTAAATATTATATAAACAACTTATATTCTGAAAAATATTTACATCGATTATAATTTAAATGAAAGAAAATAAACTGTAGTTAAAATTGGCCGAGTTACCTCAAAAGATATGGTTATAAATAGCAATTATTTGAAAAGTAGGTAATACCCAGGTATTTACACCTAAATTATCTATGTTATAAAGCAATAATATATAAATCATGTCTTTATCCAGCCAAAAGCATATAGTAGTTGATAGTCAGATTTAAATATTTGATACCTATTAGTGCTGCTAACGTTGTTATAAAAAAAATAATATAGTAATGCCTTGTATAGTTGATAATATAAAAGTTTTTTTGAAAAACTTCATATTTCTTATAATTTTTTCAAAAACTTTATTTGTTTTTTTGTCATTTTTTTTTCTTTTACAACATAAACACACTATTCCGTTTGATTCCATCGTCATTCATTGAATGGCTTCTTATCTACTCTAACCTAGAGAACAATTTTCCAAATGTAAAAGATGTTTAGTATTTGGTGATTGCGTCATCAACAGTTGATTTTTAGACCATTTCCAATTTTTTGTCGACATATCGTGAACGAGAATTGATAGAGGTAATGTTTACGTCCCACAATAAATTGAAACCAAAATTTCGAATTTTCGGCGCTTAAGCTTTTTTCCAAAAACTGACGTCGATATACTCGAATCTTTTCAATTTATATTCAAAACAATTTTCAACTTGCGTCATGATCCCTCTAGACAGCCGTAACTAGATTTATTAAATACATCTAATAGTATCCCTTGAAAGTAAAAAAAATCAAATTTAAACTGGTTCATTTTTATTTAGGAATCTCAAATGTTAAAACAATCGTATACCGATCTTGTCGCAAAACCTGTAAAAGACATTATTTGGGGTGATTAAGAGATGAAACAGGCATGCATTATGTAAAACATCATGGAAGTTTTCGATCAATATTTTGTCTCTCTTTGCACTCTAAAGACTAAACGAAAACAAATTCATGAAGGAATAGTGGTATTGACAATACTATTAAGTGTTGAATCATGCACAGTAATATTAGTAGTCCCTTATCTTTCTTGTTATATCAGTGCCGGATCTAGGGAGGGTAAAGAAGGCACTTGCCTTAATTTTTAATTTTTTTAAAAACTTTGAAATAAGTTCAAACTGTTATTTTTGTTCTGTTACCGCACTCTACATCGATACAAATTGTAGCGATTTTCATCCCTGAATCTGTCCTTATGTTTCCCAATTTTTTTAGAGTACATATCAAATCCAAGTTGGCGATGTTCTATATATGGAACTTCATGGGTGCTGGTTATATGGAACCGGGTTACACTGCCTAAATCTCCAGAACAGCTTCAAGAATAACTCTAGAGAAATAAAAATAAACGAGCTGGAAGAGAAACTACAACAGATGATGATAATTAGGGATATCACTGATTGAAGAGAAGGAAGGAGAGAATCTGAAATGAAGCAGCTAACTTAACAAAATTTAAAAAAAAAAATGTAAATAAAATACACTAAGAGATTCTGTTACCCGCGCCTCAAGTCAGATGCATCAATTTGACTTTTTTGATAAAATTGAATTTTGCTCATTTGGTGGCTGGAGGAGCGCAAATTGCAAATTGGTAATGCATGATTAATATATAGAGGAAGTAATTACCATTGGGAACAATGCAATTTTTGAAATTTCTAGCACTGGTAAGTCAAAAAAAGTGGGATTCCACATCGTCCCTACCGTGTCTAACTATCGAAAGTGAAAAAATGCGATTTGCACTATCGTCACTTTGAAATGCACTAGGCGAGGCATATATTGTGGCAAAGTCATTACAAGCTAACCCCCCAAAGCAGCCAAATTGGCAGTTACCTATGCAGAAAACCATAACAAGGATGAATTTTTTTTTTAAATTGATCGTTTCATATACCTTGCGCTGGCAATAGGCTTGGAAGATGTTAATGCATCATCCACATTAAGTTAAATTTATTAAAATTAACTGAAAGAGATGTATCTCAACCTTTCTACAGCCTTAAGAATATTCCTTACCATCCCGATTTCTGTTTCTTCTGGAGAAAGGAGTTTCAGTTAGCTGTAAATTATTAAAAGTTGATTGAGGAGCACGACCGCTCAACAAAGGTTAATAAATCTCAGTATAATCTCCATAGAAAGAAAACTAATTGCTTCCATAAACTATGGTGAGATCATAAACATTTTTGCTGCAAGAAAACATCGGAAAGTGAAATTTCATGTTATTATTTATACACCATTTTAATATTTTATTTATTTTTTTTATTGGTTTTTTGTTCGTTTAGACCTTAATTCTGTCAATAAAATGTGTCAGTACTATGATATGATATTTTTTCTCGAAATATATTACCAAAATTCAATTATGAAATGAATTTTTTTGGAAGGCAGAGGAATGAAAGAAGAGGCGGCAAAAAGTGTCGCGGTCCTGCACGAACCTCATAACTTTCTCATAATTACTCTTATTTCCAATATTTAATTTAATGTATTTTCTTAGTGGTATTTACATTACAGAAATAGTATTTTCTTTAAGAGAAATCATATACTGTATTTTCTAAAGAATAGTGGGACAGCTGTACTAGTAATTGGCTGTAGTTCGATAACATTGTAGATTAATTATAACATTATACATCAATTGTCATTAATGCTCAAAAGTCTACCGATAGTAATTAGACTGTCGATTTAATTAAATTGGTAACATCACACTTAAGTTTAAATCACACAAGTTTAACTGTCTCCTTTCTTTAATCTTCTTTCTTTAATAAACTTGAAAATCTATAAAAGATTTGGCTTATTACAGCTTCTGGCATTAAAGCTGTAGTGGCCCAGATATCTTCTTGAAAGGAGCTATTATCTAAAAATCTGACAAAGTAATCATAACGCCTTTTGATCGCGCCTTCAGCGATATACGAAACATTTCACTTTTTTATTTTTATATGGCCACAATAATATAACCTCAATCATCTGGCGCATGGCAGTAGAATACAATAAGGTCTTGGTTTTTTATTGATTATTTTACCTCTTTGCTGCAAGAATAGTCAGCGGCCTTCACATTCTACACCTTAACAAATACCAATAGATAATTCGCTGTCATCTTACTTTGACGGCTAAGAGTTAAGTGGGATTGGCCACACTCAATCTTGGGAAATACTTGGAGGTATAGAGTACTTACTATAGAGTACCTATATTTAGTTGCCAAACCAAATCTTGTCAAATTGTTTATTCTTGTTTAATTTCAAGGATCCTTCCAATATTATTAGTGGCATTCTTCTTTCCTGTGTAGTAAGTACAGATATTTTTTTTGTTTTTCAACTCTTCTTGTTTATTTCTTTGCATTACGTATATCACGTACATTAATTCTTTTATCAAGTCATTTATTTCAAAGCCGAAACAATGTACAGTATTTTCTGGTAACCGTCTTACCACTGATTAATAATGATATCTACTTAATAAAGAATCAAGTGAATAGCCGGAAACGGGAGTTTGACAATAATAAAAGATTAGCGAAATGATTAATATGGATATAGATAAAAAATTAAACCAATGTTTCCTTCTATAAAATATATCATTAATCCTTAGACAATAATTTTTTTTAAGGAGGTATTAATGGTTTTTAATGTGGATTTAAAACTTAAAAACACGAAGCCTTTAATTGCAGTTAAGCTTAAATAGACAAATTTACCTTGAACTTGGCGACTGATCAATTTATGGTCTGAATCCCTGAACTTGGGACTTGACGGCCTAATTGTGTATCTGAAATCTTTAGGATATCGAAAAAAATTATTGTTGTTCAAATTGTATGTTAACGAAATATTTTATAACTTTTTTTGTGTGAGTCATATTACATGATCATTGCCTGAATTCAGCTCAAATCATTTCTCAATATATTTTAAATATTGTATCATATATGTTTTTGGTATTTCTTTATGAATCACAGAAACTATTTGAACGTAGTAATCTCAGGAATCGTCTGTAAATTTGTTTTTCCAATACTGCTGAACTGAATTTAATGAAAATGTATAGGATCGTAAAAATGTGATTAGTACTGGATAATGTACTGTTTCGGTTAGTAAATTATCTCATTGACTTGTATTTCTAATTATACGCAACTACTTGATCATCGAAGTTCACGATTTACCAACCGCTGAACATTATATTTACTGAATAACTTGACGCAGAAGTAAGTTGGCCTAGTGAGTAAGGCACTGGACTATTAACTCGCGGAACGAGGTTTGGGTTCCGCGGAAGCAGAAAATTTATTTGACGGTAAACTGTATTTCCTTACCACAATAGTCTCCTTGTTTTGCAGTAGATTTCTTAGGTATAATGATGCATTTTTTATGTCTCTATCAACCGTGACCAAGCAAATTACTGCTGTTGCATACTTTCTAATACAGTGTGCCAAAGTAATAGCTATGTCATTGTTAAACAGAAAGCGCATTTAAAATAGCATCTTTCTAACCGACCGTGAAATAAGCATGAGCTCATTCAATTTTCCAATTTCAGATCTTTTCCTCTACAATAAACTTAACATTAGATCGTTTTTAATAAAAAATGAAAATAGGTGTTCATATTGAATAATCGTACACTTAATAAAAAACTTGCGGGCGTGCCACGTACGGACGCACGCAAGCGTACAAATTGTTTTCGTATTAGGGATTGATAAATTATTTGCCATTACTATAATTTTGTTTTTATTGAAAAATAGTTCCAAATGTTATAGATTCATCTTCTATAAAACACAAAACACAAATATTCAAAAATAAGCAATTTAAAATACAGTTTGGTATTATTATACATATTAAATTAAATTTAATATAAATTAGTATTATAAAACATTTATGAATTAAGAATTTAATTTACACAAGAGATCAAATACATGTTAGTACTTACCAAGGACTTATAATATTTCAAACTAGTTTTCAATAAAAACTAAATTATAGAAGTGACAAATAATTTATCAACCCCTTAGATTAATTAGATTGATCCTTCTATACTATCATGCGTATGTCAACTAATTGTTTTCGTGACACTTCATGCCTATGAAACCATGTTCACTAAACAAACTTCATCAGATTAAGTTAAGGCGTTCACTGAAGAAGGACTTTTACAGATAAACTAAGGTACATTTTCTCAAAAACGGCTAAAACCATTTAAATTAAATTTTACGTGCATTTTATTTCTGGCATTTTACCTCTATGAATGAAAATTTTTTTGATTAATAAAAAAATGTGAACTAAGTTGTTGATTGAAATTTCGTACTCAAATGGACATCACTAAATGCTCTGGAAAGCATTGGGTCTACACTGTTCAATCAAGAATAATATGATAGACATTTTCTTTTCGTTTTTTCCTCCAACTTAACTGATGATAAAACAAAATATTAGCTTCATTCATCAGGTTATTTTATTATTTAGGAAATTAATAACCTAATGAGGCTGTGGTGAACGAGAGTGTTAAGGAATCACCTTAGCAACATCGAGACTTTTGCAGCACCGCACATTGGGACGAAAGTGCAAATAAGCAGTCAAAACCCCCTTTTTAGTAGTATTTTTCCCGAAAAAATAGACTATTGCAGTGGGTCGAAGGTCGGCGGTGAGCGGCGGGACTGCGTTTTCTATCCGTTTCATAGCCCCTAGAGCACGATTATGGAAGTTTTGGAAATGTCTGATATTTGTATATTTTTTTTTACCGCTGCATTTGAGCATCTCCAGCGGCCCCCTTTGGGTCAAATGAGCTGAAATTCGGTATGTAGGACTTTCTATATCGAAGGTCAGCGGAGAGGCAGAACAATATAATAAAAGTACGGGTAAATTTCGGTATGTTAGGGAACTGTCTTTTGTGGGTTTCAATATTTTCTTACTCCCCCCTTTTTATAATATTTTTTTAAAAGTGAAAATACAACTTTAGTGACGGATTTCTACTGCTCACGGATTTTTTTCTATACTTTTTTTCTAGGCAAATGAAAATGTACATCTAAATACGTATATGTCCCAAACTTTTAAAACAATGTATCCATCACCAACGCCGGTATTATTTATATAAGCTTAACAAATTGTGAAAATTCATTAATTAACCGCACGAAATATAAATATGAACCGCACTTCTCACGAATTTATTATTAAAAAAGAAAAGAGCTGACAAAGAAGTAGTACACAGTAAGTCAGTGAGGTTACTGTTATGATAAGATTATAATATCAAGAAATATACTTTATTGATGAAATATCCTTTCTTAACAATTATTCGTGTTCAAGAATTTAATATGCTTATATCCTAAGTGTGTTAAGGCTTGAACATGAACAAAGAAGCTCGGTACTACCTGTAATTGCCGATATCAGCATCTAATATCAAGTGCTGCTGGTCACTGGAATTCAGAATGAAACCCCACTAAGGATTTGAGTGAGGGGAAGTTCACAAATTAAACACTGGTAAAAAAAAAAGTTGTATTAAATAAACTTAACCTTTATAAGTTCATGTGTCATGCTATTTTTCCTGAATATGATACATAAGATTAATACCCTCTACAAAAAACATCTATGAAGAAGATTGTTATAGCTTTAATTAATTTAAAGTAGTAATATTTTTTAAAAATTACTTTCTATGCAAAAAGAGTCAATGGCATTGGACCCATGTATACATCTGGGCTTATGGGATATTCATCAATAGACACCTACAAATAGAGATGTTTGGAAAATATCGATATTTGTGTCCAATAGTTTTAATTCGATAAATCATAATATGGATATTAAAACTTGAGTATCGAAAACCGTTAATCTTTTCCAAAAACAATTAAATAAATTTACAAAAAAATAAAGCCAAAATTTCTGCTTTGCAATGTCTGAAATTGGTCAGAAATACACATTTTCACCGGCGCCTTCACTATTATCGGAAAGAGTGGCTCCAGCATTGAATATTTTGTATCAGACGCTTCACTTAACCGCAAAGGATAACTGTTGTGCATAGCTGTCGGGGCCAAACGAAACCTCTGGGTCCTGAGTACAGTACACCGCACACAACCACCAGAACAATACACTACTCACTTACCCGTACATAAGGTCACCTACAGTATACATCCTTGGGCCTGATTCTTTAGGAAGCCACTCTGGAGGGGAAGCAGGTCAGGATGATTAGAGGAAGCAAGCACTCCACTTGACTCAGGGGCAGAAGGCCGATTACCTTCTTCTTTTAAAAATTATTAACCAGAAAGCTCAACAAGGATTAGCCGCACTGATACAAAGGAAAAGATCCAACGGCCGTCATGTGGACTACTCTTTAGCCTATTGGAATGTTTTATACAGATGGAATACAGATGGTTTTATTATGGAATCTTTATACAGACCAGGGGCACTGCAAACACTCCTAAATACCCTGACCAGCCATCCTATAGGCATTGCTGCCATCCAAGAAATCAGGTGGACCGGACAAGGTAGCATAAAAAAGGACAGTTCAATATATATTATAGCTGCGAAGATCGCCTCCATAATTTTGGAATTGGATTTATATTTGGACCGAAATTCACACAACTGGTAATAGGGTTCGAACCGATAAGCTCAAGTTTATGCGTCCTTGGGCATTAAGGGGACATTTAACAACTACAGCATTATATGTGTTCATGTCCCGATGGAGGTAGCGAAAGACGATGATAAGGATGCTTTTTATGACATCCTGGAGAAGTGTTTTGATGAATTCCCTTAATATGACATGAAGTTAGTGGTAGGAGAATACAATGCACAAGTTGGTAAGCAAGCAGTATGTCAAAAAACTACTGGCAAGTTTAGGCTACACAAAACAACGAACAATAATGGTCAAAGGATGATAAATTTTGCTGCTTCAAAAGATTTAATTGTTGGAAGTATCTGTTTCCCACATAAAAGTATACATCTCGCCAGATAGAGAAAGTTTGGACGAAATAGGTAAGTCATCACATCGTGGATAGAACATATTCTTATCAGTACCAGATACAGGTCCTCATTGCTCGATGTACAAGCTTACCGTGGAGCTTCAGTAATTCTCTAGTCAGCCCACTACCTAACAATCGCGAAATTCAGAGCAAAAATTTCACTAGTAAAAGACAGACGTCAGAATACAATAGCTTGATTTGAAATCGAAAAACTGAAGAATATGGAATTAAGTGAACATTTTTTCCCAAATTATAGACCCTAAGTTAAAGAGCATTGACCAAGAAATGAATCTCGGTTCAAGATGGGAATCATGCCACACTGCCCTAACTGAGACAGCAAAGAAAGTTCTGGAACTAAAGCAAGCAAAGGCGCAAGCCATGGTTTCATGAGGAATACCTTACGGTAACAGATAAAAAAAAAACAAGATTCAACGGAGACACACAAGAGGTTCAGTAGAGGAATATAAAGCAACAAGAAGACGTGAGAAGCAAGTTCAGTGAAGAAAGAAGAGAGGCTGGGAAACCAAAAAGTTGCAGGATATTTGATATAATAAACTCAATATAGAGGATAGATATAGAGGATATAAAAAACTCTTTCAAAGAGAAAAATATAAATTTCTTTCAAATTGTGAATGAAGATAGAAAATCATTCGAACCGAAGACTCCTGCATGCAAGGTTGAAGATGGTTTGCTAATCACAGAAATAGAAAAAATATTAGATCGATAGGCGGATTATTTTCAGGCTCTCTTGAACAGATGTGAGCAAGATATTTCCCACAACAGCACCATGGCAGAGGGACTGGTTGAAGGAATAGAAATTAAACTACCAGATGAAATCGTAGCGGCCATCGAAAAAGTAAAGAACTGGTCTTGATAACTTACGTATTGTACGGACATTGACCAATTTATGAAAGCATGATTATTTATATGTGATCGGCGCTTTGTAAAAAGTATGGCTTCGGATTTGCTTGGATTGATTTTTAATTTCCATTTTAGGCAATATTTGTTAATTTTGTTGTAAACGGTTAGCGATTGTATCTGTTCGATAGGAAGATGTGTATAAAGCTGTATCCTCGGCGTATAACGATCTGATTACTTTAGGATGGGTTGGAAAGTCAGATATGAATAGATTAAAGAGTGTTGGAGATAGACATGAACCTTGTGAGAGACCAGCAGTAATAGGAAGTATGTTGGAGGTAGATTTGTTAATATGAATATAAAATTGTCTATTGGATAGCTACGATTGGACGGTATGGATTAGATACAGAGGGAATTTGTATGTGATTAATTTATGTATCAGTCCATTATGCCAAGCAGTGTCAAATACTTTTCTAGTAGAGTCTAGTAGAAGCATACCAGTGTGTTTTCGTTCGTTGAAGTTATTGGTTATTAAGTCATTGAGGCGTGCCAGATGGTCAACAGTGGAGTGGTGTTCCCTGAAACCAAACTGTTCATGTATTAGGAGGTTATGCATCCTGACATGTCCATTAATTCTTTTGAGTATTAATTTCTCTAGGATTTTGGAGAGGAGGCTTATATGTCTATAATTTGAAACATCATTTGGGTCTTTATTTGTTTTTTTTATTACGATGGTTTTAGATGTTTTCCAGATAGTGGGAAAATCATTTATGTTCGATATTTGCACCCCTACCTACAAATGAGTGTGTGAAGAGTAAAAATCGAAAGAGTGTAAAGCATAATGATACATAACTGGTTAGATGTGGTTCCAGGATAAAACACGAGAAAATGACCACTATTGAAGTCTTGAAACAATTTCCCTATCATCACGTTTATCCAATATATACTCCTGTCAACTTGGAGGAAATGTTGAGTTCCAAGGAAATGGATGTTCATCGAATTTATAACCAATATATTTATTTTTTACTGTTTGCCGAAGATGTGGTGATGATTGCTAATAACAAAGATGGGATGAGCTACATGCTAAGAAAACTAAAACAGCATACTCAGCATGCTGATTGGATGTCAGTCGGTCCATGATTAAATTTATGATATTCAATAGATCTATATATAGTTGCTGTCAATATTGATAACAATATATAGGTCAATGTTTCGGATGCCTACAAGAATGTAAAATGTAATACACACCCAGATTAAACAGATACACGGCATAAATAACCACAAAGACAAAATTATTAATTCAAAAAGATCTATAAACGAAATGAATCAACTAACCTCTAGAAAAACGGCGTATCCATTGAAGTGGTGTCTGTAAGGTTCCTTAACAGATGCAATGCTTCTGGGAGGAATAAGAGAATGCCGGCGCGGTAAGACTGCTGAAGAAAATTTAATTTATGCTACGATTTATAAGCGAAATATTAGTAGGAAGCGAAACTTAAAAACGCTGTTGGGATAAAATCAATTTAGTTTTCTATTCCTATTTAAAATTCCTATAAATAAAAAACGTATTCAGGAATTTTCTCGCAAAACTAAGCAATTCAAGAGATCATATTTAATTTTGCACGGTTTGGATATTGGTTAAAATGTGCACCATTCTAACATTCTTCAATTCTAAGTGTGACTAATTATCTTTCCTTAATTTCAACTGCATTATTTGCTTGTTTTGTTTGTTATGTAAAAATTAACGTTAATGAAGCATCTGAAGTAGAACGGGTTGTAGTTTCGTAACAACAAAATGAATATTTATGGTAACTAGCCTGTTATATGTGAAATTTCTTGTTCTCATACAAACGAATTGTTCTGAAAAAAATTATGTGCCTAAAATGTATTTTATATAGGTCAGTGTTATATGTATATATTATAATCATATTTTTGGTTTATTATTTTCAATAATAGACCTTTGGAATCGACCAAAGAAAATTTTTTTGTAACCCCCCCTCAAAATTTGAGGTTTTAAGTTTCAAGATACGTAGAATCCAAATATCGAATAAAAAAAAATCCGTCCGTCCGCCGTCCGCCATACGCCGCACGCCGTACGCAGTCCGCGGCTTTTCTCCGAGACTACTGGACCGATTTTCTTGAGATTCGGTACCAAAGTCATAGGTCACCCCGGGATGATCCTCGGAACTCGACATTATAATCTGTCTGTTTGTTTCAAAATGGCGGCCGATTAGAGATCTCATAAGTCCATAACTCGGTCATTTATAAAGATAGAGAGAAAATGTAAGGTGTTTTGGAATCAGCATAACGAGACATGAAAAAAAAAAAAAAAAAAAAAAAAAAAAAAAAAAAAAAAAAAAAAAATGAAAAGCAAAAAATCTGTATAATTACCGATTAAATATCTAATAAGCCCATAACTCGGTCATTTATAAAGATAGAGAGAAAATGTAAGGTGTTTTGGAATCAGCATAACGAGACATGAAAAAAAAAAAAAAAAAAAAAAAAAAATGAAAAGCAAAAAATCTGTATAATTACCGATTAAATATCTAATAAGCCCATAACTCGGTCATTTATAAAGATAGAGAGAAAATGTAAGGTGTTTTGGAATCAGCATAACGAAACATGAAAAAAAAAAAAATTGAAAAGCAAAAAATCTGTATAATTACCGATTAAATATCTAATAAGCCCATAACTCGGTCACTTTTAAAGATAGAGAGAAAATGTAAGGTGTTTTGGAATCAGCATAACGAGAAACGAAAAAAAAAAAAAAAAAAAAAAATTGAAAAACAAAAAATCTATAATAATTGCCGATTAAAGATCTTATATACCCATAACTTGGCCATTTATAAACATAGAGGAGAAATGTAAGGTGTTTTGGAATCAGCATAACAAGGCATTAAAATAACAAAAAAGAAAAAAAAACGAAAAATAAATAAATCTCTATCTGTAAATGCTTTTGGTTTATTATTTTCAATAATAGACCTTTGGAATCGACCAAAGAAAATTTTTTTGTAACCCCCCCTCAAAATTTGAGGTTTTACGTTTCAAGATACGTAGAATCCAAATATCGAATAAAAAAAAATCCGTCCGTCCGCCGTCCGCCGTACGCCGTCCGCGTCTTTTCTCCGAGACTACTGGACCGATTTTCTTGAGATTCGGTACCAAAGTCACAGGTCACCCCGGGATGATCCTCGGAACTCGACATTATAATCTGTCTGTTTGTTTGTTTGTAACCCCCCCCCCCTTAAAATTTGAGGTTTTACGTTTCAAGATACGTAGAATCCAAATATCGAATAAAAAAAAATCCGTCAGCAAAAATTTTTAAATAAGTATTTAAACGAAAGCTAACGAAAATCCCTACAATACGAACTAGAAATCACCTAAATCGGACCATTATTAGCTGAGATATAGCTTAATGAACTTCGTTTTTATTTTTTCCTAGTGAAGTGCACATCAAATATTTCCTCTGTATCATTTTACATCACAGCCTACTTGCATTGACGCATTTTTTTTAATTAACACACTTCGGCACTCTCACGGCGGACATCTTGTGACAAGCTTCAAATTTCTTTTCCTTTGGTACCTACTGCTTCACATTTTTTACTTTGACAGAATAGATATTTTTGTGGAATAATAAATAAGTGGAAATAATAAACAAGTGGAAATAATAAACCATTGTGTAATAATTTGCAGCGTTTTTTTTATTTCACCCTGAGTTGTTTAGATCAGACCTGAATTACGCTGTGAGCCTCTTCCTTCCTCATTAATAATATGTAAGAAGCAATAATAGGAAGTAGCGCACAGTGGTTCAAAACGCACTTTTTCGGGACAAAGCTCCGCCCTGGTCGTTCTATTTATGATAGAGCAACCATCTCAACGTCATTTTGCTCCTAAGTAAATTCATTTTAAACGTTTAGATTATCAAATTTTTAGCTAATTTTAATTTGATAAAAATCTATAATTCTTTTTGTATTTTTCATAAAAAAAATTGCTTACTAATAATTCTTGTATAGATCAATATTTTCTGTATTTCCCTTTGTTTTTAATTGTTATTAGATAAGTTTAAGAAAATATAGGGTTTTATATCACAACTTGCTGATTTTTTACGATTTTTCCAAAAATGGCGTCAAAATTATAATTTATTTGCATATCTCAATATATACATAACATATTGGAGTGCGAAGTGTGCGTAAAATGTTCGAGGTCTACTCATTGAAAAAATTTCTACTGCGAAATATGCGTTACGCTTCGTCTAAAACGTAGAAATTGATGCATCGTTTTAAAATTTTCATGGTAAAATCTAGAAACAAAACTAAAATTCGGCTTTTTGTCCCGAAAAAGGGCGTTTTGAACCACGGTGTGACGGCCCCATCGCCCAGCCATCAGGCTGCATTCAACCACTGGTCCTCCCGGTTGAGGGAACACTTACACAGTATACTAAGCAAAATTTACACACTACACTCGTCCTGACACTATTGACTAAAGTCAACAGTATTCTGATTAGCTAACAGTAGTCTGACAGTATTCGTCTGCGAAGAGAAGTATAATAACAGATTTTTCTTTTTTTAAACTGAAGTCAGATTTGGTTTTAGCACTATTAAAAAAACATTTATTCAAATTTTCAGGCAAATCTAAAAGTAAAAATTTGTTAACTGAAAATTTTGTATTCCATCCATCAATTTGTTTGTTTTGATTCATAAAATCGCTCATAAATCAGGAATACTTTGAGCGATCCAAAACAAATTTGGAGCAACGGTAAGGGTTCTTAAACTCCGCGATTTGCTTTAATCGTGATGTCCCTACGTGTTTTTGGGCCAACGTTATCCGCAAAAAATCTCAATTTTATTGTTATTTGGTAATCATATTTTTTTACGCAGACCTTCAAAGATTATGCAATAGTTGTTTATACGCAGAGGTGCCCACGGGAGGGAGGGAGAGAGAGAGGGAGCGAAAAAGAAGAAGAAATAGAAAAAGTAAACTAAAATGATATAAGTGGTGGTACAGATAAACTAGGAAAGAAAATGGGAAAGGTTTGTTATAGACTATTTTCACTTCAAAACTTGAACTTAATTTTTAAAATTGTTCAATCTAACGATATTAAAAGAGTTTTAGGATATTGCGTTGCCTTTTGAAAGCATCTACTAACTTCGAGTTGTAATAGAAGCCTTTGCTTCAACTAAAACTGACCATGGCATTATTGAGATATCAACAATTTTAACGAACAGAAATATTATGCGTTAAGTAAAATTTTTATCCCAGCAGAAACGATATCGTCAGAGAACCAAACAGCTCTCACATGAACTTCTAACATCATTGGCGAATATTTGCTGAAATCACGATAATCAAAAACGTTGCATGATATCCTGAAATTAAAACGAACTGAATTCTGCTTCAGACGGCATCGGAAGCGTCGAATTCGCTTCAGATTTTAAAAAAATTTCTTGGAAAGGTATATGTTATAACGAGCTAAACTCTGGACCTGAGAGATTCAAAACCTTGACAAGTCGCTCCTGATTATAAAAAATACAACGAGCTGAATTCTGCTCCATAAATCCTCAAAACACCCAAATTGTTATCCGATTTTGAAACGGGCGACATTAAAGCTAAATATTCTGCTCTAGAAATCTTTAGAACACGCAAATCTTCGTCCGTTTTTGCATTACACAATTTCCTTGGAAAAATCGCCATTATTTCCGACCGAATTCTCCCCCCAAAAGCTATTTTCATCCTATTTTTTTAAGTTCTTTTAAAACGGTTGAATTTATAAGGAGTTGAATTCTGCTCCAGAAATTAAAGCACATATTCTCGTCGGATTTAAACAATTTTTCTTGAAATCGGTGATATTATAATTAGTGGAATTCAGCTCTAAAATGCCGCAACACACTCAAATTTGCGTTGAGTGTCTTTACCATTGTCTTGAATAAAAGAGAAATTATCTTTATTTTAGACATATCAGCTATATTTCTCTAGGATCGGCCCTCACCTGAATAAATTCCTGCGTACTCCCTTGTATACGATTAAAGTGAGAGAACTGCACCCTCTTTGAACCAACTCAGATCGTACAAGAGGTCAGCAATCAGAGTCTCGTCCAAAATAGCAGTTTCAGTGTGTTTTATTTTCTCAGTGCCTAGGGCTCATCGGACGAAACGGATGGCGGACTTTTTATTATTTGATTTTTGGATTCTACGTATCATGAAACATAAAACCTCAAATTTTGAGGAGGAGTTAAAATTTGTTTTTATTTTGGTAGATTAAAAAGGTCTATTATTGAAAATAATAAATTAAAAACGGTTGGGAATACTTTTGGACATCCCTGAGCCTAGCTATGGAACTACTAATTACAGTAATACCGCGAGGAGGTTTTTCGCGCAATATGAAGCAGCTCCTATATCACCGATATATCGTAGATGAGAGGCTTATCAAAAGGTTATGTGTTATTCTTATAACTATTTCCTCAGGATTACCTCTTTATACTGCATCGTTTCGCATAATTTCGGTCCCTCATCCAGTCCTCTTCAGCCTTCAACGGATGTACTCTTGTATGAGTGTTGTAGCCATGTGATTTATGTGTGTGAAAGTTATTGCATATTTAAAATTTTTCTGAAGTAAAATAAATTCTAATAATTTCGTATTTCATTAACATATTTATACTTATTTCTTCTTGCTCAGCAAACCTGACACCTTCCTTCTACAAGTAATGGGTCAATTAAAATATATTCGATTGCCAAAATGACGTTAGAAAATTTTTAAATTTGACATAATGGTTACTTTATGTAATTGTTGATCAAAGAAGTATTTTTAATCAAGGTAATGAGAGTTTCAAACAGTTCAGGAGTTTTTCTCTCCCAATTCTCTCCTTTTCCCCACTGTGTATCGATCCCATTCCTTAGTAGCGGGCTTCAATATCTATTTCTATCTTTTTAATATGCTACAAGTGAGGATTTGTACTTCGGCTTCCATGAATCGATGATACCGTTTTTCAAAAATGGATAATAGATAATAAGGAGATAGAGTATGTAAATAATAATGAATTGGCCTCACCATGATGATGGGTGACCATTTATGATTCCTTATTTAATTAAGCTGCAACTAATAGGCCCCGTTTCAGGCGAGCTTCTTTGGGAAAACTTTAAGAACTGGGAATCGAACCCCGGTTTCCATATTCGGCGAAATCAGAGTTGCTGAGTACTACATTGCATAGGCTGACTGCCAATTAACTAAACACACTGGAATTTATGATATGCTAATAACATGTAAAGAAATAACTCATTGGTGGCACCCCGACCAAATACTTAATTTATGTGGGAAAAAAAACCTTCGTCCGTGTTACGTACCTACGCTCTTTCTTAACTACTTGTGATCTAATAGTGATAATTGATATATAATTTATATATTATAATATTGTGTGTATATATATATTTTGGATCTACTTCCTGCTTAATTGGGAAGCAACGTTTGAGTGGGTATGGAGTTTAATATAGAAGGGTAGGTATCACTTTCGGGCCAAATCAGCAAAATATGGGATAGTCAGATATTTCTTTATAATCTTATAATAAAGAGAATTCAGAATTTTACGAAGTATTTAGACTGTAATGATTAGATATGGAAGGAATTTGATGGTTTAGTAGAACCAAAAAAAAACTGCGTACGTTCAGATTATAGCCATATAAATGAGAATTTTGCAATAAATTGGGATTTTTTTCTTTTTCTTTCGTAGTTCCTTACAAGCATTTAATAGCTATTAGTAGATTAAAATATTCTTTTTGTTGATTTCCCTTTTAATGTAATAGTGTTACATTCTAAGGAATTCATAAAGTTAAGATAAATTCTTTCAGTTTTTTTTTTTTTGTTTATGGAAGTTAACAGCTTCCCTTTGTCTATTACACGGTGTAAATTAGTCAGAAACGTCAAGTTCAACGACAAGTTTCTTGTCATTTCAATTTCGAGTTGCTTGACCTGATAAAATTCTAGCGGATCTGTTCGACTGGGATAGAATGAAACATTGTTAAAGGATAATATACAACAGGATATCGTGGGCTTACTATAAATGGTAAAGGTAATTCATTGGGATTTATTTTAATATCCCACTTTTGACACCATTCATCAACATTTGTGATATGTGATTGAAAAGTTTGGGATGCAAAAAATGGGTCATTATCACTCATAAAACACACATCATTGGCAAACGACTATCTACTTTTTGTACTGTTTTGCTTGTTGTCTTTGTCTTCATTTTATGGGATAAGATTAAGTGTAGGTTGTCAGTTTATTTGCATTTTCTCTTACTGATACTAAACATCTCAAAACAAATTTTCGCTCTGCAATTTTGAAATTGTAATTATATTTTTATATTCAAACAAATTTGTAAATATAAAAAATACATATAAATATAAAAACGATCTCCACTTAATTTTCAGCTTACTTACTTATTTACAGCGGCGCGACAACCCGTTGCCGAGTCAGGACCTCCTATATTAGCCTTCGCCAGTTTCCCCGATCTTGAGTGGCTGCCTTCCAGTTCCGAACCATTGGTAGCTCTCCTCCACCGCATGCCACACCGTCTTCCCAACGAAGCCTAGGATGACCAACACGCCTTGTACCATATAAGCGCTCCGTGAATGCTTTTTGGGGGATTGCGCTATCTTCCATCCTCATCAAATGCCCAGCCCAACTAAGCCTTCCCAGACGCACGACCTATATATGGCTCATTTAGGAGAGCACTTAATTCAATATTGGTCCTTCTTCTCCACTCTCCATCAACATAAATTAGACCATAGATGTTGCGAAGGATTTAGCGCTCATAAACTCGAAGGTCTTGCTCATTTTTCTTGGTTAAGGTCCATGTCTCTGAGCCATAAATTAGGACTGGGCGGATTAGTGTTTTATATAGAAGAAGTTTGGTACTTTTGACAAGGATATTGCTTCTAAAATGCCTTCGGAGACCATGATAACATCTGTTAGAAGCAGCAATTCTCTTTTTGATTTCTGTTGTTACATCCACATCTATATTCACCTGGCTAACTTGGTAAATAAATTCATTCACCTTATCAAATGTGAATGTTCCTATCCGGATCGTTTCATTTTGCATTTCCTTCTGCCCCGTTACCATGTACTTCGTACTTTTGTTGATTGATCACAAGTCCTAGTCTTCTTGTGCCACAGTTTTAGGCTGACTTATCTCGGGAGTTTGATTATGGAAAAGGTGTACTGCAGGGAGATGGCCTTGCCTGCCTCCTCTTTAACCTTGCATTAGTGAAAGCGGTAAGAGACTATTGACACATCTGGGACTATATTCAATAGGACTGTTGAGATATTTGGATATGCAGATGATCAGAACATAGTTCGAAGATCCCTCAGAGACGTCTCAGACGCTTTTCTTGCTCTTGAAGGACCGGCAAGAAGACTAGGACTTAATTTTTAACTATAAAACAATAATTATTTTTGGAGAGGGGTCTCCTTACGTACTACATATGGCTAGCTGATACATATTTTTATTTATTAAAACTCAGTCGTCATAATATGATATATAACATCTTATTTAAATTAGATTGAGACATAACTTCGTGGTGCATCCAGTCGTTTAGCGAATATATATTGCCACTTGGAGATTTCTCATTCAGCTCATTTCCTGCCTCCATTCAGTAATATCAAAAGTACGGATCAGTAAAATTAAAAAATAATTTTAAAACAATTCATTAACTTACTGTTACATTTCTTCTTTTTAATTCATTCATCAATAATATATTAAAGTAGAGTTGCCGTTAGCATGAAATACGACCCAAAAAAACAAAACATAAATAGAAGTAAAACATATTGACAGTAACATATTTTATATCGATAATATCTGCTTAGGGCACGGTAGCTGTTAAAGCACCACTCGGTAAGCACAAAGAAAACGTTGATGAGGCACAGAGGTTGATAACACTGGTCGACAAGGTTTTCTTTACAAGAAATCTGATTAGAGACTCTAGTGCATTTTTTCATCCTGAATTCAGATATCTAGTCAACATTTTTACATCAGGCATGGTTTTCCTTTGACAGACACTTTTTAAAATCTGATTTTAGCGTAATCTTTGACCTGTCTTAGGAACCTTTAGCCTTCCTTTCTATTTAGAAGTTCAGTGTGTATGCTGTGTTGTAATGTTTTGTTTTTTTATCATGCCAAGAAAATGTGTAAATCGTACAGATAATTTTTGCTTGGATTCTAATACCTCTAAATCTTGTCCACATCAAACTGAAGTAACGAACTAAAATTTGAAGGATGAACTGAGTTACAAATAATAACATCGTGTAAAATTTCAGGAGAAGGATTTTGTAATGTAGAGCAGGTAGTAATCAGTTTAATTTTAAACAGATGTGAATTGAATCTTACACTGTGAAATAATCTGTCACGTGAATGCGACACTTCACCACTTACCTATATCTGATAACAAGAAAGCCCTATTTAAACTTAAAACTTCAGAAGATGGGACGCTGTCAATTCTCAAGCAATATATTCTTAATGGATGGCCTTCAAACAAGATAGATGTGAGTTAGTAATACCATTTTGGAACATAACAGATGAACTATCAGTAGTTGATGACATTGTTTTTAAGAAAGACAAAATTGTAGTTCCTCAGGTCTTGCAAAGAATTATACTTCAATCGATTCATTAAGATCACTTTGGTTATCAGGCATGCATAAATCGAGCTAAAACCTTAGTATATTGCCCTAACATGAGGGCAGAAATAAAAAATCTTTGCCAAAATTGTCAAACATTTGCTACTTAAAGGGCGAATAATTCGAAACAACCTATTATATTTCATGATGTTTCTAGGTTTCCGTGGTTAAAATTAGGTGCAGGTCTATTTGAGCTCAATAAGAATAACTATATTATCGTTACGGATTATTATATGGAAGTAGCGAAGCTGGAAGACTTTACCTTCGATTACTGTTATCAAACATGAAATCAATTATAGCCCGACATGGAATTTCTCATAAGATCGTTACTGATAATGGCCCCCAATTCAGTAGTGCAGAGTTTATGAGCTTTGCTAGTAAACATGGATTTAATCATTTCACATCATCTCCAAATTATCCATATTCTAATGGACAAGTGGAGTCTAGCGTAAATATTGTGAATAATATCCTAGGAAAATGTATTCATAGTAATTCTGATGCATATTTGGCACTTCTAAACTACGGAAACTCCCCTAAAGATGGTTCATCACCACCTGCTAACTTATTGTTTCATCGTAATCTGAATACGGCTTTACCTGCCTCTAAACAGTATTCAAAGCCTAAATTATTTTTTAGGGACAAAGAGTTTGATGCGACCAGGCAAGAAAAGATCCAGAATCACTACAACCAGCACACTAAGACACTAAGACCTTAAGTGATTTACAGCCAGGCCAGAACATATACAAGAAAAATGCAGAAGATAAAATTTTGACCCAAGGAAGAGTAGTGCAGTGACTACATCCTCCTCGGGTTTATGAAATCGTAAATACTGCTGGAAACCAGTTCAGAAGAAATAGATAGCACGTCATAGAAAATAGTGGCAAATATGAACGCTTATCTGATAATGATTCTGAAAACGAGGCTGGAAATGAATTAACAAACCAAGTTCAAGTTAGTGAAAATAATGAAGATTGCACGACAAGAATCTTCAACTTGTTAAAAATCCTGAGAGATTAACTTTGTAAAAGGTTATGTAGGCAATGTATTACTAATGTGTTCATGGAGAGGAATTTTGATGTATCGATAGTGATCATATGTTTTTATAGTGTCATATATTTTCAAATATAAGAGTTCAGTTAACAAAATATTACTAAGTTTCGTTTATTAAAAGTAATTTTTTAAATATTCTTATCCAAAACAATTTCCTCTCTATTATTAAAAGAAACTCATCTTAGGTAATGTCAAAGCTTTGGCTGAGGAATAAGTTCAATTTTCTGCGTAGTCAACTCTGTATAAAAAACAGCAGCTTTAGAAAATGTAAGGATGAATGCAAGTAAAACTATTCTAAATATGACCCAGGACAACTCAAATAACTGAATAATTATGTAAATTTTACTAATGAGTGGAGCTTTTAAGTTTTTTATTTACGTTCTAATGCATTTACGTGCACAGTTAACCAAACGCAAGCATAATCTAAATGGGAATGCGACTGAACTAAATATCTAAATATAAATGTAAAACAAATAAACAGTTAAATTAGTAATCCTACTTGTGAAAAAAATTCAAATAAACTTTTTCAAATATTTTTTTAGTTGTTTCATATAAATTATTTTAAATATTATATTGCTTTGAACAAAATATTAAAAAAGTCGACCGTAGATTATTGCTAGAATTTAAAATAATAAGCATAAAGGAAGACGAAGGTCCCCATATACTTTTTTTTTTTTTGAAATTTTTGTGGTATTGGTATTTACATTGTTATTTCTTATTTCATTCTTATTATAACAAAAGTGTTGGGGCACACTTTATTTTTCTGTTTGTTTTTCTTTATACAACTAATTTAAACCTAATCTAATACTAATACCTTAAACTAAATATAGTGTCTATTTCACATTCTGTTTCCTTCCACTACTTTCTGCCATCTAAGTGGGGGTGGTGCTGGTGTTAGTGTCCTAAATAGTGGGCTTGCTAGATATCCCAGCGAATCCAGGAATTTGATATGCCTCCTCCTGATAAATTCCGGGACCGTTGGTAAATCTAGCAGGCTGTGAAGTTCATGAGCCTTTTTCTTCTTCCACGCCGTTGTCCTTACCATCTTCCGGAGCATCGAGTCTTGAAACCTCTGGAGGAGCCGCTGCGTGCCACCGGTGAGATGTGTGAACAATGGACCCCGTATAGCAGTGCCGGCCTTAGTATGCTCTTGTACACTTGCAATTTGAGGCGGAGTGAAAGCGCTGGCGAAGTCAGTAGGTGGTGAAGACGGTAAGATCTGCATATGCAGCGACCTTCGCCAACTACGTTTTTGCCAACTACCTCAGCAATATTGAAAACAGCACCGGAGAGAGGACTGCTCCTTGCGGCACTCCGCGCTTCAGTGAGATGGTCCGGGATTGCTCATCACAAACTCCAATTGACAAAAAATGGTCCTGTTGCCGAGAAAGGAGACAATGACATTGTAGAGCTCTTCCGGGCACTCGAGGTCTAAGAGTTTACGGCATAGAATACCGTGAGGCACTGAGTCGAATGCCTTTGTACAGTCGATGGAGATCATAGCCGTTGCCGTGTTCCGATTGAACCTGGTGTTCACCTCAGTTTGTAGCTTCATAAGATATCCGTACTGAGGTGTGCTTAAAAACCGGTCTGTTCGTAAGGAATTACGGAGTTTTCATCACAGAATTCTCTAAGGTAATTCAGGATGATCTTTTCGTATACCTTACCGAGGTGCGGCAACAGGCTGATTGGTCTGTAGTGATCTGCCTCGTTCCCTGGCTTATTCGGCTAGAGGAGTGGAAACAGGATGGCATGCTTCCATTTTTCGGGGAAGTATCTCAGCCTCAAGCACGAATTGTACAGGTTTGTGAGATGAGCAATCCCTTTTCTCGGTAGTTGTTTCAGGAGTATCGTCTGTACCCCCTGATGGCCAGGGGCCCTGTTTCCGTGGACTCTTCTGAGGATGGCCTTCAGTTTCTTCGGAGTGACGAACGTGTAATTATTCTCCTTAGACATCTCCGGTATTGAGAGCTGGGCCCCTGTCCGCGTATCTATATCCTGCTGATAGTGCCCAACTAGTAGCTCGGCTTGCTCAGCGGTTGGTTACAACCCAACTTCTCCAGCCACTTGGTTCTTAGTATATTGCGAGCCTTGATGGCTTCATCGCACTCTGTATCAAACTAGGATCTATTTGGAGGCTCCCTCTCTATTCGGTAATATTGTTCTGTCGCTCCAGTGATTGACACCTTCAACCCCTTCCACTGAATTTCTACCTCTTTGACACCACTTACAGCAACGAGGTTTCTTATGTTTTCTTCCAACTTTTCTTTATATTGCCTCCTTATTTCTTCATTCCTTAATTTATCTCTACTCCACTTGCTCGATTGATTGAGGTCTCCCTGTTGTGTGTTTGCTATTCTGGTCACAGTCTTTACTATAACAAGGAAATGATCAGAGTTCACATCAGCCTCTCGATATGATCTAACATCATTAATCTCATTAAAATGTCTACTAGAGACTAGCACATGGTCAATTTGAGTAAATATTCCGTTTGGTGAGTGCCACGTTTGTTTATACTTATCTTTGTGGGGAAAAATTGTACTCATCACTACCAAGATTCTGGATGCAGCAAAATTTATCATTCGTACTCCATTTTCATTTGTTTGACTGTTAAAACTATTTTTTCCTATGGTAGGCATACAAATTGCATGCCAATGCTCTGTCCAGCTCACCAAATAGAATAAAAATGCAATATTTTAGATTTTTCTCATTTTAAGTTTTTCAGTTAAAAAATAAAATAAAATTTAAGTAAATAAAAAATAATAACGAAAACAACTTTTATATCTTACAAGGGATGGAATATACCTGCAAACCTACTTAAGCGCATTTGTGGGTTATTCGTGAAGTTAAAATATTATTGAAACTTGGTGTTGTAGTCGGGTGTGGAACGCACCCGGATACCCTTTGGATACTCTGAATAAAGACTCTTCTTTACTAAATAAATTAATTTACTTTCTGTATGTTTACATGCACAGATGCTAGGAGCTTTCTGTATTTTGGCATGCACAGGTGAATGGTACGGAATATACAATACTTGCAAGGAGCCATAACGTGCAGAGGAAGACAGACACCCGACTACTTAACCAAGATTCAATATTCATGGGCGTTAGCTTCACTAACAACCCACCAAAGTGCTTAAGTAGATATGCAAGTCATTCCATCCTTTAGATCCAATATGGTTGTAAGATATATAAGTTACTTCCATACTCGAGTTTTTTATTTTTTATGTAATTCAATTTTATTTTAACGTTTTTAGTTTTTCAAGTATTGACTTTTTATAATTTATTACTATATGATCAAGAACTTGCAAATGATATAAGAAGATTAAAAAAAAAAGCCCAAATTTTTAAAACATGATGAAATATTTTTGCAGTATTTTGAGCCCACAATGTTTCAAAACATTCACTGAGTAATTTGAGCCCAACAAACTTGTAAATCGTTGAGTCGTTCGCTCAAAAAATCGTTCAGGCTGTATAGGGCTTCAATGGAAGTCTTAAGCCAAAAAAAAACCTATCGGTCAAGCTGAAAAAATTGCCCTCCTTTCGGCTTCACCGTAGTCGGGTAAAAATACCAAAATTGACTTTTTTTTTTTACACGTTTTGGATCATTGAAAAGCTTATAGCTCCAAAACTATTTGCCCTAGACAGCTCAAAATAGTGTCATGCTTTTCAGAATACATAGGCTAATTAAATTTTTTATAAAATTTGGTATGTGCATTCTCATACTAACATTCAACATATATATATATATATATATATATATATATATATATATATATATATATATATATATATATATATATATATGTATATATATATATATTTAAGAACCAAAGAGATTTTTTAACCCAAAATCGAAATTTTGAATATTTTAAAAAATGTATAGCGTTAATTAAAAAAAAAAATATGTTTGATACTTATTTATGAAAGCACATAAATAAAAGCATGCTTTCTAAGCGCGCTCTTTCGTTTATTATTTTCATTAATAAAATCTCTGTGATGGACCAAAAAGATAATCAGTTGACGTACGCATGGTAGTATAGAAGGATCAATCTAATTAGTGATTGATAAATTATTTGCCACTTGTATAATTTTGTTTTTATCGAAAACTAGTTTCAAATGTCTTACATTACTCTTCAGTTCTGAAAACACACAAAAATTCAAAAATAGGCAATTTAAAAAACTGTCTTAATTTAATTCATAATTCATAAATGTTTTATGATATTAATTTATACCACATTTAATTTAATACGTAAAATAATACAAAACTGTATTTTAAATTGCTTATTTTTGAATTTGTGTGTGTTTTTAGAACTGAAGATGAATGTATAATATTTGAAACTAGTTTTCAACAAAAAAGGAAAATTATAGAAGTGGCAAATAATTCATCAATCCCTAATAAAAATAGAAATGTTCAAGACCCCCTCAAAATATGAGGTTTACGTTTTCAGATACGTAGAATCGTAAAGTATTTTTTAATCGTAAAGTATTGCTTAACAAGTATTCAAAACGTTGGCTCTATTACCCGCCATTATTCTGATGTTAATTTCTTTGCCGAACTTTTTTAAGATTTGCTTTATGATGTATTCTACACATATCACTATGGAAACCGGTTCACCTTTGGTTAGTTATTTGATAACTCGAAAATGTTACATCTCTCTGAATATTCCAGAAGCTTAGTTGAAAGATAATATATTAGTCTGGACTATAAACCAAAGCGAAGAGAAAAGTCTTGTGTATGTAAACACCTGATATTTTTGAAATATACTATTTGAAAATAAGAAACCATTGAGTAATAATTTTCAACGTATTATTATTTGATATTGTTGATGTCTTTTAATTTAACCATTTGTTTTCAGAGTATATATTAAATAATACACTATAATAATAAAATAATATATGTAAATGAGCTAACATTCAAGCTTTTAGTTTATTATATAAACATCGAAATTAAATGTTAACTAATACATTACCCAAGTAAAGTAATTTAAAGATATATTATTTAGTAACGAATATTTATACCAAAATATGTGGCAACAAACTGCGATACTTTAAATTTAAATTAACTCTTTATATATATATATATATATATATATATATATATATATATATATATATATATATATATATATATATATATATATAATGTTTTTATCATCTAGGAGTTCATGTTGTATTAACATAAAATTAGCTTTTACTTCTTAAAACTATTTGGTAAAAGAATGATTCGCAATGGGTAGGCACATGCAGCAGCAGTTCGCTTTACCAGTATCTATCACATTCAAACAGCACTTCCTCTTGGGCAGATTCAAAAGGCCAAGCCTATTCTCAGTTAACAAGCATGATTATACCTACTAAAGCCACAATTTTCTAACAAATAATTTCTTTTAATGAATTCTTTAATAATATATACCGCTTATATTGGCGATGAGTTGTTCGTACCTCATTTCTATACACCCATTGAGTAAATGGGTAACTCCATTAATAAGAAAAATGAGTTTAATCCAAAGTAGGCAGTAGAGCTTGACTTTCGTATCATTTATAAATGGCTTAAAACAAAAGCAGTGGGCCAATTTGCCCAATTATCAACTGAAAGTATACCTTCCTCAAAGACAATCAAACTTTGAAACCGTTTATCTGAAAAGATTGAATTTTTCCTTTACCACTTAACTGAACGGCTAAAGGTATGTTATTGATAAATATAGAATTGTAGCTACAAAGTTATTACGAAGCCTACTTCACTAAAGTGTAATAATAAAAAACTACTAATTTGTTTTCTTAGTAAACAACAGAATAATTTATTTCCTTCTATATCATTATAAAAGGCAAGAATCATATAATACCATATGCGTGCGCAGCATCCTTTATTAGAGGGTGCACTAACCATAGTGCCGATGGCCCCTCGAAGCCTCCCAGGTGGAAGGGAGTCCAGGAATATTGTTTGCCCCTTGAAATTTTTTTTAATGAATATGCTGTCTAAAACATACTTTAAACAATTTGGGAGTTAAAATAAAACCAAAATTTTGTACTTTTGGCTATAAAAAAATTTTAGTTGAAGTTTTTGAGCTTTAATTCGCAGTAACATGTTTTTGTTTTTTTATGTTGAATCTTTAAATTTTGCTTCTTTCTAATGTTTTATAGGAAAAAATATAGAGATCTGAGGCATTAGCAAGTGCCTGTGCACTAGGGATGGGATATTGAAAGTAAAATATCGGTATTGATATCCATATCGATATTTGTTAACAATATCGATACCATGATATTATCATTATAAAAATATCAATATTACAAAATATCGTTTATATTTTTATGAAATAAAACAAAAATTCTAGGTGAATTGGAAGGAGATTAGATGATCTGTTTCTTAATATTTAAATCCTGCTGTAACTAAACTTAATTAAATAAAAACAATATCCTAATTATGTCGGCACAAAAATTAAAATTTAAAATTTTAATTAATAGTCGACGAAAAAAAAATTTGTAACCCTCCTTCAAAATTTGTGGTTTCAAATTCAAAAATTTGAAATTTCAATTTCAAAATTGTTTACATTTCAAGATACGTAGAATAATATACATATATATATATATATATATATATATATATATATATATATATATATATATATATATATATATATATATATTGTGTGTGTGTGTGTTCGTACCCTTAGTGAATCATCATTTGACCAAATTGTTCGAAGAAGTAAAAGCTATACAACATAAACTCTTAGATGATAAAAACATTTAAATTTTATCGCAGTTTGTTCCACATATTTTGGTATAAATATTGGTTCTTAAATAATATTTCTTTAAATTACTTTACAAGGGTAATATATTAGTTAATATTTACTTTCCATAATTATAAAATAAACTTATAGGTTAAATATTAACTCATTTACATATATAACTTGATATACGGCTCTGAAAACAGATGGTTAAACTAAAATGCGTTTTACTATTTGTTACTGTTTATTATCAAATAATAAAACGCAGCAAATTATTGCACAATGGTTTATTATTTCCAAATAGTTATATTTCAAAAATATCCGGTGTGCCCTTCCTTACCCACGACTTTCCTTATCGCTTTGGTTTAGAGTCCGGACAATTAGATTATCTTTCAACTAAGCTTCTGAAATGTTCCGCAAGATGTAACAAGGTTATCATAGTAATATGTGCAGAATACATTATAAAGCATATCTACCAAGTTCAGCAAAGAAATTAACATAAGAATAATGGCGGGTAATAGAGCCAACTACACAAAACTGAAACTTCTCAAGTCACAACTGTTGTCTAAAGCAATGAAATTTAACTTATGGACCTATGGAGAGGAGTTTAGTATTTTGGTTGTTTGTTTAGTTTAGTGTTTGTCCAAAGATGATTGCCGTAAACTGAGAGTATTCGAAAGTAACTGCAACGAGACAGGTAGGCTAAGATGGGCAGAATATGTATCATATCATATAGAGGGTGAAATAGTACAGAGGAAAATGTTGGAGGCGCAAATCAGTGAAAAAATAAGAAGTGGAAGACCAAAAAGATGGTGGAAGTGGAGATGGATCCAAGGAAAAATGAAGTGGAGAGAGATGCCAAGAAAGCTGGGAGTCCGCATTTGAAAATCCATCAGCCCAAGCGTTACGCTGACGTGTAGCGCCAGGCAATTAGTCTAAAAAGTTCAATACGCCATATCTCAGCTGATACTAGTTCGATTCCGATGATTTTTTTGGTAGTTTTATTATCTTTCGATAGACTGTAACAACAGAAAAAAATATATCGATATTTCATCTCTAGTGGCGTAAAACTCTCTATAATAAAATTTTAAAAAAGTGGGGTCTTTTCACTAGGCCTTTTCATGGATTTATAACAAATATCTCGATGCGTCGTACAGAAAAATGTGTCATCCAAAATTATTAGACCAAAAAATGTCAAATGTAAATTGTAAGTTTAATTGATATTAAACAATCGAATTAATTAAAATTCAAAATAGAATCAGTTCACCCTTTTACAGCAACAATCGTGGCACAGACAGACCAGTGGGCAAAAATACGTTGTTGTTTTTTTGGATTCAGAGGGCTCTGAAAAGCGTAGAACCGTTGAAAACTACACTTCGAAAATAATTTCCGATTATAATACAGCAAAACTTAGATTAACCGCAACTCGTTTATCCGTCAGTTTCTCTTAACCATCATTATAGTTGAACACAAGAAAATGTGGTGTTTTTAACTCATGGAGTCAAAGTTTTAAAGATAGTAGTAGGTATCTCAAAAACGACACTCGGCATCGCGACGTCCATCTATTGACACATACGCACACACACATACAGGCCAACACACCCATACAAACACGCGCACACACACACACACACACACACACACACACACACACACACACACACATAATTATAAAAATATTAAGGCTTGCAGTAGGGCTCCTCCAACAGGATGGAAAGAAGAGGCTGTATGAAGATGCACTGAGGACTTAGATGGCTTGTGATTTGTATATTTTCTCTTAATTTGAAAAATGGTTTGATGAATTAGGTGATATATTTTGCAATTGTTATTCAGTATGCGTGAACTATTTTTTATTTTATTTTATAATTTTGAAAAAAGGTTTATTTTATTTATTTATACAAAAGTTCATCAGTCTACCTATCTGGAAATTCGCAGGCTGTATCATACGTCAGAGGTAAACTGTCGTAATAAACATTTTCAATGTTCTACAGGAGAGCAAAAAGAAGTTTCAGATCGCACTGTGTTGCTTGTTGTGGATAATGGTCAATCTTTATATTTGAAATGTTGTACATTTAACGACCCTTTTAGCTTATTTACGATATTTCACCTCGGAAAATATGGCCAGGTTAATACAAATAAGATAATAAAATTTTAAAATTCAGCATAATTGAAATTACGATAGTTTAACTCTGACATACAGATATGAGGTAAACAGGCTACATGTTGTGTATCTGTTTCGCTAAAATTTAGTCCAAATGTCTGTGATTTTAGAACCAAAAAAGTATCTTTTTTTAATCGGTTAAGGTTTTTTTTTAATCGAAGTCAACCAAAACCTTCCTAAATTCTGGCAACCCCTGAACCATTGGCAATCCTAGAATATCTGCTGGACGTTTTCTTCTCAAGTCATCTTTCATAACCAGTTTTGTCATTCTTTGTTTATTTATTAGCTTAAAACGTACTTTTCTACTTTTCTACTCCACGGATCATAGTCCCCGCACTTCTAGATACATGTTGTAATTTTTTACTTCCTTGTACGAAGTAAAGGAAGTATTGTAATCGCGAAAATTTTCGGTTTTCAGATTTCAACGGAAATATCCATTTTGACCATCCCTGAATCCATTTTGACTAGTTTCGTCGTGGTGTCTGTACGTACGTGCGTACGTTCGTTCGTTCGTATTTTGCATAACTCAAAAACAGTTAGCCGTAGAAAGTTGAAATTTTGTATTTAGGATTGTTGTAAAATCTAGTTGTGAACCTCCCTTTTTGGTTACTGCTTAATCACAGTAAGTGGTACTTTACTTGAAGGTCATAATTGATTTCCATCAAAAATTATATTAAAATACTTTGCAAAACTTCTCAAATTTAGTATTTATTTATAACTTATATTTTGATTTAAATAACATACTAGATTTTAGTCTAAATTGGAAAATCGGAAGCGGTACTTTACTTGAAGGTCATAATAAGCTTACATAATAAGCTTAAAATTATATTTAAATTAAATACATAAATCATATGTTTCGGTAATAAAGGTTACAAACGCAATTAGATTTCTAATCCAATTAAACATTTTTATTACTTTTTTTAAGTGTTAAAATTTGTAAAATACTGGTTTTCCTCCCTATTAGTGTGTGTGTGTGTTGTTGAGAGGGATGTCGCGACGCCGAGTGTTATTTTTGAGATACTGCGATCTTCGGAAACTAGTAACCAAATTCAGAATCACTTTTTGAGCCACCAATTTATAAGTTTAATAGGCGTACAAGGAAGTCATGTGTTGTCCACATCAGATATTTTTATTCCCATCTAGATTAATAGTAACAAATATATTTTGTAAAACATCAATTTCATGATTTTCGCAACGTAATGACCTATTGTAACACATCCTCAACGAAGTAAAAAAACAAAAACAGTACTTTGACTAGTACCTTAAAGCATATAGGAAAAATGACACATCAGTATCAGTCTTCATATTCTTGTAATTAGTCAAGATTTTTTCTCTCTCTGCACATCAAAAACAACATATCAGTATCTAATTTGAATAAGTGATAAGATATTCACTTCATTAACAAAACATGAATGTAAATATTATAAAGAAAATTTGAATCACTACCGTGAAGAGACTTAAATGTGCCACTCCGGAGGACCCGTTTCCCCACCAGTTATTGCGAATGATTGAAGTTCAGCACATGTCGCATTAGACTAGAATATGAAAGTACGAAGTAAACATATATTTTTTCACACTACTAAATCCAATAAAGTCGATTTCAAGGTCCCTATTGCCAAACAACTTTTCTAAGCAAATTTATAATAACTTAAGAAGAAAATAAAATGAAAATAAAAATGAAATAATGTGAGTTCATTACCTCTCACTGTCTGTGAGTCAGCGCGCGCGCGCGCGCGTGTCTGTGTTTGTGTGTGTGTGTGTGTGTGTGTGTGTGTGTGTGTGTGTGTGTGTGTGTGTGTGTGTGTGTGTGTAACCATAATGCTAGTTCCCTTCATAATTATCCACTCGGAATCCGTAAACAGCTCTTAAGCTGTAGAGGCTCAGGTTGTCAAATAAATTCGAACTGCATTAATCTTATTGTGAATGATTTCCTAACAACAAGAAGCAGAGAGCATATTTTCTATTTTTTCCAAACGGTTGTCATCTGATTTGCCTATATTTTTAGTGCAGCACAGGGCGCGATCCTTCCCATTATATTCAATAACATTAGTTTAACCTATATATGCTAATATATGCTTCTTCAACTGACCGAAGCCTATCCCTCAACGATATTCACCAACATACTCGTTATAGGACAATAATTGCTCTCAACACCTCTCTATTATGTTGTTACGAAATATTCTCATTTCAACAGACAATGGCAACCGATTGGAAATCATAATTATTCTATTGATGGATTGAAATGAATAGATAACGTCTTCAAAATTCGAAATCAGCAAAGAGCCAAGTCAAGCATGTTCCATTATAAGCTTCGATAGAATTAGTAGGGAATATTATGAGAAGAGACAGATATTGGTATTAGTACGAAGTACATACCACATCCAGAGATCGTCCGTCGTTCGGATGGAACTGAGTTCAGGAGCCTATCAGGATGATGATAGAGGCAGCACTGACGGTTCACCTTCTATCCCCACCTCCTCGTAGGACAACTTTCATTTGCCACTCGTTACGAATTCAAACCGGTAAACGGCTGCCCTTACTTTTACTGCCTAAGTCACTACGATAGGACTAAAAACTTTATACCACTTCACTCGTATTTAATAGATCCAACTGTCAAATTGGCGATAAAATAAGGGTGGTCATAGTTTCTTGTCATTTCCATGTACACTTAGTATGGCGTTGCGGCGTTGCTGTTGAAAAGGAGGTGAGTGCCAAAATTAGTATGGAACGATCTCCATAAGGAATAAACTCACTTGACATAGCTCTCACGAACCTTATTTCTATATGGTTAATTTATTTACTTTTGTAATTGGCTTTATTAACATAAATTTGATAACGATCAGAACAGTATTATAATTGATGTTTAGGTCTACTAAAAATTATGAAGTTTTTAAGAGAGTTGTTTCAACTTAACATTTCAAATTGTAATTCGCCAAATTATTCTTATGTCATGTAATATACGTTTAAAGTATTTATTGATCCACAATATTTTTACAGATCTATTAATTATAACCTTATAGAATGAATTGAAAAAATGAAGAATGAAGTTTTTTATGATAATACCAAGATTTTGTATTTTTTTTTTTTTTTATCGAATGTATTAAGTTTTAAGTATCAAGTAACGTAGATGAGTGATTCTCTCAAAACTGGGTATTTTAAATGTTGGAATTTCATTAAGTAAAATGTTACTTATTCGGCAGTTTTTTCACCAACATCATTTCTTGGCTACCAAATATCATTCATAGAAGTTTTTCGTTTTTACGTTATTAATTAAACAATAAATTAATGATACAAAGGTGATGAGATAAAAATTCTCAAAAATAGTAGATTTGGGTCCACTGAGTCTGTCAAAAATTGTTTATCATGAGTTATCACATAAAATACTTTTTAAATAAGAAGAACGTGGTGTCAGCGGGGATGGTTGTTATGGCCCTGGGAAAGGGGGTTTTTTTAAATCCCATTTAAAGCTGAATTCCCAATTTAAATAGTTTGAATTTAAATTCCCAGAATAAAAAAACCCATTTTTACTTCCTTGTACGAAGTAAAATTCGCGAAAATTTTCGGTTTTCAGATTTCAACGGAAATATCCATTTTGACCATCCCTGAATCCATTTTGACTAGTTTCGTCCTGGCGTCTGTACGTACTTACGTACGTACGTTCGTTCGTTCGTATTTCGCATAACTCAAAAACGGTTAGCCGTAGAAAGTTGAAATTTTGTATTTAGGATTGTTGTAAAATCCAGTTGTGTACCTCCCTTTTTGGTCACTGCTTGATTACCGGAAGTGGTACTTTACTTGAAGGTCATAATTGATTTTTATCAAAACTTATAATAACTTCTTATAAAGTATTATCACTTTGTATTTCATATTTTTTCGTTTACTTATTCATTGGAATTAAATGAAATCACTCTAATCAGCAATTATTTGTTACTGTTATCCCTGCTTAATCCTTATTTTCATCTTTGTAAGTTAAAAGAAGAAATTACCTCAATAGTATTATTCAGTATTTATTCGGACCGTGTCTTTCGAGGTTTGACTATGACTATCTGACAGCCGGTCTCGAATCCGGGATCGGGAGCATTGTATTACATATATTTTTTTATTGAAATATATTTTTTTCGATATTCATATGCCTAGATAGGACGGATTATATTAAAGATTACCAACCTATAATAGCGAGAAGGGAGAAGGTCGAAATTCATTGCGTGGGTCCGATACGAATTAAATTTCAGACCCTAGATTGCTAAGGTGACCCCTTGAAATCTCGTTCACCACGGACTCGAAGCAAAACATTTTAAGAATCAGAATTCAATATTCACATTTTTCCGTGCAATACTTTTTAATTTCATTATGAAATTTAATTATTTTTAGATGAACAAATATTACTCCTCCGGTTACACTTTTATGGTTATCTTATTTAAATTTTTACTGTTTATTGAAAATTTTATTTTTCTATCATGTATTCTGTTTTTATAATGAATTCAAATACTTTTTTCCCTATGAAAATTACTTTTCAATGATTTACGGAATTTATCTCTTAACTGCTGATAATTGGTCAAACTAACCTGGGCATAACTTCGTTTGCACATGAATCTTCAACTCTTTTCTCCCCAATTCTCTCCTGCCATGTATAGCTGAACAAATTGAGGAAGAATATTTTAGTGCGTCTACGCCTTACAATATTTTTTTGTGAGGAAAATAACAATCAAATTACAAATTAGTATATGCGATTGAAGTTGCGTAAAGCGAATCCAAATTAAAAAAAAAAAAAATAGTGATCTTATATTGACAAGTTTACGTTGAAGTTATGTAGAGGGAGAAGACTTTCCCCGCCTTAATCGTAATCCCTCGTCCACAAGGTTCTATCTTAAGTTGTTTGTCTACACCTTAGGTTAGTTTTAACATCAATTTTCCTTGGTTCAAGCACTAATGATTCTGCAAATGCAATGTCAGTCAGATCGATGTCGTCAGTGTTTTGGATCCTGGAAGTAGGAATTAGACTTACCGCACACCTGTGACACTTTTACAAGGTGGTTATACGGTTCGCTACTACAATAAATAAGTAACCACGCCTGATCCAGAAACCAATATCAACCTGGACGGCAGGTCCTGTTACGTTAGGTTACAAGTTTTTATTGTTTTGATTTTTGCAGGGTTAATGCATGCGTGAAATGAAATCAGCAGCGATGTTAAAACAAGCAAATAAAATATATCACCACAGAATATCTCTCAAAAAAGTATAGCTTACCGAAATGGTTCTTCTCACATGGTGGTTGGAGTACAGAGGGGCTCAGATGTGTGTATATACATATATATATATATATATATATATATATATATATATATATATATATATATATATATATATATATATATATATATATATATATATAAGTGTGTGACTATTCCAAAAATGGGCATTTTGTGTCAAACTTGGCCGGATCAATATCTATGACTTGGTACATGTTTTAATTTCGAAATAGCTTATTGTAATTATTAATTATCATTATTATAATTGATCATAAACAATAAAATTCGCATTCCTTTCGTATGTCTGAGATCGGGCTTTTTTACTTTCAACAGCCTTTGTGAAGAAGTAATTGACAAGTAGTGTATGATTGATTTTGTATAATGATATTTGTACCAGTTTTGAAAGCCTTTTAAGGTATGGAAGGGAAAATCCTCTTTACCCTAACGCTTGTTATGCACGACTCATTTTATCTCTGTTCCACAATCCAAATATGTTAATATTCCATCTTTTTCCAATAGGTCACCTAGTAAAATATAGGCAAAGCTTTTTTTTCTAAGTAAAAGATAACTAGCACATCACCTGTTGAAGCGGTAATCCTCATCCCTTTGCCATTATTATTTTAATAGTCGATATAAAATAAGATACCTGACAAAAATTGGAATTTTCTACTAAAACCCAGGACCATAACACCCACCTCTGCAGCCCCTACTTAATATGAGATCCTAGGCTTGAGGGGAGGGTCTTAATAATTTTAAAAGCATTTTATTTGAAAAGAACTGGTAAACGACTTTTAGACCAAGTAGCCCAAAATCCACCTATTAAAGAGTTTTTAAGGAGGAAATCCCAAATATCTAATAAAAATAATAGTTCCAAAAACAAAGATATACTATTATTTTTTATTTGAATTAAAAATGACATTTTCGAGTAAAATCTTGATGTTTAACACAAGATAAAAAACGAAAAACATCTTTGGGTGAAATTTGGTAGCTAAGTGTTAGTGAACATTCCAAGATTTTGTTGAAAAAAACACAAAAAAAAATATCTGATGTGGACAACACATGACTTCCTTGTACGCCTATTAAACTTATAAATCGGTGGCTCAAAAAGTGATCCTGAATTTGGTTACTAGTTTCCGAAGATCGCAGTATCTCAAAAACAACACTCGGCGTCGCGACATCCATCTCAACAACACACACACACTAATAGGGAGGAAAACCAGTATTTTACACTAAATTTTAACACTTAAAAAAAGTAATAAAAATGTTTAATTACATTGGAAACCAAATTGCGTTTGTAACCTTTATTACCGAAACATATGATTTATGTATTTAATTTAAATATAATTTTGGATGTAATCTTATTATGACCTTCAAGTAAAGTACCCTTTTCGGCTCACCAATTTTAACCGAAATATATTAAATACATTCATATCGATATAAAAGTCCTATTTACCAAATTTGAGATATTTTGCATTATATTTTAATATAATTTTTGATGATAGTCTAATATGACCTTCAAGTAAAGTACCGCTTCCGGTTTTTCAATTTAAACCAAAATCTAGTATTTTATTTAAATCAATATATAAGTTATAAATACTAAATTTGAGAAGTTTTTTATAGTATTTTAATATAATTTTTGATAAAAATCAATTATGACCTTCAAGTAAAGTACCACTTCCGGTGATCAAGCAGTGACCAAAAAGGGAGGTTTACAACTAGATTTTACAATAATCTAAATACAAAATTTGAACTTTCTACGGCTAACCGTTTTTGAGTTATGAGAGATACGCACGTACGTACGAACGTACGTACAGACGTCACAATGAAACTAGTCATAATGGATTCAGGGATGGTCAAAATGGATATTTCCGTTGAAATCTGAAAACCGAAAATTTTCGCGAATACAATACTTCCTTTACTTCGTATAAGGAAGTAAAAATGCCGAATCAGTAACTTTTTCATCATCATCATATTATGATGATATGCCCGCTGCGCAATTTGGATATGCCCTCTATAGAGCTTGACTCAAGTGTCCCTTTCTTGAACCAATTCTCTCCTCCTGCTCCATTCCAGCCCTCGCTTCCTAAATGCCTCCCGCACGCCTTCTTCCCGGGTGATCCGTGGTCTTCCTCTTGGTCTTCTTCCGTCTACTCTCGTCTCATATGTTATCCTGGCAGTTCTTTCCGTGCTCATCCTCAGGAGGTGCCCAAATCATCTTAGTTTATTTTTTTCAAGAGTAGTTTCTACCGGCTGTACCTCAAGGTTTGATCTTATTGTAGTGTTGTGGATCCTATCTCTCCTGGTCCTTCCTTCAACCTTTCTTAGGTATCTCATTTCCATTGTCTGGATCTGCCCATTGTGTTTTGAGGTAAGGGTCCATGATTCGGAGGAGTAAGATAGAATGAGCAGGAACGTAGACTTGTAGACAGATATCTTCGTCTTCTTCGTCACCTTTCTTTTGTAGAGGAAACATTTCCGGACTGCGTTGAACAATCTACCAGCTGCTCCCAGCCTTTGCGACACCTGTCCGTCGATATAACCGCTTTCGTCGATCCAGTCACGTAAATATTTAAAATCCTGCACCTGTTCTAGGACTCATCCTTTCAGTCTCTTTGTTCTCATAACACGGTGAGGACGTCTTCCTATTATGATGCATTTGGTCTGATCTGGATTAATATCCATGTTAATGCTCCTCAACTCTTCTTGCATGATATTTAAGTAGGTCCCGGTCATCCGCAGCGAATACGACGAGGTCGTTAGCAAAAGCGAGAACTGTATTCAAAGTAGGCTATAGGTTCCTATGCCCTAGTTGAAAACGAAGCAATCTGGGTTTGGCTCTCTTCAGCACCTTATCCAGCACCAATATGAAAAGTAGGGGACTTAGGCTGCATCCCTGGCTTATTCCCTGCGTCCTATCAAACTCATTGGAGGTGTGGTTACCAGTCCTTAGTCACCAGTCCATAGTTCTCCTCAGCCAGAGAACACCTACAGCCTACGAAAGGTACAAGGAAAGAAGGAAAGATTCCAAGATGGCAGTTCTTCAAGCCAAACAAAAATCATGGGAAGATTTTTGTCACAAAAAGGAGAAAAATGCAAAAGAGAACCAAAAGATCTTCTACAAAGTCATCAAAAGAATGAGGAAGGAAAGATCGGATTCACTCAAAGAAATCAAGGACAAGGAAAGAAGGATTTTATGGCAGGAAAAAGATTTAATGGAGAGATGGAGAGAGTACTTCAAGGAGCTGCTGGAGGGGAGAGACGTTAGTCCAGATGAGACTCATAATGCGGAGGTGGAGTATGCAGAAGAAGACGATTTCATCAGCGAGGAAGAATTGCAGGAAGCTATCTCGAAGATGAAGCTGGGCAAGTCTGCTGGGCTGGATGACATAACTCCCGAAATGATGCGGTATATGGGCAGCAAAGGTGAAGAAATGTTTCTCCATCTCTTAAATTTGGTATGGAAAAAGAAAAGGATACCGACGGACTGGGACATCGCTGTGGTGGTAGAGAAGGGAGACAATAGAGTATGCAATAACCATCGAGGCATATCTCTGCTCAGTGTGCCAAGCAAGCTTTATTGAAGAATCCTAGAAGCAAGAGTAAAAAGAGTTGTCGACTGCCAGATCGGAGAGGAGCTCTATGGATTCAAAAACTCGAGGAGTACACAGGACCTAATTTTCACTTTGAGGCAGGTCATGGAGAAGTCCATCGAGAAAGGTAAAGAAATTTCTGTCTGCTTCATGGGTTTAGAAAAGGCATTTGACAGAGTCAAAACGGAGGATATAGAGCGAGCTCTGTCGGAAAGCAAGTGGATATTGGCACGATTCTGGCAGTCGGGAGTCTCTACCGAAAAACAAGAAACATTATAAGGACGACTGGTAAACAAAAGAAAGAACAACAAGTAATTATTTTTTATTAAATTAAATTCCAACATTCAAAATACTCAGTTTTGGGCTAATCACCCAAGTACACCAATACAAAAAATAAAAAATAGATCGAGACCACCCAAATTACCTTGCGCCTGGTGCCTTAATCATTTGGGTATCTAAGGCACTTACGGCTTTCCAGAAGTATTCAAACATCGAGAGGGGTGCCATCGTGCCAAAGTAATTAGGATTTTCCTTCAAGAAAACTTAGAAATTTTAGAGTCGTGATGTTAACAAAATATATAAAAGCTGGCTATTGGTCTTCGTTAATTTTAATTATAAGGTAAAGCTTCTTGATTAATTTTCCTATGACTTTGTGGGATACAGCCGTGTTTAGGTACTTGTAGCCACTTTCATATTGATGCTCTATACTTTTATGCAATAATTTATCTCCTCATATCCTGAGTCCACCTCATGACTCATGACTTGGACAGATACCATATTTTTAGAAGTGTTCAACATCGATCTTATGCTCTGTGCAGCCAATGAAGACAGAACCCGACATCGAAAGTACAAGAAATAATTATTTTAAAAATCTTTGTTATGATGAAATTGAGCTCCAAACTTGGTGTTATAAAAGCCAATGACTAGAATGGTTAAAACTTAAAACTAACATAAGGTAAAATTAAGAAAATAAAAGGAAGTATATATATAGATTACGTCTGAGAACAATAACCTAATAGGTAACATGGCGATTAAATAATAAGATATCGTAAATAATAAACAAACTTTGAATTGTGATCAATATAAATACTTTCAAATTAATTAATTATTTATATTTTACATTTTTTAAATTGGTTTTAACTAATATCTTTTTACACTTGCTTATATATATATATATATATATATATATATATATATATATATATATATATATATATATATGTATATATATATATATATATATATATATATATATATATATATATATATATATAAACCTGTACTACAACCCATGAAGGGTCTTGGGTTCAGCACATGGAAAGGACCGAATTGTTTCTAACCCAACGGTTGTGCAAGGAGGTGATTTGGCCGAGATCACGCTCAATCGCCAGGTATTTTCTCCCAATTAAGAGTGCCCAGGGTCGGTCCACAGCAGATAACAGAATAAATAATTATCTACCACAGCCGGTCTCGAATCCTGGACCATGGTAACAGTGCCTTGCCACTGTGTATATATGTGTATATAAGGGTCTTAGGAAGGAAGCTGGTGATGAGACCGAACTCCACAAGGAAAATGTCTTAGAAGGAAGCTGGTGAAAAGACCGAACTCCACAAGGAAAATGTCTTAGAAGGAAGCTGGTGACGAGACCGAACTTCCCACGGAAAGAGATAATAGGTCGGCTGAGAGACGGTAATTTTTACATTAAATGTTGATAAATAATATAACAGTTATATACAAAATAAGCAAAGACGCTTATACGGGTTGTGAAGCGGGTGGGTTAATCATCTAACCGGTCATAGGTGGCGCTGGCATCAATCTCGCAGGCTCCTTTGTCCTTCGCATTTCTCCACCGGTCACTGACTAGAGAGATCGTCACCAGTGGTGATAGCGCTTCACTAGCATTACAGCTGTTTCGCGTGTTTTAATACTTTTTTTAATAATTTTGAATTACAGTATATAATTAAAATAAACTGTCTTTTTAAAATACATTACATACTAATTGATAATGACATAAAGAGAAAGGCCTTTTTGAAGGTATTATATAATAAAATATCTAATGTGGACCCCCCATGACTTACTTGTACGCGTATTACACTATAAATAGGTGGCTCAAAAAGTGACCCTGAATTTGGTTAATACTTTCCGAAAATAGTAGTATCTCAAAAATGAAACTCGGCTTCGCAACGTCTATCTATTGACACATGCACACCATCCCTGAATCCATTATGACTGGTTTCGTCGTGACGTCTGTACGTACGTACGTGCGTATCTCGCATAACTCAAAAACGGTTAGCCGTAGAAAGTTCAAATTTTGTATTTAGATTATTGTAAAATCTAGTTGTGAACCTCCCTTTTTGACCAGTACATGATTACCGGATGTGGTACTGTACTTGAAGGTCATTAATAAAAAAAAAAAAATATTAAAATATAATGCAAAACTTATATATAAGACTTACATATTAATATAAATAACATACAAAATTTTGGTTAAAATTGACAAACCGGAAGTGGTGTTAGATTTTCATAAAAAATTATATTAAACTATAATATAAAACATCTCAGATTTGGTAAATTAGACTTCCATATCAATATAAATAATACATTACATTTTGGTTGAAATTAAAGTGCCGAAAGGGGTACTTTACTTGGAAGTTATAATAAACTTACATCAAAAGGTATATCGACATTTAATACTGAGATCATACGTTTGGTGATAAACGTTATAAACGCGATTTTTTCCTCACTCTAATTAAAAATTTTTATTAGTTGTTTTAAGTGTTAAAATTGAGTGTAAAATACTTTTTTTCCCTCCCTATTTGAGAAATAAACAAGTCTGCAGCAGGAGAATAAGATAGTTCTAATGTTATCAAGGAACATGAAGAAATCTCTTGGAAACTTGTTACCAACTGAAGGAAAACAACATGTAATAACGGAATAAGACCTTTAGAAACAAGAGCTTGTGTATGTGTGAGCATGTGTCAATAGATAGACGTTGCGAAGCCGAGTTTCATTTTTGAGATACTACTATTTTCGAAAAGTATTAACCAAATTCAGGGTCACTTTTTGAGTCACCTATTTATAGTGTAATACGCGTACAAGTAAGTCATGGGGTGTCCACATTAGATATTTTATTGTATAATACCTTCAAAAAAGGCCTTTCTCTTTATGTCATTATCAATTAGTATGTAATGTATTTTAAAAAGACAGTTTATTTTAATTATATACTGTAATTCAAAATTATTAAAAAAAGTATTAAAACACGCGAAACAGCTGTAAGGCTAGTGAAGCGCTACCACCACTGGAGACGACCTCTCTAGTCAGTGACCGGTGGAGAAATGCGAAGGGCAAAGGAGCCTGTGAGATTGATGCCAGCGCCACCTATGACCGGTTAGATGACTAACCCACCCGCTTCACAACCCGTATAAGCGTCTTTGCTTATTTTGTAAATAACTGTTATATTATTTATCAACATTTAATGTAAAAATTACCGTCTCTCAGCCGACCTATTATCTCTTTCCGTAGGAAGTTCGGTCTCGTCACCAGCTTCCTTCTAAGACATTTTCCTTGTGGAGTTCGGTCTTTTCACCAGCTTCCTTCTAAGACATTTTCCTTGTGGAGTTCGGTCTCATCACCAGCTTCCTTCCTAAGACCCTTTCCTTGTTAATTTCGGTATATATATATATATATATATATATATATATATATATATATATATATATATATATATATATATATATTTCATACATGTATTAGAATTTCTGTTTGAAGTCTGATTTTAATAAATGTTCGAAAATACTATCTTTGACTAAACATTTTCGTCTTTGTCTTCGAAGGGCGACTTCTAAGTTACCCTCCTGATTCTTTCATACCTTCCTTTAATGACGCCTGCAGCATTTTTAATACGCTGAATTATTGCATCCCGAGTTTCTACTTATTTTTTGTATGCTTCATCTTTTGAACCAGCCCCATTAAAATAATTCAGTACTGAGAGGTCTGGCAATCTTGGAGGCTAAATAATTGGAATACCGCGACCAGTCCAACGATCTGGAAGCCTTTCATCCAAATGTTGCTCACCTGACAAGCGAAATGAGCGGGAACTCTGTCATGCTGAAAGTGCATTTGCATTCTGATGTTTAGAGGAGAGTCCTCTGATAGTCCTTGTAGTTCATATCGTAAAAAATCTAAATAATAGTCTACTATGAAGCGATTCTGCTAAATGAAAGGGAGAATCAAATAACGGCCGACAATACACGTCTACTGAAAACTTATGTTCAAAATTGCTTTCGACTTATGCCTGGGAATTTTAGTCGGCCCTCACATGGGAGTTGTGAGTGTTATTAATGCAGTAGGGTAAATGTCGCTTCATCCGTGAATAGTGTGCGCGATACAACATGAGGATTGTCATTTACCCACCGACAAAATTCCATACATTTAGGATAATCTTCCGGTTGCAGGTGCTCCACTCTCTGTACATGGTATGGATACATACCTTGTTCGTGGTGTGTATTTATTACTCTTGTTTGTAGAATGTCCAATTGAGCAGCTATCCTTCGTGAACTGATCGTTTGACCTTATTCTACTAGATCAAGAATATTTTCTGCTTCTTCTAAGCCTTGGCGAGTTGCTCTTTCGGATGTTATAGCATTAGGAAGTTTTCCGCTGAAAACTCTGATAAATACCTTTTTAGCAGAATGTCTATGATGAGGAAACCGTTACCGTAATTCCTCAGCAGCAGCTGTAGCACTCCCATTGCAAAAACCATAAACAAACAACATATTTGCTTATTCTCTATGAGAATAGGTATTTGGCATTTTGTAAGACTTTAATAATGCAAACGAAAATAAGAATGAAATCACTGTGATGGTTACTGGTACAATTAACATATACTCTAATCTGATTGTAACTTGTTTACAATCTATTGTGAACAAAATCATAACGCTAATACATGTATGAAATATTGTTCATTTGAAATTAGCCAATAAAATTTAAACAAATGAAAATCGGATAAGAGCATATCACTTTTTTTAAATTATTTTCCTGTGTGCAACCCACTCCTGGAGTTAGGGCCGTTCTTCCCGACTCACCCTGAATATAGAATAGAAATAGAATAGAATAGGAAATTTACCTTTATTCTGGGACTAATGTCCCCTTGAATAACTTACATTTACATAATGAATGCATAAGACCATTCTGAGCCTGGTATTATAAAAATGAGAAAAAATAAAAATTGTTATCGTTAAAAAGTACAAAGAACAAATAAAAAAAAACTCAAAAATTACAAAAAAGCAGAAAACAATAAATTAAGTAATACTTTATACAGAAGTAAAAATATACCTTCAAACATTTTTTCAATAAAATAAAAACAAAAAAATTAACTATACAAAGAAATTGTAATAATAGTAATTACAATAATTAAAATTACATTTTAATGAAAATGCATACGCATAAATAATGTATACATATATTGTATTCAGGCCCATACTATGTGGGTATCCATATTTTATTATAACCTGGGTTATACTCAATCCTCAGTGTTTTTTTGTTTGTGGAAGAGGTATGAAAAAAGAAGGGATTTGAAAGTACAAAGGGAAGGAGCACGGCGAATTTCAAGAGGAAGGGAATTCCAGAGGATCGAGGAACGAATAAGAAATGAGAGGCTATATGCTGAAGATCTGTGAGATGTCGGACGGACGGGAGCGTGCATGTCTGGATTGAACGGAGGATCTGAAGGAGAGGAGGTCATAGAGATGGGGGAGTGAGTGGATATTATTTGATATAGGAAGGAGCCAAGGATATATTGCCTGCGTGTAGAGGGATACAACCACTTCAAATCGGAGTACAGATCGGTAACATGAGAGTATCTTGGGGAGCCGAATACAAAACGTACAAAGTAGTTCATGAGCCGTTTCAGCTTGGCATCCAGCTCCCCAGAGAGACCACCATACACAGCACAACCATAATCGAAGTGGGGGAAGATTAGGAAGGAAACAATGAGCTGGCGGATGTCACGTGGAAGGAGAAAGCCAGAACGGCGCAATTGGTGGAGGGTGAAAAAGCAACGGCGGGAGATAGTGGAAATGTGAGGCTTCCATGAAAGGTTTTGATCCAGTATAATGCCGAGATTTTTTACAGAGGAGAAAAAGGATTTAGGAAGATGGTTGATCCGAACACAATAGCCTGGGATTTGTTAGGATACAAGAACAACTTATTAGTATTCGCCCAAGAGTTAATCGCATTCTTCGCAGGTCTTCTTGAATCTTTATGACGGAGTTGTATAGATCGGAGGGATTAAAGGAAAGGTAGATTTGGGTGTCATCAGCATAGAGGTGATATGAGCAGCATTTCAGGGCATTAACACAATCATTAATGAAACAGGAAAAGAGGGAAGCGGAAATACTGGAGCCCTGAGGAACGCCAGAGTGAGTGGGCAAAGGATTGGAATATGGTTTAGTAGGGATAGAAACAATTTGGGAGCGATTGGAAAGAAAGTAATGAAACCAGGTAAGAGCACTTCGGGAAAATTTAAGGGTTTTGAGTTTCTCAAGTAGAAGGGAGTGGTCAACAGTGTCGAAAGCTTTTGAGAAATCGAGGAGAATTAGGATAGTGATATTTTTTTGATCCATTGCAGCCTGAATATCAGAGGTGATTTTGAGGAGAGCTGACTGAGTGGTGAAACCAGGACGGAAACCAGATTGGAAGGAATTTAAAAGATTTGAGTTTTCAAGGTAAGTAGATATTTGGGATTGTACTATTTTTTCGAGTGGTTTGGCGATGTTGGAAAAAATTGATATAGGATGGAAATCATTCGGAGAAGAGGGATTAGGGATTTTGTTTAAAGGTTTTACGATTGCTTGTTTCCAAGCTGAGAAAAAGACAGAATTTTGCAGTGAAAAGTTGTAAATACGAAGGAGAATAGGGAGGATACTTGGGAGGCAGGTCTTTACTATTTTTATAGGGATGCTATCACAGCCAATCGACTTGGTTTTGATTTTCAAAATAGCCGATAGGAGGCAATTGGGGGTAATGTCGGAAAAGAAGAAGTTAGAAGGGGCAAAAGGAAGAAAAATATGGGAGGAAGGTGATTGTGATACGGAAGAGAAATGTGCATTAAACTCATCGGGAGATGCAGGGAAAGGGAAAGAAGGAATATATACATATATATATATATATATATATATATATATATATATATATAGAGAGAGAGAGAGAGAGAGAGAGAGAGAGAGGGAGAGGGAGAGGGAGAGATAGATAGAAGAAGAACTTTATTCTGAGACTAGGTCCCTTAAGAATAACAGAATAGAGCAAATAAAACAGAAACAATATCTGGCCATAAGATTACAAGATAAAGATCAATTAATGTTTACAGTATTTTCAATAAGATAATAAGCAAACAATATACATTCTTGTCTTGAAAAGAATAATTAATGTAAACAAATAGAGAAAATGAAAAATACAAAAATAATGGATTAATTAGCAAAGTTGAAGCTAGCGCATTAAAAACTATTAATTACTTCTGATCTAGATGTTAATCTAAAATTAAAGAGCATCATTTTGGAAAGAAAGAAGATGTTGGAAAAGGAGGGATTTGAATGAGTATGTAGAAAAAGCATGGTAGATATTAGAAGGAAAGAAATTCCAGAGGAGCGGGCGAAAAAGGAACGTTCGAATGTTTTGGTTCTATGGGAAGGAGTATCAGATCAGAAATGCGCGATCTTATTTCCTGTGCGTGGACCGAGGATTTAAATAGTAGAAGACTGTAGATGTAGGAAAGGTGCTGGGCGGTGATAGTTTGGTATAGAAAAGATCCGAGGAAATATTGTCTACGGTTGGAGGGAAAGAGCCAATTTAACTCGCCGTAAAGGAGCCCGTCTCGAGGCACCGAAGACAAATTTTAAAAAGCAATTCATGATCCGCTTCAATCTGTCCTCGAGCACCTTCGAGAGGCCTCCGTATACCACACAGCCATAGTCAAAGTGGGGAAAGATAAGGGAGGATACTAGGAGTTTACGGGTAGGTTGTGGACAAAAATGTCGTGAACGAAAGAATAAATTAAGGGTACTTATCGACCGTCGGGAAATGTGGGCGATATGGGGTTTCCAGCTAAAGGTTTGGTCGATAATAATACCCTTGTTTTTAATTGAGGAGCTGAAAATGATGGGGTGATCATTTAGGATTGAAATAGGGAGGGTGGCGTTGGATCTAAGGAGGGAATTAGAACCGATGAGAATGGTCTGAGTTTTCATAGCATTTAATCTTAATCTATTCAGGTTTGCCCAGGCACTAGGTTTTCCTGAATACCGGTAAACGCTACTGATAACTCAGAAGAAGGAAAGAATAAATAGATTTGGAAGTCGTCGGCGTATAGGTGGTAGACAATATATTTATATATATATATATATATATATATATATATATATATATATATATATATATATATATATAAACAGAGATAAAATTATTTCTTAAAAAGGTGGAAAATGTAAGAGTACGTAGATGAAATCACTTACTTATCAACTTTGTGGTTAACGGGATTAGGACTAAGGAGAATGTATGGAGAGGAAGATATGGAGTCGGAGAGCACTCTTTTTTCTATGGATTGGCACGATGGCAAGGATTATCAAAAATAAAATAATGGTAAAGGGAAAAGGAATTTTGAGGCGTTTCGGATATTGGTATCAGAATATACGGGTATTTAAATGATTTTTGGATTTAACAATGTAGGAAGAATCGCAATAGGGAACGTAACAGGGGACGTAACAGGGAACATGGTAAACTATATGGAACTATGCTAACTATATGGGATTGGTGTAGGAATGTGATAGGATCTTTGAGTTTACTATAATCTTTATTCAAAAAGTTTTCGAAACCAAGACACTTGTTACTAAATAGCCTGTGTACTTGTTGATTGTAAATAAACCCAGGTCGTTTCACAGAAGTCTTGCTAAGCTGGTACTAGAGTTATCTTCGTATATACGTAAATAAGCACGGCCGGTGTAGCACCTTTAATTTAATCGCATTTATTGTTTTAAAAATGAAACCTCTTCAGAAAGACTTAGGCAATTTGAATAGGAGTAGGCCATTATTGGTCTATTGTTTGTTTTAAAACCTTTCTTTTATTATTCACATCTTTTAAGTATAGAAGGTATAACTCTTAACATGGTGATCTTCAAACTTAATTTATATTTAATGGACAAGAGTACGATGAAAGTATTATTTGTAAAGGTATTGTTGATTGTGAGGGGACGAGTTATAATATAGCACTTTTTTATGTCTGCAAAAAAATCTCTTAAATAAAACTTAATACAACTAGCAAATAATGCACATTTTTGATATTGTAATGCATCTTGCAAAATATTACCTTAAACTAAATAAAACTTCTCACGTCATAGCAGTGAGAAAGAGAAATCTTCATCAGTGAAAGTTTAGTTCTATGGGTTGTTTATCGATAGAAACTGTCATTGTTTCTTGTATAAGTTGCAAGAGGTTGTAATCAGTACTATGTTACATAAATATTAGATTGCACTGTAATAGGTACTTCTGGTATGGATATCGAACAACTCGAGAAGCAGGCTAAAGCTACAGCAGCTAAGCATGTTATTAATATGCTACAAAGACCAGGCCAGCTGGAAAAGGTGGAACAATATAAAAGAAGAGTAACAAGAAAAAAAGTATCAGTAGAAGCAATGCTGAAAACGACAATGCAGAGTCAGTTAGATGGGGTTTGTGTAGGGTTAAGCCAATTGTCAATCGCACTGCAAGAAATACAAGATATTAAGTCTAATCTTATGACTGTAAACAATTTACTTCAAGGTTTACCAGAATTAGTAAAGAAATTGCAAAGTGTTCGATCTCAAAATCGACAACATTCCCAGTATATGACAGCAGTTGACAATTTGAAAAATTTGTTTTCGGTTCCAGAAAGTGTTGAAAAAACAAAACAGTGGATCAATGAAGGGAAATTGTTGTTTGCTCACCATAGTTTGAGTGATTTAGAAAATTCTAGAGATGAACTGCTATATGAATTGCATAAAGTCCCAAACCAAGCACCTGCCGACAAAATATTACTGAAAGCTTGGTTTGAAGATGTTGAAGCTGCCTCTCAGTTATTAGAAAAACAATTAAGGCTTGTCCTATCTAGAACTCTTAATACAGTTCGTAAAGAACCAACCATTATTGTAACTACTTTGAGGATAATTGATAAAGAAGAGAAAAAGGATATTTTTGCACTTCAGAGACAAAAGCAAAGCGGTTTCATTGCTCCAGGAAGACCTAAGAAATGGAAAGATATGGTGATGGAAGTTCTTGAAAAGTCGGTAGATCAGAGGATTGAAGGAACACAGGTGGAAGAAAGATCAAGTAATAAAATGTGGCTTGTTGTTCATTTAGAGTTAACACGTCAGTTACTTTTAGAAGATTTGAAGGTTGTGAAAACACTTTGTGAACCCTGCTTTCCACCTCATTATAATATTGTTCATAGATTTGTTTCTATGTATCACAATTCTTTATCTAAGCACCTTGAAGAAATAATTAATTATGGTTTAGAAGGAAATGAATATGTGTCAATGCTCTCTTGGGTTGTCAACACATATTTCGGTCCAGAATTAATGAAACATCCAGATTTGAATATAAACACCAATTCACTAGAACCACTTCTATCAAGAAAAATAATAAACAATTTACAATGTCAATACTTAAAAAATATGGAGGACAACTACACAGAATGGATGAAGAAGACTTTACAGACAGAAACTAATGATTGGAGTGCTGGGATTCCTTCTGAAGCTGATCAAGAAGGTCATTTTCATACTGCAGCTCCTGTAATAATTTTTCAAATGATCGACCAAAATCTCCAAGTTACCAAAACTATAGGGCAAGACCTTACCGACAAAGCTTTAATTTTAAGCATGAAACAAGTAAAACAGTATGGACATTTGTATAGAAATGCTATTGTTGAATTTAAAACAAGACATTTTGAAGACAGAAGTCAGGTTCCTTATTTTACTCACTACATGATTACAATTGTAAATAATTGTATGTTGTTTGTCGAGCTTGCCCAACAAATGAAGCAGCATTATTGGAGGTCTGACTTGACAAATAATGAATCTTCTGTGATATTTTCATCGTTATTAAAAACATTTCAAGACCTACGAGATGAAGCTGTTCAATGGCTTCTTGAAGAAGCATTCCTTGATTTGGAATCTCATTTTCAAGATCTTATTACTGCAAAGTGGGTCAGTAGCTCAATTCCAATTGATACAGTCTGTGTCACTTTGGAAGATTATTTCCAAGATTATGTTCATTTGCGTGCCAAAAACTTTGAATATGTTATAACTGAAGCTGAAAATCTTGTAGCTAGAAGATACATTTCAGCATTGTTTCAAAGAAAAATTTCTTTCCGAACTCATGATGATCGTAAAGTAGCTGCTACAAAAATAATAAAAGAAGTTGAACAACTAAAGGGCTTTTTTAGCAGAATTGCACCAAAAGTAGCAGAGAGAATTGATACTCCATTTGAGGCCATTCGTTCACTGGCTGAAATATTAAAAAGTGAAGATTCTGAAATCATAACTCTTGATATACATACACTTCGTGATAAATATCCTGACATCAAAGAGGATCATCTTTTTAGATTTCTATGTTTGATGGGTGATTTAAGTAGGTCTGAAATAAAAAATCTAGTAACATTTTATCTAGACAGAAAAGACCAAAAATATACTCTATCCAGGAGTATATTTGCAAATATTGTACTATAGATTTTTAGCATCATTTTTTTTTTCCATTTGAATAATATTTTTATATTAACGCAATATAACTTAAATTTAAGCATGTTATATACTAAAACTATCTAGGCATATAGTTAAATTTTCATGCAAGCTGTTCAAATGAATATTTGCCAAACATTATAGTATGTTATATGTATATGATATTGCTACCTGCTTTAGTTGCAGGTATGGGAAATATATGTATATAAATTTTGCAGGTATTTGATCTGAACTGAGGCAGATAGAATCAAAAAGATTATTTTTCAAGCAATTAAGTCACATGTACCAGACACTGACAGTTAAAGAATAATTATCACAGGAACTTGGAAGTTATATTTCAAATTTTTCGATAATTCAATAGAAAAACTATCACAAAAAATTTGGAAGTTATATTTTATAACATGAAATTATTCCGTTATTGGTCCCTAATTCTACTCCTAAGGTACTGATTATTCCACACTGAGAAAACTTTAAATCTTGCGAGATAACCCTCCTTCATCAATATGATGGTGGGTGACCCATCACCTACCTACTTATATAGATTAGTATGTCTGAAAAGACACCTGATGAATGTTTTTACTGTCTACAAAGTTTATATTTTTGATATTCCCATTTATTTGAGAATGTCGCAAATGGATATGAAAATAAGTTTTTAGTTTGCACAGTGTGATTACCCATATAATTGGGCGTTACAAACTTACAAGAAATCCTAATATATTTTATGTGTAAATATGAAGTTATTTTAGTTGAACTGTGATAGCAAATTTAAGAATTAATGAAATAATTTGATTTACTTAATAAATGTATTTTGATACAATTATGTCTGTTAATTAATTCCCTTTTATGGGAATAGAAATGTATTTTTAAACTTAATGTGTTATATATATTTTTTTTTTAAATTGTTATATATGCTAATGAAATATAATTAACCATTTCTTCAAAATTCTTTAAGAATCTATATATCAGGTATAGTTATTATAAAGGCAAGAAAAAGGTCAAAGGAATTTTATCTCTAGAATACTGAAAAATATATTTGGAATTCCGAGAAAAAAAAAAAGAAGAGATTTTGACCAGTTTAAATACTTAAAGTGCATTGTCAACACTCACAATATCATCGGTATAATTGAAGATTAGTATGCAGCAAAATAAGTTTTTGTAGCTCCTACAGCCAATAGTTGAGAAACTTCCTAAATAGATCTTCCAAATTCATGAATAAATATTTAAATGTTAAAAATTTGATCCCTTAAAACATGGCTCATCAAACTAAAGCCAATTCTGACTCATTGCAGTTTATTCTTATTACATAGTAAAATTTGCAATATAAGTAAATCACACAAAATTATATGCATATGTTTTTATTAGAGGCACTCGGTCGTAAAGCATGGTAACTGAAAATGAAAATTTTAAAAAGGTTTGTTAGCTACAATGTTTTACCTTTCAATCAGCAGTCACTTAACACAACTTAATAATAACATTATTCTTTAACTAAACTAATTTTCTACAGATTATTTCAACCTGTAATATCAGCTCTAAGGAATCTGATGTTACCAAAAACTTCAATTTACTAAAAATGTTAAGATACCAGTTTTTATGACTGACTACCTCATTTAACAACCTATTAAGAAACACAATATCTGACATACATAATGAGATGATATTTCAAATTTAATGAAGCATATGAGTATGTTGGCATGATGAGCTAGCTAGAACTTGGTTCTTTAAGGAGTCGGTGTGGCTTTTTGCTAAAAGTGTTGTAGAGACTCCAGCCTTAAACCATTCACTGTCGACAGCTAAATGTTTTCCATGATGAAATATTCATCGAAGTATCAAAACAGTTGTAATTTAAAAGAGATAGTGTAATAATCTAAAAAATTGAGACATCAATGCAAAAAAGCATGAAGTACTCCAATCGTACAAGACTAGCAAAAACTTTGTTTTTAACCACTTACTACTAATATTGTCATATTAGAAGAGCTGCAGAAAATAAACTATTTCTTCTAGTAACTTACTGCTTTTACATTGCCACTAACATCGGTGTTTACTATCCAACCCATCAAAAAATTAATTTTCGATATTTTAGTGACAGCTTTCTTTCTCTTTAAATTAAACAATGGAAACTACAATCATAGTAAACCACATAATTTATAAGAGTGAAAGAAAACTCTATCACCCTAGGAGGTTAAGTGGCTTCCACATTTATTTAAATGACCACAAGAATAGTGGAACATCATCTTAGTTCATTGTATTTTACACATATGGGACCAGGAAAAGAGCTGTTTCTTACCAATACTCATTTTCTCTGAAATATGGACTTGTAGTGTTTTTTTTATCTCCCTGCTTCAATTCTTAAGTTATTATTAAAGAAACCTCTGTTATTAATTTAATGATTTTATCTGGCACAATATGATAAAGAAAAATATTCATTTCATGATTGTTATAGAAAATCTTGTGGTTTCAACATGTAAACATCTACTAATAATTCGTGGAGCACTTGATTTATACTTTGACACAAAACAAATCCTATTAACCTGCAATTAGGATTGCCAGGTAACAGGAAGGATGAAAAAAAACTGCACAAAAGATTATATGTATATAAAAATTCAGCAGTTGGCTATAATTTATTATGCTATTTGTAATTTACCATTATGCAATAACAATTTTTCTATAAATTTTAGGCTTCAGAGTTAGCATTATTTGTTTGTCTACTTGTTCCACAAAACTCCAAATTTCATGCCATAAGTGTAAGTCCAGAGAGATTTTAGAAATAGTGTTATAGTTATCTCATTTTCCCGAAAATATGTGGTGATCTTTAATCACAATAAGATGTACAAGTTTGATAGTATCACCTTGTCATTAGTATTTTTAGTTTTATATTTTTTTACTGTTTAATGTGTGCTGGTATTTAAGCCTTCTTCAGGACACATTGAAACATCAAAAAATTTTAACTATAGTTTTATTTTTAGACCGCACCCTCAACCTCTTCTGGATTTAATCAACACCTTTACATGATTAGATATTAATATGTAATAAAGAATACGCAAAAGAACTGTGAGAGAGTGAGTAAATAATATTAATACTAATTACAAGTGCAAGCATTTTTCACGCTTGTAGCAGCACTCCGTTAAAAAATCAATTAACGTTTTAACAAGATTAATAGACTGCATTAGTATAAAGGTAAACAATAAAAATTTATTTGGTAAGAAAAATTAAATAAAAATAAATTTTTATTTTGTATAGTAAATATAAAATTTTAAATGCATCACAGTAATGGGTTTCATAACTCTAATACTAACCAATACCCAACTTTTGGGAAATGAAAACTAACTTTTTAACTTAACATGCAGTGTTCTGAAACAGTTAAGTTCAAATCGCTCCCTAATATCCTCAATACTACATTTAAAGCAATTTCTACATAGAACAAAGAAATACATCAAATAGAACATGATAATGAAGATAACTCATATACCACAAATAATTGGAGAACATTCAGTGATTCAAATATTTATCTGTCTATTCCACATAGTACTATAGTAGAAAAATATTTTTAGGAAAAAACTATTTCTAGTAATTTCATTTACTATATAGCAGTACTTGGATAATTAAATAAACTCTTAACAATAACTCGGCATAAAAATGAAGAAAAAAATTAGGAAAAAGTGTAACTAATTATTCTCCAGATATGTTTAATGTTAATGGAAATTAGTACACTAGTTTATCGATGGTAGACTAAAAATAATGTAAACAAGACCCCAACTGCCTCTATGTATAGCGTGACGGTACACATACTTTCAAGTGGGTGGCACCTAAAAGGAGATACTTTTGAGTGACTTGAGTTTAATGAAACTTGGTAAAAATATTTCTTACTGGTCAGCTAATAATTACTTAAAGGAAAAGCTACCTATACTTATACCGTTCAATTCTGATAATAATAAGTGATAATGTAAAACAACTTAAAGTATTTAAGAAATTTTCTAAAATTCCTTTAATTCTTTAAAGCAAAAATCTTTGCTTAAGTTAATTAGCTTTATAAAAAAACTGAAACCACTAGTCACTAAAATGTTAGGAAGCTTTATGAACCGAATTTCAGCCACATACTATCATGTAATATAGCAACTAGAAAAGCAAATATAATTTCTAATAATTAATTTTAAATATTAGAGAATAACTAAGTAATAAAAATACACTTTATAACAATAAATCTTATCCAATATAGTTGTACAATTGAAATTAGATATTGAAAAATCATGCTGTAACAAGAATATTGTTTGTAGAATAACAGAGCAAATATCACCATTAATATTTTCAATATTACATATTACAATTTTTAAAAAATGAACAACTAAGATAATAGTTACAATAAAAATAGTTTTACAAACAATTTTTAAACTAGCGATAAGAATTAATTAAATATTCAAACTTCAATTGATAAAAATAAATAGATAATTGTCATATGATTATACATGGGCTTAATTTACACAGTTGCAACCCTTGATTATTTCTTAATGTTGTTTTATTTTTCATCATCAGGCATTGATTTGAATAATGTAACCATCTCTCTGACTTCATTCAGATTAGTAACAAAATAATCTTTTTTAGGAGCCTTTGCAGATCCATGAAACTCCACAGCATTAGTTTCCTATAAAAATAAATCGTATTTATACTCTTATTATACAGATCATAAATCGAGCAAATGGTATTAAGGTCTTAGATGATAAAATATTATAAGGTAATGGGTAGATTTCATCAAAAATGATAATTCCAAATCACAGAGTTAAAATAAATTTGTTTATCGAATTGTTTTGATTTAAAGGAAACAAAAAAAAAATACTGTAGGGAACATTTTGGGCAGTAGCTACATTTTTAGAATGTAAATTAAAAATGATTAAATTTTATGAATTGTCATGTGTGCTACTGAATACTTTCAAAACTATACTATTTTGGATTAATCTTTTTTTTTTTATATAGTTGGTGAAATCAATTTCCATTAATTTACACTTCTTTTAAATCATTATAAAACTGAAATGCAATTTTTAAAAAAAACATACGAATAAAAACATTATGACAATGATATTCAGAGTATGCACACTCTTTATAAGTTTTTTTCAAGAAATAGTTACTAAAAGAAGTAAGAAATAGAAAATTTATTGATTTTGAGGAAAGACATAAAAAAGTGAAGAAATAATAATAGTAATATTAAGCAATAATGCATAACAGTTTTGTCCTGCATATGAGAAAATTCTCCCAAATGTCGAGTAATATGTGATACATTTTTTAATAAACAGAAAATTCGAGCAAGAAATTTACTTCATAAAAAACTATCCAATGATAATTCCATTAAATTAACGATTATTCCAAAAAAATAAAAATTATTACCAAAATTAATAATTAAAATCAATTCAGTTTCACTACGTTGTTAATTAAGAAATTAAATAACTATACAATTTTATTTACCTTCAAAATAAAATGAAGATTGTCAGGCTTGATACCAGCTCCAGGCATTATAATAATTCTGCCTCTTGATGCTTCAATTAGTTGCCTAAGCAGAGAAGTTCCCTGACTTGCGCTCGCTTGAAGACCACTAGTTAAAATTCTCTGGAATCCAAGTGAAATAATATCCTCCATGCTCTCTAATGGATCTTTAACTGCATCAAAAGCTCTGTGAAAAGTAACAGGATGATTTCCTGCTAACTTCAGTAGTCTTGAACAGTTCTTAACATCAACTTTTCCCTCAGGCGTATTTATACCAAAAACAAAACCATCAGCGCCATTCTCTTTCAAAATTTTCAAATCTTCTGACATTATTTCTATCTCCTCATCAGAGTAAATAAAATCACCAGACCTGGGACGAATCATGACAAAAACAGGAATTTTAACTTTTTTCTTTACAATTCTTAAAAATCCAACTGAAGGAGTTAAACCACCATCATTTAAGCCAGAACACAACTCTAATCTCTTTGCACCTCCTTTCTCAGCATTTACAGCAGATTCAAGATTGTCAATACAAACTTCCATGATGAAGAAATGACACTCAACTATGATAAAGGGTTAAAACAAGTTCAGACAACAGTTTGAACCCAAAAACTCCAACATATGGCATTAGAAAGGGAAACTCCGGCAGTCGCCATGAAATAGGTAATTTTCAGTTCTTAGGAAACCAGGTCTCGCACAGAACGTTTGCTAACACAAGTTTATTAGGTAACACCATAAAACTAAGCTGCGAGATGTCTGATATATAAATATCGGAGAATTAAAAAATAATGTTTTTATGGAAAAAAAAGGAGAGAGGGAAAATTCTCAACATATAAAAGAGCGATATTGGAAAGTCAACACAACAGACAAGAGTGGGCCTTAATGTGAACGATATCATGTCATGAACCCCATTTTCTGAGTGGAAGTCTACTTATCCGCCCATAAGATTTCCAACGTTGGCAGTTCCGCTCCATAGCTAGGCTAGTTTTCGGTGACAGAATCAGCAACTATCGTCAAAAAAATTTTCCGTTCATGCTGTCTATATAACACTAAGGATAACCTCCTCCTCCTCATTGATAGAAACTCCATTTCTCCAAAGCATTAAATTTTATAACAATCGAGATATAATACCTCATCGCATGTTCGGCCCAAGATATTTTAAATAGTTTTTCCAAAAATAATAATCAGATTTAATTTTTACTTTCCCTTACCTATATACGAAGTATATAGTAAGGGGAAATATTGCGATCGTGAAAATTTTCGAATTCGAGTTTTTGACAGAAATATACGTTTTAAGGTCCCCTGAGTCCAAATGGCCAAGTCTCGCAAAATGGTCTGTGTGTATGTAAACAGTCTAGTTCAAAAACGAAAAGTTGTACGATACTGAAATTACGTATTTAAGGTTGGCACATACATGTGATGTTACAGCAACATTTTCGTCAAAATCGACTAACCGGAAGTGCCACTTTATATAATCGATTTTACACTTTTTTAAGTTTTTATTGAAAACGGCTCTAACGATTTTGATGAAACTTGCCTAAATTGTTCTTCATAAAGGTCTTTAACTTTTCATTTATGTATTAAATCACCGAGGAATTGCATGGAAAAAAGTTATGATGAAAAGAATATTTTATTTGCTCATAGCTTAAAAAGTATGCATTTTACCGCAAATTATGTATGGAATTGTATGAAAGGTAATAAAATTATCTAAAAAATAATAAAAGAATCATCAAAATCGGACCAGTATTAGTAAAATTACAGCGCATCGGACTAACCGGAATTAGCTATTACATCATGGATTTTGCACTTTTTTAAGTTTTTATCGAAAACGGCTCTAACGGTTTTGATGAAACTTGCCTAAATTGTTCTTCATAAAGGTCTTTAACTTTTCATTTATGTATTAAATCACCGAGGAATTGCATGGAAAAAAGTTATGATGAAAAGAATATTTTATTTGCGCTTAACTTAAAAAGCATGCAATTTATAGTAAATTATGTACAGAATTAATTATATGAAAGATTATTAAATTATCTAAAAAAAAAAATCATCAAAATTGGACCAGTATTAGCAAAGATACAGTGTATTTTATGAGGAGCATAAAATAGATGGGTAACCTAGCACATCCGAAAGGAGATAGATGCTCCCGAACCTCCTCCCACCAATCCGCCAATCTGTTGGGAACATGGACAGAAAACACTATTCGGTGTACTACAGCTGTCACGAAAAGAATCATATGCTTGGAACAGGCTTCCTGGTGAGTGGTGAGTTAAACTGCATGTGATTGATTTTAAGCATTATAATTCCCGTATCTGCAGAATAAGAATTAGGGGAACCTTTTTTAACTACAGCCTGATAAATGCGCATGCACCTACTGAAGATAAACACGAGGACGAGAAAGATGAGTTCTGGGAAACTCTTGAAAAAGTTTACCATGATTGTCCCTGACATGTTATAAAAATCATTTTAGGTGGCATGAACTCCAAAATAGGAAAAGATGACACCAGCAGGAACATAGGTAAAAATAGCTTACATCCAGAGCACTCAGATAATGGCTTTAGACTGCTAAATTATGCAACAAGTCTCAATATGGTGATAGGGAGCACATTATTCGATCACAAGGACATATACAAAGGCACATGGACAACACAAGATGGCTCGATAGTCAATCAAATAGATCACATCCTAATAGATGGACGGCATAAATCAGACTTACTGGACGTCAGAGTATACCGTAGCGCCAATATAGATAGTGATCATTTCCTCCTTGTGGGATGTATAAAAGCCAGAATCAAACTGAGGCCTGAGAAAGGAATGCGCACTCGAAGAAACGACGTGCAGAAGCTGAAAGCCGAAAGATTTAGGATAAACTATGAAACGAGGCTATGTGAGAAATTCAGGGAATGAATGTAGAGGACAACCTGAAGATAACATAGAGAGCACGTGGAATAGACTAAAAAACAGCATCAAACTGGCAGCCGAAGAAACGATTGGCATGAAAAATATCGGAGAGAGGAATGACTGGTTTGATTAGGAATATGAAGAGATGACATATAAGAAAAACACGGCGTATAGAAAAATGATACAGAAAAAAAATACTAGAGCAGCCAAAGAAGAATATCGTGAAGCTAGAAAAGTGGAAAAGAAACGGAAGTGTATATGGAATTACAAATAAAACTGATCGAAGAATATAAGACGAATCGAAGGTAAAACTCTAGAAGTGCTGCTGGCGACCGTTAGGAGGTCTAGGTTTTAAGACCAGACTGTACTTTCACCCACTGCGCGTGCGCAATTAAATCCTCAAACCGACGGTTCCTTCACAGTTGGAAGGCTGGTGTAGGGTTAGGCAAGATTTCCCGCCTTTTTACGAAAGGGTATCGCTACCCCCACCACCTTTCTCATTTCTCCTACAATTTGAATTTCCCGCCATTCATTTAAAATTCCCGCCGCACATATCTCAGGTAGGTGTTGTCCCTTTAGCAAATTGAATTACCCCCTTCCTTCCCCCATCTTCCTTCCGGAATGGAACTGTATTTTTCCATTGGTATTGCATCCTTGCTAAAGATGGTGGATCCTTGTGACGGCTGTATATTGACCATATTTAATGTTTTAGAAGTCTTAGGTAGGGAGGAGTTGGATTACTTGGCATACTTACAAAGCCACGGTGTTTTAAAATCATCCTTAAATTGCCCAAATTGTGGGCAATTATGCCGATTAGTCATAAATCCACCACGCTTCAGGTAATTAAAAATTGCGTTTATTTATTAACACTTAACTTCCATGTGTATTGTTGTAGAAATTTAGCATCCTAATTCTGTGGTGTTTGGGTAAAGATATAAAGTTGACATCCGCATGATGGTGTAGAAGGATCAATTTAATTAGAGATTGATAAATTATTTGTCTATAAATTTGTTAATTTGTGATTGATCTATAAATTTGTTTTATTGAAAACTAGTTTGAATGTTATACATTCATCTTCAGTTCTAAAAACACACAAATATAGTTTGGTATTATTATACATATTAAATTAGATGTAATATAAATCAGAATTATAAAACATTTAAGAATTATGAATTTAATTAAGACAAGACATCAAATACATGTTGGTACTCACCAAGAATTAAGTAGATATCTGTTATTCTGCGCCGAATTGAGCGATTTAGCGATCTTCCAGTTTTTCCCGTGTATTTGGCTGCACAATCATTACAATTTAGTTTGTATACTCCGCTTTTTTCAAAAGGGTCTATTTTGTCTTTAGGAGAAGAGAAATATGAGGACAGGGTTTTTTTAAATTTTAAATGTTGGGTTTAATGCTATTTTTTTCAATTCATAGCAGACTTTTGTGCTTTTAGGACCATAATACGGAATCATGGCTATTGAATACATTATTTCAATTTCTTAGAACTACAATAAACAAATTGAGAGAGACAATTGATCATTGTTTCTTTCTTTCAGTTTTTTATATTAGACCTTATCAAAAACGTAAAGATCTAAACACCTATTAGAGAGATAATTAATCATGATATCTGTGGTTTGTAGGTGCCAAAGACAGAGGAGGATTGGTGGTGTAGTTGAAAAATGTTCATTTTCTCAATCTGTGAAGACAAACTCTTGGTTGAGCAATATACATTTACCTTTCCAAAAGGTGGTCCAGTTTGTTACTATTTGGGCGACGACGTCTCATCCTCGTCATGACTTTCTCAGACGAATGTTGGATGTGTCATCTCAAACAGTAGTGGACTGGTCAAACTTTTGCAGGCAAATTTGTATTGCCTCAATAGAGTTGTTGGATGTTGATGGTCCAGGAATGACAGTGGAAGTTGATGAGGCTAAATTTGGCAAGAGGAAGAACAACAGAGGTCGGGAAGTCGAAGGATCTTGGATCTTCGGCACCTTCGAAAGAGGGACCAACCGATGCTTCTTTGAGACTGTCCGAGATCGTTCGGCTAACTGTCTTGTGGATGTTATTCTGCGCCGAATTGCCCCAGGCACGACCATTGTTTCGGACCTGTGGAGAGGTTACCGCCGTCTCGCGAATCATCCGCAATACCGACATCTGACTGTCAATCACAGCATGAATTTTGTGGATCCCAATACTGGTGCCCACACTCAGAATATTGAAAGGATGTGGAGAGAGGTACGTTCCAATATCCCCAGATTTGGGAGAAATAAAAATGATAATGATGGATACCTAGCAGAATTTTATTGGAAAAGAAAAGTTGATATCAATGATAGGGTCCATACATTTTTCCAAGAAGTGGCGAGGCAATATTGAGAGGTAAGAATTTAATAATACTAACCCCATGGGCTCTATGTCAGTGGTGCTCAGGCAGATAATTGTTTAAACAATATTTCAATATCATGTCTATTTATTTATTTTTACTAGATATATTCACTAATATATTTAAAACTTCATGCCTTAATAAAAATTATGTGTACTTTTGTAGGTTATGATTTTTATTTCTCCCGAATCTTAGGGTTTTGGAACAGATCTGAGGTGGAGCACTAGTATTGGGATTTCAGGTTTCAGCCAGTAATGATGGACAGGTAAGAATTCCAATGTTATCTTCTTAGAAATGATATTCCGGGGCATCTGTATTAGGGGTCCTCACGAAGACTACATTTGATTATTTCAACAGAATTTCAATATTATATCTATGCATGTTTCTGTTTTGTTTCAGATTCAATACCCCATGTCTATGTAAAAGAACAACATGTAATTATGGCAGTTTAATGATGATTTCGTAAAGATGCCATACTATCTAGATCTTTTCTACCTAACACTTCCAGTGCCCATGCTCAACATTGATCTACAGGTAAGAATTCCAATCTTATCTTCTTAGTAATGATATGCCGGGGCATCCATATTAGGGGTGCTCGCGAAGACTACATTTGATTATTTCAACAGAATTTCAATATTACATCTATGCATGTTTCTGTTTTGTTACAGATTCAATACCCCATGTCTATGTAAAAGAAAAACATGTAATTATCTGGTTCACACCTACTTCCTCCACAACGTGTGCAGCATTTCCTTCTGACAATTACTTCCACGGTCAGTCATACTTCCATCATAGTGAATACACCAAATCATTTATAATTTCATAAATTTTAAATGAAAAAATTTCAATTTTATAACTCAGTGGTTTTGGAAAAGCACCATATAGATTACTTCATTTCTGCCTAATACTTCCAAAACATTTCACTTATATTTATATATCATATTTAATTTATTATATTATATTCAATTTATATTTATTTAAACATTATTTCCATCATTATGAATACACAGTCATTTATCATTTCAGTAAGGTTTACCAGTATGTAAAATTAATCACCTATCATTTTTTCAATCATATTTCTATCGTTATGAGCTATACAATATTAGCTATTCATATCATTGAAAAACTTTGTCAGAACTTGGCAATTAACTCAACTTGTCCTAAGTTGCATAACTGGAAAGTACACAGTGAACTTATTATAATTAAAAGGTTCATAATTTATATAATTTTATAGTATATTATATTATTTTATTTATAATAGTTATATTAATATAATATAATAAATCACCATAATGTGTCCCCGTATTCTTAGTATCAGTTTTCAAGTTAACTGTTATTATGTTATTATTATAAATTTGAATAGTTTCTAATAATTTATCGAATAATACAATGTTAGAATTACTGTATTCTTTAAAAATCTTTTTAACATTATCCGTCAGACCTGGGGCCCATGTCATTTTATCAAATTTTTTAGGATAAGATTCAATGTTTTGCATATTATTATCTTAATTGTTACTATTATCTGTATTTTCTATTATTCTTGTATTTTCCATATTTTTTATTTTGAATGTTATTATCTATTTTTGTATTGAATTTACCATTTAATGTAGAGGACGTGACGGCTGACTACGTTGGAGCGATTGTCCCACAGTGCTCGGTTCCGGAACGTTATGGGTTCAATTCCCACCTGGGCCAGTTCATATTTATTTCGTGACAAAGTTAATATTTATTTAAAGTATAAATGTAGAGTTTGCTGCAAAAAGGGGATAGCTTCATGCTGGAGAGTTTGCAATTACATTCACTAGTTTGTGGCTGAAAAAATTTCTTTTGCTGAGCTATCTGCTTTTTACAGCAAACCCTTTGTACAGAAATACAGCTATTGTGATGTTCAATGACTGATATTGAATATTGCAAAATTGATATTCCAGGTCAAACATTTTGTTTATAATTATATCCTTTCCTTTTGTGTATTATTAATGCCTTTAATTAACAATGTATTGTTTTATAGCATTAATAGAAGTTTGAAGGTTTTCAAAACCAGTTCATATTGGATGTTTTTTTTTTTCTTTCATTGATTATATTTTGTATGAATATATGACATGTTGAGTCATTAATTTTTTTTTTAATTTTAGTCAATGTACTTGAATTAAATCCTTTACGTGATTCTTTTTTAAAAAGCTTTTATAAATTTCTAATAATATTCTGCTGGTAAATGTAATATTTGAATTAATGTTGTAATGAAAGAAGTAAGATTTTTTCCAGAGTAGAGTGTAGATTTTATTTATCTACTAATAGGTTACTAAATAGATGTATTAAATCTTTCTTTGTACCCAATATTTCTGAATGTAAATAATTAAAATTGTACTCAACCCATAATGTATTAAAATCTGTTGGAAACCTATTATTTTTGTGAAATTTTCCAGCTAGTGTGATATATATTATATTAATTATTATGTGAAATTTGTATGATTGTACTTTATGTAACTGTGTTCACCCCATATAAATCAATAAATTTAAATATCATATATAAATGCTTTAAAAAATATTTGACTTTTTCATCTCAAAAATGGACCCATCACTTTATTTATTGCGGTGTTAGATCAACCATTAGAGACTCCTAGGATACAATATGTAAACCCATTTATAACTAATGATCAACTAGAAACCCCTTTCTCTCTTGATGAACCTAAACCATTCATTTTGAATTTTATAAAAATGCCTCAAATGATTACTTGTATTACAAAAACTCAACAGATTAATAAAATCTTTATAATGAAAGATATGCCTAAAAACCTTCAATAATAATTATATTCCCATGTCATAAAGTAGGAGATAAGAATAGTCCAATATATAATATCTATTTTTAATCAATTAATATTTTATGATAAATATTGTTGAAGTAATAATGTGCCTATACATTGAAACCAGGAGTACATGGTGCCTGAAGGGATTGACAGAATTGTTGGAATATTATTTGGGGTAAAGTGAGGGGATAATTCTAGTCCATATGTTTTTAGCCGATACATAAATTACATAGAGTGGTATGATACTAGGGTAGGGATGGTTCCTTTAGCTTATGCTGCTGATATGGCTTTCATTGGTTTTGACTCAGTTACACTTCACCTCATGATTAAAGATCTGCAAAAATATTGTGTACTGTGGAGTTTGACACAATTTGGAAAAATCTAAATTATAGATAAGAAATTTAGCAAGAAATGAAAAATGGTGTTAGTATAATAATATAATTGAGGTGTTAAATCAATTTAAATATCTGGCAATAGTATTGACTCCAACATTGTCCCTAACGCAGCTTTTCTCTATAAAACTTTTAAAACTAATTTGATGCCAAACTCAAATACTCAATGCAGTTTTCAGAGAATTTATAAAGTACAGACACGTGTCAGGTTTGGGGAGGACTAGTTATCAGTGAACATGAGAAGATCCTTCATTTTTTGAACTAACAAATTTTCAACCACCAAATTTCTTATCTGTTTAAAAACAGAAATACTGCCTAAATTCTACCACAATATGGCTCTTCGTCACAACTACTTAATTTAAGTTTTAAATTGACAAGAATAGAGGTTTGCTAAAATAATGGCAGAGGAATCTGGTAAAAATAATACATATTGGTACAAGGATTTGACGAATATCTTAAATAAAAATAATATTCAGGCTGATACAAACAAAAATAATTTTCACAATTACAATACACAATATGAGAAAGTAAGGAATATTAGGATTATAAGGTGTAGATGTAGTATGAAGAGTAAACCTTCCTTTTAAATGTATTTATTATTTCGCATTCAATTAGTTTATTGAATGTTTCGAGGTCCATACCCCACCTTTAGTGGTTAATATGGATTCCCAAGAATAGATACATGGAATATAGTGAAGACCATATAAAGAGGATAAGGAGACTTAATAATTAATTTATAGGAAATAATAATAAAACATGGAAATGAAGCCATTTAACTTCTGAAGATGGGATATGAATTCCGAAATGTTGAATAAACTAATTAATATGAATTAATAAATACATTTAAAAGGAAGATTTACCCTTCACTAATACCTCCTAAAAATATCGAAGACTTCCACTAATATATGACTAAAGTGAGATATGATTGATTAATTTACCATGCATAGGCTATAATTTACTTCATCACAATATATTTTCTTAAATATCACATTTCGGCTTTCAAGCCATCAGGTATAAACAAGAGAAGACATACAAATTTCGTTTACCATATTAGCAAGACATTATTTTTCAAAAACAAATCTATTTGCCTTTTAACATTGCTACAATTATTTAATTACTAAAATGCAATAATCTTGACCTACAACAATTTCTAATTTCTATTTAAAAATTTCCTAAATATGTATGGACCTCTTAAAATCTATTTGCATCACTGAATTAACTAAAATTATAGCTAAGTGAACTGAAAAAAATGTTCCACATCAAGAACATTATATTTGTGTTTATTTTTTCTTGCTTTTTTGTAGTCACAATAAGGACATTCAGGAAGGTTCTTGTTTGTATGTCAGGACTTGATATGCTTTTTACATCTTTTTTTTTTGTTGCAGATTTATAGTCACAGCGAACACCATATATTTATATCATATATGAACATTATATCATACTGTATGTGATTAACACCAGAACTATCTTTTTGTAAAAGGAACTTAAAAATATTTTAAACTATTGGAGACCTTCACGGTTAAACATTTTTTATATATAAATATAGGGTCTCCCTCTCACTCAACATCTTACCATGTGGATGATCCATGATCCATGATCAAACTAACAGGACTTTGGACGCTATCAAAATTCCTATTGAAGATGCTCAGTTTGAGGTGAAACTATCTGGAACAGCAGGGCTTCCCTTATGTAAAAGGAGTTTAAAAATATGTTTAACTATATTGGAGACCTTCATAGTTAAACATTTTTTATATCAGAACAATATACTTTTTCGATTAAATAATTGTAGCAATATTAAGCACTAAAAAGATATGTTTTTAAAAAAAATGTTACATGGTTACATAGTGAACTATATCTTTAGATCCTGTCTAGTTTGTACCTGATGATGTGCTGAAAGCTGAAATGTGGTATTGAAGACAACATTATGTGGTGAATTAAATCATAGTCTTTGGATGATGCAATTGCAATTCCTTGTTCAGTTAAAAATCCTTAAAATAAGAAATTATCCGTTAAATAGATAAAGTAAGAATTCCTAACTGAATGCACCTAAGCAAAGATCTTTCATATAACTTGGGTAAAAAAAAACTATTTAAAAAAAATCCCTGGTGAGTATCTTACCACAATCATTCTTCACATTTTGAATAGGCTTTTTCCTCTCACCCTTTAAGGTCTTGACCTTTTTCCAGAACTAAAAAATTGTTATTATTATGTTATACTATTCCTTCAACCATCTAAAGGAATAGTATGTTACTCAGAGAGCACCAATAAATTCCAGAATTGAAATACATCTGATCAAAAATTAAAGTATCCACGGTAGAGATGCTTTGATGTTCATGAATAAAGATATGAAATCTACCTAAACAGCAGCAGGTCCATGATCAAAATGCCCTAATAAGGTACCAGAGATGGGCGTATTCGTAGTCACAAATATGAATACGAATATATTCACAAAATAAATTTTCTATGAATACGAATACAAATATATTCATTTTCACAGCTTTGAATATGAATATATATATTCATACATATGAGTTCGTATTTACAAGAGTGAATTTTAATATATTCATATTCACAGAAAATTTATTTTGTAAATATATTCATATTCATATTTTTTATTACAAATATGCCCATCCCTGTAAAGTTCAAAGACACTGTTGATTGAGGGTTACATATTTGTATTTCTTGTAATTAACTACAGCTCTATGAAGAGTGTATTGTTGTCAACTGCCACCAAAATGAAATGTTTGTTTTTCAGTGGCATATTTTTATTGCCTAATTTTCACTGAAATTAGAATGAAGCTTCAATGTAAGCTAAATTCTTCCATAAATTTCATCCCTCACCCTCTTTTTTTCTTTCCCTTATTATTTTTTATTCACTTTAGCACAGGAGAATGAACTTTAAAGATTTTTCAAATACTGTTAAAAGAAAAAAATTACTAATGCTTTGCTAATTAGAAAACTTAAACAGTGCCATACAAGCATTCATTAATGAATAAATAAGTTAAGAGAAAACTTGCCCCGTAAAAACTGTTGGTGACAGGGGAATGAATAACATTAACCATAACCAATACACTTTTGGGGATCATCTCATTCTGGAAGATTAGGTTTTAAACTGAGAGGGAATTTATGGATGATAGTATTGGGATCAAAATAACTGATGATGTGTTTTTCATTATTTTCATGCCAAATCAGATCGATGGGATTCAAGATTCGAAAATTGTCAGGGAAATGAACAATAATAACCTATGGGAAAGTTTAAAAAATAAGTTTTTAAGTTCTAACATCCTTTTTTGCTAAGGTTTTGACAATTCTTCTCAAACTGTAAAAAATTAGAATTGATGAAGTAGATAGCCACAGAACCTGAATGTTAACCGACTCAGAGCTTGGGACATCACAGGAGAATGAATCTGGAGCACTTCGGGGGTATGTTTTGGTACATGTATAAATAATTTTAAAACATTTAAAATGTGGTATAGTTTTGTAAAAAGCTGGCTTTAGTAAGATTTATGTCTCAGGGTCCTAAGATATTCCAAGTCAAAATAAATATCATGGGGCACAAAAGTGACCACTTCTGTGAGAATGACAAACATATAGATTTGATTAATTTTAATTAAGGCTGGCTTCAAGGGATGGCATTTCCCCTTTATGATTTTTTGTTAAGTATATATTAATAATAAGACATTCTATTTTAGAGGTTTATTTGGTATGTATAATTTTGTTTATTGTATGCTTGGTGCCTAATCATATAAATTTGATGTGAATAATATATATTTGTGTACTTATAATTTATTTTTAGTCATACCTTGTTTAGAGACCAATTATTCTTATTTATAAAATTTTTATTTTATTTACTAATGATTACATTTTTCATGAAAATATTGCAATAAATAGAAAAATTATTAAATTATTTATTTTGTTATTAATTTAAAAAAAAAAGTAGGAAAAAATGGTACGTGTGAATAATATTAATACATGTTACTATTATTAATACATTGACATTTTTATTTAGAATGAATATTAGAGAATAACTCAGTTATTAAAAATTAGGTCATGAACCTCCTTATTTAGTGCTTCACCATCATTTATGTTGAGGTCTGCTGGAGTCAAAAATTTCGAGAACCACAGGGAAATGGCTACATTGTCAGAATTGATTACAAATAAATTACTATTATCATTTTTGATGGAAGTTCGACCATGGAACTAATAGAAGGAAAAACTTGGCTGGGGTTGCTGTCAATGAAGAAACACACAAATAAGAAAAACTTATTTCATTGTGTGCCAATGTTTCTGCCTAAGTTGTTGGCCGTCAGAGAGAGAGGTAGCATTTATTAATTTTGGATAAAATCAGAGGGCTAAAAGATATTATATTTAATTCTAATCCAATTCATATTCCGATTCAATTATTAGAGCATATCCTCTAAAGTTCTAATAATTATAATAGCATAAAATAATCATCATCCTTTTTGCTTTCCCTTACCTATATATGAAGTATATAGTAAGGGGAAGTATTGCGATCATGAAAATTTTCGAATTCAAGTTTTCGAGGGAAATACACGTTTTAAGGTAGGTCCCCTGGGTCCAAATGACCAAGTCTCGCAAAATGGTCTGTGTGTGTGTGTATGTGAACAGTCTAGCTCAAAAACGAAAAGTCATAGGATACTGAAATTACGTATTTAAGGTTGGCACATGTATGTGATGTTACAGCAACATTTTCGTCAAAATCGACTAACCGGAAGTGCCACTTTATATAATCGATTTTTACAATTTTCTTGAAAATGGCTCTAACGATTTTGATGGAACTTGCCTAAATTATTCTTCATAAAGGTCTTTAACTTTTCATTTGCAGGGAAAAAAGTTATGATGAAAAGAATATTTTATTTGCGCATAGCATAAAAAGTATGCATTCTACAGTAAATTATGTGTAGCATTGTATGAACGGTAATTAAATTATCTAAAAAATAATAAACGAATTATCAAAATCGGACCAGTATTAGCAAAGATACAGTGTATTTTATGAGAAGCACAAGACCCTAGATGGATAACCAAGCGCATCTGAAAGAAGACGGATACTCCCACCCACTAATCCGCCAATCTTTTGCAAACCATACGCTCTGTAATAAAGTAATTTAAGAATGTGAAAGTAGAAATTAACTTTCACATTATTTAATGGAAAGAAAATGTTTTCATGGAAACTAAACCAGAAACTTTTAAAATATATTTGCAACTTGACAAAGTTAAAATATATAGGTAGTGTACAGGATTGTTGTACTAAAATTGTTTAAAAATCTTTTTTATTGTACTTAAGTGGGAGAAGATGTGTATGCTGCTGAGTTTATTAGAAGCAGTGTTTATGTGAACTCTTTAAAATTGTATTAAAAAGATAATTATTATAGGACGGTAAGGAAAGTTGTGTGATGCGCGCACCGCACCAGATTTTTTTTATTAGAGAGGAGAGGATTAACTCTATAAACAGTGTATGAACCTGGTAGCTTAAATTTAGCTTACCTTTCTTATATGGGACCAGAGTTGCATATGCAAAGTATATAGATTATTAGTATCCGATCTAGTCCAGAGGGAACCTATGGACCAGGGTTAGACCGAGCAGAGCGAGGGGGAAAATCTTTCCCGCTCCATTTTAGTTTCTCTCTTTTAGATAATGAATTGATATATATATATATATATATATATATATATATATATATATATATATATATATATATATATATATATATATATATATATATTAAATTGGTTTTTAGTTTATTAAGATTTTTAAGTAATAATTTTAATATGTAAGTTTTGGCGTGAATAGATTTAATAGTATAATTTTAATAATTTGTTATTTATTATAATTCGCAGTTTTTATTTTTATATTGATTTAATTCTTGATTGATTATGTTCTTGTTTAGCTGAAACTAATCGATCTCCCTTTGATTTTGCTGAGGTGGAAAGAGAGCTAGTTAGAGGATTTAATGTGCAGTACAATAGAGGAGGATTTGCTTTTATTTTTTTGTCAGAATATATAAATATAATTTTTATGAGTTTGATAATTAGAGTCATATTTTTAGGTTGTGATTTATGGTCTTTGTTGTTTTATATCAAAATTATAATTATTGTTTTTTGATTTATTTGAGTTCGAGGGGTTCTTCCTTGTTTTTGTCATGATAAACTTATGTATTTAACTTGAAAATTATTTTTACCTTTATCTTTAAATTTATTTATTTTTTATTTAGGTTTATTAATTTTTATATTATATTAATACATATTCCATTAAATTAAGTGTAAATAAGTTAATAAAAGAATCTAACTTTCTTCACATACTTTCAAAGTATAGGTTTATCTAAAACTTATTAACTAATGTTAATTTTTTTCTAGTAATTTATCTCAATTTTTTATTGTCATAGGATTAATTAAAAAGTATCTAAAATATAAGACTGTCAAGATTTAGCCTGTAAAGATGTATGGTTCTTCAGCTGGTCATGCACCAATTCAAGTTAACAAAATAATGATGGTAACTATTCATCAAAATATTCTTTTTCTTGGAGGGTAAAAAGCGTTACCTTGGAATTTTGTTTTATTGATTATAGGCAATAAAATAATTAAAATTGATATTAATATGGCCATTAAACCTCCTAGTTTATTAGGAATTGACCGTAAAATTGCATATGCAAATAAGAAATACCATTCTGGTTGAATGTGGACTGGGGTTACTAAAAGATTACCGGGGATAACATTTTCAGGATCTCCTAAAGTTTAAGGTTCTAAAAGAATTAATATAATAAATAATAATAGTTTAATTATTATTCCTATAAGGTCTTTAATAGAGAAATAAGGATGAAATGGTGATTTGTCATAATTTGAATTTAATCCTAATGGATTATTTCTTCCTGTTTGGTGTAAAAATAATAAGTGTATAATTACTATTGCTGCAATGATAAATGGTAATAAGAAATGTAATGTGAAGAATCGTGTTAATGTTGCATTATCAACAGAAAATCCTCCCCATAATCATATTACTAAAGTTTTTCCTAAATAAGGAACAGCTGATAATAAATTAGTAATCACTGTTGCCCCTTATAAGGACGTTTGACCTCAAGGTAAAACACCCTAGAAAAGTGGTTCCTATTACTCGAAGTAATAATAAAACTGCAATAGATTAAGTTATGGTTAATTTATAAGATCTTGGTATTTTAAATAATTACCTTACTGAATTTATAAGTTGTATTTGATTTATGCCTAATTTTAGAACTTATATAACTTATAACAAGGCTTTATCTTTTTCTAGAATAAGATCATCTTTTATAGATTTTAGTTGAGGGGAATATACTATTTCATCTTCATTAATTAAATTAATAAATTATTTAAGTTCTTTTTATTCACTGTATGAGGTTAATATTATTAAAATTTATTTAATTAGTTTTATTTTTATGTTCTTTTTTATAATAATAATTTAAATTTGGGTATCTTAAATTTTAAAGTTTAACTCTGAAGTAGTTAATATAGGCTCTAGCCTCCCAGGTACTTATAAAGATCAAATCTTATTTCCTCACTGAAAAAGTGTTAAAAGATAGTCAGCAGCTTCTTTTAGATTCTTCATTCTCTTTAATTGGATTTTATTATTAATCAATAATTTCATTAACAATGAAAAGCCTCTTTTGGCTTCAATTAATTAGGTAAGGTATATAAATGTTATCCTAATTTTAGGTCGAAACTAAATGTAAATCTTACTTCATTACCTTATTTGTTAAGTAATTAGGTAACATTAGTTAATTATTTGTAGCGAACTTAATGTGAGCTAGGAATAGGATAACTATTATATCTATTTATTAGATATAATTTATTATATGTATCTATGACTTATGTTTATTCTAACCATAGTTATAGCCTATAAACTAAACTCCAATAGGTCAAATATTCATGTATTCCCCCAGATAGACGGCCCTACGGACCCCTTATATACTAAGATTTGTAATATTTAATATTTAATTTCCCCTAAAAAATATTTATTCATACAATTTCTCTTCATAAAGAGTAATGTTTACTATCTTAAATATATAAATTATGAGACACACACACACACACATATATATATATATATATATATATATATATATATATATATATATATATATATATATATATATATATATATATATCTATGAGGACTATTAGATATTTATAATATTTATATCTCCAACTATAAATATAAATATCAGATAGTTGAAATTACTAATTATGATTTAATTAAGTAATAGATACATATAAGTGCTCCTTGAAATTAAATTTATAGATATAATAATTATTAATAAATAATAGAATTTAGTATAGTTCCCCATATATTTAAATTTAAATTATTGAAATTATTAATTACAAATTTAGATGATCAACCATGAATATAAATATCAGATAATTGAAATTACTAGTCATGATTTAGATGATCAGCTATTCATTTAGATGATTAGCTATTTTAGTTAGTTTAGTTGGAAGCCATGGATGTATATAGTTGTGCTCATTGATGTATATAGTTGTGCAGTCTGATAATAAGTAAAAATGATTGAAAATCAATGAAAGAGAATAAATAATGTAATATAAAAAATCATTACACTAAATTTTTCTCAGATTCAAATTTTTGTAACATATAAAGGTGCGTTCACACCTGTGAAAATAAAATAGTTATTTATGCAATTCCTAAATCCTGTAAATATATATATAATTATTGTATATATATATATATATATATATATATATATATATATATATATATATATATATATATATAAAAATTATAAAGTGGGAGTTTGTAATAAATTCTGGAGAAGCCGCCATTTCTCCATGGTTCTCGAAATTTCGCACAAGAACATCAAAGACTAAAAGTGACTAAGGAATAATGTGTATAATATATCTATATATAACATAATATCTCTAAAATTATTTTAATACTAAAATTTAATATGTATTTACTATAATTATTTCGTAAGAAGAAGTGAACGCATCGACGAACATTTCGAAGAAGAGCTGAAAGGCGCGAAATACGACGAAAACATTATGAATTCAGGGATTCAAGCTGATATTTAAAGTTAAAGATGGTGTAGGAAAGAAGGCGGTGGGGACAAGAGATCTATTCGGTAAAAGGCGGGAAGTCTGACCTAACCCTACATGACTATTCCAAGTGAAAAGGATCCATCGCTTTGACTATTTAATTGGGCATGCGCAGTGGGTGAAAGTATAGTCTGGTCTGAGAATAAGGGTAACCTAACGGTCACCAGTAGCACTTCGAGAGTTTTACCTTAAAATTGTTAGTGCTATCGACTTCCGGTGATCTGGGGAAGTTAAAGTAATAATTTAAAGTAGAGATAATTTAAATTACGGTAAGGACTCGACCTCAACTGAAAAGGAACTTTTGGGGTTTGTTTATCTCTGTAGCGAGCAGAAATCGTCAGCTGTGATCAATTTAAAGCAGTAATAATTGAAATTACGTTATAATCCCGACCTCAACAGAAAAGGATCCCTTGCTGTTTTGTTTACTTCTTGGGCGATTTATTATTATTAATAAATAAAATTGTGTTCATTTCTGTCTTTACTATGCAATTTTGGGAACTAACTATGCAATTTAAATAATGTTTAAATTTAAGAAACGAACGAAAATTCGTTTCTTCAATTTAAACATTATTATTTTAATTAAATTCCTAGTTTTGTAATTATTGTGGTTAATTTTCTGAAAAACTTGAGGCAGTCGTATTGTTGTCTGTGGGAAACGTAAAAATTATGTATACTTACTTATACTATACTTATGTATAGTATGTATATATACCAGAAAGAAGTGAACGTACGAGTATATGGGAATGAATGTGTAAGGGAAGGTGGTGGGGACGTAACCTCAATGTCAACAATGTGATGCCACGCCCCCTTTGATAAGGACGTGACATTCGCCGAGTGATAACAAAGTTTATTAGCAAAGATTTGGAAAGAAAAACTATTTAGCATTTAATCAATAAAAATAGACTCCAAAAAAAAAAAAAAAATTGAACGAAATATATTTTTCATACCCTATTGTAACATTTGTATTCATTGGAATTATTGCTGCTTTAATTGAACATTATTTAAGTAATTAAAATTAATAGTGATTTCGATTTCCGTTCTCTACGTTCGTTCAAGGGATAAACAAAACCCCATCGGTTCCTTTTCAGTTGAGGTCGGGGCCCTTTGGGTTGATGATTTCGAATTTAAACTTTGTTGCCTCAACATTTTCTCGGAAATATTTCTTTTTAAAAATGCAAAGAAGATCCAAAAATGTCTACATATTTGTTAAATTTCTAAAAATTCAAAATTATTTTTACTCGTTATGGTATTTCAATAAAACTGTTGGTACTGGTTTGTTATGGGCCCAACAAAAAAATAAAATAAAATAATGCTCTATATCTCTTCTAATACTGGTCCGATTTCTATGATATGTTTTTGTTTTGCAAGAAATTTTATTACCTTTCTATTGACTATAACAAAAACGGTACTAGTTTGTTATACGTCCCACCAGAAACATATAATTTAAAAAAACATTGGAATAATTCCGAAACTTCGAATTTGTGTGCCGGCGTTAAAAAATCGTATTAATTGGGATTATTAAAATGATTACTGTTTTAATTAAATCATAGCTATCGATTTCCACTCGCTGTGCTCGTTCAAAAGATATATGTACAAACACCCAACGGATTCAAAATTTGCAAATTTCCGTAATTTAAATTTATGTATTGGAAATGTCATGCCCAATCTCACGGACTTTTTTCGATAGAATAACACATACATTTTAGAAATATAGATAGTAAAAATCCCAAAAGAAACATTTCCATTGCATGTATAGAAATTTTGACCTCACAGGCCAGTGCAATTAGTGATCTGCGATCGTAATGATTCCGGTAGTTCCAATTTTTTAATATGTTCTATGAACTGGTCCCCTCATGTAAAATCCGAGTTTTCGACCTCGCGCCGCGGAAAAATGGTCCCTCCCCGATATATCTCCTTTCCAATGCAGATTTCGGTTAAAGTACCTTGAATAAATTTCGTTTGAAGGCAAAGGAAGGTGTTGGAATAATTATGAGGGACAGTCTCTTTGCAAAAGTAGAAAATTGGGATCCAGTAGCTCCAAGGATAATTACGGCAACTCTAGAGTTATCTATTGGAAAAGTGACCATTATTCAATTGAATTCCCCCACCGAAGATGCTGTTGCTTTGGATGAAGAACAGTTTTATAACGAGCTAGAAAAAGAAATCATTAAAAGCCAGAACAAGAACAGAGAAGTAATTATTATGGGTGACTTCAACGCTAAGACTGGAAAGCCATACTGAAGGCCGCTACTTCCACTTGCGGGATTGTCAATGTTTCACCTACACGTAAAAGATCCAAGTGGTGAAATGATAGGGTGAAGGCATGAGTAGCGAGAAAGAAGGCAGCATGGAAGGAGTGCAATAGGCCCAAGACTCCTATTTGGGAATTGTATGTTCGAAGGAGAAACGAACCCAAGCTTGTAGTAAGGGTGGCAAAAAGAAAGAGCTGGAAGGAATTAGTTCAAAACTTACAGAGTAATTATCATGAAAACATCAAAGTTTTTTTTGGAAAAAGATCAAGGCAATGAAAGGAAAGACAAGTAAACCAATACGAAATGTAAAAGATGAAGGAGGCAGATTGATTACCGGAGACCAAGGTATTTTAGGAAGATGGAGACGTCACTAAAAAGAAGTGTTTTCTGAAGATGCTGAGGAGAGAAAGTATACGGGGAGAATACGATGAGGTGATATTGGAAGAAGAGGTAGAAGCAGTGGTGGGAGACTAAGGCTCCGGAAAGCTGCAGGAAGAGACGGCATCGCTCCTGAATTAATCAAATATGGTGGAACAGAAGTATTGAAAGCATTGCAGTGTCTTTTTCAGAAATAACATACTGAAGAAGCGATCCCCAAGGAATGGGAATACAACATAATTATCCCGATTCACAAAAAAGACGATGCTAGCGAATGTGAGAATTACAGATCCAACTGTCTATCTCAGGTTGTGTACAAGCTCTAGACCACAATATTAGAAAAGAGGTGGAGAGAGCTAGTAGAGGAAGACTTTAAGAGGAGCAGGCCGCTTTCAGGCCTCAAAGCCAGACCCAAGACTATATATTTTCCCTCAGATTAATCATAGATAAGTGATGGGAACGAGGCAAGAGTATCTTCTTAGCATTTATAGATTTGAAAGTGGCCTTTGATTCTTTCCCTAGACAAAAACTCTGGAATGCTCTTTCTGGAAAAAACATCCCGCAAGAATTGACAGAAGCTATTAAGTTTACCTATCATGATTCCAAAGGAATGGTAAGAATGAATGGAAGAGTCCGATACGTTTACAATTAAGAAAGATGTAAAGCAAGGAGATAGTTTGAGACCCCTCCTGTTCATTGTATACACGAATGAAGTTTTGAAAATTTGTAAACCTAGGACAGGAAAGGAATGACCATTAATGTCAGGAAAAGTAAAGTTGGTCGGAACCGTAATACGTGGAAATATTTTGCAAAGGTGAAACAATGGAAAAGGTGGACGACTACTCTTGCCTAGGAACAGTGATCAGCAGGAATAGAAAGGTAGACCAGGAGATATCCAATAGGATAAAGAAGGCAAACTCAATATACTATCATCTCTGCAACACTGTCATAGCGAAAAGGGAGGTGGAGAAAAACGTTAAGCTGCATATCTTCAAAGCTGTTTACCTATCTACCCTCCTATATGGAAGTGAAAGCTGGGTACAAATAGATAAGCATCTTAGCAGAGTTACCAGCCGAAATAGAAGGGATCGGATCAGGAATGAGAGGACTCGAGAAGATCTAGGGGTTGTCTCTCTAAAGGATACCCTTGAAAAGAGGCAACTTAGACGGTTTGAACATCTCTGTCGGATGAATGAGTACTGGGGCCCAAGAAAATACTTTGAGGCCAGACCAAGAGAAAAACACCCAGACCTCAATGGACTGACATCTCCGGCTTGGGAGAGAAGAGAGGCAAAAACTGGAATGCCTTGAAGGCGCTGACTCGGGATCGGGAGGCTTGGTTTGTCTGGACAGAGGAACCTCCACGCTGAAAGGCATCAAGGAAGAAGATAAGAAGAATAAATTTTGTAGAGCATGAAATTTCTTACAAACTTATATTTATAATTATCTTCTAACTCAATACAATATCGAGATATAAAGTCTTGAACATGCGGACAAGTTCGTGAAAATCAATAAAATTAGACAACTTAAAATTAGGCAACTTAGACAAGTTGCCTCTTTTCAAGGGTATCCTTTAGAGAGACAACCTAGATCTTCTCTAGTCCTCTCATTCCTGATTCGATCCCTTCTAGTTCGGCCGGTAACTCTGCTAAGAGCTAGAAGACAATTATAAATATAAGTTTTCAGGAAATTTGATGCTCTACAAAATTTATTCAAGGTACTTTGATCGAAATTTGCATTGGAAAGGATAAATATCGGAGAGAAGCGATTTTTCCGTGATTCTGGCTGGGTTTTTTCAAGATGGCGGCGCAAGCTCGGCCGCTGCAAGTTTGAAAACTTGGATTTTACATGAGGGGACCAGTTCATAGAATATATTAAAAAATTGGAACTACCGGAATTATTGCGATCGCAAACCTAATTGCGCTGGCCTATCAACTGAAAAGGATGGTTTGGGAGTTTGTACATCTCTTGAGTCACTCATCAAGTTGATTGAGCAGAAATCGACAGCCGTGATCTAATTAAAGCAGTGATCATTTTAATGAAATAATGTCAGTTTAAATTATGGATATAACTTTCAGTTTTAAATTAATACGAATTTTTAACGCCGGCACATAAATTCAAAGTTTTTCAATTTTTTAAAGGAATTCTAGTAATGAAATGTAATTACAACTTTACAATCGGGATGCCTTATCACTGGCCCTTGTCGAAGTTAACCGAAGGTCTCCGCACTACCACTCTCTAGCGCCATTTGTGCTTACTGGTTTACATTCAATTCTAACATAGTCGACAGCACTAATAATTTTAAATAATATCTAATTAAAGCAGTAATGATTTTAATAATTCCAATGAATACGAATTTTAGAATTGAATACAAAGCAGTTAGCACAAACGGCGCTAGAGAGTAGTAGTGCGGCGACCTTCGGTTAACTTCGGCAAGGGTCAGTGGTAAGGCGTCCCGATTGTAAAGTTGTACCAAATTTAATTAAAATCAATCGAGCGGTAATAATATTTCCTACAAAATAAAATAATCGTTGAAATCGTACCAATATTAACAGAGAATAGGGTATTTCTTTTTTTTTTTTTTTTCGGTTGGGGGCAAAACAAACCAGTACCAAACTTTTTATTACTGACGTTATATTAATATCTTTATTAATCAATTCTTTTATATTCATGACGATATCGCTCGGTTTTTAGCACAGGAATGGTAGCATGCCAATAATGTTTAATATAATGAGATTACCATTACAGGGAAATACTAAATAAGTATGGTAATACTCCAGAATAAATATTAAATTATAAATAAACATTTGTCAGCTTGTTTCGATTAATCTTATCAGAAAAAAAGACCATAATTGATTGACAGAAATAATTGAAATAATTGATTGACTTCCATTTTGAAATAACAGCCAATTCCTGTTCCATTGTGGTTATAAACTGAAAAGGTTCAGTTTTTAAAGTTTAGTTGATACTTTTGAGAAGTTACTTTTTTGTTTTTAAAATGTCAACGATAATAGAACACGTTGAAGAAGTAGGTTCTTCTGTCTTTAGTCTAAGTTTGTTATGGATTATCAAAAAATTATTCAACTAATATGAAACTGAAAGTTGTATAAATAATTTAAACTGAAATTGTTTTCTTTAGCCGGTGCAAATGCAGACACAAAATATTATCATCATTCATCCAGGATCCCTTTATGTCAAAATCGGTCGAGCATCTGACTTGAATCCTTGTACTGAGCTACATGCTGTTGCAAGAAGAAGGCATCCTGGAGGGCTTGATCATAGAGATCCAATATTGCCTCCACTGGTTCCCAAAGTATTACATTTAACTGATACCTCAGTGAAATAGATTTTTAGAAATATGTTTATTTTATTGTGTGTTGTAGCTCAAGGATCTTGAAGCTGAGATGGATGCTTGTCGGCTTCAGGTGTCACATACGCTGGGTTCTTGTATGATGTCCAATAGCCAGCGAAGGTACTTGCTATTTTGAAACTTTCTGTCCAGTAATTATCTTCTGTGACCAGGAGTAATTATATTTAGTATTTACATGTAATTAAAATACTATTAATCTTATCATATAAACTAATCTTACCTGTACTACTACAACCCATGAAGTACCCTGGGTTCAGTACATACTTGGTAAGGACTTATTAATGGTTCTTCAAGGAAGTGATGTAGTCAGAGTCCATGCTTAACTGCCAGGCTTAGCCCTCAACTAAATGAAGAACCAGGCACTCACTTTATAGAGGCTATGTGTGCCCCAAGCTGGTCCTCCGACTCCAGAATCTATCCAAGAGAAAAATAAATAAATTGTTTGCTTGATCACAAATGTTAAGGAATTACACAAGCATGATTATTTACATTAAAATCAAATACTTCATCAATTTTGGTTATAATAGGTGGGACCCCTAAGGACCTCTTTTCCTCCAAAATAGCAGTTAAATGAAATTTTAATTTATTCATATGTATAATCTTTAAGACTTTATATCACTCCGCCTTTTTATGATACAAATGGATTTTTGTTTCAGCACAGGTATGTCACCCCACCTCAACAAATATCAGCTTTTAATAAAAGAGTAATTCCAGAATTAGTTGCTGAAATTGGTCCTAGCTGGGTTAAATCTGAGGAAAATGTTGTGTTTGGTGATAGTGTATGTTACTTTTAGTTATTCATTGAATTAATTATTATAAGAATGTATAATTGTTCTGAAGTTTTGGATAACCTAGTGGGTAGAGTATTGGCATATTATGTAGTTCAAATTTTGAGGTTTGAAGTTCAAAACAATCCGAAAGATTTGAATTAATGTGATATGTTGGAATATACGAACTCATTCAAATATTCGGATTACTTTTATTTTTTAAGGTGTTACATCTTAATCCTGCCTTGGATTTTAATGTTCACTTTCCCATGAAACGAGGAGATCTTAATAGACATTCAGGTGTAGGAGGCTCTCTGACTGGTGTTCTTGCAGATTTACAAGCTATATGGTCATGGGTTATTAGTGTTCGATTGGGTATACCTCTTCAAGATTTAAAGGTAACAGTAATAGAAATATTTTTTTTTTTTTTTTTTTAATATAATTTTAAGAGAATTTTTTTTTTTACTATTAACACATTGTGGGCGGCGGAGTCAAATTGAAACCTTTTCCTGGGACGGGACTTTTTTTTCTCGAAATTATTTTCCTTTTACTTTGATATGTGCATATTATGAAGCATGTTGTCATTTATTGCATGATTTGAATTAAATAACCTAATTTTGAAGCATGCTTGGCATCCATATCAATGTAGCGCATTAACTATCAATTGATTATACCGAGTTCTGCCATAAATACTGTTACAAAAGTTGAACTTTGTTTAGATCCTTGGGTATTATTTAGATAATCCTTACATCTATCAGGTTATTTTCTTTACATGTCAGTATAATAATCCCAATTAGTTTGTATTTTTCTTTTGCTCAGTTAACATGGAGTGGAGTAATAAAGAAAACCGAATAGCTGTGATCGCCTTACACAAAGTTGGAAAATGTAGGTCAGAGATTTTCAACACTTTGAAACCTTTGAGTATCAGCCATATGTTTGTGTACAGCACTATAAATAGATATAATGTGACAGACCTCGACCAGACCGTCCCTGCACTGTGAGAACGGCAAATGCAGTGAGAGCAGTGGCTGCTCGAATCAGAAGAAATACCATTTGAAAACAACAAATCATGTCTCGGGAAATGATAATCTCTATCAGATCAGTGTTTCGCATAATTAAAAGCACCCTTAGGATGGGTGCATTTCGAAGAATGATAGGGCAAAGGCTAACCACTTCCATAAAAAAAATTAGAGTGGATAGATGCAAAGTGCTCCTTGGCCGTTACACCAATGGTCTTCATCGAAAGATTTTGTTTAGTGATGAGAACATTTTTACAATTGAAGAAAACTTTAATCGCCAAAATGATTGTGTGTATGCACACAGCTCTAAAGAAGCCCAGGAGTCATTGGAAGAGTGGAAAGAGGTCATCACCCTTCCTCAGTGATGGTTTTGTGGGGAGTTTGCTTTGATGGCACCACAAAGCTCCATGTTTGTGAAAAAGGAGTTAAAACAGCCGCTAAAAACTATCAGGATGATATTTGGAACCTGTTGTCAAGCCTCTAAATGATACTCTATTTGCTGGAAGTCATTGGGTTTTCCAGCAGGATTCCACTCCAGCTCACAAGGCCAGGTCGACTCAGCAGTGGCTGCAAAAGAACATTCAAGAGTTCATCTCTGCCTTGGATTGGCCCTCAGGAAGCTCTGATCTCAAGCCACTAGATTACCGGCTTTGGTCCGAACTGGAGAGGATGGCATGCCACAGAGCACACCCTAACTTGGAAAGCCTCAAACAATCTCTGGTTCGAGCAGTTGAGCGCTTTTCTCAAGAAGTGCTGCATGCTGCTATTAATGACTGGCCACGGAGATTAAATGCCTTTGTGAAGGCAAAAGGAGGACATTTTGAGTAATTTCTTTTTTGTTTTATTTTCTATAGATATACATTCTATTTTCTAATAAAGTTTTTGAAAAAATTAATTTTTCTGTTGATATCTGTATATATTTCCTTGTAACAATATTTATGACAGGACTATTCTGCAACACACATGAAGAGCGACATGCCATGAAACACACATTTTATCTACATTGTTATTCTATCTTAAAATCGTAGATAAATTTGAAATAAATCCTCAAATAGTTGGCCAGGTAAAAAAGTCACGAAATGTATAGTTGGACATTCCCTTTTTCAAAATAGTCTAACTGAATTGGATTTTCTCTGAGTAACAAGAAGGAAAGAAAGGTATTGGAATTTAGAAATATAGGTTTCTGTTCAAATTTTAATGAAACTAAATAAGGTCACAATAAAAAATAATACAGTGATTTAGAAAAATATTTAAAAATTATTTTTAAAATTAGAACACGTTCCGATATAATAACTTGCCAGGATCTATCGAAGCCTGTATCAATGTTAAAACTGACAATTTTTGAAATAAGGACATCTCGAAAGGTCTCTATCTTTGCGAAAATCCATACAGATATTGTAGCATTCTTAAAATAATACTAGCTTTGGCGAGGATAGATGTCCTTCAAAAGGTCCTTATTTCAAAAATAGTCGGTTATAACATTGGTATAGGCTTCGATAGAACATCTTGAATATAAATCCTCTTCTAAAAAAATGTTGAATATAAAACATTTGACTGAATAGAAATAACAGTGAATTATTATTGGCATACCTTTCTTTACAGAAAAAATTGATCTAGAATCCCTACCAAAAATAAATTAAAAATAATAAACTAATAAAAAATTAAGTTATATACATACATACATACATGTAAAATAAATCATTTATTCATTTTCAGATGTAATTCAAAGAACTTCTCAACAAATATATATATATTTATTTATTTATATTTGTTGAGAAGTTCTTTGAATTACATCTGAAAATGAATAAATGATTTATTTTACAAAGTCTTTTATTTAAAGCTCTATTGTGAAAAAAATAAACAAAATTAATTTTACAATATCTTGTTGATGTTGGCTGAAAGATGTCTTGACTGATAGAAGGCTCAGCTTTCAGTGACTGGATAACATCTCAGGAACCAGTGATATGTTTATTGGACGACAGCTTTGCTAACAGTACCAGTTGACTTGACTGGTACCCAACCGTCACTGGTTTACGGGACATCTCAGAAACCTCTGATATGTTGACTAGAAGACGTCCCGCAAACCAGTGACAGGACAGCTTCTCAGGGTCCATTGATACATTGTATCGAGGACGTCCCGCAAAACAATGAGGCGTTTCCTCACTCCTTTCCTTTACTCTCATCTCAATTAGATGCACATGGACATATTCCGCACTAAATTTGACTTGGTCTTTAAAATCACATTTCGAATGCATCCCAGTTTAAAAAAATTTAAACTTGTTTTAAAAGTATTTGTTTGATTCCTTTATAATTATTCACTTTTTAGGCATAATGAACTTATTATGAGCACTTTTCTATTATACACAATTTTAAATGTATTCAAAATAAAAAATAACTAATTTAAAAAACTTGGCATTTTTTCGTTAGTGTGTCACTCTAAAATTACATACTGTAATAAAAATGTTAATTGTATTTATATTTAAAATTTTAAAACGATTGTTTATTGTTATAAACTACTTATGCGAACTATAAGACAAATATCATTAACATAAATAAAATTGAAACATTTGTTAATTATACATTAAACACTTTATTCTAAATATTAATTAAGTTTATTAGAATATGAAACATTGAAACATCATTCAGTAAACAAATTTTATACATCACCAATTTCAGATCAAATATTTGAATATACCAATTATCTTGGCAAATATTTTTTTATGTATAAAATTTAAATTTATCTTTTATGAAATAGCATATATCAGGTATGAATATCTATATATATAAAAATTCAGCCCGCCTTTGCTTATGATCAAAAACTCGAAAATTAGTCAGTCGATTTTGATGTAGTTTTCATTATCATTTACAGAATTTCTTCAGGAAGGTTTATATGCGTTACAAATTTCGAAATGCTTCTCCATAAGGAGAGAAATGGGGAAAAACTATTAAAAACTATATAATTTTATAATCGTTGTCATGACAACTTAAAACATGTGAAACCAGGTTCACTACGAAAACATTTTAACAAGAGTGAAATAATTGTTTGAAAGTTTCATTTGTTAATAAAATTGGAGATTAAGGGACAAATGTAAAAACGTGAAGCTTTAATGCCATTTTGACAAATTTATTATCATTCTGATCCTGTTCCTAAAAAATGTCTAAATGAAATGAGATGAATTCTAAACTGTGCAGTCGATTACCGAGAAAAAATTTAACCCTCGGAATATTGGCCTTGGAAAATTTAGTCAAAACTTTTGTTGGTTACTGGTTGTTTTGTTGAAAGTTCTGGAGCAAGTTGAATTGAAGCATAGAAATGGAAAGAGTCTAAGTGCCATTAAAAAATGTTTTCAGAATTCAAGTTTCAACTTGAAAAATATTAAAGAAATCTGATTTTGTTAAAAACACATTTTTTCTCTGATAACCTATAATTTTATAAATAATAAAATTACATTTTTTAATAGAGCTTTACAAAAATAAAAATGATTTTTTTGTTAAAAACATCTATTTCTTCCTTTCCTTTCATTCACTGCCCTGGTAAAGCAAGTCAGGATATTAAATTGAATGACCTGTGTTATATCATATTCAGCTTTTTTAGTTGGCCCTTGACTATACGTCACTCAGCCCTGATGATGGCCTAAAACTTAGGTCGAAACTTCTGCACACAATATAATAAGTTTTTCTTATTTGAGTGTTTATTCATTGAACACACACCCTACCAAGCTCCTACATACAAATAAAAATTAGTTATAGAAACTTTTTAATTTTTACACATTCATTTTTTTTTTTAATCAATATTTTAAAACAACTTATTTTAAATATAAATAACATCTCATTTAAAACAACTCAATTAATGAAGAGTAATACAATGATCCATTTTTTTATTTCCTTAGTTATTGCCTTGTTTACCATAATTACTCCAAATTGTAAATATTTCTTTTTACTTTCTCCCCAAGGTAATTTCAAACATCTAAGATTAATAGCTTATTTCCATTAGAAAGGTATAAATAGTGTAATTAAAATAGGATGTTCATAAAAAATCTCTTTATTATTTGTCCTCTTTTCTTAAAAACCTATTCATTCTAATGTCAGTTTCTCTTTCATATTGTCTAACTACTTCACATCTTGAAATTCTATTTTTTAATGGATCTATTTCTTCATCTTTGTTTATTACTTTATCTTCATAAAATGAAGCAGTATTTAGCTATATGTTTAATTTGTCTTTCATTACCTTTTATAGTTTCTTCATGATTTATGGGTTTACTGAATACAAAGTTAATTCCTTGATCTTTGTTATTTTTTCTTTCTTCCTTATTTGAAATATTTTTAATTAATGATTTTATTTCTTCCTCATTATTAATTATTTTATCTTCACAACTATTATTTTCTAATACTTCTATTAATTCTACATTAGGTATAGTTTCATAATCTGAAATTTGATTTTCCACATTAAATTGCTTGTCTTTGCCATTTAGCGTATTATCATTTTAGCACAGTTTATTTCTCCATATTTATTCTAAGTTTTTTCTTCATAATTTAAAATAATAAATTATTGATTAATAATAATAATAAATTAATAATAATAATAATAATTAATTAATTAATTTATTTCTTCTTCGTTATTTATTATTTTATCTTCATAATTCAAGACATTCTTATGCATTATTTTCATTTTTTCTGCCTCATTAATTTTTTTTTCTTCATGGTTTGTGATTTTATTTAATAAAAAGTTTGCTTCATATCTTTATCCTTAATTTTTTTCTTCATTATTTGAAACATCATTGTTTAATGTGTTTAGCTTTTCTTCATCATTATTTTTAATCTCTTCTTTGCATCCATTTATTTTATTATTATCATTTTTAGCTTCAACTATAAAAGTTTTCTCTTTACTACCTATAAAAACTTTTAAATCCATTTTTAAATTTGTCTCTAATCGGTTTACTTTATCACCCAATCCTCCATCAAAACTACTTGAAAATTTATTAGGCTTATTTGTTAATTCAATACTGTGATCTATTTTATTTGTTAATTCTATTGGTTTTTTTATTATTTTCTTAGAATTTATTATTAAACTATTTGCAATATTGTTTACTTTCTTCAAACTTTTCTTTTAAAAGAATATACATATTCATGTGTTGTTTTGATAAGTCAACATCTGATTTCTTCTTTCATCTGATTTCCGGCTCTTGATACAGTTTAGCTATATCATCTACGTTTGGCTCTAGATTGTATAAAATATTTTTCCCATCCATTTTTTATATTATACTGATTTTATAAATTATTTAACAAAAAATTAACATTAAACACATCTACTTTTAATTTACTAGTGACACACTAATATCATTCATGTTCCATTTCACAGTCGCTATTTTTGGGCAACAGATTTTATGTTTTATTAAATGAATAATTATATAGGATATTATATATTATTTTGATATCACAAGAATTTTAATGTATTTAAAGTTTTACCTCATTAATTATTTCAATTTTACTTCATACCTGCGGATCCATAAATTCTGAATAAGATAGGTTCTATGAAATACATTTGAAAATGAATAAATTATTTATTTTATAAAGTCTTTTATTTAAAGCTTAAAGTTGTTTATAAACTAAACATAATAAATAAGTATTAACCATACTTATTACTTATGTGATACAATAATAACCATAATAATTAATTAATCATAATAAGCATTAATTTATAGTTATTGATTTATTTGTTTATTATTTAAAATTTTTTAAACGTGAATACATTTTGATACTATAGAAACAAATAGTTAATAATGAGAGTGGAGTGATCGGAAGCTGCTGTTTGATCTAAAGGCGGTAATCAGAAAGCAGAACTTCAGAGACGTCAAGTTATGGGATTATTGTGTCGGCGGACTAACAAACAATAGCGATATTCGGAGAACTTTTTATTCATAACAGCCACCTAGGACGTAGTTAAGTATGTCTTCTGTTAGATAGCCGCACCTACTTTTCCATAGTTGATAGACTTTGTCCAGCAAAGGGTGGCACTGTCGAATACCTTCAACAACATTAAGCCAGTCAAGTTATGAATAATAGGGATTGATAAATTATTTGCCACTTCTATAATTTTGTTTTGTTGAAAACTAGTTTCGAATGTTATACATTCATCTTCAGTTCTAAAAAAAATTCAAAAATAAACAATTCAAAAAATAGTTTGGTATTATTGTACATATTAAATTAAATGTAATATAAATCAGTATTATAAAACATTTATGAATTATGAAAAGTTATGAATAGAAACACAGTTCAATGCGTCCGGCGTTAGATCACAACTCTATTGGTCTGTTCCAATTTAAAGACATCTAATCAAAATTAAGAATGGAAAAAAAGAGACTACATAATAGTAGAATCTCTAGGTTTGCCCCATTCTTATTTAATTAGTTAGTTGACATCCGCATGATGGTATAGAAGGATCAATCTAATTAGGGATTGATAAATTATTTGCCACTTCTATAATTTCATCACCTCTCACATTTTCCATTCTTATTTCATCACCCATTCTACAACTCCAGCGCATTCTCTACTACTGCTGAAATCACCTTGCAGTATCCGGTACATCAAGACAAAAAAGAAGATTAACCAAGTATAATTCATTAATTATTATGTATTTAGAATATTATCAAAGTCAAATTAAATTTTAATGGCCATAATTAGTATAAATTGATTGTTAATTAATATAAGGCAAAGCAAGATAATATTTGTATCATCTGATTTATAAGTATAGTATGCTGATTAAAGATATTTCTTTTATTTTCTAATATGATTTTAAAAATAAATCAAACATTTAATTAGAAAAGTGTTGTATTATTCGACCATTATTTCAGCTCTCCTTAAATATAAATCATTGGAGACAAAGAAGTAATAGGTAATGAGAAATTATTTAATAAAATATTTTGTTACAATTTCTTCGTCTTCCAAACAGCATAAAAAAATTAATTAACATTCTAACTCTCCCCTTCAAAGATTTCATATCCTTAGGCAAATCAAATTTAAATAAATAAATTAATTAATAATATAAGAATGAGGCAGACAAGGAGGGGTGATGTAGCAACATATACTAATAAAAAAATATAGTAATAATAAATGAAATTTATTTTTTATTATTGAGAAGAACAAGTATTATTTGACAGAAAAGAAATAATAATGATTTATTATCGACTTACTCTCGTTTTGTGGAAAAATTGAAAGAAAAAAAATAATGAAATTACAATTGTTCTTGCCGGATGGTATCTACAGCTTCTAAAAGGTCTCATAAAGGGTAATACCAATAACAAGTCGATACATTGAAGTGGGAATTTTCTAGGCCCATTCTAAATGCGCAGGTGAAATGTCGAACATGCTTCGACACCCATCTCAGGGAAGCAGAACGAAATATTCAAGCCTGTTTGACATCCGCATGCAACTTATTAATACTCTTTATTTATTTTTTATAATATAATTTATTGTTATATATCTATCATTACATCAAATTAATATCTTTGTATTAGATTATTTATTTATTTGATATGAGGATGTGTTCCATTTTGAGATATGTGCCAATTGTTTTATTTTTTTTAAAATTTATAAATAAGTTATTAGAGCCTTACCGAAGTAAACAAATAAATGTCTGATTCTTTTAATTGTCACTCCAGAGTTTTCAAATTATATTAGATATAAAGATTGAATCCCGGCCCTACTATTTAGTATATCTGGGACTCACCGCAATAAGTAAGATCAGAACCCTATTAATTAATGAAGGTTATAAGTTTAAATACTTGCAATAAAGAGCCTACTGCATAAAAACAAATTATGTTTATTATCCTTAAAATAAAAACAAAAATATTGATATTGGAAAAAGGGTTAATTTTAACGAAGTTTAAAATTTACTTGTAGCATATTCATCCCTCTCGAATTGAACTCCTCATATAAGCCTACAGTTTCTCATATTTTTTAGAATTACCGAGCTGTTCTTGTTATACCAGACATTTATAATCGACAATATTTAAAAGAATATGTGACACTTTTGCTAGATATGGGATTTTCATCGTGTTTCTTGCTGCAGGTATTTTATTTATTTTCCTCTTAATAATAATTTGGAATGAATCATAAGTGAATAATGAATGGTATTTAGGATCATGTAGCAGCAACATTTGGTTGTGGTGTTGGGACGGCTTGTGTAGTTGACTGTGGACATTCTAAAACATCAGTTTCTTGTGTCGAAGATGGTATATCTCATCCTGCAACTAGGGTACGCTTACCATATGGTGGTAGGTATTTATAAAATTAAAACAGACATTTTTGTGCATTTAAATTCTTTATTAATATATTTTTCTTATGTTGAAGTTCTGCAGATTAATATGTAACTATAAGTTATTTATAAGTTTTTTTTATACTTTAATTATAAATATAGCTAAAACTCTATTTTGTTTCAATGAACCAATAGTTAATATTTTACTAATGAAGTATGCAGAAAAATTTATTGTAATTTGTTTATATTACTTTTTATTTACATCAAAAATGTGTTAAATGCAGACGGATGGTATTGTGCACACACATGATAAGTGCAACTTTGCTAAAATGTGGTAGGTTCTTTTACAAGAAAGATTCTTTTACAGCAGATCATTTGAACTATATTACAAATTTAAAAAGTCTGTTTCAAAGACAAGAATTTAGATATTACTTATCACATTTGTATGAAAAATTCTTTACACTAGATTAGTTGCATATATCGACGGTGTCGAGGCAGAAAGGTGAAAGCGCCTAAACAAAGAAACAGAGATTTTGAGTGAAAAAGGTTTGTAAGCCATACTTCTTTCATCTCTCCCATGGAAATACAAAATCATTTTTTTAATTTATCGATTTTTTTTCTCGCTTTAAACGTAGCGTGATATGAACGAACTGTCACTTACATAACCTTTTACACTAAAAATCTCACTTTTGTCATTTTGGTGCTTATGTATTTCTGCATTGAAACTGTCAATATATGCTACTAATCTAGTGTAAAGAATTTTTTTTACAAATGTGGTAAGTGATATCTAAATTCTTTTCTTTGAAACAGGCTGTTTTAATTTACAGTATAGTTTAAATGATCTGCTGTAAAAGCACCTACCACATTTTGGCAAAGTTGCACTTATCATGGGTGTGCACAATACCATGCGTTTGCTTTAATTTTAAATAATTATTTTCATATCTCTAATTTCTCTGATACGGGTCCCTCTGAACAACAACAAAAGTCAACAACTGCAATTAATTTTGTGTATTGATAGTTGACCGTATAGTATATCAGGGAAGGAGATCGTCCGGGTGGCGACCAAGAATAAGATAGATAGTTGAAACTATTTATTATGTAACATATAATATATTTAATTAATTATTTAATATATATAACATAATAAATAGTTTCAACTATTTTATATCATTCTTAACTGCCACTCAGAACATCTCCATCCTTATAATTTTTGATGTTTGAATGTATGTAGCTTTTCTAATACTTTTTACAGTTTAGATTGTTTTTAAATATTTTATTTTATTTTTAGGAGGTGATATAACACAGTGCTTTCACTGGCTGCTAAAAAAATGCGGATTCCCTTATCAAGCAGATCCTGACTCATTTCATGATAATATGTTGCTTGATAAGCTGAAACAAGATGCTTGCCATATTGACCTAGATATTTGTGGTTGCAAGGAGTTTTCGTTTACAGTCAATAAACCCGATTCACCCATTTATAAATATACTATTCAAGTAAGGCTTGATTAGGTTTTTGTTTATATCTTCTGTAAAGAAGCCTAAAAAGGTACTTTGCGATGAAAATTGGTTAGCTGAAAAATAAGTAATAATTTTGGAAGTTTTGATGATTATTATCTATTTTTGAGATATTGTTTAGGAAAAATCACTAATTCTTCAAAAATAAAGGAGAATTTGAAAAAAGTATGTTGGGAATTTTCGTTATAAATTGAGTGTGGAATCAGTCAATAAAACATGTGCACTGTATTATATTATATTCACAATAAGAGAAATACTTTGTGAACCTGGAAATTCGATGTTTAAACTTCATTTCCTTCTAAACCATTCTAATGAGAGATTTAATTCAAAAAGAGAGAATATATTATACTATAGTAAATATAAACTTTTATTTTATTAGGCCAATAGTGATATTTCTCTCATGTGTTCATTTAATTATCATTGATTTCTAGAGTGGTGATGAAGCAATCATCGCTCCATTATCTTTATTTTATCCAGAATTATTGATACTGACTGGACCTAAGCAGATATCAACTCAAGGAGCTAATACAGGCGATTCTACTGATCCACATGATGCAGATTATTTACGTGAAACAGGAGTGAGTTATTTTTAACTTTACTATTTTAATATATGTTTAATACCTACTACTCAATTGGATGGCATAGATTTTTTCAATTTTCATCCAGTTGGTCCTTATTCATTTTTACTCATTCAATCCTTACTCATTTTTTATAGAGGAAGAAGGAGTGTGAAGTGGAAGCAGATGAAGAGCTCGCTGAAGTGGAGGCATCTGGTTCAGGAGAGTTTTGTCCGAATGAAGGAGGCCTTCTCCCTCTTGACCAAGCTATTTTACAAAGTATACAAAAATGTGGTATGTACCCTTCTATTCTTGTTTTGTATTAATTTTGTTTATTATTAAAATGTATAAAGTTTTTGTTTCAATTTCTAGGCTCCGAAGATCTTAAAAGAAAAATGTATTCATCCATACTTCTTATTGGAGGAGGTTTGAAATTTAAAGGAATAATATCATGGTTAGAAAAAAGGCTTTCTCAACAAATTCCTATTCCTGCAAAAGGTAATTTTCTACATTCATGAACCTTATAATATACTTAAAATTTAATTATAATTTGTTTATTCCATTTTCTTTACAATTTATAAATAGTGATTTTGAGTTTTCTTCAGCCAAGTTGTATCCAGTTCGAACAAGTTCTATTAATTTTAATTTTAAAATATATCTATATGTTTCTCTACCATAATAGTATCGTACCTCCGTCAACAGTTTTTTTGAAACTTTTAAATACTTGACTGCATATAATTTGACAAAATATATTTTTATATGGATGCATGATTTAAAAGAAGAATACTTACAAAGAATTTAAAAAATGTGAACTTATTACATAGAATTAGAGATTGTCATATGATGTAAATTTGTACAATATATATATATATATTTTTTTTTTTATATATATATCTATTGTTAACAGTTGAATGTAAACCCTGAAGATGAGGTAAAGATACCTTGAAACGTTGTTCATGATGTAATATTTTAAAGTTATGAGGAAGAATTAATGTTCACAGTTACCATGTTTTTAAATTCCAGGTGTAAATCTGTGAATAGCAGGTTTTTTAGAGGGAGGATCCTCTTGAGTGTCTTGAAGTGCTAAATTTGGTACTAAATCTTGGATATTTTAAATTCATTAATAATTTTTATATTCATCATGAATTGTTTATGTTTGTTTGAATCTCCATATGATCATAGTCTAGAAATATGTTTGAAATTGTTATAGATGATGGTGAGCGAAGTGTTATGGAAGGAAAAGATGCTGCAGCTGTTTGGAAAGGGGCTGCCATTCTTGCCTGTCTTGAATCAGCTGGTGAACTATGGATTTCAAAAGATGAATGGGTCCGATTTGGAATAAAATTGATAAGAGAAAGAGGACCATTCCTTTGGTAGCCTTCATTCATTGTATTACATTCATTTATAATATTTAATCATGATTTAAACCTCTTTTATACTTATTTGATTCTTATAATGAATGCATTTCATTCATCACACACTTGTTCATGTATAACTTTTTATATATACTGTAAGTAACTTATTATAAACAGTAACATAAACTGTAACATTATGTTACAGGGTACGCTGTGTAAATATCCCCCTATTGGTGGGAAATTATTTTAATGTGACTTTTCATTATATATTGTTACATTAAATTTTTTTTTTTATATTTTACAGTTATTTTTATATCCTTTTATAATATTTAATAATAATTATTTAATAATTTTATAATATTTTTATAATATCAGGATAGTTTAGATTTTACTTTTTGGCTGCAATATTATTATACATTGATTTATATTTTTTATACTTGTGACTCCAAGTTTCTTACTACTGTTACCTTCTCTTCTATTTATGAAATATATAGTAATGCATTTTGTTCAGAAACTTAAAACTTAGAATATACAAAACTATTATCTTGCCTACAGTTCTGTACAGGTGTGAAACGTGGCCGCTAACCTTGAAGGACGAACAATGCCTTAAGATCTTGGAGAATAAGGTACTGCATAAAATATTTGGTCCGAGAATATGAGTCAACTGGAGAATTTAGGAGGTTACACAACTCCGCATTGCGGAGCATGCACCCTGTTAATATTATCGAAGCGACGGTTGAAATGGGCTTGCAAAGTTGTTGGGCTCAGTAACGAACGAATTCCTAAAAAGTTAATGAACACTGAGCCGACTGGTAAACCGAAACGTAGGTGGGAGGAAAATTTGACCAAAAATAAATTGTTTTTTAATGTTTATATTTTTTCTTTAATTTACTCAAAAAAACAATTGTTTAGCTGAAAAAATCAGGTTATCATTCCCCAAACACGAGATATAAAGCATTTTCAACTTTTTTTTTTTTTTTCCTCAACTCCTAAGGCCCATTGGTTGAAACGGAAGGATATGGGTTAACATTTTTTCCATGTAGAATTACCCAAAAAATGTTGATCAAAATCGGCGACAGGCACACCATTCACTCCCCTTGTTAGTTGCCAAAAACTTATATGGAAAGAGAATTTATTTTGATTAATAATAGTAATGAAATAGTAGTTAATTCAGTTCAATTAATTATATAAATAAATATTATCAGCTTAAAACGTGGAAATTTGATAATGAATGGGATAGCTACCTCGAAAAAGCTGATGGATTTCCCATACCAGACAGTACAGGATCCCTGTGTATCTCAGCCAGTAATACCATAAACATTAGGTCTGCGAATCAACATCATAAAACACACTTCAGAAGAATAAAAACGCCGACTTGAACTAAAGCCATTAAGCATATTACTTCCTTGTACGAAGTAAAGGAAAATACCGCGAAAATTTTCGGTTTTCAGATTTCAACGGAAATATCCATTTTAACAATCTCTGAATCCATTTTGACTAGTTTCGTCGTGATTTCTGTACGTACGTTCGTGTTGAAACCATCCCAGTTGATTTTATTAAGGTTAGTATAATCCAGAAAACAAGAGGAAAAAAGAAAAAAAAATCGAATAGTTGAAAGTCCCCATCCTGAGGACCTGGTGGGGGTGAGAGTGCAGTTAGGAAGTCCCTTTTTTCGGTGTTAGACTTAAAACTTGGAAACTATGAGTCCTGGCGATCAGACCACACTATTCAAAATTAAAGCTGACAAAATGTGCCATAAGAGTGTCCTTATTCATTTTTTTGCTATCTTGCATAGTTTCTGAGTTGCCTACGCTCAAAATTCGTACGCAGGGAAGTATTGTGATCCCGAAAATTTCAGATTTTAACGGAAATATCCATTTTGACTAGTTTCGTCATGACATCTATACTTACGTTCGTTCGTATCTCGCATAACTAGCCGTAGAAAGTTAAAATTTTGTTTTTGGGATCGTTCTAAAATCTAGTTGTGAACCTCCCTTTTTGATCCCTTCATGATTACCGGAAGTGGTACTTTACTTGAAGGTCATTATTGATTTTCATCAAAAATTATATTAAAATATAATGCAAAACTTCTCAAATTAGGAGTGTAAGAATTACATATTAATATAAATGTTGGTTAACATTGGCAGACCTGAAGTAGTACTTTACTTGAAGGTCATATTAAACTTTCATCAAACATTATGTTAAAATATCATGTAAAACATCTCAAATTTGGTAAATAGGACTTTTATGTTAATATTAATGTATTAATAGGTCTGCAGCAGGAGAATAAGACATAAGTTCTTACATACATACATACATAATTCTTGCGCTTAAAATGTCAGTGCGTGTAAAAATGTTACCTACTGAAAGAAAACGACATATAATAACGGAAAGAAACCTCCGTGAAACAAGAGCTTGTGTCTGTGTGTCAATAGATGGATGTCGCGAAGCCGATTGGCTTTTGAGATACTGCTATCATAGGAAACTAGTGACCAAATTTAGAATCACTTTTAGAAACATCGACTTATAGTTTAATAGGCGTTCAAGGAAGTCATGCGGTGTCCACATCAGATATCACTACTATATATTATTACGGTAGTATAGATCCCTTTTCCGGCTCTCAGGAGCGATGGATTTTGACGAGTGAGGTATCAAAAGAAAGAGAATTTCACGGAGATGTGACGAATTCCAATTTTGTTTCTTAAAATCTTACAAGGGCTTAAATAAAAGTGATGAAAAAACTGGAAGGTTTCAAAACTTTGACGACTGAGAGTCGACGGATCGAGACGGGATAAGTTGGGTTTTAAAGATTTTGACGCGGGCATCAAGATCATTTACGCTCTTGTGGGGCGTATTGGTCCAGCGTTTTAAAGTTTAAAACCTACCGTTTTCGAGATAACGCACGATAGAGGTATTTAAGGTCGGCACATGCATGTGCTGTTACAGCAACATTTTCGTCAAAATCGACTAACCGAAAGTGCCACTTTATATAATCGATTTTACACTTTTTTACAATTTTCTCGAAAACGGCTCTAACGATTTTGATGAAACTTGCCTAATATCTTCTCCTTACATCTCTTTAACTTTTCATTTTTGTAGTAAATCACCGAGGAATTGCAGGGAAAAAATTTATGATGAAAAGAATATTTTATTTGCCCATAGCTTAAAAAGTATGCATTTTATGGTAAATTATGTATAGAATTGTATGAAAGGTAATTAAATTATCTAAAAAACAATAAAAGAATCATCAAAATCAGACCAGTATTAGCAAAGATACAGCGCATCGGACTAACCGGAATTAGCTATTATGTCATGGATTTTACCCTTTTTTATATTTTTCTCGAAAACGGCTCTAACGAATTTGATGAAACTTGCCTAATGTCTTCTCCTTACAGCCCTTTAACTTTTCATTTTTGTAGTACATCACCGAGGAAATTCAGGGAAAAAAGTTATGATGAAAAGAATATTTATTTGCGCATAACTTAAAAAGTATGCATTTTATGGTAAATTATGTATAGAATTGGATGAAAGGTAATTAAATTATCTAAAAAAAATAAATAGAAGAATCATCAAAATCGGACCAGCAAAATCTGATTAGCAAAGATAAAGCGTATTTTATGAGGAGCACAAGACCCTAGATGGATAACCGAGCGCATCTGAAAGGAGACGGATGCGACCGAACCTTCTCCCACCAATCTGTTATAAACAATATACTCTGTAATAAAGTAATTTAATAATACAAAAGCGGAAATTAACTTAATAATTTCTACTTTCATATTATTTAATGGAAAGAAAATGTTTCCATGAAGACTAAACCGAAACTTTTAAAATATATTTGCAACATGACGAAGTTAAAATATATAGGTAGTGCACAGAATTGTTGTACTAAAATTGTTTTAAAAACTGTTTTATTGTACTTAAGTGGGAGAAGAAGTGAATGTTGCTGAGTTTATTTCAAATATTGTTTATGTGAACTCTTTAAAATTATATTAAAAAGATAATTATTATAGGACGGTAAGAGAAAGTTGTGTGATGCGCGCACCGCACCAGATTTTATCAATTTGAGTCTGTTTACAAAACGTTTTAATGAGTTTAATATATTGTTTCCCATGTCCAACCCTAAAGGACACTGTTAAATATGAATATTACACATAGAAAATGATATAGCTGAGTCTTATTGCTTACTGCTAAATTGAAAAGATGTTTTCCAGTGGGGTAAGCTAATTACTTATTATGTATGAACTGTAACTTCAACATAGTCATTACAAATTATGTAGCTTCCCCAAATGTGTGTGCTAAATAAACTTTTTTGGTAACATTACATTGTTTGCACGAATAAATATGTTTCCCTAATATCGCTTATACTTCTAATGTATTAGGATCTAATGCCAGAGTTCACGCTGGGGTATACTAGTTTTACCTTATTTGACTAGCTAACTCTTCAACCCTTCATCCTACGAATAAGTCAAGAGAAAAGAATGGGCTTTAATTTAATTAATTATTTAAGAATGAACTTAGCTCCGCAAGTTATTTTTAAACAGGAAAACTACAAGTTATATTTAAATCAATGTTGTTATTCTTCTATTATTTAAACATCTGTTAACAGATTCATTTAGTTAGTAAAATGAACTCCTTTAGGTTATACTCCAGTTTGAATAACGACGAGAGGGAAGCTTTTAAGTTTCATCAGGAAGCTGGAATTATCCATAAGGAGCGCTTATGTAAATAAAGGATATATTATTCCTGATGTGATGAGTACACTACTACAAAGTACTGTACTAAAGAATTTAGTATGGCAGAACATAATATAACGGATTGGAAGAATTATTTGCAATTTTTTGTGCAAGCAACGTATTGAAAAATCCAATCAAAATTAGAGGGACTATTTAAATTATAAATGTTTTATAAATTATTATTCATGTCTACGACATAAGAATAGATAAAAAATATAAGGACAATTAATTGGCTCTTTAATGTTTTTTAATTTGAGGAACATGAATCGGTTGTCGGTTCTACAAAAAAATAATTACATTTTTTTTATAATTACAAGTTGCTATGTATGGCTGATCTTGTTGGGATCGCAGTTCTAATTATGGGTCGTAAAGAAGCAAAAGAGGCGAAACAATAGATGCGTGACATTTTAGCGAAGTGTCCTGGTCACGGTTGCAGTTATATAATAATTACGAACACTTTATATTTTTGGGCTAGCTCTTCAATAAATATTTTTCCTTGATTCCATTTTATATTCGCGATTAGTCACTTCCCACGGAAAAATGTGCAACGGCCTGACTTTCCTACATTAATTTTTACTATAAAATTGATTTTTGTAATAATTTATGGGGGGAAATTGAAAATTGCATAGGATACATGATTTGATCTTCTATTATACAAATAAATGCTTGTGTTTTAATTTATAGATTTTTTAGCTGACTGTGGAGCAATGTCAACCTCAGATCCCCCGAGATTGGTCCATCATACTTTTTGATGTGTTTTTAATGTCTAGAAATGGTTGGGGAAAAGTAACGATCATTTGAATCGCTTTACCAGTCTTTATTTTGAATGCTGTTAAAAAATTGGAAGGTAAACCACAAGTCTACTGAACAAAATAAAACTAAAATGACTTTGTATAACATAATCTTAACTAAATTATAAATTTAAAATATCTGATGTTCACACCCCATGACTTCCTTGTAGGCCTATTAAACTATAAATCGGTGGCTAGTTTATTTACCCCTTTTATCAGTGACCAAAAAGGGAGGTTCAGAACTAGATTTTACAACGATCCCAAAAACAAAATTTTAACTTTCTACGGCTAGTTATGCAAGATACGAACGAACGAACGTAAGTATAGACGTCATGACGAAACTAGTCAAAATGGATATTTCCATCAAAATCTGAAAATCGGAAATTTTCGGGATCACAATACTTCACTGCGTACGAATTTTGAGCGTTGGTAACTCAGAAACTATGCAAGATAGCAAAAAAATGAATAAGGACACTTTTATGGCACATTTTGTCAGCTTTAATTTTGTATAGTGTGGTCTTTATAAACGTATAAAGCCCGTATAACGATACGTCGTTTTCTTTCAATAGCTACTAGTTTCGAAGAGATTTCTTCGTGTTCCGTGACAACATTAGAACTGTTAACATCACTAGATGAAGCATTAGTATTTGACAGTTTTGACATTTTAAGCGCAAGAACTTATGTCTTATTCTCCTGCTGCAGACTTGTTCATCTCACAAATGGGGAGGAAACCTCGTATTTTACACTCAATTTTAACAAAAAAAACAAGTAATAAAAATATTAAATTGGAGTGGGAAAAAAAATCAGGTTTATAACGTTTATTACCGAACCTTATGAGTTCTGAATTTAATTTTAATATAATTTTTGATGAAATTTATTATTGCCTTCAAGTAAAGTACCCATTTCGGCTCACCAATTTTGTCTAAAATATAGTAAATATATTCATATTAACATAAAAGTCGTCCTATTTACCAAATTTGAGATGTTTGAATCTGATAATTTTCACGATTACAATACTTCCTTTACTTCGTACAAGGAAGTAAAAATGATGAAAACCAAATTTTTTTAAACGTGTCTTCATAAAGGTAGACTTTCGCTAGTACTGCCCGCGGTAGCGGCCGGCAAAGTTTGCGGGCAGTTTACTACTACTTTGACTGAGTAGGTAGGGACATATTCGCTGGTACTGCCCGGCAGTCTAGATTTGACGAAATACGATTGGCAAGCTCTGCCAGTCGCAACCGCGGGCAGAACCAGCGAAAGTCTACCTTAAGCAGACAATATCTCACTACCAAAATAACTTAAATTAAAACAAAATCTTGAAAAAAATTAGTGACACTGCCCCTACTCCCCTCAGATTCTCAAGTTCCTTTGTGGTAATTATTCGGATAATAATCAGTTATGCTATACTCGTCTACTATAAAACAAACTAGTCCTTTAACCGGCTTGCAACTGATAATCACATTCATTAATCATTTTACTTAAATAACATCTTCATTTGAAGTTGTGAACTAATTTTCGGTATTATAAATTATGTTAGTCGTGGAATTATATACTTATTTGAGTAACAGGGTCCAGCTAATTAAGATAAGACTTGTTGGTATTGTTCAATCATAACCTGTAGAGTTTTAACCTCTCCCTAGCGTGGAAATTGTTTGGGACTACTGTCTGCTTTATATTTTATTACAGATTTTCGAATTTATTTCTATATGAGCGATGGTTAAGTTAACTCCAGATTTAATTCAACAAGCTCTTCAGTATATAAACCCAGTGAGAGATAGGGAGTTAGACCTTCGAGGTAAAAATCCTTCTCTTTCATTATTGTGTTTCTCTCTTTATTCTATCTAATTGGCATTTTGATTTTGCAGGTTATAAAATTCCTGTAATTGAAAATTTAGGAGCTACATTAGATCAGTTTGACACCATCGATTTTTCAGATAATGATATAAGAAAATTGGATGGTTTTCCACTTCTAAAGCGATTAAAATGTATTCTCCTCAATAACAACAGGATTGTGTAAGTTATATTATTATTTTATTGTTACATGGTTTTTGAATCTACTATTTTTTTGTTTTATTAGTAAGGATTTAGACATTGCCTAACATGTAATGATTCATACTCTTCATTTAATAATTATAATGTAAACAAGTTTTTAAATTATCCTGAGGATAGTTATGACTTATGTTCTTTGTTTTTATAATTATTGGCTTGTATATCCTTGAAATTAATGAATAGGGAATTATTATTATTCTTTGTCTTCTGGTGGATTGAACCACCAACATCCTTCTGGGTGAATATTTTAGTTTTATTCGAAAACCACATCATGAATAATGTAATAATTGAATAATAATAATCAATTTGAATAATTTAAAAATATCTGATGTGGACAACACATGACTTCCTTGTCCTCCTATTAAACTATAAATCGTTGGCTCAAAAAGTGATCCTCAATTTGGTTACTAATTTCCAAAAATTTCATCTCAAAAACGAAATTCGGCGTCGCGACACCCATCTATTGACACACACACATACTCTTGTTTCTGGAGGTTTCATTCCGATATTAAATGTCGTTTTTTTAATAGGTAACTAGTTTCCAAGAGATTTCTTCGTGTTCCGTGACAACATTAAAACTGTCAATATCACTAGATAAAGCATTAGAAATCGACAGTTTCTAAATTTTAAGCAGAAGAACCCACTTAACTTATATCTTATTCTCCTGCTGCAGACTTGTTCATCGCACAAATGGGGAGGAAAACCAGTATTATATGCCCAATATTAACACAAAATAAGTAATAAAAATGTTTAATTAGAGTATAAACCAAATCGCGTTTGTAACCTTTATTACCGAACCATATGATTTCTTCATTTAATTTTAATACAAGTTTATTATGACCTTCAAGTAAAGTACCCTTTTCGGCTCACCAATTTTAAACAAAATATAGTAAATACATTCACATCAATATAAAAGTCCTATTTACCAAATTTGAGATGTTTTACATTATATTTTAATATAATTTTTGATGAAAGTCTAATATGACCTTCAAGTAAAGTACCGCTTCCGGTTTTCCAATTTAAACCAAAATCTAGTATGTTATTTAAATCAATATATAAGTTCTAAATACCAAATTTGAGAAGTTTTCCAAAGTATTTTAATATAATTTTTGATGAAAATCAATGATGACCTTCAAGTAAAGTACCACTTCCGGTGATTAAGCAGTAACCAAAAAGGGAGGTTCACAACTAGATTTTACAACAATCCTAAATACAAAATTTCAACTTTCTACGGCTAACCGTTTTTGAGTTATGCGAGATACGAACGTACGTACAGACACCACGACGAAACTAGTCAAAATGGATTCAGGGATGGTCAAAATGGATATTTCCGTTAAAATCTGAAAACCGAAAATTTTCGCGATTACAATACTTCCTTTACTTCGTACAAGGAAGTAAAAACAACAACAATGTTTTGATGATTTTTTTTATAAAAATAAATATTTGATAATATTGACTGGGGAAATTTTTAAATGGGACAATTACTTATTAAATTGTAAGATCAAAGAAATAAAACAGAATAATATGGATATCATACCTCCTTTCCTAGATTTAAGATTGGATTGGTAGGTGTAGTAAGGCCATTAAAGTTTCTTTTTCCTACTTTGAAATTTAAACAATTTATTCATTAGATGGTAGACAAGGTAAACTGAAATACATTAATAAATCTAATTGTAATTTTTTGGAAACTTTGTAATTGTGTAGGAGAATAGCAGAACATTTGGAAAATAGTTTGCCGAATTTGGAGAGTCTTATATTAACAGGAAATATGATACAAGAGCTTGGAGACATTGATCCATTGGCAACTCTTCCAAAACTGTCATCATTAAGTCTTATGTCTTGTCCTGTTGTTACAAAGCCTCATTACAGACTATATGTCGCTTTCAAACTTCCTAACCTCAAGCTGCTAGATTTCCGGAAAATAAAATTAAAGGTAATATTCATATCCATGTAATTTAAGTGTTGAATTTTTTTTATTACTAAAATAAATCAGTTCGAATTAATCTCTATCATCTTAATTATTGTACATTTCATGGTGTATAAGAGTTTGGAGATCTCATGCTGTTAGATCAATGATATTTGTCAATTATTTAATCATTATAAAGAAACTATTTATTTCAAGTTTTTTTAATCACTAGAGTGATTTATTCCCAAATTATGAAGTTACTGAAGGTGTATACTGTGGTTATGGTCACGTAAATAAATTACAGATGTATTTAGGATTAGCAAGTCTCAAATGCTATAAAACTATTTTTCTACTTCTACTTATTTCCTCATTTTATTATAAATTTGTATAATTCTTAAAGAATTCATGAGATGTATTACTGCTTAGGGGTCTTCGCTTGACATTATTTGAAAATCTATATTGGACCTAGGTGATCCTTAAGTTGTATACTCTATATGTTTTCACTGATGTCAGTTCCGAAGTTACAATTGTTTTTTTCCCTTAGTTCATAAGGTGTCCATAGATAGGTTAAGTATGATTTATCATGAGGCGGATAAGTACCAGCTCTTCTCTCCATGATAGATGAAATTACGTATTGCTGCACCAACCTCACTCTTTATGTGGGGCCGTATATCCAGCCATTTCAAATTATTAAGAATATGAAGAATATGTGTTTTTACCTCATAAATTCAAATAGTATCATATACAAATCAATAATTTAAAATTATAAAATGATTAGTAATCTTGTTAATCTGATTTAAGGAAAGGGAATCTGCTTTAAGTCTATTTAAAAGTAAAGCTGGTAGAGAACTTCAGAGAGAAATTGCAAAGAAATCAAAAACATTTGTACCAGGAGCTGCTCTGCCTGATTCGAAGAAATCATCAGGTAAACATTTTAGATTCATAATTATTAAAAGTTAATTTTTTGTTCAAGGATGAAGATTCATCATGGTTGAAAGATAAACTAACCTTTTATCTTTTAAAGATTGATAAATTATTTGCCACTTCTATAATTTTGTCTTTATTGAAAACTAGTTTCGAATGTTATACATTCATCTTCAGTTCTAAAAACATACAAAAATTCAAAAATAAGCAATTCAAAATACAGTTGTTATTATTATATATATTAAATTACATGTAATATAAATCAGTATTATAAAACATTAATGAATTATGAATTTAATTAAGGCAAGAAATTAAATATATGTTGGTATTTAATATACTCATCAAGGTTTAAATAGATTATATCAATATTTTACCTTTTCTTAAGTTTAAGATTATTTCTTTTTTATTTTAATACATCCACAGCAGAGGTGAAGGCTTGCTGGCGTATAATACTATTGATTTTTAACATATTACTAATAACAGTCTATTGTTAATATAATTGATGGATAAAATAACACTAAACAAAAATAAATTATCTTAATGATAAAAAAAAAATTAAATAACAGAAAGGGGAAAAAATTAAATTAAATCATATTAAAGGGCGTACATTTGGAACTTTAAATGTATTCATATATATTAGTTTATTGTAGATAATCAAATAGGTCTGAAATGTAAGGACTCTTGTTATTTGATAAGGTTGTTAAACGATATGTGAGGTTGATACCTATTAATGGTCTGCAATCTGTCAGTTATCGTTTTGTCACAGATGCGTTGCACTGTGTACAGATTGGTCTAGGTGTTCCACATTTAAGATTATATATCGTTTTCCAATAAATCTTTTAGTGCTATGACTGTATTTAATTAAATGAAGAAGTTGATTGGGGATGCGTCCAGTGAAGAAGAACACACAAATAAGAGACTTATTTGATTGTGTGCTCATGCTTCAGCCTAAGTTTTAAGCCATCATCAGAGGCTCATAAGAGGCCATCATAAGATGCTCAGAGATCTCTAAATATGGCACTGGTTTTAGAGATCTCTGAGCCTCTTGCCCTGATGGCCTATAACATCTGTACACAATTAAATAAGTTTCTTATTTTTGTGTTCTTCACTGACCGCACTCTTCAACTTAGTTCTCCTTCAATTATTTCTACAGTCAACCATACTTCCACCAGTATTAAATTAAAGCTCAGTTTTTTTAACAATCTGGCCTTTTTGAAAAAATATTATGAATCGAAAAACATTTAAAAAAAGACAAATAGTTATATCCTGATATCCTTTTCATTTTTCATGCAGGTTGTTAATCTAGATTTTAGTTGGGTCTAATTTATTTCAGTTAATCTAGGAATTAGTTGGAGTCAAAACGGCGATAAAAATTACTGATAAAAGATATACCTTGAACATTGTGGGATATATATTACATCTTCCTTACTAGATAACTCCATTAGGATCGTTTATTCATTAGTGCTTCCTTCAGGTCTTAAAGGCACACTACATGAAAGTAAATGATTATAGTAATTGAGCATAGCAATTTAAAATTAAAACAATAAATAAACTACAAAAATTTTTGGCTTCCTGAAGACATAGGAATTTGATCAATGGACATCTTGGTGAAGGAATATTATAGTAAAATGTATTTTTTGCTTATTTTTCTTTTTCCTTTTCATTTATTAAAATTTTTAACTTTTACTTTAATTTTAATTGAAATTATAATATGAATTCTAACAAACAGGTCCAATCCTGGCAGGGTCACCAATGTTAAAATATTTTAATTTTAGTCTTATTTTTTAACTTTATAACAATAATGAATTTGCATTCAAAAAGATCCAATCCTGGCAGGGTCGCCAATGTTATATTTTGGATGAATTTCTTTAATTTTGGATCAATTGTTTGGTTATAAATTAAATAATATAAAATACAAACTGAAAAACTCAATTTATTGGTATAAAAAAATAAAAAAGTATTAATTTAAAAATTTAATAAAAATGATATGGCCAAATAATTTAAAATGTAATATCTATAAAAACATTAAAATAGGTTTTTATAATTTTATAAAAAGAAATATGGATTTGGTTAGAAATAAGGAATACTCGAATATTAACAAAATAAAATCATACATATCTTAATTATAAAAATAAAAAACAAAATATCAAATTTAAAATTTCATATATATAAATTAAATTAATTTATTTGATATGTAATTTGATGCTTTCTTGTTCTTGGTTTGTTACCATCTTCATTGTTTTCAATCCAAAACGACGATGTTTCAAATAAATTAACGAGTGAGTACATGCTCAGTTTTTTTAAGTATGAGGACGTGCTCAGTTTTTTAGGTATGAGTACGTGCTCAGTTTTATTCACTTCATCTATTTAATGCATATCTGGGCAGTCGACAATCGAATTGGAGCCACCTTCTCTCGTTAGCGGTTCATCTTCAATAGAGCTCTAATGACTAATGACTATGTTTCTTCTGATATAACAGGTCATTAGTTCCGGAGAGATAATTATATGTTTTAATCGATATTTTCCTGTTTTCCTTCTCTATTTCTTTAGAATGTCCTTTTTTCTTGAACAACATATATTCTCTTGTTAATAGAACAGATTTATTCCACAACATATTTTTTTTTTAATATATAAGAAATTTACTTTCTTTTCACTTTAGTAAGCACTAGTTCCATAACTTTTTGATTTTTTAACACTTTTAACGTTAGTAATAATTATATTTTAAAAATAAAATTTTCCCTAAATTAATTTTTTTTTAAATTGCATAAGTTAATACTACTTTATTAATTCATAACCGTAACCAATTTTATCATTATACGTTATTAAGATACTTTTTTATATGGACTTGACGACTCCTGTATCGTGTATTTAATAGGAGATCCGAGTCAAATCAGGTCTATATTTGATATTGCCACCTCCTATTAAATACACGAGGTCTGCTACAGGACTCTAGTCAAATCAGATTTCTGTATTCAGTGTTGCTGTATTAGTTTTAATTACAAAAATGGCCAAGAATTGTGTAAAAACTGAATCAAAATATACATTTATTATGTTTTTATTTATGGGATGTGTGTGCACATTAAAATACTCTTATTTTGCATGTAAAAAGATTTAACTATTTATAGGTTCTTTATGTAGCATTAGAATATCTAATTTAATATTTATTACTTAAGATTATTTTAATTTTTTTAAAGGTCCTTCAAAGGCAGACATTCAGAAAATCAGAAAAGCAATCGCAAATGCTACAACATTAGAAGAAGTGGAACGTCTTAACAAAATGTTACAAAGTGGCCAGTTTTCCCTGAAAGAGGTTGAAAAGGCAGAAAGTATGTTATATTTCTAAATATTTGTTGATTTAATTTTAAATTCTGATATATTATTGATTATTTTCAGTTTCTTGTTTCATTACTATTTGCTAATTTTATCTGTATAGTTTTAATTATTTTCGGAATAAGCGATCTTAATGGATTGTTTTATTTGGACAAATCTTTTTCTGTAGTTTGTTTTTTTCTTTGAGATTGATCTATTAATGTCCCAGAAAATTTGCTAAATCTTGTTTTTTTCTTTGAGATTGATCTATTAATGTCCCAGAAAATTTGCTAAATCTGAGGACAATCGTGTGTCTTTGTTGGCCCTGTTCTATATTGTAAGAGTCTGTAAATGAAGTTCTCTCATTTCACAGCTTTTGACTAATTTCGTTTTAATTATTATGCTCATTTGCGTCCAATTTATGAAAATATGTTTGTTTTAGTTTTATTTTTGCTGGTATATCATAAGAGTTTACAACTTTAAAGTATAAATTAGAGATTGATGCATTTTTTTAATATTTTTATTGTGCATATGATTTACCATTTTCTGAACACAGACATTATCAGATATAGTTTCATCTAAATGAGGTAACATCCCAGTCCTAATGCAACAATTTTTGATGTTTGCTTATCAAAACATGAGGATTTTATTTTTTTACTAATGAAAGGTCAGTAATGCAGGTTGATTTTACTGAAAACTTGAATTTAGTCTGTCAGGTTGGAAATCACTGTCAAATGTTTGATGAAGATCACTATTTCATGCTTTGGAAGTAGTTTATGAGCATTTTAACTACCAATATTAGTGATTCTATATTGTCTGGATGAAGTTTACTATTAGAAATGGCCAACAGATTATTAATTATTATATATATATATATATATATATATATAAAATAGATTATTACTGTTATTAAGATTGATTGAGGAACTGAGCACCAGAGTGGACTATCCCACATTTTTGTGAAAATTTAATTTGATATGTCAAATCTAAGTTTATAAGTAATAAAACTAATACATTTTTAAAACTCATTCCTGTAATTAAAATATTAATTATATATTAAATATATATATTATATATTAAAATGTTAAAATGGCAGAAATGTAAGGATTCCCTTTCAAAACTGGTTTAAAGCAGTTATACAAAACTTTGTAAAATCTTCTAAACAGTTTTATTGAAATCATAGTTGGTGAGGTTGGTCACCTCTGGTTCCCAAGGCCTCAATTTCTTTTGGCCTAATATTGCGTGCATTTATAATTTGAAAAACTTTATTTTCTCTGTTTACACAAGCCTAATTATGGAGGGGGGAACAATAAATCATGTATAGATTATTATCTAGTTTTTAGTTTATTATCATATTAATATTTAACAAAAGAACCACTATTATACTTTTATTTTTATGTTTTTAGAGAAATCTAGTAAAAATTCTGTTTCTGCTGAAGAGGAAGAAGAGGAAGAGGAAGAAGAAGATGAAGAAGAAACTGAAAATACAAACCATCAAGAAGAACAGCAACAAATGGACACTGATTGATTTTATCTTTTTATTTTTGTGTAAAATAATGTACATATTGTTATGAATTTATTTTTATTTTTTTCGTACCATTGTAACTTTAAGCAGTTAAGAAGTGATACTACATAATTTTCTCATTAATTCATTTAAGTTAATTTTTCATTATAGAAACAAAAGGTAATAAATTTTTGTAAGGCTGAGATGTGATACTTCTTTTTATTTAATATATCACTTAGAATGCTTTAGAAATAAGGTAAAAGTATGCTCACTTCATACTGAAATATTTTTTTATTTCTAAGTGCTAAGAACAAACTTTTCAAAAACACTATAATAGGTAAACAACTTAAGAACCTGAACCTTTTAGTGCGAATGCGCCTAACAATTCCTTTGTTTTGTCAAATTGTATATTTCACTTGGTAGCTTCTGAAGTTTTTGTCAAGATTGTATATTTGATTGACTAGGTTGCTTGTGAACTTATGTAAAAGGAGAAGGCTTTTCCTCCTTGAGGGTAACCATCTGGCCTATTTTCTGTCCTCAAGGTTCTTCCTTAAGTTGTTTGCCTATCCAAATATGTTTCTTAGACCATAAAAGCTTCAAGATATCATTAAAGAAGCAAAAAAGTAATTTCAAATTTCATAACCAAGTATTCTATGAATAACAAAACTATTGAAATTATATCGGTTTGCATGTTGGGATATTAACATAAAAGTAAGTATGCAGAAGGAGAGGTGCAATCAGGAAAGAAACATACAGTAAGGTATCATACTGCTTAATGGAGGTAGATAATATATGCCTTCACCAGGATGATTTAGCAAATGAACAAGTGTTCCCTTCTCAATGTCATCCTCATGAAGGCCTACAAAATTTGACCAAAACATTGGCACACATTAAAGCAGTATAATACCTAACTGACAACAGAAGGGCACAGTCCACTGATTTTTACCATTTTTTTTTTTTTTTTTTTTTTTGGCTATTCTACACCCAAGGATATTGGACACAAGTCCCGTTATTCGCTCCAATGGGTCCTCGGAGTTGAAAAAATTAAAATACCCTGAAACTACTTTATTTTTATTTCAAGTTTAAAAAATATCAATGTGATTTTTCCACCGAAACATTTCTTTTATTTTTAGATTCGCTTGAATATTTGAATATAAGGGTTTTTCACATAGCTAAAACCAAATGTGACGCGTTTTGGATAAAAAAATTTCTATTAATACACTTCAATCCGTAGAAGAATAGTGCTTTCATTACATATAATTCAAAAGAACCTTTCAGATCATTCTAAAAATTAATTATTTCTTTTAAAAAATTGAGTAACTCTAAAATTTACTGTTTCTGGGTCACAAATAATGTTTTTGTAATAGTTACTTACTAGCTTATCCACACAGTCTTGCTCGTGAAAAGAATTGCAAGTTAAATATCCTCCCAAATATCAAGTTTTTGTTTAACTTTTAAAAGGTAATTTGAGTAACAGAAGACAGAACTATTGTTCTTATCATTCCTAATTATCATTCATCATTGTATTGTAGTTTGCACAAAACTTAAAAAAAAATGACAAGATTTAAGTATTAAATTTGACTTTTATTTTATTTTTAACACATTAATTATATATTGCGATCTAAATGTTTTATTGAATTGTGAGTATATTAACAGAATTTTAACTGGCATCAGGTTTGGTTTTAGCACTCTGAAAAGCCACTATATTCAATTTTTCAGACAAATCTAAAAATAAAAAATTTTAATCTCAAAATTTTGTCTAGACGATTCCAATAACCACCCATAATCCAGGAGCCATTTGGCAGATTCAAACCAAATTTGAAGGGTTGTTTCTTAAACTGCGCAATCTTTTTTGACCAGGGTGTTCCTAAATGTTTTAGAATCAACGTTATCCACAAAGAAAACCAATTTTGTTTTTATTTTGTGATCACAATTTTTTACACACACCTGAAAAAACTTGAAAAGAAATGGAATTAAAAGAAAAAACTTTCCTCTTTCAAACGAGGAAGTCAAAGAAAACCGAAATTGCGTAAACTGAAGACGAGATACAGTGCTTTAAATTGAAACATACGTAATTTCATGGCTTAAAAATTATGAACATCTTGGAACTGAAAAAAAATTTTTTTGTTTTCGATGATATTTTCAGCATACATTTTTAGTTGTGCTGAATCAAAATCTGCCATAATTTTTGGAGTAAAAATCTATAAGGCTAGTTTACCCAATAATCTAAACATGTTTAATTTATTAGACCAAAAAGCAATTATTTTTTTATGTTTGTATTTTTCTTTTAATATGCACTGAAAAACAAATGTTTGGATGGAAAAATCATGACAATATCATTTTCCAAACTAAAATAAAAAATAAAATAAAGCAGTTTCAGTGTTATATTTTATAGCTATATAATAGTTTTATATTTTTTCTCGACTGAAAGATTAGACACGTGTCAAATCTTTTTGTATGTGGAATCCCATTGACTGTCCCCTCCCCTTGTGAGTGTTTCTTTCCTGAACCCTAACTATATTCTCGTCGATTATATCTACGATCAACATTATAAAGTAAGTAACATTTATTATGGGAGTGTGTGAGCGTGCTTGGGATCTGTGTATGTTTGTGACAACATGCGAATAAAAGAATATGAAAGCTTTATTAATGTACTTATATGTTACTATTAAAGTTTTATTCTTAATTTTTTAGGTACGAAATATTGAAGCAGTGAAGAAGAAAGTACAACTTAAAAAGAGGTAAAAACGTAATAGATTTCTGATGTATATCTTTTATTAAAGCTCAGCATTATCATCTGTGCTGATGGTTCTCTATAACTTCCTGGCTCAGTAAATTAACATTTTTTTATAATTTTATACTGACATTCCAGACTACTATTTTATTCTGTCAGTGACATTAAAATATCTGATGTGGACAACACATGACTTCCTTGTACGCCTATTAAATTATAAATCCGTGGCTCAAAAAGTGATACTGAATTTGGTTACTAGTTTCCGAATATTGACACTCGGCATCCCGACATCCATCTATTGACACACACACTCTTGTTACTGGAGGTCTCATTTTGTTATTATATGTCGTTTTCCTTTCAGTCGGTAACTAGTTTTCAAGAGATTTCTTTTTTTTTTTTTTTTTTTTTTTTTCTTTTTTTTCCGGCTTAAGACTTCCATTGAAGTCCTATACTGCCCGAAAAGAGATTTCTTCATGTTCCATGACAACAATAAAACTGTCAATATCACTGGTAAAGCATTGGAAATCAACAGTTTCGACAGAACACGCTTAACGAATATCTTATTCTCATGCTGCAGACTTGTTGATCTCATGAATGGGGAGGAAAACCAGTATTTTACACTCAATTTTAACACTTAAAACAAGTAATAAAAATGTTTAATTGGATTGAAAACTAAATTGCGTTTGTAACCTTTATTACCGAAACATATGATTTCTCTTTTAATTTAAATATAATTTTTGATGTAAGCTTATTATGACCTTCAAGTAAAGTACCCTTTTTGGCTCACGAATTTTAACCAAAATCTAGTAAATACATTCATATCGATATAAAAGCCCTATTTACCAAATTTGAGATGTTTTACATTGTATTTTTATACATTTTTTGATGAAAGTCTAATATGACCTTCAAGTAAAGTACCACTTCCGGTTTTCCAATTTAGATCAAAATCTAGTATGTTATTTAAATCAATATATAAATTATAAATACTATATTTGAGAAGTTTTGTATAGTATTTTAATATAATTTTTGATGGAAATCAATTATGACCTTCAAGTAAAGTACCACTTCCGGTGATCAAGCAGTGTCCAAAAAGGGAGGTTTACTACTAGATTTTACAACAATCCGAAATACAAAATTACAACTTTCTACAGCTAACCGTTTTTGAGTTATGCGAGATACGAACGTACGTACATACACCACGACGAAACTAGTCAAAATGGACTGAGGGATGGTCAAAATGGATATTTCCGTCGAAATCTGAAAACCGAAAATTTTCGCGATTACAATACTTCCTTTTCTTCATACAAGGAAGTAAAAACAGAAAAAATCTACAAACCAGTAGTGGATTAGAGTTTATTTTTATTTTCTTATGCCTAATGCATAGAAAATTATTGTTTAATATATCGTACCTGTCGGTAGAATAAAGTTACAACTCAAAATTTTAAAATGTAAGAAAATCATATTTAAAGTTTGTTTTTTCTATACTTTTGAATAACTCTGTATTAAAACACACTGAATATTCGTAATACCCTCTGAAAATTCAGTGTGTTTGTATGAGAAAGTATTCAATATTGTAGAAAAAAAAACTTCAAATGAAGGCTTCAGATCTTGTCTATAGGTTTTGTTTCCTGAAGCCATTTGGATATTATCTTTAGCATGAATGAACTATTATGGTCAGTGTTCGTAAAAGGGATAGATCAGTAATAGCCAACTATCCTGCTGCCAAATTAGTAGTGGGTTTTGAGAAGTTCTTTATGAACTAATCAATACAGTACTGTATATTCTTAAGTATTAAAATAAAGAAATATTGATCAACCCCGTATTTTTTTTTAATTACTTAGTCTGAGCAATATTATTCAAACATTTAAACTGTTTGATTATTTGGTACTTTTTAATTAGTACATTGTCCACAACAGTGAAAGTAACCTCCTTATCTTTCTTCTCTGATCACATCATCACCAGCTAAATTCTTTTATGTTTTTACCATACATTGCTAAAACTAACATTGTTTTTAAATTTTCAGTGAACTTATATGAATTTTGCATGAAAAACATATGTACACATTAAATAGTGAAACACTTTTTTTTTTTTTTTGTTGACTGCTACCCTTAACATTCCTTTATTTAATGAATTATTGTTATTATAATGTATGAGTTGGCTGAGATTTTTTTGAACTTAAAAACTCTTAAAAGAATGTTGCTTTGTCTAGAGTTCTAGATTAGTAATTCTAGTTTAGTTCGTAGTTCTAGATTAAGCCTACCCCAGGAAGACTAAAGAACAGCTTTTTACAATAAAAATTCTTTATTAAATAGTGAACATCTACTCAACTTTGTTGGGTTGTTAATTTAAACAGCATATCAATAAGTCTTTTGTATATCTGGTGATTTTATTTCCACAGATAATGGAAAAAAATTAGTCTACCCGTTCAAGAAATAACCTAGGCACACAGACCAATAGCTGAAAATAATTTTTTTGGAATCAAGGAGATCAAAAATGTAAATTACAATATCTTTCTTTGCCTTTCGAACATAGGTAAGGAAAGTAAAAACTTAATTTGCTAAGATGATACAAACATTAAATTTTCCAAGTTAAGTATACCACTAATTTTAATAAATGGATTGCAATTTATTTCGTGATAGGGAAAGGCAAATTGCCAGATATGTGTGATGTTTTGTCATTTATTACTTTCCCTAACCTATATACGAAGTATATAGTAAGGGGAAGTATTGCGATCGTGAAAATTTTCAAATTCGAGTTTTCGACGGAAATACACGTTTTAAGGTCTCCTGAGTCCAAATGACCAAGTCTCGCAAAATGGTCTGTGTGTATGTGATCAGTCTAGCTCAAAAACAGAAAACTGTACAATACTGAAATTAGGTATTTATGGTTGGCACATGCATGTGATGTTACAGCAACATTTTCGTCAAAATCGACTAACCGGAAGTGCCACTTTATATAATCGATTTTACACATTTTTACAATTTTCTCGAAAACGGCTCTAACGATTTTGATGAAACTTGCCTAAATTATTCTTCATAAAGACCTTTAACTTTTCATTTATGTATTAAATCACCGAGGAATTGCATGGAAAAAGTTATGATGAAAAGAATATTTTATTTGCTCCTAGCTTAAAAAGTATGCATTTTACCACAAATTATCTATAGACTTTAATAAAAGGTAATTAAATCATCTAAAAAACGAATCATCAAAATCGGACCAACAATAGCAAAGATACAGCGCATCGGACTAACTGGAAATGGTAATTATATCATGGATTTTACACTTTTTACATTTTTCTCGAAAACGGCTCTAACGATTTTGATGTAACTTGCCTAAATTATTCTTCATGAAGACCTTTAACTTTTGATTTATGTAGTAAATCACCGAGAAAATGCAGGGAAAAGAGTTATGATGAAAAGAATATTTTATTTGCGCTTAACTTAAAAAGCATGCAATTTATAGTAAATTATGTACAGATTCATATGAAAGGTTATTAAAGTATCTAAAAAAAAAAAAAAAAAAAATCATCAAAATCGGACCAGTATTAGCAAAGATACAGTGTATTTTATGAGGAGCACAAGACCCTAGATGGATAACCAAGCGCATCCGAAAGGAGATGGATGCGACCGAACCTCCTACCACCAATTCGCCAATCTGTTGTAAACAATACACTCTGTAGCTAAGTAATTTAAGAATACAAAAGCGGAAATTAACTTAATTTCTACTTTCACATTTTTTAATGGAAAGAAAATGTTTTCATGGAAACTAAACCAGAAACTTTTAAAATATATTTGCAACTTGACAAAGTTAAAATATATAGGTAGTGTACAGAATTGTTGTCATAAAATTGTTTCAAAAACTCTTTTATTGCGCTTAAGTGGGAGAAGAAGTGAATGCTGCTGAGTTTATTTCAAGTATTGTTTATGTGAACTCTTTAAATTTATATTAAAAAGATAATTATTATAGGACGGTAAGGAAAAGTTTTGTGATGCGCGCACCGCACCAGATTTTTTATGAATCAGGGACAGTAAGTCTTTCTAATGTTAGTTATTTGTGGGAAATCAATTTAATCTTTTTGATCTAATGAAAAAGTCCCAGTTATATTTGATTTTTTAATATTTTAGTTGAATTTACAAAATACTTATTCATCCTATGATAGAAAATCATCAATACAATTTAGTTAGCGTTAACCTCAATACACTAAGATAAAAATAGGATTTCAGAATAAGTGAAATAGAACAAATAAAAGAAGAGCAAAATTTTTATTCTCATTTCTTGCCAAGTTTGTTTGATAATCAAAGTTTTATTTAGTAATAAAAAATTTATTTCAACTAATGAATAATAGGTAAAGATTGATTTAATTACTTTTTTGACTAATGAATAAAGAAAAAAAAATTTCATTATTCTAAATAATGAATAAAATGAAATTATCTGTTATAATTTTATTCGTTATTGGACTTGTTCAACTAAAAATTCGAATAATTGAAGTGTAAGTATTTGGTCCAACTTTTCATTCATCTCTTATATCTTGTGATGAACGGGTCTTCCACCTATTTAGAGTTAAATTAAATGGAATAGCAAGTGTGAAAATTTTCCAACATTTCCTTCGGTCTTCCTGAACGGGTGAATGAATTTTCTCTGTTCAAACAATTTTTCGACTCTACGGTGATACGATAAAAGTCAAATGAGTGTGAAAAGTCGGAAAATCATTTGAACAGGGAAAATCCATTCACGAGATGAAAGAGGGAAAAGCGAATGAAAAGTTGGAAAATTTTCACAATAATTTTACTTCAATCAAATGAAACTTAAATAAAAAATAATAGATAATGGATAATTCAGAATATCTGTTGAATAACAAATAGATCAATTTTACAGGAATAACGAATACAAATTTACTCATTCCTTAGTTAAATAAAAAAATATTCGAATAACGCCCAATACTCCTTTATTTTTATAAATAAAATCATCACTTCAGCTAGGCCAATAGGAAAAACAAAACAAGCATCACAAGCTTTCTACAGTTTATTCTTAGATACATACACTAAGCATAAAATAACAGTTTTCCTGTTGTTTACAATTAATATAACCTTATGTACTTTATAGTAGCTACTCTCATGGTTATGTCTAACATTGTAAATTCATCACAAAAATAAATAGAAGTATCATCATTACAGAGAAAGATGTTCACAGAAAGTTTACATCTCAAATTTATAATTGCAGTATTTAGAACATATTTAATGAAAAAATATAAGTGATATAATATATTTTAAAAAAACAATTAAATACTATCATAATAATAGATTTAAAAAAAGAATACTGGAACACAAGCATGAAATTATTTAAAAAACATGAACACACTATCAAGTGCATCCTATTTTAAAAAAAAAATATGAAATTAGATTATATCGTTCCGAAAGGCATTTATGGAAAAATTAGACTATATTTTGATTAATATTAAGCCATATATTTATATTTATTCAACCAAGATCAAATCTAAATCAGTGACAGCTAGAGTATAGGAACTGTGGAACTGCAGCATCCACTTGGCATTATTAATCTTGATTTTATACCTGCAATTTCTCGTAGGAATAGGGACAAAGGAATAAAAGGAGGAGGATCCATTGGTCTTAAGAGTAACCGAGTGCCCACTTAAATAAAGAAGTAGTGGTCCAGTTTAAAATAATCATTACTAAGTATACTCCAGCTTATAACATCTGAGAATAAGAAATTAGAATTCCACAAAATTTCTGAAAAGCAATCTCCCCTTCCTAATTTTATATCATTAATATAAAAATATATTTAATCTAGATTATTCTAAAAAGTAAATTCTAACTTTTAAATATTATAATAATTGCAAATACAAATTGATTATTCTGAGAAGAAAATTCATAAATTTTGTCCACATTCACGTATTTTTTTTTTTTTTTTTTTTTTTACAAAAAATGAATTACTTAAGAAAGATAAAATAGTTTTGTCTTCATCATGGAAAACCAAGAATATGATGCAATAGTATCAGGAACATAATATGATGATATTTTAACCATTATATTGGAACCATTTAATCATTTTGATGATCTATAAAATATTCAACTAATAATTACCATTAATACTGCTTTTAAAATACTTCATTATTCTAGAGATTACTAATAAAATAAGTAAACATTTGGCACCCAATATGAGGATCACAGGAATGATTTATTGATAAGTCACTAATTATGCCTAAATCACTAAGCGCCAATACAAACATCAGCTGCAAAATGCATGAATCTCTGACAGATGATTCCGATGGGCACATTTATTTCTTTACTAGTTAGGATTGTAGGCCTGTTATGTGGTAATAACAGGCATTGCAACTTTCAAAGGATTCTCTTTGTTTTAATCCAGTTTTTAATTAAAATTAATTTAGTGACACTTTTGCTCAACAGTGTTTCATATTTTTTTCAATAAATATGTTTACACAACATTTAAACATTTGGTGAAAATAAAAATAAAAATGAAACACTTCTTTTTCTCTTAAGATATTGATGATCAGTTTTTATGGTCATCAGTATTTGCTACCAGTCACTTGTTCCAGAGATACTTTGTGGCAAAGTAATTACAATTTAAGGACAGTTGGTATGCAACTCCAAAGGATATTTAGGATTGCAAGAATAATCCTAACTGCCACTAATTGCAGAATGAAATTTGATTAAAATTGGTGTCTGAAGACTATGGCATGCAGGCTAGAAAAGGCTCAGTACTGATCCTTAGTATCTGAGTCCATCTGTATTAAAGCAGCTTACCCTGTATAGTAGAGCTAATCCTGTTTTATTTAACATGAGGAAGTTCTTTTTAAAGGGTACCAGCAGAAAAACATCCAGAGGTGGATTAAGCGCTCGTGTAGGGCCTTGGAAAGGTTCAAAAAAACCTCTAAAGAATCAAAAAGCAAAATGTTAAATTTATGGCCTCTAAGATGAAACTTTTTTGGGGGAAGAGAGATCCAAAATGCTTACCACTTAGTAAGAGAAAATTAAGTGGCCACTTAGGGCCCTCACTTGCCTTTGTCTACCCTTGAAACCATCTCTATAATGTAAGATAAGTAGGATAACCAGTCAGCAAAATTTTCTAACTGGAAGATAAGATATATATACCACATAAATGCAGTTCCTTCTACTTGATTGGGTTTGTCTCATGGAAATATTGCAAACCAAGTCTTTTCATAAAGTATGTGGAGATTTACAAATTAACATTCTCTTTTAGGTCACAGTACCTCGCCCTCTATGAAAATTGCTGATTCTCAGCTTGATTTTCAAATATTTTTGCAGCTGATAATGTTTTTCATTTAAAAAGTTATTCAATGACCCATCTTAGTATGACAGGGAATATAGACAAAAGTAATACTTTTTATAAATCATGATTCTGAATATGACATATTTTAAAAAATATAAATTTTTGTTAACTGATTTAGTTGACCATGAAAATGACTAAAAGCATAAAGAGAGTAACTACATTTAAACACATTTTTTTAACCCTGATAGTTTTATCTTTCGTCCATATAACGAGCTGAGGAAAAACAAACAGGAAAATATAAGTCCCACATACAGCATATTAATATAAATATGCTAAAATAGGGGGAAAACATTACTTTGTGTGAAAACACTGACATTTATGGCTAAGAAAATATGGTTTAAAAAATAAATAATTCTTAATGAATGCTTAGTATTATAAGTACTATATTTCTCATATCCTAGATAATTAAAATTTCACATAAATATTTAGAAGGCACACTTTTAAGATTTATTAAATATTATTAAGAAAATCAGAATGGTTTCCTAATATTCTCTAGTAAAAAAATATTTCATATTTACTTTCAAAAATAATCATTAATATAAAAAATATTGTTGAAAAAATGACTACTAGAATAAAATTAGCATACATTTAATTAGGGACTCAACTAAAATAACAGTTATTTATTAATTTCTGCTTCCTTTTTTCCAAGTATTCTTACAGATAAAATGGAAATTAAGACATTCAAAATGCAAAGATTAATATTTTAATGTAATATTAAGTTAATTTCAGGATCATGGATTAACATAAAATTAATGGTTGAACTGAAATCTAAGATCAGAGTACAAATGCAACAAATTTCCCAAAAGGACTCAAAAATAATCAAGATACACCGTGTTTAAGTGTTTTACTATAATGAAAGGTTTGAAGAAATTTAAACTTCATATCTTATTGTGACAGCATACAAGTGCTCTGTTTTATTACCTTACATTTTTTGGGTATATAATACAGTTAGAATTTTTTCTGTATGATTTATGTTTTAATAATTATGCGCCATGCTGCCATTCCACTCTTTTCTCCTTGGATCCATAATTCAAAAGTGAATGAGCCCAATGTTTATCACATGTTTGAAAAATATTTCAACATTAAGGATATGAAATACTATATTTAATTAATTTAAATACTATATTACACAGTATATTTAATTACATGGTCATCAAGTAAATGATGGGTTCTGATGAGAGAATAATATCAAATCTCATCACACAAACAGAAGTTGATTGGAATATATATTTTAAGACAGTTATAAATGTATTCAACCTAATCATGTGTTATCTTTGATACTAATGAAAATATTACATCCATGTGTGTCCTGTCCATTCCTGTCATTAACTAAATGTGCCCAAAACAAATCTATTGTTGACACTGATCATACTTTACTATTATTCAACCCTATCCTCTCAATATAAAAATAATAACAACTATTTGTTCCAAATTTTATTTGTAGATTGCAATAGCTGTTCGATGTATCAGATACCTTAAGATATTCTTATTAATATACCTAGCCTATAAAATATTTGTATTAGCAGAAAACAAATGCAACACACATCTAACTCATAACAAGTATTGGCCAATTATTGCATAGATAATATATATATATACATATATATATATATATATATATAAACCTCAAGCCTTATGACATAAAGGAATGAGATTTCAACCAACCATAGTATATTTATAAAACAGATAACGCAAAGGTCTTAATCCTAATAATATTCTTGAAACTTAGCTCTCAGTAAAATAGATATTTCCTTCTTTACGATATGAGATCCTTAATAAAGAATTATGACCCTCATGATATTTTATTAAATTAATTAAAACTTGTTTACCTTCTATACTACTTACAAAATTCAATTTTCCCTTTATCCTAGGAGAAAGTACCCTAAATTGAATACATAAATACATATAATTATATAGCTAATATTTAATGTAGGGGTATAGGCCTAGAATTTACTAATACAGTCTACATATAATAAGTTGTGTAAGTACGATGAATCTAGTTACATCAAGTAAAAACTGAGTACAATTTTAAAATATTAAAACTTTCTTTTATATGATATATGTTAATACACCAAACAAGATCAAAATGATGAATTGAGGAATTACCTATCAGTAGCACTCCAATGACTGATTTAGTTCATAATTAAGTGATATTTCATGAGTCTTAGGGATTGTGAGGAATTAATTGGGAAGCTGAATTGTAGATTAGCAGCTTATAATGGGCTTTATTACCAAGTCCAGTAACAAATGAGTGAATAGAATCTTTGTTAAAATTATGAATGAAGGTGTGAACAATAATAATTTTCAAATAAGGAAAATACCTAATTGGGCATCATAGATTCCAATCACTTTCATGTATGTTATAGGGGAGGGTCACCTCAATGCTTAGTGAGAAATATCAATATGAAATTCTACATGAGCATAAAGTAGGAATGACTGTACCCAGAAATTAACAGAAAATTAATATCAAGAGAAGCCATCGTAAAAATTCATTCCTTTATATGGCATCAATTAACCTCAACTAAATATACAGTGATGGTCAAGTATGTTCGGTAATTTAATTTAAATTAACCAATTTAATTGATGAAAGATGAATGTGAATGAACTGTTTCTTATTAACCAATTGGAAAAAAAAAAATTCAACAAAACCAGTTTTAAAAAATGTGCGGTTTGTGACAAAACTTTGTTTCAAATGTTTCTATGATGATTATCATCCAAATGAATTCATAATTGTAAATGGATCTGATGATGACATGGAGAGTGGGTAAAAATTATTGAGATTTCAAATGCTTAATATTGTAATTATCAATTAATTAATTATATCTGATGATTATAATCGCTTTTTTATTGTAGTTATTACATCTCCTATTGTTATGATTTGTTTTCAATGCCAATGTCAACTTTTGAATATTTTATCTTAAAAAACAGATAAATAAATATATAACAAATAAATAATGACCATAGAAAAGAGTTCAATTGAAAAATTTTTGTCTATATTAAATTAAATTCAAATAAAAAAAAATATTAATCCAATATTTAAACATTTATAAACATTATAGATATAAAAAACAATAAAAGAATAAATTAAGAAAAAAATTCATTGCACTTGAAATTGGAATTCATGACCTTCAGCTTAGAAAGTAACCACTTTACCACACAGCTACGCCACTTGTGATAGAATGGGTACTCTCACTCCAACTTAATTTTCATGTAGAATTTCAAATCGATATTTTTCAAAAATTAAAGTGTTAACTTCATATTCACTATCTGCAGAGTTAACTGAATCATAAATATAGCCCAACCAAAGCTAATATTGGTCAAATAAGAGAAGGATTTTAATAGATCAAAATTAGATAAGATATCAGAGAATTTAGAATTGGCTTGAGATGAACAAGACAGTAGTACAGAAGCATCAGGCAATCGGTCGAGGAATTTATGCAACGTCGCACACAATAATTGGTTTGATTGGGAATGTAAAACAGCAAGGAAAAGATCTTTCCTCCTTTTAAATTTATTTAGAAAAATTAGATCCGAGACCTATGGCTCGGAATGTTGGATAGTGACTAGAACCCAGAAACAAGTACTCAGGTTCGAGAGGAAGGTGCTGAGAAGAATATATACATGAATTTATGAAGAAGGCACCTGGTGAAGGAGGAATAATTCAGAATTAAGTGCCATATATGAAGATCTAGATGTATGCACCATAATTAAGCTATCAAACCTTTAAAGGGCGGGTCATATAGCAAAAATGGAACCAAATAAAATACTGTCTGAGCGTTTATATAGCACAATACGAGTTGGATGTCCTAAACTTCACTGCCAGGACGGGGTGGCTGCCGATGCAAAAAACAGAGAAGACTGCCGATGTATACTGGGACAAGCTTTGACTCAATAGCTGGGTCGTAACGCCAGCTAATAATAATAATAATACTAAAGAAGGGTAAAGGCGATTGGCTAGGATTTTTTTTTATTTTAACCTGATCTTTCAATTATGACACCATTCTGCAACGGTTTCAGTGTTGTTAGAAAAATATGAAGTGGTCAAAAGTAGACAATACCTTTAAAACAGAAATACATAAATTTCTTTACCTAATCTTGTTAAATTTGTTTGTCAATGAAAATGTCAACAATTATTACAAGAAGGTTGCTAAGTAATGATTGAAAAAAAGAGCGGTATTAAGATAAAAAAAAAAAAGAAGCAAATAATGCTTACAATAGAATTTTTATACCGAACAACTACCAAAGCTGAAATAATTTAAAAAAAAAAAGTCCAAATCAAAGTAGGTATATTGCAACTTCAGATATCAGCCTGGATGAATAAAAAACACATATCATTATTTATTTATTTTTTGTTTCGATCCACTTTGTAGCTCACAAGCAGAAAAAGCTTTGTAAAAAGATTAGAAGTCCAATACTACAGTTTTATTCACCCTGGCATCAAGGTCAGAAAATTGCAACAAGACAAAAACTGGTGAGATCATCACATAGACAAAATTAAAAATCCAGTAAATATACTTTCCTTTTATACTTAATACCCTAAATTTAATCTAAATAAGTAAAAGGTTAAAATATAAACTTTAATTATTTCATAAATATGATAAATGTATCTTCTAAAAATTATTGCTAATTTAAGCAAATAAAATCATTAATACTTGAACCAAACATTTTTCAGTCTTACAAATGAGATCATTTGAACTAATAAACATGTTATTTCCTTTGAATTGTGACTCATTAAACAAAATTACGAATTAACGAAAATATGAGTTTTTTTTTTAATATGTATATATTCTATATTCATTCCCTTAAAATGATTATATGTCATATCATTATATATCATAACTAAGGACCAAAATTTAGTAATTATTATATCTGATTAGCAGAAGCAAGGTAATTGATGAAATTTTATTTCGAATTTTTGAAATATGAACTCTAAACCGATAATTTTCATGGCTTAGGACAGAAATTAATACTTAATGATAATCATAAATTGCATACACTTCATGGTAGAACATGAAAATTAATCATTTTTAAAGCTGGTTGAGGATTATTAGATAATCCTAATTAAAATATTCATTACATTTTTAAAACCCCTCCAGAATGATTATAGCTTGGATAAAGATAAAATAGTGAATGCTCAAAATAAACATCAAGACAAGAATAGAAAATAGTACAATGAAATAAAATTACTTCACTACAATTTCTTCAATTCATGCAACTGAAAAGGTTTTTACTACTCATAAAGACAGACGTTTACTGTTTCTATTATTACTAAACTTTTATATTAAATAATATGAACTATCATCATACCTACATTATAATTTTTTTTTTCAGTAATTTAATGGTAAATTATTCTACACCAGAGCAGCTTTTTTTTTTGTTGTAACAGATCAAAACTGAAACTCTTTAAATAATAAATAAAATAAATTTTAATAAAATCAAAAATAGTTATGAATAAAATGAAAGAATATGATATTGGCAATGAATAAAAAAATTAAAATAGAAAAGGAAAAATAAATACAAAATTAGCTTAATGGGGCTTACTTTGACAAGCAGCATGTGACCCAAAAGCTACTGGTCAATGCTAACGGATTAACAACTGTAGTCACTAGGTTGTTGTTTATAGTTTCTTATAAAACCCAATATTCTAAAATTGCCTAGAATGAGAAAATTCTAATGCAGTAAAATTAAAACATCTCTAGTTCAATATAAATAGAACTGCTTATACTTTAAAGTAATCTCTATTCATCAACCATGTTAAAATTATCTGAAATAATAATAATAACTCTTAACTCTTATCTTTTTTAATTCCATTGCACTTCTTTGACAACAATTTTTCTGGCTCTAAAGTAGCAGTACTATGGGCTCCTTTGTCATGACAAACTACATGAACCAGTCGAAGATTTTCAGATGTGAATAGCAATGAAAATATTAAATCATAGTTTAAATCATAACAGCTTCCATCTTTAACCACAGATTTTAAAGCTGTTTCAATGCACGGAATAATAGTTCTAGATTTTTCAATCCTATTAAAACAAAGAAGATTTGCAATTAATACAGTACATTAATTTCAGTTAAGTAAGTTATTTGATTTAATTTTTTATACCAAGCTGAATTATTATCAAAAATACTTTCATCTACACCAACTTGTTAATAAACTAAAGTATAGAAAGATTTTAATTACTATTGATATAAACTTATAAAGATATGAGAAATTCTTACCTATGATCTAAATTCCATGTAGAAAACACAATACGTTCTTCACGGGTGGCATAAGGATTAATGATATGCCTTCTGCTTTTTAGATAAAGACACCTGGAAACAAATCATGAATTTCAGTTCAAATACTCAGCTCACCAATTCAACAATCTCTTTCTCATTTTTTTAGTGAGTAGTCTGTGATCGACTCAAAATAATAAGTTGTAAATATATTTTTAGTTGGAAAGCAATATATATTTATAAATTATATAATCCATTAACAAATATTCCCCTTAGCTTTAAAATTATAGACAAAAATCTGAATTAAGTTAATTAAATTAAATTAAGGCCATTAAAATAAAATTCCAAAACCATAAAACCAAGAATGTACCATCGGGCATTGATTACACTAATATAACTTAAGTGATTATATGAACTCTGCCGAAAACAAATCAAAGGACTTCATCATGGAGAAGCTTCTTGTACCCAAGCTTCTTGGGACAAGAGCAAGTATTTTTGCAGGGGAGACAAGCTTAATTTTGCCCTCCAATAAAAGTCAACAGTTTTATAACAGTATTTTAGTTAATTATTTATAAATAATTACAATCATCTCATAACATTAAATTATATTAGTGACTGAATCAAGGCCAGAGCAATCTAAAAGCAGAAACATGTATTTTTTACTTAACCTAAAAATAAAATTTCGATCAAAATTTGCTGCCTGGGGCCAGTGCCTTCTCTTTGTCCCTCCCCTCCCTTAATTCCAGCCTTACATATACTACCTTAGTTACAGCCCAAGGACCTTGAAATATCACAAGAAATAAACTATATAAAGCTCTTGTACATGCCAATACTGATATAATTGACCACATTGAATAGGAGATGCCAACAAAAATAAATAAAATAATAATACTTTAATTCTAATTAATTTTATTTGAAAACAAATATGTAAAGAGCTAACTGATTTGGTGTAAATATTAATATTTTTATTAATAAAAATATTAAAAAACATATTTTAATTTGTTTGTTTTATCTTCCATGATTACAATGAACTACCTTTTATCCTATTCAGTTCATATTGTTGCCGCCATGTTTAAGTAACAAATGTGAATATAGCTACTTTTCAGGAGACCAAAAAAGAGCTTTATACTGGCATTTTACTTTTAACTTCCCCATTGTGAATATTTTTTTTATCTCTGAGTCCTAGGTTTGTGCTTATAAGATTTTATTTTGCAAATATACTTCTGTTAAATGATAAAACTAAGGAATTACTCAAATGTGATTTTTCACATTTGTTACTTTAACGTGGTGGTGACTACATAATCGATGCCCTACTTATTTATATTAATTAAGAATGTTACTAATGACATTACTTTTCTTTATTCCAAACACCTCTACATTTAAAAAATCCAGATTCATCGCAAAGACATGCACTATCTTTTCTGTCAAAGTAGCCTCCATTGAAATCACATTTCCTTAGTTGCCCTTTTAATCTAAAAAACACAAAGAAATTGAAAAATAGATGTGAACTTTCAAATTGACCAGAAAGTATGAAGCCATAGTGTTCACCTATTTAGAAGTACTTCAGTTAATTTTCTTTGTGTCAGAGTGGTTTGAGACTTTAACAAATCACTTTTAGCCTTATAGAAATAACCACTTATACGATCTTTACATCTGCGTCTCAAAAAAGCTTCCTTAGTAGTATAGTTAGTTTCTAAACCTAAAAGTAACAAGAAATAACTGAATCACCATAAAACTTCAAAAAATAAGGAATTTTTCTATAGATTGAACAGCTGAAACAAGAATAACAACGTACAAAATTTATGAGAAGGTTCAATACTGAAAAATATAAAAACAAACAGAACAGATATACCAGAATTCATCTTTAAGTTAATTAGGACAGATTAAATTTGATGGAGTACAGTTTAATTGATGGAAGTAAACAGTCAAAATTAAAATAGAAGTCCATTGCAGATGTACAAGTAAGGCGTAGGGAAGGTTAGCTACATTGCCCAGTTGTCTGACAATCATCAGCTACTGGGCCTCAAAGTTGGGGAAGACTATACACATTACCCTACAATCACTCCCAAATGTACAGATAAAGATAACACGTAATAAACACCATATGATCACCTTCACAAGGAAGCTACTCCAAATGGGAGAGTGTCTTGTGATGCATGGAGGAGGTAGTCCCTCCAGCTGAGTTGAAGAAAACAGGCTGATAGTGCACTTTCGTTAAAATTCATTATCACAAAAAGATAAGTCTGATTGATACAATGAAATGCCTAGTTGATTTTAAACATGGAGTGCTCTTTCACCTTAGGGACCTGGAGTCCTAGACCAGCTCCTAATTCAGTTCGGCAAGATATAACATTGACTGTTGCTGTCAAGGAAAGTTTAAAAATAAGACCAATACAAATATATGCTACTATAACGATAGAGATCACACACAATGGACAGATTTTGTTATCCGCAAGAGGTTTGCTTAGCGATTATTAGATAGTTATAATAGTCTCACACATTTGCTATTTGAGAATGAAAGGAGTGAAGGAAGGAATGAAAAGTTCAACAATTAAAGCTGAGGAGAAAAGCCATTCTGACAATAGAATAATGATATAGAGATATGTTTTAAAATATAATAATATGTTAATATATATGAATTCAATAAACTTTAATATATCCACGGGCAAAACCATTTCATACGCATTTTACCTTCAAACCATTTGGGATCATCCTTACGACTACTTTTAATAGTGTTGTCTTCAGCATCGCCTGATTTCAATAAATAGTTAGCTAAAATCCTAACTTTTTCTTTTACATTCTCATCAAAAAATCCTTTAACCAGGTTGCCTGTTCTTAAAAACTCAATATTAACGGCTTTAAGAGCATTGTATATAATATCTCCTCCTAAAAAAAAAGAATAATAAAATAAATTACAAAGCATTCATAATAATCTTTAACTTATCTTTTAATCATGGGATAGGCTACTTATAGGGAAACAATGAATTTATTGTATACATTAAAACACTATTATATCAAAATCAAAGCTACTGAAATGGAAACAGTACAGTAAATCAAAATAGGAAGGAAATTCCAGAAATGAAACAATAGACGACAGAAGTTAAACACAGCACATAATTCACTATGAGTTAGGCAGTTATTGAGAGGAAGGTGCAGGATAGGGCGTTGTATGTTGTAACAGCTTACAGATGTTATGAAGGTTATTACTCCATATAGGAGAGAGATTGTGAATTAATAAAAATAAAAAGAGCCAATGAAGTGTTGCTTCAGGCCTCTTTTATAAGTCTCTAGATCCAGGATACTAAGTTGTTGTAGTTAAAATGGGGAAAAGGATGAGGAGTTTAAGGATAAAATGGAGTGTGCAGCTATGAAGATGAATGTTAAAGGTAATCATGGTATAGGTAAGGAAAAGCTTATTGCGTTTGAATACAACTATGATTGTTTAATAATAATGAATGTTTTAATGAAGCTTATAAAGATTAGAATAACAGATTTAGGAGATAATTTTGTTAAGGGTAGGTCATGTAACACTGGAAAAATAAAATTGATCCAGTCCACACTATAGGTATCTTTATCTCTCTCTGTTGCAAACAATAGAAAGAAATGGTAATAACAATGATAAAAGATGAAGAAGAAAAAGGAACATTGGTGAAAAATGTAAATTTAAATACATTATTTACTTTTCATTGAAAAAACTAAACAATAAAATTAAAGACCTGCCAATTAGCTAATTGAATGTCGACTTAAAAACTCAAATTAACAAGTTTTTTTTTTTTTTTTAATTTCCACAAAATTAAACACATATGATTCCATACATTTTCTGCACATCATTTAAGTGACATTGAAAGAAGTCTAATGAAATTACCCATCAACACATTATCACTTGATTTGGATAAAATAAGCAATATCTGAGGAGGAAGACTGGAAAAATAATCTTCAGAATCAACAATAGTGCCATCTAACAATGAGAAGTAATATTCATCAGCATTTTTCACCTTAAAAAAATAAAGGAACAACATTTAGTGCCTAATTAACTAATTATAATTACACTAAACAAAAAGATTTGAAATACATACATTAAACTTCAAACAGGCTTTAGCTTTAAGTTCTTCTAAAGAAGAACAGGCAATACCACAGGTTTTAGTCCGAGTAGCATCAGTTACTTTATAACCCTACATAAAAAAATATTGAACAAATAAAAATATGCAAATTGCTATATGAACTTTAAAGGATCAATATTAATTTTATAAAAGTTATTGTATTTTTGAGCACAGATAAAAAAATGACATTTCTTATATTGAACAGTAAACGTCCCGTGTTCAATGGCACGACTTCCAAATTTAATTTGTCATTCACAAAACATCAATGATTTCTTGTTCAAGTTAGTTTACATAATGACTTCATATAAAAACTAAGAGAGTAGACTAATAAAAAAATTGACATTTGAGATTTGTTTAAGATGATTTTTACCAATGAAAATAATCTTAAAGGCTTAGATCAACCAGTGGCGTAAGCGGGCAGAGCTGCCAGGTCAGCCCTGTATTTTCTTCCTATAACTCTAAATTTTTTCCTAAATTCACCAACGTTAACCCTACACTTATCTAAATTTTCCTCAAAATCCACCAACTTTAACCTTAAGTTTTTAATTCTTATTTTTCTATTAGTATAAGCAAACTTACTCCAAATTATATTATAAGATAAGAATAAATTATTAGAAAAGTAAAAAATAACCCAGAGGATGAATAAAACCCTAAATCTAGGGGGGAAAACCCCAATCTGGCAACAATGTAAGCGGGAGAGGGCATCAGAAGGATATAATCTTCCCCTCTTCCCCTGAAATGTAGGAATAAATATAATGTTTATACCCACAAAAATAAGATTTGTATTTTGAGTAATATTTTTGGTAATTTTAATAATAGTTTTTGATCCAATTTTCATGTTTATCGTTAAAACTTATGCCGAATTTGGCGATTACAGATATTTAGATGAATATTTGCCTTCTTCTAATTAAATACCATCACAAAAAAAAAATTTAAATCCCATCTAAAAAAAAATTCTGCGGACGCCCTAGATAGAGATCAACCTTCTTGCTTAACATCAAATTAAATTTGTTATAAACATATAGAGCACTTTTTTGTTTCATAATCAGATATTTTACATAACTAAGTAACTTTTTACTTTCTCTAACCTATACATGAAATATATAGTAAGGGGAAGTATTGCGATCGTGAAAATTTTCGAATTCGAGTTTTCAACGGAAATACACGTTTAAAGGTCCTCTGAGTCCAAATAACCAAGTCTCGCAAAAACGTCTGTTTGTGTGAACTGCCTAACTCAAAAACAAAAAGTCGAACGAAACTGAAACTACACATTTAAGGTAGGCATATTCATGGGATGTTACAGCAACTAACCGGAAGTGCCACTTTATATCATCGATTTTACAATTTTCTCGAAAACGGCTCTAATGATTTTGATAAAACTTGCTGAAAGTCTTCTTCTAAAAGTCCTTTAAATTTACATAAATGTCGTACATCACTAGAAAATGCAGGAAAAAAAGTTATGATGAAAAGAATACTTTATTTGCGCATAACTTAAAAAGAATGCATTTTATGGTAAATTATGTATAGAGTTGTATGAAAGGTAATTTAATTATCTAAAAAACCAAAAAAGAATAATCAAAATTGAACCAGTATTAGCAAAGATACAGCGCATCGGACTAACCGGAAGTCGCAATTTTATAATCGATTTTACATTTTTTTTACAATTTTATCGTAAATGGCTCCAACGATTTTGATTAAATTTGCTTAATGTTTTCTGCTTAAAGCCCCTTAACTTTTCATGTACATTGTACATCAACGAGGAAATGCAGAGGAAAAAGTTACAGCAAGAAGACAATTTTATTTGCGCATAACTCTAAAAGTAAGCATTTTATGGTAAATTATGTTTGAAATCATATGAAAGGTAACTAAATTCCCTAAAAAATAAATATATATATAAATCAGGCCTGTATTAGCAAAGATAAGCGTATATCATAAGGCCTGCAAGACCCTAGATGGATGCGACCCAACCTCCTCCCACCAAGCCGCCAACCTGTTATAAACAATACGCTCTGTAAAAATGTATTGTAATAATATAAAAATAGAAATTAACTTAATAATTCCATTTATATTATAAACTAAATTGAATTTCCATGGAAACTGAACCTAAACTTTTAAAATATGTTTTCAGCTTGACAAACCAAAAATAGTTAGTGTACAGAATTGTAGAACTAAAGTTGTTTAAAATACTAATTTATTATATTTTTTTTGAAAGAAGACTAGAAGGAGTGCATTCTACTAAGTTTATTTTTAAGAATCGAATGACATGTTTCCTTGGTGAATATATGTTCGCTATAATGCATTTATTTCATATAGAAATAAGTATGGTGAAATGTGCAATATATAATTAATGTGTTAAAAAAAAAAATTAAAGTTACACTGAAATCTTTTAATCTTTTTAAAAGTTTCGTACAAACTATTTTAAGAACAATAGCTCTGTCTTCTGTTACTCATATTATCTTTTAAAAGTTAAACAAAAAAACTTGAAATTTGAGAGGGTATTTAACTCACAATTCTCTTCATGGGCAACACCTTGCGGGTACAGCTAGTAATAAATAAAATTTAAGGATCAGTATTTAAAAAGAAATGAATAATAATGGCAGACATAATTCAACAAAAAACATTAAAAGATTGAAAGAGGCTACATTAGTATTGTTATGTTTCAGTTTATGAAACAAATAGACTTAACTAACCAATGATCAGAGAAGTAACTTCCTGTTTGGCTTTATTTTGTTGTTTAATATAAATGTTTTTGTTCCTAATTAATTGCTTTATTCTTCACAACCTTATACATTTTAGTAGTTTACTGAATGTTTAATAATTATAATCATTCATGTAAAAAAAAATAAGGAAAAGACAAAACTATTTGTATGTGTGTAACACCCCAAAATGACCAATATGGTCTTAATTTTTTTGTTAACAATTCATACCAAAATCTTATAGCTGTAATCAACAACAATAATCATGGTATTTAAAAAAAATCTATTTATTTAAATAAAATTAATTATTACTTGTGTTAATTTCCAAATTCACTATCTTTGAAATAAAGTAATCATAGAATCCACTTAAGTGGACCATCGTTGAAAAGGTCCAGTTCCTTAATTAAAGACCTGTCAAGGCTTTGTTCATGTCTATTCATAAATGATATACTTGAACCGGTACTTTAACTTTAAAATGTAGTCGCATTATCAATGTCTGGCCCCGAACTTACCCGAAGGTCACCGCACTTGTACTCTCTTGCTCTATTTGTGCTAATTAACTTCTCTATATTCAGTTGTAAGATTCATATTCATTGGAATCATTAAAATTATTACTGCTTTAATTAGATTTTATTTAAAATTATTAGTGCTGTCAACTTCTGCTCACTACGCTCGCTCAAGAGATAAACAAAACTCCAACATATTTATTTCAGTTAAGGCCGGGCCTTTACCATAATTTAAATGATAACTGTTTTAGGTACAACTTCTCCAGATTACCAGAACTTGACAGCGCTAATAATGTGACCACAATGCAAAGTTTTATCCTTTAAACTAGTAGTTTAATATAAAAAAATATATCAAAAACAATTATTGAATATGGATAACATTATCATATATTTAATGATAAAATGGCTTTGCACAATGATCAGCAAATCCAGAGAATGATATTTGGAGATCAGTTAAGTTGTTAAATAAAATCATTAACTAGATATATTGTTATTTAATTTATTTTCCTAATATTTTATCCACAACGTTGGCCTTACTTCATCCGAGTTACAACATAAATAGAAACAAAAAATAAGAACAATGAAAATTTAAACAAAAAAATAAGCTTGATACAATGTCACAATGTAAAAGAAAAAAAAAAGTGATCAATACATTAAAATAAAAAAAGAAACTATTCTATAACAATAAAAGAAATACAAATATTAATGACTATGAAATAAAACTCCTCAAAAAAAACAAAAAACTAAAGTCCTTTTCAGAAAGGACACTATGAATTGAGATAATTATTAAGTAATTAAAGGGAGGGAATAAAACAACCATCAAAAAGTTGAGGTAGGGATAACAATGTAACATTAGAGATGGAGGGAAAAACAGTTACTTGAACTTAAATGTGCAGAATTGAGATAACAAAAAAAACAGTATATAGAAGTATGTATAATCTGTAACATATGATAAATACATAATAATTTATGGTGAATTTTGTAATAATAGTAAATAAGTGAAATAGCATCACTTATAGGTGATACTCTCGACCAAAGATAATAGAAAATTATGTTTTGTTAATACCTTGATTGATCCACAAATAACATACTATAACTATTAAACTGTAATTATTTACCACTATGACTTTAGATTTATTGTGATTAAACATTGAAACTAAGACCAGCATAGGGCTATGGCATAGTTGTATAAAACAATAACTCTTAACTGATATATTAATAATTAATTATAATAATTACATTAATAGAATTTTGGTTATTTTATTAATTTTAAAAAGTAAATATTGGGACATGGCACAAACAAATATAGTAAAACAAATACAAATAAGAATACATAAAAGCAATAAACCATAATTCGTAGTTAAAACGGATAATGTCATATTTCCTCAGTTGACTTACTTTCAACATTATTAAGAATCATTATATAAAATTAGTAAACAATATCGTAACACCTCAGTGTTTATAAACTGATATGTTGATAAACAATAAACCATGCAAAAGGTAATCTACAATTTTCATTGCAATTCTTTTTGAGTAAAGAATTACTCAAACTATTTGAATTTTTAGAATGAACTTAAATTTTTAAGGCTTGTAAAACTATTTTTGATGGTCATTTTTCGGCAGCCAATTAAAAACTTATTAAACATTGATTGAATTCATCTGTATCAGCTATCGATGGTTGTTTTTATAAATAACATTAAGTATTGGATTGAGATGGCAGTCATGTTTGACTGTTATAGAAGATGGCGTCTCTGAGAAATTTAAGTAAAAATGTACCTTATTTAGGACAACAGTTTTCGGCCCTTTTGGGCAATACGAGCTTGTCAGTGAAAATTATTAGTGTTGTTATATTTTTTACCTATTTTTTGTCTTTTTCGGAAGATGCTGTTAAGTTTCTCAGTGTGACTCCAGGATATATACTTCCACCTTCTTTTTGGATATGGACAGCTTGCACTTATTGTTTTTTGGAAATACACTTTTGGGAAGTAATAGTTGATTCAGTTACTATTGGCTTATGCGGAAAACTTGTAGAACCATTATGGGGACAACTGGAATTACTGGTTTTCTTTGCAATTGTTAACATTGGTGTTGGTGTTGTGAGTGCTTCCTTTTATCTCTTCCTTTATATGTTTACATTCAACACAGATCTATTGTTTTATGTTCACATACATGGCCTTGCTGGATTCATTGCAGGCCTGTCAGTTGCTGTTAAGCAAATTATGCCCGATCATGTAATTGTTAAAACCCCATTAGGAAAGATAACGAATCGCAATATTCCATTGTTATTGGTAATTGTGTCTTTTATAATGTATCTTTGTGGTATGTTGGAAGGAACCTATCCAACTATGCTAACAGCTGGACTTCTAGTGAGCTGGACATATCTTAGGTTTTATCAGCGACATAGTAATGGTACTAGAGGAGATTTGGCTGACAATTTCACATTTGCTAGGTAAGTTCTTCATTTTAACCACTTTTTTGTAGTTGTGTAACCAATCCTCACTATGAACAATAAGCCTCCTTTAGCCCAGCCTCATTTTATACCCACAGTTTTCTGATCCATTTTCTAAGACCATCAAATACATCACAGAGTTAATATGCAGAATTTATAAACATGCTATCATTAGAACAAATTTTCATGAAGCAAGCAATGTAAAATCATTCAAATCCCATTCATCTCATCTTAACCTTTGTTTGATTTATGTCCAATTAAAAAAATGGTTTAAAATACATTAGATGAATTAATATGGCCGGTCTTAGCTATCAAAAAAGTTTGATAACAAATTAAAAATAACTTTTGACATTGACAATTCTTATGACCCAGAATCATTATAATAAATTTTACTATACTTGACAAAGTCTTTTATTCGTTCTAATTTTCATCATAAGGTAATTGGAATTATGGGTGTCTAAGGTTAATTAAGTTAATAATTCTTTATTTGATTTTTATGATAGTTAAAACCATATTGATATATTTAATGTATTTTATTGTCATTCAATTAAGAATCAACAACTTAAATACCTGATCAGGCTGGATTAATTGAATTATCTATTCATTAAGGAAAACAAAATATTGACCTTATGTAGATTGTAATTAGCTATTTCTAAACTTTGCACCATTGCTAAGTAATATATAGTCAAGACCTTATACGAGTTGTTAATTAAATAAGATACAACTTTACAATGCAGTCGCATTATCATTATCTGTATCCAAACTTACTTGAAGGTTGCTGCGTTTACTACACTTGCACTCTAGCACCATTTGTGCTAACTAAATGCTGTTTATTCAATTCTAAAATTCGTTATCATTGGAATTATTTTTGCTTTAATTATTAGTTTTACAACTTTGTTTCCGCCATTTTTGCTTTTCCGTTCTACTATATTCTTTAAAAGTAACTAGATACTTATGATTCAAAATACTTTGTCACTAGCCACTACTTTTCCCCATCTTTCTGGCAATTGTCAGATACCATCTCGAAAAAATAATGCCTCTTTGCCATGAATCGTTCCATTTTTTTACTTCTTCATAAGAGCCAAAATGCTGATATCTGAGGCCGTGTGCCATCAATCAAAACAAATGGTAGTCAGATGGAGCAAGATCTGTAGAGTACTATCTATTGTAAAACGGCGGAACTGAAGCTGTGCAGCTAATAGATATTGTTTTAAGTTTTTAGTACTGTGGACTCGGGAAGTTGTACCCAAAGCAGTAATAGTCTAAATTACGCCAAGGCCCTGGGCTCAACTGAAAAGAATATGTTGGAGTTTTGTTTATCTCTTGAGCGAGCGTAGTGAGCAGAAGTTGACAGCTATATTAATTTTAAATAATATCTAATTAATGGAGTTATAATTTTAATAAATCCCAATGAATACGAATCTTACAATTAAATACAAAGTAGTTAGTTGTATGTATTAAGTTGTACCAATAATAATTTTCATTTCTTGATTGTGCACTTTTGAACCATTATATAAAATGTTTTATAGCTTGCCCTAAATCTATGTTTTATTTATTTGTTTTAAGCCAGAATTATCTGGTAATGGACTTTTAACTCCTAGGCCCCTATGTTTGACACCGGCTTGTGGCCGGTTTATTTATTTTCTGTTATCAGCTAATTACTACTGTTGGGTTGGGAGGCCTTCTTTGGGCATACCTAACCTATTTAAAGTGGGTACTCGATATACAGTGTGGATACTGATCACATCACCTCCCTGTATAACCGTTGATCATGAAACAGAATTTCCTTAACTAGTATTGTACTCGGCCCTGCAAGGGAGGAGCACATAGTGACATCTATTATAAATGGAGTTACATTTTTTTTTTGTCGTAGTATAATAAACCGATTGATTTATGACTCAGCTGAAATCAAAAATATTTTTTTCTATTAATTTATGTTACAAAATATAATAATTAATTGTACTTATTAATTCGATTATTGTAGAAAGAATTATTTTGCTTTTTATCTTTCAGTCGTTAAAAACTTATGAATAATTTACCATAAATTTTCACCAAAAGACAGTTTTTTCAATTAGTACATATTTTCTAGCTTTTTTCCTACTGTTAGTCAACCTCCAATATCTCTTGTGGCAAATGCTATACATGGAGGCCTTGTTCGCATTGGTTTATGCAGAAGAACTGTTAGGAAATTTGACTTAGCGGCAGCACCAACTGGTGTCACTGTAACACTCTCAGGTGATCTACATGATATGGAAAGGAGGAGGTTAGTATATATATTTATTTAAGACTTGTTATTAAAAAAATAAAAAATAAATAACATGATTAAGAAGTTTAAATGTTTAAGTAAACATTGCTTAATTATAAGGTGTAGTGAACACAGAGTCTTGATGCTGATACTACCAAAGAGCATTTCCTATTTCTCCTCTGAACTCTGTTGAAACCCAAATCAGATAAGATTTATCATTATCCTCCCATCAATGTCTCAGTCTAACCTTTAGGTATCTATCAATGAATTCAGCATTCATCCCTTTTTTATGTTATTTATCCAGTATTTAGTTCATCAACAACAATCCTATTCTAGTCATTCAATTACTTGAATTATATTTGCTGTTTATAGGTTTGATATTGTAGAGCCTTCTAAATTATTTTTTTTTTTTTTAAACAGGTAGGTTTGATCCTACCATCTTACCCCCGACTGTTATGTGTAAACTATAAATAATGACAAATGAATTGTGGTTATCCTCAGAAAATTAGTGGATACATGCTTTTGTATGAATCTGTTGATTATGTAAATATTATAAAGTTTTATTTGAATTATAGTTTTTCATATATGAAATAAAAAAAACCCACCAATGTTTCACTTTGTTGCTTTGGTGGAAAACCAGAGTGCAATATGTTTATGGTATAGCTTACTAATCCACGGATTACTACGATAAGGCTATCATATCCACAGGGTGCCCAGAAGTCTTGAAGATTGGTAATTCTGCTTGGATTTTTCGTGTTGGGAAAAAATCAGAAATTATGCTTGAAAAACAGCTAGTCGTCGGGAGTTTTTAGTCTAATAATTCTATTTTTCCATGAGTACCAAGCAACAAGTGAATAAAATATTGAGAAGGTTGATCTGGTTGTTACCTTATTTCTAATTCCATGAAACCTATATTTTGATTGAGTAGGGAGTACCGAAGAAGTTAATAAATCTAGTAAGGGATATGCATGACCTAAATATGCAATATAGTCAGAATCGGTAACTATTTTTCAGAGTTTGAGGTTCACTCGGTTTTAAAACAAGGTGGTGGTTCCCTTTCACCTGTCCTATTTAATTTAGCACTTGAGTTCGTCATTAGAAAGGTGATAAGTACAGGAAAAGGTTTAAATCTGGGTGGTAAAATATCCTTGCTTGTATATGCAGATGATTTGGTACTGTGAAGCGAAGATGCGAAACCTAAAACTAAATACTGTAATATCATGAAAAAAGGCCTTTCTTTTTTGATCATAGATGTGAAGTAAGATTTCTTCCTTTCAATATTAACATTTATTAAATTGTTTTCACATCTTTACATTATCTACGTTTCGGGAAATTTTCCCATCTTCAGGATAATCCATTCTAAAATTATATAAAAAACACTACTTTTTCTATTTATAATTAACTAAAATTTCTAACAATTAACAGAAGCTATTTATATTAATTCCACATATAAAAATTATCTTATTTTTCTCACCATTTATTTATAATATTAGATAGTCAATAAATCAAAATTTATCTTATAAAAAACTAAAAACAAGAGCGTTACGAGCATCTTTTCCTATTATCGTCACATGTAACATTAGTTGGAATTAGACTTTGTTCTAATCTCTATTTTCATTATTTTATCCCCTCTCTCCAAGATCTAAAATTATTTTTATAATTTTGTATTTACTTTTTATTTATACTAGATTGTTACAAAAGTCCTTGTTCATTAGTATAACTTTATTTCAGATTACATATTTTAAACATTATTGAATACTACTCTTCAAAGTAAAGTTCATTGTTTTCAACTACTTTCACCCATCTATCTACCAGCAATTGGATTTTATGCTGGTACCACTCCTTTGGTTTTGAGACAAAAAACTCTTCACATCCAATTTTTACGTCCTCGTATTTATCAAAGATCCGACCTTTCAAAAAATGAGCCATTGATAGCTCAGTATTTGGGCTATATGTTTATTCCTTGCAGTTCCGATCATTTTTCCTTGGCCAAACGAGAACAATGTGCAGGGCAGGAGCATTGTCGTGTTGCAAAATGGCTTGGTTGCTGTTGACTAAAGCGGGGTACTTTGCACTCAAAACTGCATAAACTCTGCCTAGCAGTTTAGAATAAAGGTTTGAGTCCACTCCCCGACCATCAGGAACAAGCTCAAAATGCAAAAGGCCTTCGAAGTTCCACCAAACACAAAGTATCACTTTTTTCCCAAACCGATCTTGGCGAATCTCCGGTTATGCAGCTTTAGCTGGCCGTACCCACAGTTTATGTTTGCTAGGGTTTTTTTAAAATATCAACTTAAAATAAGTTTTTTTAAAAATATCAACTTTTTGTCACTTGTGATAATTTTTTTCCAGAACCTGTCATCTTTCGGAAGCAAAATTTTGCACATATCAACTCGCTGCTGGGCTTGGACCTCTGTTAAGTCATGTGTGTCAGATCTTGGTCTTAAATTCCGTACGCCCAGGTTTTTAAGATGACGAGCCACTGTAGCATTAGAAGCCCCTATTACGGCCCTTAAATCACTAATTGCATGTGAGTCCTGGTTCACACATTCAAGAAGAACGTCATCATCAATGTCCGCAAGGCGACCTGATCTGGGTTCATCTACAAGACTCATATTCCCATTGTTGAAACGCCTGAACCAAATGGCGGTAATATTTCGATGGATAACTGATTCCTTCTATGGCACAAATTTCTTCGGTGGCTGCCTTTTTTTCCAGTAATGTCTCATGGAATTAAGGGATTTGTCAAAGTAAACATTGACTTAAATAGTAGGAACAAAAACATTCTTATAGAATTAATTATGAGAGTTGGAATTAAGGGTTGTGTTTATGCACAAGGACTTTTGTAACAATCTAGTATATATAGAGATAATATATTTTTTTTTTTTATTTAGTCTATTAATTATGTCTGCATAGTGGCAACTAAGATTTTTTGTATCCATCTTATAATTATACAACATGAATAGCTTCAACTATTTTTTGTTGATTGCACCACATCTAATTTCTTCACATTTTCAAATAAAAATTGTGGTTACATGTTATGCTAGGGCGGTAGTATTAAAATTTTTATTATTTTTGTGTTGGTTGATTCTTGTTTTCAATTTTTTATTAGTTTCGCCAATATATGCTGTTTCATAATTTTCGCATTCTATACCTTCTTTTTTTTTTATTATTAAATATTGTATAATATCTTCTAAAAGGCCCATCTTTTATTTTCTTATCAAATAAAATAAATCAGTTATAGACTGCTAAAACCAGTTGTAAGCCCGCTGGCGTTTTGTAGCTACTAGGCTAGAGGTGTTGACTACTAGCCTGACACAGAGGGGACTGGAGAATAGCGTCTTAGGATATTGCATAGAATTTTTGTTCCGAAAAAGGATGAATCCACTGAAGAATTTAGGAGGTTTCACAAAGTGAAATTTTGGCGCTTGCACTCTGTTAATATAATTGAAGTGATAGCATCTTGTCGGTTGAAATGGGCTTGTAAAGTTGTTGGACTTAATAACTAGCAAATCCCCTATAAGTAAATAAAAGCTGAGCCGACTGGTAAACGTCCGAGAGATAGACCAAAACGTAGGTGAGAGGATTGCGTTAAGGGTGTTCTTACGGATTTGAGTCTGGATGGTGGTCGATGGACGGAAGTTTGTAAACAGCAATTGGTGGCATCAGCATTGAACCTTCGGGTTCGCTTAGCCTTTTATTATTATTTGCTCCTTTGAAGCTGCAAGGTGTAGCCTTGTGTAGAGAAATGCCCACAAGTACCTCATAATCAACTGCTTTGATTAAAAAAAAAACAAAAAAGAAGATACTTATGCCCAAATTCAATGTTTATTTCTGATGATTTTCCAAATAAACTGTAAAACAATTTAGATATATTTTACTTTAGTAGACATTTTTTTGTAGAAAATGTTTATAAGCATGATGTCGCTCAACCACGTGATAGATCTGTTTGATAGTAATTTTCTTGCTTAGTATAATTGGAATAAGACACAACCCCTAAAAACAAGCTGATCTGATTACAGTTGTTTGAGGGATTTTCTATTACAAAAATGTTTTTATATTAATCAGTCATGGTAAAACTGTATTATATGTAAATCTTCTTCACAAATTTAGTAGGAAGTCTGTAATATTATAACATTATGAAATTTTAGAATTATTTTGTAGTTATCATTATAGAATAAAATTCACTGTAGAAAAAGCAGTTAATGGGAAACTTAAATTCCTAGACTTAGAAGTCTTCACGAAAACTAGTAAATTCCTAACTAAATGGACCAGAAAGGAAATATATAGCAATGTGTTATTGGATTTTTTCTCCAATCACCCCAAATTTCAAATAATCAAAAAAGCAAGACAATTCCATTTAAAGAGCTATTAAATTAACAGATAAGGAATGTATAAAAACAATAAAAATGGAAATATACAATATATTAAAAGAAAACTTCTACCCAGGAAAACTTATTAGTAAATTAGTAAATGGTCTAGTCAAATTAAAATACATTACAATTGAAAATCGATAACAGAAATAATCATGGTAATATGGTTGTCCGTAGAATTAATAAGCAGAGGAAGTTGATTGGGGTGTGCGGTCAGTAACGAAGAACACAAATTAGAAAACTTATTTAATTGCGTGCCGACGTTTTGTCAGAAGTTTTATACCATCATCAGGGCTAAGAAAAACAAGATAACAACAGTGACTGGTATCAGTAACTTCATTTAATTAAGCAAATGACAAATAAAATAGGAAGATTTCATAAAACACCACATGCAATTTAAAAAAATGAAAAATAGAAATAGAAAAAATAATATAAATCAAGAATTGAACAATATCCTAGGACATTTTATAAAATGGCTTTTATCCCAATTTTAACAGATAATATTGCATAGATTTTTGATGCCATGGATCACCCAAATATTATTCTCCAAGATCGAGCATGTCCATATGATCATAGCAAACATCACCGCTGTAAAAGGACACCCTGCCCTCTCATCCTTTTTTTTTCTATTAACTTTCTTATGCAGCCCTTCTCAAAAAGATGTTAGTGTTGACTTGTGACGATAGAAGTACCTCAGACATCAGAAGAAAGGCCTGAAATTTGTTCTTTTAGAAAATGGATTTTCACTGATGGCAAGTGTTATAATTTTGGTGATAATATTTTCTATTTGATATAATTATAAAGTTATACTCTAATATTTCTTATTAGCAAAATTTAAAAGTAATTGGTATGTTTTCAAATTTAACTGTTTTACTTAACGTCTAGGTTTCTCAAATTTCATGGTTTCGCTGTCTATAATGCCTGGATTATTCATTAAAAAAATCGGGAAATTCATTTAAAAAACTCTAATTTCACCAAGAAATAGTTTTAACTTATCAGGGCAAATATAATAAGTTTATAGCAGCATCACAATTATCGATATGGGTTAATCAGCGAGTAATGAGGGAATCGACCACTTGAGAATGTATATATTCATATTGTAACGTTCTAAAAATAAAACTAGATATGTAGATGATAGAGGTCTTTCAAAGGTTCTTATGCCAAAAATATCAAGTTTTAATGTTAATACAGGGTTTTTTTTTATAGGTCATTGAATATGGTTCATTGAATAGCTATTAGTAGGTTTACTTCTTCTTTTTGATGATTGATTGAGGGTGTCCTTGATTGAATTGATGCAGGGTGTCCTTTTCCTGTAACAATGTTAAATTATAGGGAATTTAAATAATAAAAGGCTTAGTGAACCCCAAGTTTCAATGCCGATACCATCGATCGCTGTCTACAAATCTCGGTCCATCAACTACTGTCCAAATCCAATTCCGTAAGATAACTCTTAACACAATTTTCCCAACTACATTTCGGTTTACCCCTCAGACATTTACCATTCGGCTCAGCATTTATTAATTTTTAAGGAATTTGTTCATTACTGAGCCCAACAGTTTTACAAGTACATTTCAACCATCGCAATGATATCACTTCGATTATATTAACAGGGTGCATGCTACGTAATTCCGTGCTGAGTAACCTAAATTCTCCTATGGACTCAGCCTTTTTCATACCAAATATTTTACGCAATACCTTATTCTCGATGACCTTCATGCGTTGTTCGTCCTTCATGGTTAGCGGCCACGTTTCACACCTGTACAGAACAATAGGAAGGATAATAGTTTTGTAAATTCTAACTTTTAAGTTTCTGTCCAAAATGCATGATCTAAGTATGTCCTTCAAAGTAATCATACATCCCTCAATGCGGACATCAATTCCTAATCAGAACCAAGTATCTAAACTATAAATAGCACTCCCATCGTATCAAATAGTATAATTTCCTTCTGTTAACGAAGCTTCCCTTGGTCAGCGAACCTCTTGCAGTGCCATGATATCTAAATTGTTTCCCTTAACCTTGTTTGCCACTGATTTTAACACACTTTCTGTATTCATTATTCTTTTCATTTCTGTATTTATTATTTAAATTCCCTTCTTACGTACCTAAATCTCTTGCACCATGAATCTCCTGAAGTAGTCCCCACCCGGAGGATAAGAGAAATATGAAGACAGGGTTTTTTATATTTTAAATGCAGGGTTTAATCCTATTTTTTTCAATTCATTTCCGACTTAGGTGGATATAGGGCCGTAATATGGAATCCAAATATAATGTTTCAGGATGGGCCTATCTTCGGGGGTTGTTGAATAGATATTATTAATTGTCTTTTTTTGTATTTGTTTTTTTAAAATATGATTGATAGTGGTTTTATTGTACCCGTTATTTTTGCTATGGAATATATTATTTCAATTTCTTTATTATAGTTCTTTTCATTTAAGAGTACGTTCAAAAAATGGTAAATCATGCTATTAAAGGCTGCGAGTTTATGTGTTATCGGTCTCCTAGCACTATTGTTTATAACGACATCCATATGGGTGGGTTTCCGATAAATTCCAAATTCATGATGTTTGTTTTTACTCAGATTTCTAAATCTAAAAAGTTTGTTTTTTTTTTTTTTCAGTTCTACTGTGAATTTAATCGAGGGGTGAATTTCGTTTATTTCCTTTAAAAAATTATTTATTTGTCTTGTCGTACTAGACTATAGGCATATAATGTCGTCTACTTACCGATACCAGTATATGATATGCTGAGCTAGTTGAGAATTGTTTGGGTCAAGAATTTTTTGTTCTAATTTGAACATAAAAAACTGCCAGAAGGGGTGAGAGCCCATTGGTAAGCCTTCTTCCTGTTAGAAGAATTTTCATCAAATTGAAAATAATTATGCTTTATACAATAGACATCAAATTGTAAAGATCTAGTTTTTCTAGCAGTGCTAGATTCGATCGGAAGATTAACTGTTCTAAAATTGCTATTGTTTCTAGTGGTGGGATACTTGTGAAAAGATTTGTGACGTCGGTTGATATTAATTTCGCATTATCCAGAATTACTATGTTCTTAATTTTGTTGACTAACGCCATAGAGTTTTTTACTGTCTGTTATGGGGAAAATGAGATTCTGGTTTTGAATAAATTGTTCAAGTAATGGGCAAGTTTATAGATCAGGCTATTGATGAAAGTAACGACTGGTCTTATGGGAATTTCCAGTTTATGTGTTTTTTATCAACTCGCGGACTTCGGTGGCAAATTTATTAACGGGATTTTAACCGTAGGAAAACCGTCTTTGTTTATGAAATCATAAACTTTCTTTCTATAGTTATCTCTTTCTAGAATTACTGTCGTATTTTCTTTATCTGCTTTTATGCTCTGTTGATATATTTTTATTGGACCTTTTGATTTTTTCTATTTTGGTTTTTAGTATATTGGCGCATACGAATTTTGAAATAGTCGTTATTATATTTTACTAGACCGGTTTCGATATGAACCGCAAGATTTTCAAACATTTTTGAGTTAACTAATATAATATGTTTAGTTGAGGTTGCTAATTTAATATGTTTAATAATATCAAATTACATTTTGAATTGCTTATTTTTGAAATAAGCAAGAAGATGAATGTATAACAACTGAAGATGAATGTATAACATTCGAAACTAGTTTTCGATAAAACAAAATTATAGAAGTGGCAAATAACATATCAATCATTAAGTAGGGATATATATATATATATATATATATATATATATATATATACACACATATACATATAAAGAATATAAAGAAAATATGGTACTAAATATTATTTGTTTCATTGCAGGCAAATCGCTTTAAAGGCATTAAATGAACGACTTAGTAAAGACCAAGTACCTTTACTCAAACCCAAAGAAACAATTGTTCCAGTTCCAGCTATGCCTCCTCCTCCTCCTGTAACTCCTCCAAATCAGACAACGGTACAAGTGCACAATGTCATAGATACATAAAAATTGTTTATGACTATCCAGCCCTGTTTTGTAAATATTTGTACAGAAAAATATTATTTTATTTGATATACTTATCTCTTTTCTTCATTCCATAAAGTATTAGTGGAATAAACTATTGAATAACATAAAAAAAAAATTATGTTATAGATGCAATTTGTATACCTTTTAGGTTATTATTTTTTTTGTTTCTCATTACGCTAGTCAAAGGAATTTATTTTATTTTTAAATTGTATTATATATATGTATATAAATTTATAACGAAATATATGTTTGTGTTTATAAAATTGTTTTGTTTTTTTTTCAAATTAAATTGTGAGCATTTCATACATTTTCTGGACTATGTGTTTTAAATCCTATCAATTGTTTTGCTGTCAATATTATTGTTATGTTAGCTGCTTCTTTTGAAATAGAGAAGTGTAATGAAAACAAATGTTATGGAAATATCTGATTTTTATCCGTCTATGAATTGGGCAATTTTCTAAACTCAACACTTATTTTTCTTTGTGTAAACTTTTAGTGGTGAAAAGTGTTTTATATAAACCAGCTACTACCAAATACTTGTCAAAACATGAAAGTATTATACCGTGTGATTGCAGCTCTAAAGTCGACATTAATTGATCGACACATCGAATGAGAATGTTCTAAAGTGAATTACACCGAAACTGTGTGAGTTTTGAAATTTAACTCTCCCACTTTTCTAATCTAGATGGAATTGCCATCAGCAAGTAAGTTGTTTTTAATATCAATTCCATAATTAATAAGTAATTTTTGTTTCTTGCTTACAGAAAGTTGTTCTTTTGGTGATTACTTGAGCACACTGCAAGGCACCTTTACTTTTTTTATATGAATATAAAGCAAGTCTCTCTTAGTTAGAGATTACCTGCAGAATTGGATTTACCAATTGGCCCCCGGGCTAAGGGCACACATTTTGGTTTTCCATATAAATTTTATGCACAATTCATTTTAAATGTTTTCTAATTGATAGTATATCACTTGATCCAGTACATAATATTAAATAAAAAAAAACATGAACATTTAAATTTTTAATAGTATTTTTGTCTCTGAAAAATTGGAATATGACAGCTATGTGGTCTCATACTTTTGCCGACTATATAGAATAAAGAATACTGATATGAATCATTGGGAAAATCTTAATATCTAGGAATTGTCGACTGTAACCAACCTTTTCCAAATCAATTGTCACCTTTGCCATTTCACTGTCCGGACATATAATTGTCTGGTTCAATTCCTCCAGCATTTTTTCCATTTGCCATACATCCATAATTCTTTCATGGAGTAGCCGAGCTACTTCCTCTACTCTATACTTAAGCAATTCAGCAGGTAATTCATCTGCTCCTGAAATCTTGTTATTCTTTAAGTTCCAGACGTCCTCCTGTACTTCATCCAGATCCGGAGGTTCGATTTCTCCCATTGAAATTTTGTCTCTAATCCATCCTTTGAGCCCTCTTCTCCATTTAGAAAGTTCTTAAAGTAGTCTCTACAGCGATCTAATATCTGACCTTCATGGGAGGAGATTAAACACCGACGAAGAGGTCCAAGCAATGGGGGAAGATTTTTCTAATAAAGATGAAAATTATTTTTTTCATGGTATAGAAATGTTGCCTAAGCGTTGTATTAAGTGTATAAAATTTAGAAGAGAATATATTGAAAAACAATAACACCAGTATTTTTTATTTTACCTTTCCTTCTTCCTCAGGCCGGAAACTTATGCACCCTACTATGTATGTATATAAAATAAATAGTTTAATGTAATACATATATTTTTTAAAAATTTATTTATCCTGCCTTTTAGGCAATACGGTTTTATGCAGACATGCATAACATCCCAATATGGCAAGTAAAACTACTTACTTTTCTACAATGAGCAGTCAATTGTATAATATTTAATCCATATCTATGAAATGATTGAATTTCAATAAAGAAAAAAAAACACTAATGCCTACAGAATTAGTAAATTAATCATCAATAAATAAAATCAAACCTTTTTTGTTCCCTCTTAAACATTTAACATTCCTTCATCCCCATCCATAATCATCATTTTAGTTCTAAAGAACTTACAAAATTTCTCAGAATTTTAAATTTAAGAATCAACAGAGCTGAACAAATAAATGTATAACAATTAAAAAATATCATCTTCATGCAAATTTATGAATCTTTAAAATTCTCTGTTTCATACTTCATCGGTGAAGAAACATTTGTCAGTTTGAATTGAAATGAGCCATAATCAGAATGATTAAAGATTAATATTTTCAAGACACTCAAATGCATTAGAATCAAAGACTATATAATTATACTACCAAAACATAATACCATTATTCTATAAGTCTTTAAAGTCCACAAAAAATAAATTGAACATATAGTTAGATAATACCATAGTTATATACAAGCTAAATTAAATGGTGTAAAATGTGAGATCAGAATAATAAAAATTTGGAGTAAAATTGTCAATCATACTTTTATTTCATAACCTAAAAATCTTTCAGGTCTAATGTTAAAAAAAAAAAATGTATATATATATATATATATATATATATATATATATATATATATATATATATATATATATATATAAAGTCTATAAGCTTAGCAACAATGTTTAATGAATAGAACAAGGGTTTCACTACTTCAACAATAAAGTTAGTTGAAAGGCTTATGTTTTCAAGACTAGGTATTAAATCACAGAACTAAAGATTTTTTTTTTACTGCCCTGATAACTAAAAGGCCCTAACTCCAAATGATTTTTCTAAATAAATTTTTGTATTGTAACCGAGTTGGTCTAAATATTACTCTGTTTTATGACATTAGATAGAAAACCCTAAATCCAATGGTTGGATTCGAATCTTTGGTTTTAGAGCTTTCTAATGTCATAAAAGGTATATTTTTTAGACCGATTTGGATACACTACGAAAATCATTTGGAGTTGGGGACTTTTAACTTATCTCGGCAGTATATCCATCACATTTCTGACTTTTTAAGAGTTTAGTTATCATACAAAGGAATATAATTTCATTGCTTGAGCCATCTAAAATTTAACTTAAAACATATATATTATATCACTTTACAGCCATAAGAACTTACAATTTTTTAATCAGGAATATACATCTTAATTATTATATTTTTTACTTAGGTATATTTAAAGTACACAGAGTACTTAAAAAGAAAAGAACAATTTTGTAAACACTCCAGTACCCTCTTGAGGTGAAGAATTAACTCAATTCTTATATTTAGGATACTTATTACTGAAAGGAGATAACTTACTAAAATACCTTCTTTTTAAGATCTCAGTTCAGAAACCTCTTTGGATTACTTTCCTTGGGTATGTGTCTAGACAAATATTATATAAGTAATATGTTTGCTTTTTTGGAGATCGTTCGAATGCAACAATACAAAATTTGGCATCAACATGATCACAATGAAATGTGTTCTGAATATAATGCTGATCAAAATAAATAAGTAACTATTTCTGTTAGTGAAAATCCTAATGGAAAAAAAAAAATAATATAGTCAGCTAATGTTTTAACATAATTCGTCATTTTCAATATCAAATTTAAAATAACTACTGTCACTTGAAAATAATAATACTAAGAACACAAACAAACCTTTTAGAAACCAACCAAATAACAAAGTACATAGAAATTTGAAAAGATGAAAACATATGCCTGCTGTAATTACATGATAAGTAGGACCTATGCCTGGATATTAAGATTTTTTAGTGACAAATCCAAAAAAATCTAAATGAAGAATATTTTTTATGTACATAAAAAATATATCATGTTTTTTTTTGTCCTTGATTTGCTTGATAATGCGCCTTAATTTTGTATTACTTGTAAACCAGATCACTAGGCCATTGTCCTTTTAATCTCAATTCAGGTAGATCGGCCAACAGGGAGGAGAGGAAAATGATAGAACGAGTGAACTGGGGGTGACTCTGGGTTAAAGATTGAAATGCGATGCATTTTTTGAGAATGAAAGATTTTACTGTTGCAATGTTCATGTCTTTCTGAAAAGGGTGATTAGAAATAATCCAATTTTTCGAAGTGTTGTTTGCATCTTGTGTATGTAGGCGTGCTTTGTTGAGCCCCAAATGGGTCTTAGAGTAGTGTAGATTAGTTGTTTGTTTTGTAAATTCAGTGAGGATCTGTAGTCCAGAAGAACTTTTGGGAAAAAAAAAAAAAACCGAATTTGCTTGATGCGATGTAGAGCAGTTTATTTATTTAGCAGATTTATTTGACTCCAATAAAAAAAAAGTGAATTATTTAGGCATTAAATAAAGTAGTATGTCAATAATTAGAAAGATATATTTCTTGGGGACCGATTTTGACATTTGAAGCAGAACTTTGGGTGGGGTTCAGTAAAATATGTCAATACACACAAGATACAAACAAGACAATACAGAATTCTTAAAAAAAAAAATGGTTTATTTCTTATCACACTATTCACAAAGACATGAACATTCTGACAATAAAATCTTATCTTTCTTGTCACCCACATTACAAATTCATTATGCATGGTAATTGATTTCACACAAATAAAAGTATGTGCAACTGTACTGGAGTGCTGACAATACTGTGAAGTTCTTAATAAACCTTAATTTCACAAAAATCATCAGCTATGTTTTTCTGAACATTAGTCAATAATCCTCTAGATCACTCAAATGCCAGAAACTTCACAATGATTAATGAAGTAAATGTTTACAATATAAAATTGAAAAGTTGTGATGAGCTGATTCTATTATTTTAGGAAAGTAAAATTTAATTGCCTAAAAATTGTTGAGATGTATAAATGACTCACTTTTTACTAAATTATCACAATTCATTGCAATTTGAGAAGAATTTAAAAACAATATTTCTATTAAGAAATGTAATCCAATAAACAACTCTTCAATTATTTATAAAACTACATTTTAATTCTAAATTATTTAAAATCTACCAAAAATAATTGAAATTTTCAATACAATAAAAATTCAAGGAAGAGTGACTGGAAGAAAAATTGGATATATAATACAACTTTTACTAAAATTAAAGAACAGCAGCATGAATGACCAATATATTAATTATACAATTTATAATTGTGTAGTTTTGTTGTTCGCCTTTGCCAATATTATTTATTTTTTCTTACTCTGTTTCATAAGTGACAATCTTTCATGTAGTTAGTAATGCTGCTTTGAAGAAAAAATAATAAATAATTTTCAAAAGCTTCCAGACTACAACAAAGAGTGTATATACAGAAAAATTAAAACAAATTACATGTTAGTTAATGAAATATTGCAGGCCCAAAATAATTTTTAAATACTATTTTTACAAAGTTTGCTATAATTGTGATGCATGTAGTATTAGTTCAAGTGCCCAACACAATGTGGCATGCTGGATATTCGGAATTGGCATGCCGCTGACCAGTAGATTTAAAAAAAAAAAAAATCAAGTTCTCTAGCAGGGATGATAGTTTTATTGCAATTATTTACTTATTTCATTGGGGGAAAAAATATTTAAAAAAAACAAGAGCCTATACAATATAAAAATAATTATTGTGAAGAGTATAAGAGTACATAACATAAGGAGTATAGTTATGGAACATCTCAATATGGTGAACCCATGGTTGTGACACATGCTAAGTAAAGGTTAGGCACTCCTGTACTAGATATTTCAAACTGCAAGAATGAAACATCTTATTTTAAAATCTTAGCTATAAATCGATTAATAAAAATAACTTAATAAATCCAACATTTCAATCAGTAAATATTTGATGAAAAAAAAAAAAAAGCCTTAATAAAATTTTCCTTAGTTGGACGAGATCCCTAGAAAAATAATGAGTGAGGAAATTTATAGCTCTAAACACAGAGGAAGACCGCGTCTTAGAAGGATGAATGGCGAAACGTAGGATCTTGGGAGTCAGGGATTGGAGATCAGTTGCCCAGCGACGTGCAGGTTGGCAGAAGTTATTAGAGGAGGTTAAGGACCAGTAATTGTCTGTCAATCCAATAGTAGAAATAAGAATAGTTGGACTAATGGGGGAACAATCTTTGGATACTACATTAACTAAATTAAATTAAGGAATACTACAAGATTAATAATAATAATTTATTAGATTATTATCTCCAAGATCATGCCCCCAAGACATATTATTCAGCTCATATTAGTTTAGCATTTAAAATGATCATGCTCCGATGGTGATATCATTTAAAATAACTAAATTAAAATATCTTTATAGACTATTTCTAAGAATTTTTATGGGATCACCCAAAGGAGATAAATAAATTTATGGAATAGACATTTAATTATTAATTTAGTCTGTTGTTAGACTTGAAAACTTTTAGCTCTATTTACAAAACAATCAATACAAAGTATGTTGAAAATTTAAATTAATGATGGGCTTAAAGATTTTTGATTAATAGGATTAATTTTAAGAAATAAAACTTTTTAAACCGAGGTGCTAAATTATTTTTTACAATGATTACTTTATTACTTTGTTTCATATGATGACTTTGTTTAAGAAAATGCAGCATAAGGCACTCTAACTAGGTGTATTAAAATTAATATTCCATTCACAAGTAATAGAGGTGAATTTCAAAGAAATAGAAAACTATAAACTTAGGGTCAGGCTGTACATAAATAAAAATTTATCACTCAAACCCTTAATTATGAATATTTTCAAGCAATATAATACTGTTTCATATGACAACAAATTACATAATTTGTATACAATTCTATATCTCTATAACAGTTACAATTTACAGGCAATAGAAAATATAACATAAAATATATAATAATTCATTAAGCTACTTAAAAGTAAGCTGTTAATGAATTGTTATCTATCAGAGAGAGTATAAATCATTATAATAAAATGAATCCAAAAACAAAACATTTCAATTCGTAAGTGGAAATGTAGAATAAGAAGGTTTAAGCTATATTTTATATTATAAATAAGCTGTGTTTTGAAAGCAACAATAATGAAAATTTTCTGTGGTTAAATGCAGACTATATGAATACTACAGCAGGACAACTCATTTACAAGGATTTTACAGTACATAATTTTACTAAGGATCTAATAATAAATAATAAAATAACAAAGCTAGACAAGTTTAAAGGAATATTGTCAACTTAAATAAAACCCATTTCCTAAAGAATTAAGTAGGATATTACTTACAAGAGGAAGTGGTAAGCAAAGCATACATTTCTTTGAAAGATTAAAAATTAAATATTACGTATCAACAATGCGAAAATAAAAGAAATTTCATTTCAAAAAAGGAAACTGATTAGTTACTGCTATAGAAAAATGTTTTGAAAATAATTTTTTATGGTCGTTCAATAACAAATTAAATCAGAGTAATTTATTAACCCGAATCTTATGGTACTTAATTATAATTAAGGAACTAATATATAATAATATTAAAAAGCTAGATTAGATTAAAGGAACAAAATTGACTAGAATAATTGTGAAGAGAAATAATTGATGATTTATACACTGGAGCTTATCATAAACACTAAAATTATCAGATGAAAGAAAGAAATTATTTATATCTCTTCATTTCCTTCAAAGTAAATTACACAATTCCAACTAGACGTAAAAGAATTGAAATATAAAATAATGAGCAAGATTATATTTATTGTAATATATTTTTCATTTATTGAACAAGGTCCTAACAAACTAATAATAAAAAAAGCCAAAGAAAATCTTTTGGATACATTTTAAAACATGATTTGCAGACAAAACTTGTGATGTAAACAAATTCATGAGATTGTTGACAAATTAAATAGTGAACATACATCAATTATACTGTCCTAAAATAAAACAAAGTTGTATAAACATTAAAATTTCTTTTTCTTACTTTTTTGGATCAAAGATAACTTTTTAACATCAGTTATCAGAACGATGATCACAGGAAAAAATGAGAGCTTCTCTCAAATTTACACATTAATCCACTAATCTCTAAAATTAATAAATAATTAAAATTACTAATAAATATTTTCTTTGAGTAATAAAACTACCTAGAAATAACTGAGCTTCAGCTTATAGTAATTTCAGCTAATTGTTATTTTTTATTTCAATAGCAAAAATAAATACTGTGATCTTGAGTATTCAAAAAAGCAACAACTGAATTCATTAAAAAGATTTTTAATAAATAAATTCAAGAAGCATTTTAAAACAGGCAAGCGTGTAACTGAACTAAATTTTTTTTCTAGTTAGGGGCAACAAAAGCACAGACTTGAAACTTTAGGAACTATTTACAAAAAAATGAAATAAATAAATAAAAAAGTCGACCATAATGATTAGAGGGCTCCATTAGCCTTGACGTTATGTCGGTAGATAGATTGGAGAGGGACATGTAGCAGTTCGACCAACCTGGGATATTCGGGTTCTGTAACAGTATTATATAGCCATTATAGCTCTGGGTTACATGATGCAACAATATATGATTATTTTGGTACCATGGCTTATTAGGATCCCAATTATCTTAAGAACATACCAGTCAAGAGTAACAAACAGAGAATAGTAAAATAAATTTTACAAAACATTATCACATAACAGTATAGTTACCATTTTCAGGAGTGACAACACCATGTCTAATAAGAAAGTCTACAACAACAGGGCAACTAGTAGTTTTAAAATCTGTAGAAAAAAGAAGCTCCAGCAACTCCTAAACAATAATAATAATAAAACTAATTAAATTATAACATAATAGAAAAAAAAAATCATAAACAACATAAACCTAGTACTACAAGAATTTTTTTTATGCGAATTCAGTTATCATATTTGCGATATTTTTTTTTAAAAGGTGAATTTATTCAATTTTTGGGGGCCAAACATAATGTCGTTCTCATGGTAAACTTAAGAATGTGAAAATCACTACTTTTCTTCTTCTTATTGTGGCTCTACATCACGTTACCGTGTCTCCTCAAAAAGCAGCCATCAGGAGTCTCTGTCTAATGGCACTGCCATCCAGTTGCGGACTCCGAGGCTCCTTGCGTTTCCAGCCAAGCAGTCAATCCAGCGAAGTCTTGGTCTGCCAGCTTTTCTTTGTCCATGGATGACTTCCATTAGCAGCTTCCTTGGGATCTGCTCCACACACAATCATCCTCGCCACATGACTATCCCACCTTAATCTGGCTCGTTTTACAACAGAGACAATATTAGGCTCTCCATAAGGTTATAAATCTCCTGGTTGGTCCTCCTTCTCCATCTTCCGTCGGTAAGGATGGGACCAAATATTCGCCAGAGAATCCTCCTTTCGATAACAAGAAGGCTTTGGCATATTGCCTTGGTCGTGGTCCAGTTCTCCACACCGTACGTGAGGATTGTGCATATTAGAGTTTTATAGAGAATAATTTTTTTTCTTCCTGTTATAAACCTGTTGGACAAGTGGTGCCCCACAGCAAAGTAACTGCGGTTTCCAGATATTCTTCTTCTTTTTATCTCTATTCCCTTTTCATTATCATAGGTGACCTGGGATCCAAGGCATGTGAATTCGGAGACTTGTTTGAACAAATAGGTACCTAACTGCACTATCTCCTAAGGCATTGGGATCTTATTGGATACTATGTACTTGGCTTTATCTTTAATTTCCAGACCAAGTCCTCTTGCTTTTTCTTCAAGAGGGGAAAATGCCTCTCTAATTGCTTGCTGTGACCTTCCTATGACGTTCACATGAGCTGCGAATGCTAGGAGCTGCACAGACCTATTCAATATTGTACCTGAGGTCTGTATTCCAGAATCCCTCACTGCCTTTTCCAATACCAAGTTGAATAGTAGGCATGCTAAGGCATCACCTTGGCAGACAACTTTCATTGACTGGAAGCTTTCTGACTGATCTCGCTGCACCTGCGCTACACACTCAAGGTCCGTCATAGTCATTCTTATTAATCTGATAAGCTTCTGTGAAATCCGGGGTTCTTCCAGTAGATCAATGCTATCATATGCCGCTTTGAAATCCAAGAAGAGGTGATGCGTCGTGATAAAGAAAACCGGAGGCTAAAAATTTGGTCAATGGAAGATTTGCCTCTAAGGAATCTAGACTGGTAAGGGCCTATCCCTCTTTTAGCGAATGGGAGTAAGCGCTTAAACAGAATATTAGACAGAACTTGTATGAGCAAGACAGATAAAATTCCACAATAATTGCAGCAATCTTATGGGTCTCCCTTCTTATATATTGGGCTTATAATGGATTTCTTCCATCCATATGGAATGGCTTCATTCATCCACATGTCCGTAATAAGGTTGTGAAGAGCCTTTTCAAGAACAGAGCCTCCATACTTGAGAAGCTCAGTTAGGAGATCATCAATCATTGGTGCCTTGTGATTTTCAGTTTTTCTAGGGCTTCTATAATCTCATCATTTGGTGGTTCCATGTCTTCATCTGTCATGATATGTCAGTACTTATTCTGCAACTCTCCTTGATTTTCTTCGTACAAGGTCACGAAATAATTCTTCCACTGGTTCATGTAGGCCTCTTTCTCTACAAAGATTGTTGCCATCTGGATCTTTGCGAACGACCTAATTAGGTTTGAAGGGTTGTTTATGTCGATTGATAGACTCCCTACTTTTCAGAAGAGCAAGAAACTGATACATTCTTCTGTGTATAAGGGCCGATTTCGATTATTTTATTTTTTTTAGTTGGGATTGTTTTTCTTTTATCTCATAGTTTCATGTATATTTATTGTAAAAATTGTAGATATTTTCATAAAAATGCATCTGCCATTTCAGCACTTTCTAATGTTATAACAGACTTGTAACTTTACTACAAACTATATCAACCAAATACTATTGAAAAATAACAAAAACAAAAAATCGAATTTTTCACATTCGTAAATTTAACATTGGACTGACAATATGTCTAAGGCTGCCTGCACATGTGAAGAAATGTTATTTGAAAACATAAGCTGTGTCTACATAGTATTCACACATAGGAAATTTGAGACGGCCAATCCTTTGTTGTTTGAGTCGTTTTAAAAACTATTTATTGGTTTTAAGAGAAAAACTAAAATTGATGGCCTTTTTAATTTTAAAGAACAAAATTTGGGTTTTAATACAATAAAATGATATACTTTGTCTGTTGTGTCCTTTTAAGAATAATCTAGTAGAGTACAATTATAGAAAAATTTGGTGTTTTTTATCAGTAACTTCGAATTGGATGTTAAAATTTTCATACTAGTAGGTAATAAGCAACACAATATGTTTTAAACTTCTCTGTGGGTTGCTCACTTTGATAGTGTGCTAAGTGCTTTGTAAAAAAAATAACTTTGCCAATAGACAGACTGCTTTCATACTGCTTGTTGGTGGATCACCATTTCTTCAACTAAGAAATTAAAGAAGAAAAAGGTTATCAAATTACTAATTGCTTTCATATTATATGCACATATGAGTACTCCATATGAGTATGGTCTAACGTTAGAATTCAAGAGAATTCCATATTATCCGATTACATAATTGTGTTTCTGAGACTTTTATGTAACAATGATAGTAATGATGAGAAAATATAAACATTAAAAGATAATTGATTTTTGGTCAGATAAATTAAAAAAAGTATTTACATTATCAAGTAATCAAGGCTTATAAATTTTTTTCACACCAAAAATGATGGCAGATTTGGATTCAGCACATCAAAAAACCTAAATGTTAAAAATACCATGAAAAACATTTTTTTTTTCAGTTCCGAAGGTGCTCAAAATTTGGAAAGCCACAAAATTACATTTGGGTTTGAAGCTCTGTATCTCGTCTTCAATTTACCCAATATCTACGCTCTTGAACTCGTTCAAAAGAGGGGAACTTCTTCTTTCCATACACATAAAAAACTATTGCAATATCTAAGAAGGTCAGTTTTAAAAAAAGGAGATTACCATTTAAAAACAAAATTAAAGTTTTTTGTGGATAACGTTGTTTCTAAAACATGTAGAAAGACTACAGTAAAAGCAAATCGTGGATTTTAAGGATCTTTACCGATGCTCCAAATTTGGTTTGAATTGTTTGAACGGTTCCTGTTTTATGAGCGATTATTTGAATCTTAAAAAAAATTTGGCAAACTTTTTAGGTCAAACATTTTTATTCTTAGATTTGCTCGAAAATTTGAATATAGGGTTTTTCAAAGTGCTAAAGCCAAATCTGATGCCAGTTTTGAATACAAAAATTCTGTTAATATACTTTAGAACACCGTTTTCATTACATAAACGTAAGTCAATATCGCTCTAAATTCAATTATTTTGTTTTAAAAATTGGATTACTCTAAACTTTACTATTTCTGGATCAAGAATAATGTTTTTATACTACTTATAACACTTACAACATGGCCTTAAATATTCAAATTAAATGCTATTTACAATATCCAAAGTAAGGCTGGGTTCCTAATCATGTACATATAATATAAAAAGATTATTTGTGATCAAGAAATAGTAAATATTACACATTTAAACCAATGCTATAAACATTTTCGTAGTAAAATAATATATTTTAGTCTATAATAATACCGTTCGATAGTACATACAACACAATAGGTAGACCTGCCAGAAATTTTTTTTTAAAGATTTAAATAATTGCTCATAAATCAGGAAAAAATTGATTATTTCATTTTAAAAAATTTGGTTTCTCTAATATTGAATATTACATTTCCTTATTTTTTTTTCTATGATAATGTTTATAGTGATGTTATAAAAGTGTAATACTTACTATTTCTTGAAAACAAATAACGTGTTTATATTATAATATGAACATGTATAAGAACTTAGTCATTAAGTCCATATTTATGTGTAATATAAAAACATTATTCGAGATCCAAAAATAGTAAAGTTTAGAGTGATCCAATTTTTTAAAACGAAATAATTGAATTTAGAGTGATCTGAAGGTTATATTGACTACTATTTAATGAAAACAGTGTTCTGCAGAGTAAATATTAACAGAATTTTTGCATTCAAAACTAGTGTCAGATTTGGTTTAAGCACTTTGAAAAACCCCTATATTCAAATTTTCAAGTAAATCTAAAAATAAAAATTTTTGACCTAAAAATTTTGCTAAAGGGAAACACCCTTCAAATTTTTTTAAAGATTCAATTAATCGCTCATAAATCCTCTTTCAAACGATTCAAACCAAATTTGGAGCATTGTTAAAGGTTCTTAAACTCTGAGATTTGCTTACAATATGCTTCGTGATTTCTACGAGCTTTAGAAACAACGTTATCCGCAAAAAACTTTAATTTTGTTTTTATATGGTAATCTTTTTTTATATTTTTAACATTCAGGTTTTTTGATGTGCTGAATCCAAATTTGCCATCATTTTTGGTGTGAAAAAATCTATAAGCCTTGTTTACTTGGTAATTTAAACATTTTTTTAAATTTATTTGACCAAAAATCATATATTTTTCTTTTAATTTACTTTAAAAACAAATTTTTAGCTGGAAAAACTATGCCAATATCATTTTTCAAACTCGAGATATAAAATGAAGCATTTTCAGCATGCTTTATTTTTTTTCTCAGATCCTAGGGCCCATTGGATAAAGCGGTAGGATATGGGTTGACTTTTATCAATGTAGAATCACCCAAAAATTTTGATCAAAATCAGCGATGACACATCGTGCACTCCCCTTGAGAATAAAATCTTTATGCCCATAATGATAGAGGATTTGAATGGCCGAGTAGGTTGTAGTTATGAGAGGTAGTCTGGAACCTTAGGTAGATATGGAGAAAAGTTCCTCAATGTCAAATGAGAAAGAATCTTGAACTTCTGTGTGTCAAACAATCTGGTTATGACGAACATACTCTTTCCACATAAAGAATGCTATAAATATACTAGAGAAGAGCAGGGATGAAACAATTATATAGATTATATACTGGTAAAAAGAGAAGAAATACGGGAAATACAGGATGCCAGGATCAAAACAGGATTTGAGATCGGAAGTGACTATTATCTTCTATTAACTAATAAAACATGGAACGATGCGAAACCACGAAAAAGCAGCAAGGACCTCAACCTCAGCAAAGGAGTCATCAATTTGTACCGCTTAAAGCAAGTTGAAATGGCGACTTATTACCGGAGAAGAAGTAGAAAGAATGGCCTTGGATCATAGCAGACCGTGGGATTGCGGCGATATTGACACGAGCTGGACAGCTTTTAGGAAGATCCTCCTTGATGCCTCGAAATTGGTTTGGGACGAGAAGAGCGTTAGATCTGATTCCAGAAAAACTACCTAGTGGAAAGAAGATGTGAAAAAGGCAATCCAAGAAAAGAAGACAGCTTAGGAAGAACTACCTCAGCCCGAAAATTTCCGCTGCTTATCAGGTGTACTAGGATCGGAGGAAAGAAGCCAAATTAAAAGTGCTCGAAGCAAAAAGAAAATCTTGGAAAGATTTTGTTCGGAAACTCAAGGAAAACCAGAAAGGAATTAAGGATATGAATGGAGATATCATCTGGCGTGACAAATTCATCATAGAAAATGGAAGGAATATTTTAAAGACCTGCTGGAGGGTAAAGATATCTGAGACCCAGAGGCACGTAGAATCATTTGCCATGTTTGGGTCGAAGGCGACTACACCAGTGAAGAAGAACAACAAGGTGATATCACCGAGATCAGACTAGGCAAGGCAGCATGACTTGACTAAATCACACCTGAAATGAGCAAGTACATGGGTTGTAAAAACCAAGAGATGTTCCTCCATCTTCTGGAATCCCATTTGGAAAGAAAAGAAAATTCCTAAAGATTGGACATTGATGCAGTGATCATGCCTATTCATAAGAAAGGAGACTACTGAGAGTGTGGCAACCACCGGGGAATGTCACTTCTCAGTGTACCCAGCAAGGTTTATTCTAGAATTCTTGAGGCAAGAATAAGAAGAGTGGTCAATGGCCAGCTTGGAGAAGAACAGTGCGGGTTCAGCGAACAATGAAGCATGCAAGATCTCATCTTCAACTCTTCGACAAATAACGGAGAAGATTGCCGAAAAGAATAAAGAACTTTCTGTATGCTTTGTGGACCTCCAAAAAGCTTTTGACAGAGTGAGAAAGGAAGACATAGAGCAGGCACTGTCTGACAGAGGCATCGATCGAGGAACGACTTTGGCTGTGATAAAGCTCTATAACAAGACCAGGAATGTGGTTAAGACCATGAACCACATATCAAAGGAATTCGAGACAAAACTAGGTATTCGCCAAGGTAGTAGTTTAATTCTACTGCTCTTTAAAGTAGTCTTAAATCTGGTGCTAAGAAAAGCTAAACTATGAATGAGATAGTTTCAGTTAGGGCATAGAAACCTACAATCCGCAAGATTCTCCGTGTTAGCAATCGCAGACAATCTTGTCTTGTTAGCTTACAACGACCAAGACTTCAAATATTTTTTAAACATTCTTCATAAAGAAATAGCCGCAACAAATATTGTTCCTAAATATGACTTCGGTGATGAATTATGCACAAATAGACATTAGAAACGATTTTGTGCGAGAAAAAAAAAATTAATCTTTTGTATGTTTGTATATTTTTAATACATGTCCTTATTAAATTATAAATATACATTTGTAAAAATCTGCCATCACAAATTTAATTTGTATAATTTTGTGTTCTTAATTGCTCAGTTTTGTTTTTCCTTAACCCTAAAGAATAGCTGTAATTGTTTTTAGGCTGAAAAATTGCAATCTTTCAATATATCGATATTTCCATGACCTCGAAACACAAGAGTCGAATCCAGTCCATGGAGATGCGCTATCTTCGTAAAGTGGAAGGAAAGATCAGACAAGATAGGATACGGAACAGCATCATACGGACTAGCCTCGAAGTTAAACCAGCAGAGACCATCCTAGAAGAGCACTAACTAAGGTTGTTCGGACATCTCCTTAGGATGGATCAGAAATGAACTGCCAGGAAGACGTAGGAGACTCGTGTGGAGGAAAGGAGACTACAGGAAAACTGCCTGGAAAGACCGTGTCCAAGAGGTGTTCATGAGACTAGGTATGGATTATAGTAGGAGAAGAGAGTTGGCCCAAGAACGAGACACCTGGTCCAGACTATACAAGATGTAACCCCACCAAGTAACACTGCATCAATGGTACATGGGAGATAAAGAGATAAAGATTATGATGAAGATGATGCCAGTCATAGGTCATCCCAGGTAGATCCTCGGAACTTGCCATTATCATTTGTCATTTTGTTTTAAAATGGCACCCAATTAGAGTTTTCATATGCCCATATCTTGACCATTTATTATGGTAAAGGAAAAGTAAAATATTTAAATTTGTTTTACTTTCCTTAACTACTAAGGAAGGAAGGTATTGTAATGGCATACAATTTTCAATGAGCTATTTTCAATGGGTATATACGTTTCAGAGTCCCCAGGGTACAAAAAATGCATTTTCGGCCATCGGCGTATATTCTGTCTACCTAAGTCACGATTATGTCTTGAGCGGGAGGACCGATTTCGTTGCTTCTTTTATTCATTTTGTAGGATTTCGGCCATCGCCGCCTATGTACCAAATCAAGCACTCTGTGTGCTATTGCTAGAAACGTGCTTTTCTATAGACTGTAGCGCCAAAAATGATTTAGATAAAACTTGCCTGAAGTCTTATCCTTAAGGCTCTTTAAATATATATAGTACAACCCCGAAAAAAAAAAAAATAAATAATGGAAAAAAGTTATGAAGAAAAAATAACTTTATTTGCGCATAACTCAAAAAGTATAAATTTTATGGTAAATTATGCTATAATAAATAATTTGAAAGGCAATTTAATTATCCTTCCCCTCCCAAAAAAAAAATATCATAAAAATCGGACCATTATTAGCAAAGATACAGCATATTGAAAATTATTTTGATTTATTATTTCAATCCACTAAGAAAAAAAAATTTAACCTTCCTTCAATATTTGAGGATTTACATTACGAAATACATAGAATCTAAAAAAGTCCATCAGTCCATCCATTCTCTGAGACAAAAGGGCTAATTTTTTTTTTTTTTTTAGATTTGGCACCAAATTCACAATTCATCCCAGGATGATCCTTGGAACTCAATATTACCTTCCGCCATTTTGTTTAAAAACGGCGGCCAATTCATATGTTCATATCTCATCCAGTTATGAGAAGATACAGGAACAAAATAAAGTGTTTTGGAATAATTATACCAAAGCCTTAAAAAAAAAAAAACTGATTGCAACATGTTACATTTATCTGGAATAATGTAACATCCAATTTGAAATAATAAACAATTGGGTAATAATTTGTAATGCTTTATTGTTAGTACCTGAGTTGAGAGAAGCTGAAAAGTATCTACTTCTCCATCATTATTTTTTGGTATAAAATCGAGTGGAAGTTCCAGGTCATAAACAAATTCTGTATTAGGAAAGAGGCCTTGTTCTGACTCATAGAAAAACCTAAAGTAAAAGATAATATAATCAAACAAAACAGAACCAATTCTGCATTCTTTTCTAAGAACAATAAAATAATATCTACGAAATAAAATTTTAGATTAATGATTTGATCCAAAATAAATACATGTCTAAATTTGTTCATCATAAAAAAAATAAAATAATGACCAGTAAGCTGACATCAACCAATATTTTTGATGATACTTTTAAACATGCACACATGCGGTCATATTATAAAGCTTAAAAGAATATTCATCATGCACTCACGAAACACAGCCTCCAGGTAGAAGGTTTCTTAACAGATGAGATGGTATTGAAGCCTCTTCTTCGGCTTCTTTATAAGCAGTCTCCAATACACCAAAACCTTCTGATAAACCACCACCGACCTTAAAGCAAATATTTGATAGAAGTATGGTGCTTGAATTCACCTTGAATGAATACGTTTTTCGAACATCACAATATTTTTATTTATGTGATGTGTACAATAATATGCCAAAGTCTGAATTTAAAATTAAATCTTTTATTATTGTTACTGTAATTATGCTTTATACTTTACCCTTGAATTATCTAATAAGAAATAAAAGATTTTCCAATTATCCACTACTGCTCAATAAAAATCTGATTTTAATTCACTGAACACTCCCTTGTTAGTTGTATAACCCTTTGTTCTCATATGAATGAAAAAAAAATTGGTGCTTAGTAATTAATATTAAATTGCTTGATAATTAGAAAATTAGAAATAGTAATTTATTATTTTAAGTTATCAATGTTCAATTACACTAAATTGAACATTGATAACTTCAATTAAGCACTTATTAAGGCTAACCTCATCGGTATAATGAAACTACTAAATTTTAGGCATACCTCGTTAGCATAATGAAACTACTAAATTTTAGGCTACCTGATCAGCATAATGAAACTATCACTTAAGAGATCGAAAAAAAATAATATATACCCTAATTTGGGGTTATATTTTAATTTTTTTAAATGAATTTATCGAGACTATTTGTATAAATGGTGTGAGCATTTTTGAAGTACATATTATTAATCTTTAGCTTACTACTAAGCAAATTATATCATTCTTTTTACAAAATACTAATTAGTTTGTTATGCACATATTTTTTACATTTTGGTGCAGCTACCCATACGAACAGGGTTCCCTGCACCAAGCCAGTTATTCGATGAAAACTCAAAAGTAGAGGGAACTTGGTGCAAAGCAAAACACTTAGTCTGGTATTTTAAAAGGATTATCATCAATAAACTTTTAACTTCAATATGTGCGAAACCATTCCAGCAGGCTCCGATGATTTGAGAAATTTGTCTGGATAATAAACAGTTTGATCCTCTTCTATAACTCTTTCAATGGGTTTGTATTCCGAAACTGCATCAGGAATGTTCAATTGTATCTTATTATTGATTTGATTGAAATCATCATTCTTTAGAGCTAAGATAGCTCGCTCGCAAAGCCAATCGTGGTGCCTGAAGTTGTTGGCGATGTTCGGAAAAACCTTCTTTTCAGATGACAGAAATTCAGTGGGAGCAATATCTCCTGAGTTTCAGGAATAACCAGAAGTTTGTCATCATCCATATCCAAAAGTTGCTTGGAAAATGTTTGTGCAGAAACATCTCCGAGTAAATGCAAATTACATGTCACCAGACAGCCGATTTTTTCACACATGCGTTCAGCTCGTCTGCTAGTGTTGATCTTGGAATAATGGACAAAGTTTGACAGAAATCACCTGAGAGCAATATTAGAGCTCCTCCCATTTGACGTTAATCGCTAGATTTAAATACAATGGCAGCTTGAGAGCTGAATGGGTCGTATATCCTCCATCAAGTAGTGTTGCTGCATCCCTGATGATGCCACAGCCAGAGCAATCTCATGCTTCAATCGAATTTCGGCGAGTTTCAAATTGAGTAGAAATGTTTTCCTCTGCCTCCTCGTGTAAGAAAAAGAAATCCACCATTTACTCTTCATACATGCTCCATAACTGTCGTACGCGAGTCATTGATCATTTGTTAAGAGCCTTTTGTGAATCTCAATATAAATTTGCAGCGCATCGTCATATTATTTTACTTGTGATAGGTCACTATCAACAACATCGTTTTTGTCACGTTCCGGTGAAAATAGCCCAAGCTGATTAAGGGTTTTGTTCTTAAACAAAACCCTAACCACCCCTACTTTCATGGTGATCAGTCAAACGGTGTTGAAGTCTATCAATCTCAAACAGATACACCAACATTCATATATATATATATATATATATATATATATATATATATATATATATATATATATATATATATATATATGTATATGTATATGTATATGTATATGTATATGTATATGTATATGTATATGTATATGTATATGTATATGTATATGTATATGTATATGTATATGTATATGTATATGTATATGTATATGTATATGTATATGTATATGTATATGTATATGTATATGTATATGTATATGTATATGTATATGTATATGTATATGTATATGTATATGTATATGTATATGTATGTATGTATATATATATATGTATATATATATATATATATATATATATATATATATATATATATATATATATATATATATATATATATATATATATGTATATATATATGTATATATATATATATATATATATATATATATATATATATATATATATATATATATATATATGTGTATATATATATATATATATATATATATATATATATATATATATATATATAAATATATATATAAAATATATATATATATATATTTAAAATTAAATAAGTGGATAAATGCTTATGAAAAAGATTATATAATCTAAAAAAATAAATAAAAAATAATTATAACAAAATAAACACAAATAGGAAAGTTAAGATAGACAATTTATCAAACAAATTTGCCAAATTTTCTCTAATTCGAGCACTATATTGTCCTCTTTTGTTAGTAGATTCAGGAGAAAGGGATAAGGTGCCTTCATTCGATATTCTCACAAATGCAAGAGTAAATATTTACTTTCTGTGTTGTTTAGAGACTTAAACATGGAAGATACCTTAGTACTTCTTTATAATGTTTTCAGTATCTTCCCTGAGAATTTTTCTCCTTCATACCAGAAGGTAACATATTCTCCATTATGGACGGGAAGCAAAGTAAGTTTGTTCCTTTGCAAAACTTATCTGGTGGTGCAATCTAACCCCATCTTGTGGTGCAAAGTTAGAACATCTTCTAAAGTCATAAAAAAAACAGACATTTAATGCTCCTTAATTAAAAACAAGCACCAAAATTATTAACTAGACTTATTTCAACATTATACTAGGGTGAATAAAAAAAAAAAGACCATTCCAAATGTTAAAATGAAGTTTTTCTTACATAAAATATCTTCTAACTTTCGAAATACAGTCCATTATGTTCTATGGTTAGTTGCCATCTAGAGTTCGATTCCCTGCCAGTACCACTCTTTGGGTTTCGACTGGAAAAAGTCTTCTATTCCAATTTTTACCTCCTCCAATGTTTGAAATATTTTTCCCTTAAGAAAGTGAGCCATTGGGGGGTAAAATGGATAGGATAACAGGACGGCTAGAGAGGAAGACGGGTGCTGGAGTATCCCCCACTCTCAGAGGAATGAATACGCCAAAGTGCCCTACTCACTGCTTACTAATTTCCAGCCCTCACTATCCCTACCAATGCATGTCACCTTCACGTGATGCCCTCTGGAAAGTGCGATGACAGAGGTGGGGTCACTCACTTAGTATCGAGAGATATTTGTGACAGGACCTCTCAAACACCCAAGCCAAGTGGAGGGTGCTCGAGCTTTGGCCGGATGGCAGGTGGTGTATAAACATACACTGTCTTTAATCGACCCATTTGGGAACCAGGCGCACCCCATTGTACTTAGCCGCTGCAGGGAGAAGAGGGAATAGTGCCATCAGTGTTAAATATCCCCCCCTGAACACAAACCAAACAAATTTTTTAAATCTTTAATAAGAAGATTAGTTTTCTTTGGCTTCATTTAACATTTCAGATCCAGCCATGGATACTCTGGACGAGTCCTCGCTTGGAGGAATGCTCAAATCCCTGGCAGCAGAGTTGGAAGTACTCAACTTCAGGACGGAGGAGAGAGAGGAGCAGCAAGTCACAGCTCAGGCTGGTGTAGCTGCCCTGACCTCAACCAACCTGTCTAAGACAATTGAGTCAAGAACACCAGAAATGATAAGTAATACCTGCTTTGCTAACAGTGGAGGATCTGCAGTGTATGCAGACTCTGCATCTCAGGATGTGGAGAAAGCCACACCATGGTTCACTGTGACCTAGAAGCGAAATAGAAGGTGATTCAAGGTGAGGAAGCACCTTGGCAGGGCTGAGCCCAACACAACGGAATCAACCCAAGGGCTGGCAGAGAAGACTGCAAGGTTCCCCCCAGAATCAGGAGTCGAGACTGTTATGCTCAAGAAGGGTGATTGTACCGTGCCAAACGACCACAACTAAGAAAGCAAGACTTCTCACGAAGCCAGCGATCAAGGCTAGTGGTTTGGAGACGAGGCAATCTAAGCGGGCCAAACCCTCACATGGGACGGAGTCACCAAAAGGGCTGCAGCTGGAACTGCCAGGGTTCTCATGGAACCGGCAGCAAAGGCCGCAGCATCCCTAAGGCAGGCACTAAAGCATGCACAGGGTGCAGAAAAACGTCCAAGATCTTAACCTGTTGCAAAGAAGCTCAGGGAGATGGAGGGTCAACACTGCATTTATGTGAAGGCTGTAAGAGGGTGCTTAGCAGGGAAGTTTCACTAGCTGGTGGAGATTCCACTACAGGGCAGCAGTCAATAGAGGATTCCGATGGAGAGGTGGATCCAAAAGGTTCGGCTATGGCTGAGCCTAGAGGTAAAACCTTGATATCGGAGCAATCTGGAGATCAGTCCTGAGAGGAAGAATCATAATATCAATCTCCACCACTGTATAGCTGCATGTGGTGTGCTGCAACAATACATCAGAGGTAAGGACATTGACATCATCCTCATTCAGGAACCTTAGCTGTATGATAGTACAATTAAAGGACTGGGTTTGCCTGGCTACGGAATTATTTCGGTGACTAGCAATCCCAGGGCCTGTATACTATACAAATAGCCTCTGTGGCAATTTTGTTCCAGAGATCTCGTAGTAGCACAATTTACTCCATCTGGAGGAGAAGATAGGATGGCAGGAAGCACTCTTATCTCTGGGTGCCTGTCATATGAGGACCCATTCCCAACAGTCGGGCTTCAAAAGGTTCTGGATTGTATGGGAACATAATAATAGCTTCCCTAGATGCAAATGCACACCATGAAATTTGGGCAGTTCCAACAATAACCTTATGACTTAATTCTATAAATTATAATCAATTATGATCTTGTAATTTTGAACAGGGGGTGTCTACCAACCTTCTGCAACAGAATAAGATCAGAAGTCATTGATATAACTCTAGTTTCAAAAGATGTTAGGCTAGTATACGTATTGACAACTGGCATGTCTCTAATGAAGAGACATACTCGGGCCATAAATACATTAGATTTGATACAGCAGACTGCTGGTATGAAACAAGAGTTTATAGGAATCCAAAACGCACAGATTGGGAATCCTACAAAAATAAACTTGATGACCTAAATAACTACTGCCCAAAAGTAGCTCATAATACATGGAAATTGGAATACTTAAACTCCTTTCTGACAAATGCTGTGAGAACAGTATATCTGAACAGTAATAAAATATGTAACACCACTTCCAATAGGAATGTCTCATGGTGGAACAGTGAATTAAATAAGCAACGAACGAGTACTAGGTAATTGTTTAATGCTGCTAAAAGAAATGGTAAATGGGAAGCCTATAAAGTAGCGCTTACTAAATACCATAAACTAGTAAGGAAAATCAAAAGACAAGCTAGGAGGAAGTTCTGTCTGAAGGTTGACAATACTCCGGCTTATATATATATATATATATATATATATATATATATATATATATATATATATATATATATATATATTATTTTATAATATATATATATATATATATATATATATATATATATATATATATATATTATTTTATAAATATATATATATATATATATATATATATATATATAAAATATAACTTTTCCCTAATTTGGTGCAAAATTACTATACATAAATATATACATACCTCAAATTACGGTGTATATATATATATATATATATATATATATATATATATATATATATAAAGGAAGAAAAGGGAAATAGACTTATTAAATAAGAATTATATATTAGACTAGTTGTGCTCTGGGGCTTCACTCCTGTTTAATTTGGATTAACCCCCAAAATAAAAAATCTTTAAAATAATAACCTATTATTTGTTGTTCAGTCTCATTTGTTGCAGACATTTAACAGGAACGGGGTCAAAAATAAATTTTGACGAATTAAATCATGTTTTAAATTTTTTTTATTATCTTACTTTCCCATTTTATAAAGAAAATAATTTCACACTTATTAAACAGTTTATACTTTATAAAAGGGTGATTTTATAAAGCCTAAAACATTCCTAAATGCACGATCAATCTAACACAAAAAGAATTATTCAAATCGAACAGGTAATTCCTGTAATTAGTGCTTTCATACAAACTCTTCAGCTTTATCAGGTTTGTAAATATGAAACAGGAATTTTCGTACAGAAAATACACGTTTATTGCATAAAACTGTTCCAAAAATATTTTATTTGAAATATTGTCTGTTGCAAGCTATACATTTTTCCCATCTCTCTGGTAATTTATGAATGCCATGCCAGAAAAAATCTTGCTCTTTTGTGGCGAAACAGTCATCAAGCCATTTTTGTACATTTTCATAAGAAGTGAAGTGCTGCTGAACAAGTGTGCGTCCCATCGATGCAAATAAATAGTAGTCGGACGGAGCCAATTCTGGTGTGCAGGCCAGCATGTGCTAATATTTCCCAATTGAATGCCTCAATCGTTTCCTTCACACGTTTTGCTGTGTGTGATGGTGTATTATCAAGAAGCAAAATCACTTTGTGTTATCTTTTTTGATATTCTGGTCGTTTTTCGCACAATACTCGTTAAAAAATCGATCATTTGTAGTCGATAGTGTTCGGTATTAATGGTTTTGCCAGGTTTTAGCAGCTCATAATAGATCACACCCTTCTGATCCCACCAAACACAGAACATTGTTTTCTTTCAAAAGAGATTTGGCCTTGCTATTGATGTTGATGGTTTGCCTGGAGTTACCCATAATCTTTGACACTTAGGATATACACTTTTCATCACCTGTGACAATTCGATGGAGGAATGACTTTCTTTTGTATCTGGCGAGCAGCATTTCAGAGGTGGTTATCTGGTTTTCCTGCAGTTCATGTGGAGACAGCTTCTTATGTTACATTCAATGGGTTGGGTATGAGCATCATCCTCATCCAACAATGCTTGCAATTCGCCGTCTTCAAACTTTTTTGGTGGTTTTCCATGTTCTTCATTTCATGTCAAAATCGCCACTTTTGAATTTTTAAACCACTCGAAGCATAGTGATTTGCCAAGAAAAGGCTCACCGTAAGCTTCGACATGCATTTGATACGATTTTTTAAATAGTAACAAAAAACTAATGCTGTCTGCAAATCATAGTTTGGAGACACAAAAATTGACGTGTTCAACACTGTTTAAATGATGCAGTTATATGAAACTTGAATTGTTATGAGTTGAAAATCGTTGCCAGCTGTCGAATAAAGAAAATAGTGCCAATAATTTTATATTAATTTATATTACTGGTTTAACGGTAACTACTATAGAACCATCTATGGACGAATAGTATAAAAATATAGTACAGAAATATGAAGCTGTCATGACAACAAAAGGTATGCAAGTTGGAGACTTTTTCTCTAAGAAATTTATTTATGGTTACTGCTCCCTTCCTGTAGGCTGTAGAGTGACGTTATAAAGCCTAAAGCCTTCCTCGATAAAAGGTCTGTTTAACACAAAAAGAATTTTTCAAATCGAACAGATAGTTCCTGAAATTATTGCGTTCAAACACACAAACTCTTTAGCTTTATATAATAATACATATGGAGATCAATCAACGCAACATAAACAAAAATAAAACAATAAGTTTTCGTTGGCCATAAAAGCAATTATCACAATTAATCTTCCATAAGAACTCATTTCCTGTTTGAGATGGTTCCATGGTTGCATTGACTGATCCTACAATATAATCCTTAAATAACCAAAAAAAAGAGGCAAAAATCAATATTTATGGATAAAAAGCAGTCGTTATAAAAAGAGAATTCAGTGGTATTTGGGTAAAGGGGCACAAGCCATTTTTTTGCGACTATGTGTTTAAATTATATTTATTTCTTTTTAATGAACTTTGCCTTTGAGAAAAAGAATTTTTGTCACTGAAACCGAGTTCACATGGAATGTGATTAGTTTTATTGACTTATTTCCTTTTTCTTGTTACGGCAACAATGGCAAGTATAAATAAACGCAACCTCAATTATGCACGCACTAATTAGAGAGAGAATACCACGCATGAAGTTGTGCTGCATCGTTGTACTATGTTGTTGTGTCATATTTTAAAAATCAAAATATAGCTTAAGCCATTGTCGTAAAAAAATGACAGGTATCCCTTTATCCAAACAACACAGAATTATCAACCTCAGCATTGTTCTTTGTCTGATAGAACAGAAAATAAATTTTTTATTACAACTGGACTCCAAACCTGGGCTTGGGAGCTAAAAGTCAAGTGTCTTACCTACTGGGCAATTTCACTCCTCATGCCATTGAAAAACCGTTAGGAATTCATAGAATCATAAATAAAAATATTTTGACAAGATAAAAATAATTCTAATATTAAAAATTATAAAACACAACAAACCATGTTATCCCACTTTCCAGGCCAAGTAGGTTTGGTTATAGATCTTTTTTGAAGCCAAATACAGATTCCTCTGTCTGGATGGCGCACGTAACCATTTATGTCTACACCATACTTGCAGATTCCAAAAAGACCTATATAAAAAGTCTATTAATTACTATATTTAATAAACATTGAAGGTACAATAATTTAATATTTTAAAAAATAAAAAATTTCAAAGATGGTGAAGCATGGTTAAAATGTTATCAATAAACAAGAACAAAAAATATATTCAAAACTAGATGGAGCAAAAAAAGAACAAAACTAAAGCCTCATTGACAGTATACTATCACTAGCATCAGTTACCGTCATGACAGCATTTATTATTTTGAAAGTATCGGCACAACAGTGAACTGTGGCAGTTTAGCTAAAGGCGATTGTGCGGGAATAAATTGTTCTCATTCATTGTAGTGTTGTGATTCTGTTTGAACTTGAAATTGATTCTAAACAATATTTTGAAGTTATTCAATTCATGGATGAGTATGAAAAGTTTCCCTGTTTATGGAGGAAATACGATCCCAATTTCAAAAAACTCATGAGAAGCAAGAATAAGCAGACAGGTCTCTCCTTCAATGCTCCAATCTTTGTAAAACAAAGGAATTGATGCAAATAATTCGAAGTACTTGGGGAAGGATCAATCAAGTAAGGTAGAGGTCCTCAGACAATGTTACTGCATACCACTTCCACTTTTCAGATAACCAATACCTGATCTTATGACATTAGTATTAAAAATTCATAAAAAAATACAAATTTATTAACAAAAATTTATGTAATAATCAAAACTAAATAATAAATTGAATATAAAGTTCAAAAAATCCAAAATCAAAAGTTTATCAATTTCACGTAGTACCAACAGTAAGATTCACAAAACAGCATCATGAATTCTGCTAATAAAAGTTTCTACATCATAGGTAAGAAATTTTAACATTGTTAAGAAAATCATTAATATTTTTCAGTTGAAAAAATGTTGTTGATTTACAATCAGAGCATCAATGTTAGGCTTGATGGAGCTCAACTTCATTCTTATGTTCTCTTCAATATCGAGTGCTTTCGCCTTTACTACAGCAACCATCCTCAATTATTTTCATTAATTATAGATTGTGTTTATTCATCTTGTCATCGACAATTTGGGAACTTAAGAATCTTTATGGATATTAAAAATGCTCCTAAAGAATTTTGTAAAATAATTGATCAAATCATTTAAGATTTCCTTATCCAGAGAAGTATTTCTTAGGAGAGTGATAGATTAGGTGCCTGAATATTTGGCAAGAGAACAGATTACACATTAATAAATCCAAATGCAAATTCTTTTGCATTTCAGTTGAATAGCTTGGCCATAAAATTAGCACTAAAGGATAAGAAAAATGTCAAGACAAAATTGAAGCTATAAAATCTGCCTCAACTTAAAAACGTCGATGAGCTTAAGTCATTTTTGGATTTGGCCAAATATTATCCAAAATTCAATCCTTAAGTCTCTGATAAACTATTCCAATCAATTCCCTTAATAAAAAAAGATATTAAAGATAGGTGGACTAGTGAATGTACAAATGCTTTTAATTTAATTAAGGATGAAATTGTGAGTGAAAGGGTATTGATGGCCTATCAACCTGAATTATGTTTGACTCTTGATGGTCAAGAAAGACCTATAGCATTTATTTCAAGATCCCTCACTAAAAGAGAAACTTCATATTCTTAACTAGATCGCGAAGCTACAGCAGTCTACTGGTCTTTCAAACATTTGATTCAATATCTTTATAGTAGAAAGTTAACACTCATTATTGATAATAAGCCATTAGCAAGGTTTTTCCACTGGAATAAAGCAATGCCTGTAAAGTCAGCCCATTGTCTGATCAGATATGCAGAATTTTTTGGAACAAATTGAGACCCTGAGCTAAAACAATTAAAAAATAAATTTCTTAATTAGTAGCGCAGCTAAGGAGAATACACCCTGAGAGGTAGCCCTTGCCCAATTCTTATGAATTTTCTTTCCCACCAGACTAGAGATATTTCACACTAGAAATACTAATCATTAAATATTTATTATCAGGTATTACTGTTTATTATAAATGTAAGCAAGCAACACACACCTGTGAGAAATTGCTGGTCTCCTATCGGGCACATCCCTAGGTGGCGGATGAAGGGATTCTCACCAGATATGGAGGGTACTGGGGAAATAAAATACCTGGGGTGGACTAAAATTGGACAAAAATTCAGGTCTGACAGTTCCTAGAATAGGTGGCGACTTGGTCTGCGTTAGTTCCTCAGATTAGAGGCGGCTGTATTACACCTGGCAGGAGGTATAAAATGCACTTTGAATACAGATATGAAGGAACAGTGTAGTAATTGACTTATGGTGCAGAGGCCCGGAACCCCAGTACCAGTGTTGGAAGAGGTTCTGAAAACGGGATCCCTAGCAACGTCATCCTGAGACCAATATTATAAATGATTAGAGATTTGGCCGTAGCTGAAGCATCTTTTATTAGCTTTATTTATTTAGCTGAGGAAAGTTTGGAGTTGTACTAGGTAGAGTGGACGAAACTTGTTAAGGACGCTCATGACCTAAAAGTATATATCCACCCAAGACACAATGTCCATGCAGAAATAAGAGAATATGAGTGCAGAATTCAAAACCATCTGATCTCCATAGAGAGAAAATTAAGTGACTATATAGCAGAGAGGACAAAAGACAAGGTGGATGCAGGTACACAGACCGTGAAGCATTCATCGCTACGAATTCCTCTACCAAAGAAGCAGGTTGACCTGCCATCAACTTCTCACAAGGAGCCTGCAGTTGCACCTAGAAAACAGAAGAAGGTACCAACAAGTGGAAAAACAATGGAGCAGCCCTGGCAACCCATGACAGCCTCGACAGTCCCCACAGAGGAGTCATGGCAAACAGTCACCAAAAAGAAAAAGATTGAATGCGCCCATGCCCAAAACCACTGAGCATAATCATCATAATCAAGATAGCAGAAAACAGCACCTATGAGGATATTCTCCGCAAGATTGGAAATGATCCATCTCTGAAAGATCTGAACTCAAACATCACAAGGATCCGAAAAAATGAGGCTGAAAATCTACTGACACAATTGGATCGGAAATCAGGAGTTTGGAGACCATGAAGTGCACTCTAGAAGGAGCACTGAGATCAGAGGCAGAAATTAGGGCATGGACACAAGAGTCGCTGTATGAAATCAGGGATCTGAATGGCCTTACAACAAAAGAAGAAGTTCCTGATCGATTTGCTCGGCGTACGCTTCAACAAACACGTGCTAGCAAGGAAGGCAACCACCAAAGGAAAAATCAGGTGGGATTGGTGGTCAGTCTTATCCAGAAGGAAATCTGGCTACAGCACTCCTCTCGGTGTTGGGATTTTGGACATCTGGCCAGACAATGTCAGGGACCTGACAAAACGAAGAGAGTCATCAAGCCTCTGACAGCACGAAGAACCCTATTTGCTCACTATGCTCTAGTGAAGGCCATAATGGCAACCCTTGCAATAGTAGCAAATGCCCAGCATTACAGCATGCCCTACAAGAACAAAGGAGGCTAAGGACTTGCACCGCATGAGAATTATACAACTAAATCTCAACCACTGCGAATATTTCCTCTGGCAGAATGTGAGAAACCTAAGAGTTGACGTCATCTTTCTGCATGAGCAATACAAAAACCTGGGCATCACAGGAAAAGCTGCGATCTGAGAATGTGATCAAAATTTCTTAGAGGAAACGGTGCAAGCTCCTACAAGTGGTTTTGTCTGGGCTAGGAATCAGCACCGATATCTGTACAGTTGCTATGCTACACCGAACACCACAAACAAGAATTCGAAAGTCACTTAGATCACTTAGAGGGCACAGGCCAGTAGTAAATGGCGAAGAGTTCACTGACTGGCGACAGATTGGAGTAATCAATTGACCAACTGACGTGGAGAAGCTTCCCAGATGGAGAATCTGGTGCTGAGAAATACTGGGACAGAGCCTACATTTGTAAAGAGAGATAGGTGCTCTATAATCTACTTGACAATCGTCAGCTTCAGCCTCTGCCCTACTACCAGTTGGCAGGTTTGCAACTTATACACCCACAGCGACCACCAGATTTTTTTTACCACACTGGGTGTTAGAGAATATATATGATTTGTGAGGTAGAAGAGGGGTGCGGTTCACTTGAAAACCAAGACGTTTGCTATGAATTGCTCAAAATAATGATGGAGGCATCTTGTGAGCTATCGGGCACAACACAGGATAAGGCCCACCAGGTAATGGATCTAGTCAAAATAGTGTTTATCAAAGTAGTAACAATCAGCTATGGTTTGCAGCAACCCAAGTATTGGTCAATTCCCTGTCTACTGGTGGAACGACCCTAGCGCTGATTGCCATTCAGGGTATCACACTTGAAGTAGGTATCAACGAGCAAGAGGCAGTTCCCAGTTCCAAGTGCTACAGGAGGTTCAAAGCTGCGAGGAGTGAACTCCAGTGGGCAATCAAGAGGAGCAAGCGGTAATGCTGGAACCAACTCTGTAAAGGTGGAAAGGCCTTACAGAACCATCATGAAGAAATTGAAGAGTAGTGCTAAGCAATCGCATACATGCCCAGTGGCTGTGGAGATAATTGTTGCCACTCTGTTTCCAGAGCAGAAAGAATTATTAAAGGCAGAGCCGCTATCCCTCTTTGATGCACTACCCGTGTCGGCTGAAGAGCTCAGCTATATCTGCATTAGCTTTCAGATGAGAAAAGACCCAGTGCTTGGATGGCATTCCGAATGTGGCAGTAAGGGCGGAAATAGATACCATACCAGATCTTTTTCTGGAAGTCTTCAGTACCTGCTTACGTGAGGGGTTCTTTCCACGGCCATGGAAAAGGCAGTGCCTGGTCCTGATCCCGAAAGGGAAAAGAAGCCCATCGGACTCTTTGGCATATTGACTGATATGTCTGCTGAACACAGTTAGCACATCTTTGGAATAAATAATAGGAAATAGGAAACAAAAGACCACCAAAGGATGCAATCACCTTGGTGACTGAAACGACTCAAAAGGCTATCACAGGGAAGAGGTATGAAGTGTTATTGCATCATCATCACACTGGATATAAGAAATGCCTTTAACTCAGCAAGATGGAGGTGGATGCTCTGCAGGAAATGGGTGTATCCACGTATCTCATAAGGATAGGGCCTTGATATGTTGACAGAGGATGGGGCGAGTAAGTTCAAAGATCAAAAGGCCGAAGAGATTCAAAGTGATGGGCAGAGTATCTCAGGATTCCATACTTGAATTCTGTGGCCAATGGTGTCCATATATCACTGGAGTACCTTAAGAAGGATCAGCGTACAGTTTCATAAAACGCAGCGTGTGTGGTGGAGAGGATGCCAACAATAGAGTCGATCGCCAAAGAGAGGGGACGCTCATATAACAGAGTTGACAACATTCCCAAGCCCGAAGAAAGAAAGGAAACAGTCGACAGATGGCAAGAACGGGAGGTAGACACACAGGCTGGTTCTCTATATCCAACTGGGTGGATAGGAAACACAGAGGAGTTGATCACTACCTCACACAGTTGCTTACAGTTCAAAACTTAAAACAAAAATTAAATTTATTCTTAATCAAATAATCTATTAAGGGAACTGATCATGGTCATGCAATCAAAAGACACATTAACCAATTGAGACATGGGTACAGATTTACCATTTTTATTGGTACGAAATCTTCAGTGAGACCATTAAACGTAGTTCGACTGAATCTTTTATATAAAATAAAGGCAAAAAAACTCTACGTACAAAGGTATTTAATTGAGTGGTAGAGAGCGTAATAAGTATCTAGCCACTAGAAAGGTTTTAAATATCTGTTATGTTTTATTTAAGTTTGTTTGTTCATCTTCTATTTTAAGTGCTGTAATAAATGTGTTAATCATGTGTGCAGTTATTATTCTTGCTGTTTTAAAATGCAAAACATCCAGTTTTATATTATTAATGTTGTTTTGCAGAAGAAGTATTCGCCATTGTTCTTGTCTACTAGAGAAGTGGAAACACCTTCAAAACTTAAAATTCAAGTTTACACCCTACAATTAAAGTTGTAGGGCTTAATAAATAACATATTCCTAAAAAATTAATAAGCGCTGAGCTGACTGGTAAATGTGAAAGAGGTAGACGGAAACAAAGGGGGGGGGGGGAGAATGACCTTAAGGCTGATCTTGGGGAGATGGTTTTGGATGGTAGCCTGCCATCAGAGGTGTGAAAACAGTAATAGGTGGTATGGTCATGGTTTAGTTAAGCCCTTTATAATTATTATTAAAACTGAATATAAGCATAAAGAGTGCATATAATTTTCAATAAATTTTTTGCCATGTTATCTTCTTATAAAAATTTAAAAAATAATATGCCTGATGCTAATGTGAAAATATTAAATATCAATCACTTAAAACTTGATGGGCATAGTAAATTCTATTATGACTCTTATAATATTAAAAATAGCTAGCAATGAAAGGTATTTTTAAGGATTACTACCTTTACTGTCAGTAAAAAATAAATGAAACTAGTTCAGTATTTTCGGTAGCGTCATTCTTTGAAATCAGAAGAAAAGTAAATTAGTAAATAAGCCAAAAATTAATGAAAAAAGGGCAAAATTAAATCAAGGTACAAAAATAGACAGATAGTAAAGTAGACTGGCCTGGAGAAACTCCTATGCCACACTCAGTCTCTATAAAGTGTGCACCACAAATTGGACTGAGCATTAATACTGGCCATATCACCTCCATGTATGTCTTAACTATTGATTAAGAAATAGTACTTCCTTACCAACTATTGAACCCCTAGACCATTAATGGGTTTAGTGGTACAGATTTTTATAAAAATAGGCATTCCAATAGTTTTATAGCAACACAGAACTTATGATAAATGTCCAATATATATAAGAAATAGAAATAAGTATGACAATTTCAATGCAAAAACAGTCTCTCACCATTGATATATAACCATAAGAATAACTACATCTACAACTGTTAACAGGTTTCTTCAATTTACAACCGAGAAAAAAATGTAAACAATCAAAATGAAGTAGAAGTAATTGCATAGGGGCTATAGGAATAACGAATTATTTAATATCATATACACATATAACATAAAAAACTATGCCATTGTGCATAGTAATATCTATTAATAGTTAAGCACACACAAATATGTGCATGAATATATCTAAAGATAGTGAAAATAGTTCCTACTTGACAGTAAGCTTTATTTTCAAGCACAATTCTTGCAGTTAAGCTAAATATAATAACAGACTTCAACTTTGTCCAGAAAAAGAATATTGAAAAAATAATAGAGTACTACTAATAAATTTTCATTTTCTCAACGAACTAGTCAATTTAATTATCATATGTGGTATAACTTACTAAGAGAAAGTAATTATAAAAACTTTGAAATTTTGATAAATTTAGTTATATTACAGTAATTTATACACATAAGGTTCATTAAGAAATAAGTACATTAGTAGTACTCATAAAATATCTTCTAATGATATAATGATATATGAAATCACTATACTTTCTTATTAAGCTTTGCAAAAATAAAAGATTGTTTTAAGCATAGTTCTCAAGTCTTGACTTACACGTTGCCGATCTGTCCATTTTCAGAAGCGGCTCAGACGAAAATACCGGTCTTATCTCATAATACTGGAAAAAAAATCAAAAAGAATTACAAGCGTAGTATGTAATAATGATGGATTCTTGCAACCGATACAACAAGAATAGCGAAATTTGGAAAAGCATATAAAATGCCATGCTTGTATCTTCAAACAGGAGTAACTGAAAAATAACTTAGTAAAATGTAGCTAGTACTCACTTCATCTCTCCACCCATTCAAAGCAATAAAAGAATTATTTTGACGGCATTCCATTAGTACACTTTCAACTTTTTTTGTTCTCTCATTGTAATCTCTGAAAGCTGGATTAAGTACAACAGAATTTGATTTGATTTCAAACACCTCTGGATATTTTTTCAACAAATCAACAAAATCCATTCTCACCAAACCAACTTGATGACCTTCCACTATAAATGGTTTACATTCATTTTTCCCATGCCCTTAAAAAGAAAAAATAATAAAAATTATTAGTAAAAAGGATAGAGGTGTTAAGGAATAATTAAAATGTAATAACAATACATATAAATAGCTCACACAAAATATTAAAGAACAAACCTTCCAGATAAAACCGATTGAATTTGTGGGCTAGTTTTACTAGCCTAGGAACCAAACTCAAATTTTTAGAATAAACTTTTTTATGCATTCCGGCAAGTTAGCTTTACTAGTTCATATTTAATAACATTAGTCTGCTGTGTTCTTAACAAAATATATTGCGTGTATCAAGCTACTTTATCATCAATAGTACAGGCAGATAAAGTTGTTTTGATTTATCAAATGACATTTTGAAAGCCATGCCAAACCCAAAGAGAAACAATCACAAAGTAAGTGAGAATGGAGATTTATGTGGCAGTGTAAAGTGATAACGACATGAGTGAAGGGGGTGTTTTAAATTTGTATCCTTTTAAAGATTTATTTATAGGTTTAAGAGAGATATTACGTTTTACAGGGGTTGCAGTATATAGTATGTAAAAAAAAGTACTTATAAAGTTTGTTTATTTTTTGTATTGTTTCAAGTTAAAACATTAGCCTTGTTCCTAGTTTAGCATTTTTGTAAACTTATATTTTTGTGAACGTTTCTCATTAGAACCATAAATATTCCTTTTTCAAACGAAGAAGAAGCTAAAATTGCATATGAATCTCTCAGAGTAGATCCTGAACCCAAAAGGGGCCAATGTACCAGAACTTTAAGTCATGAAAACAATTTCTTAGTTGCGTAAGTAAATGATTTTTATTTCTCTTATTAATAAGACAATGCTATATTGCATGTACTCCTCCTATGTGTTATACTGTGGTATATTCAATTTATTTAATTAAGTAATCTGAAGTGTTCTTTAAACTCTAAAACCTAACTTTTACCTTCCCTAGCAATATAATTAGTTCGTAAATTGATTTGAAACTATGCAATAATCTCTATGCATCCTATTCAAATAGAGAATTTCGGAATAAGTATTTTTATGTGCGAATAATATATTGCTTAGATGGTTTATCAATGATTTTAATTTTTTTAATTCGACTTAAGATGGCTGTGATTGTTACGTGTTCACTATCTGGGAGCCCTCATGTCATGTTGGGCCTGTAGGTTCATGTGGAGGAGCTATTGGATGGCAATTGACTGTTTCACTCCTTGTGATTTCCTTAGGGCTGCTTGTGAGGTCTAGGTTGTTTTCATAATGAATTTATTGATAAATTAATGGTGCCAATACATTAAAAAAAATATTTTATTTTTAAAATATTTCTGACTGCCACCTACCATGGTATTGCTGGAGAATGATGCAGTAAGTATTAATTTATGATATACAGTGATGAAATTACTTTGGCAAATTTAATAACAATTTTTGATAGTTTTTGAATGAACTCACCAAAATGTTTGTGCGAGCAAGGGAGTCTGGATCAGTTACTTTAACCATGAAGAGATGTAAGTGGCATTTATATATATTTAAATACATTCAATTTTATTTTGTATGCTCAGTTTGTTAGTGTTATTTGTCTGTTTAGATGATGGTAGAGATAGACACTTACCTAAGGATGGTAGTAAAAATCCTGAACCAGAGGAATATATGTGCTTACTTCGTGCCACTTTATCAAAAAGCAAAATTTCAACTGTTGTAAGTAGAATTTATACCACCTTTTTAAGTCTAATTAGGAATTTGTACAATAAGTTTGATATATATATAATTAGGAATTTGTACAATAAGTTTGATATATATAATTAGGAATTTGTACAATAAGTTTGATATATATCTTCTTATTTAATCATTTTTACTTTTGGCATTGATTTATGTCTTTTTATCTGTACTTTTCTTAAAACAAAATTCCCTGCTGATCACATTGGAACACCACTGCTATATCTTAATCTTTCATTATAAGTTTAAACTGCTGTATTTTAATTTTTATTGTTAGAGAACTTATTTTCCAAATTTGCTTAAGAAACAGCTTACTATGTCACATCTGTTCTTTGTTCTGTCATGTTCTAGTTGATGTGTTAATTTCCTGTTAAAACATGACATTATTAGATAACTGGATCTTGTTGTCCTTGTAGTGATTAAATTTAATCATATTAGTTTTATTTATTGGCATTATTTTCAGGTTGAAGCTAAAGATGTGCACAAATTCCAACAAGCATATTGCAGTTTATTGCGAGGAAACATGGATGGATTAAAAAAATTAAAGAAAACAAAAATGAAATCAAAGACCACTTAGTTGAACATATTTCCTATTTGCTCAGAAAAAATAACAAATGTCTTACAAATACTGTGATTTCTACTTTGTAATTCATTTGAATATATGTTGAACTAATTTATTAGGTTGTGCTCGAAACTGATTTGAAAGGAAGGAAGAACAGTTTTGGTTGAACTGTTAATTGTGGATGAATAATTCCGATTTTTGTTATAGAAGCTATCTTTTTCTTTTTTTGTAATAATTTAAATTAAGCCATGTTGTTTGTAAGTAATTTTGTAATTTATTTTTTTCATGTTTTCTTGAGTTTCATTTTGCAAGTAAAACGATTAATTTTTAATTAAATCTGTTATTCTTATTTATTGGTCTCTGAACTTATCCCGATCATTTCTCTTCACATGTTTATCACTATTTTGGAATAAACAAAGGAGTTTATTTATGATTTTTGTGTAATTCAGAACTATAATGCTAATATTTATGTTGCCGTGAAAACCCTAAATCAGTCAATACCCTAAGTATCTAGTTAAAAACCAATTTCATCATAGTCCCTTTGTTTATACTAATAGTGATTAGGTAATAAAAGAAATAACAATTTCTGTCAGATAATACTTGCTTTCTTTAAATATTTTGTAGTTAAAATTAGATTAGTGACAAATAGTAATAACTGAAATTTCATCAAATCAAACAACTACATACAGCAATTACATACATGTTTGTTCCATGCTTGAAAACAAAAGACTGTTGAACACCAGTAGGAAAATAAAAAGTTTGTTATTTTATTTAAAAAAATATATACAAAGAGATACTTTTAATTTGTTTCCGCAAGACAAGCTGTTATGGCACTTAGGGTTCCAGAACGTTCCCTTATTTTTGCATAAACATCTATTATATTTAGTAACGCATGGTTTCTTACAAACACAGTGGCAATGCTACAATTTTGACTGCCTTTGCGGTCTAAAATTCGTAAAGAAGTATTAATGTATAACTTGTATTAACTGACTCATTTTAATCAAAACTGTTTTTAACTAGTAACAATTGTAAAAAATAAATGAGAATGTAAATTCTAGTTTTCTCAGTTAACTCTAGTATTACCTAGTTAATACTTGTATTAATCGAAGGCTTTGATAAAACTAGTTCTAACTAGGTAATTCAGGTATTGAATATATATATTTATTTTACTGGGAGTTTGTTAAATGTCAAGGCAGTTCTTTAATATGTATATCAAACATTTGTTAGCTTAAATTACTGAAATTTATTTTATGTTATATGTTTTTAAAAATTTATTTTTGTTTATTTACATTCTTTTTTAAAATTAATATTTTTACTTATATTTGCCTCGTTACTAAACTAGAGTTTCATATTTAATATGTACTTGAAAGGAATTGTTTGAGTTCTTGAACATATTAAATCCAATAAGGAAATGCCCAAGACTTAATGAGTGTATGATAGAAGTATGCTGACTTAGATATAAATGGTTCACACTTTATTGGTTTTTAAACTTGTCTATTCAGTTTGTTTGGGGGTTTATATATGATGGAACAACAGTTTATGGCTCATAAGAGAATTGTGACCCTCTATCTGTAATCAAAATATTTAATAAATATGTTTTTAACATTGTAATGGTTTGCTTTAAATTTATGTTGCATTTAGTAAAGGTTAAAAATAAATTTGATGAGCTGACCTTGAATATGAGAATATAATATATATATATATATATATATATATATATATATATATATATATATATATATATATATATATATATATATATATATATATATATATATATATAGTTATATATCTTATATAGTTATATATCTTACATAGTTTAGTTTTATATATATATATATATATATATATATATATATATATATATATATATATAAAATGTATGTAAGCATTTCTAGATTGATTAGTTGGTATTTAATGCAACAGCTTACTTCTAAGGCTGGATCACCTCTGGTAATCCTGATTGACTTGCTGCTAGCAGTTAACACTAAGCAGCTGATTTCATATGAGATATCAATGATTATAACAATTTACTTCTTTTTTATTGAATCTTTTTCCTACACCGTTTGAAAAAAAATGCACTAAAGTGTTTCAATATTAATTCATTAAAATAAATGTTTACCAACAACTTACTTTTTTTTATTAAAAGTTTTTTATTAAAACTGAAAAAAATATTTATAAAATGACTTTCATTTGGTTTATTCTAATTATTATTATTTAATTAATCCTTTTTTAACCTTTAACCAATAGGTTTATCAGTAAGTTTAACCTATCTTTTAAATCAATAGCTTTACCTTTTAATTGCATTTAAATATACCTTTAGTGTTGCATTTATGTATTAGTATCTGTCAAACCAATACGGTGGCAACATTATTTTGTTTTGTTCTTAACGGTAAAAATTCTGATGCATTCAGTTGGCGCCTTATTACACCATTCAGGTATGCTCTTTTTTTATATTAATTATTTTTTCTCCTTCTTCCCAATCTTGTTAATTGTTTGTCCATCCTGATTGTTTTATTTTTCTTCTCCACTTATGATAATTTCTTATGATTATATTATTCAATCTTTAAGTTTACATAACTTTACATTTTACTACTTTATTCTACTTTGTTATTTTCTACATACATTTTGTCCGTGTATTTCATTATATCTTATACTCAAATTTACATTACTTATATTATCATGTTATCTTGCGATAGTTTTCATACCCCTAAATCTTCATTCTAATACTTATAATAATTAGTATCTTTCATGTATTTTACTATATCTTTCATTTCATACATAACTTTCTTTCTATATTTTCAAAATAATTTTAAATACTTTCTTGACATTATATATTAATATATTTTTCTTCATTTCCTAATATTCACATTATGATTAGCATATTTTTCTTTATACTTTATTAATGTTATTTATACTTTATTAAGATAATTTTCTATATTTCTTATTTTCACATTATTATTAGCATATTATGATCATATTTTTCTGTATACTTTATATTTTCTTCATTTTACTGTTTGTTAATTTTTTTATTATTACTGGTACTGCCACTGTTGTTACATCTTTTGTTATCTTGTTTTTTCTTAGCCCTGGTGATGGCCTAAAACTTAGGCCGAAACGTCGGCCCCCAACCAAGATTCTCCTTCATATTTTTCCACGTTCAACAATATTCTCACCATTAAAATTTAATTAAATTGTTGAAATTAAATGCACCAAAGTGAAGAAAATCATTTAAAAAAAGGACTAAAGTTTTTCAACATTCATTGTTAGAAACAAATGTTTAACTTTATAAATAAGTGTTTCTGAAAAGCAGTAAAATTCTCTAAAATAAAAAATGGTACAACTACAGAGGAGCGGCGGACTATCAGAAGAGTCTAGAGACTGAATCGAGTGTTGTCTCACTAGTGATCTCTGGGTCCATTCTTGTTAACTGCGTGCCTCCTTTTTTCAGCACTTTCTTATAAATTGGTTTTATGCTCACCGCTTAAAGCTGTTTCACAGTTTGCAAATTGATTCTTATTTGGATATAACTGTTTGTTGGTTTTTTTAAAAGAAAAAAGTTACTTTTTATTTTAATGAACTTAACATCTTCCTCTATTTCACATAAGAATATAAGTATTTCACTTATTATTATACAGTTAAATAATAATTAATCAAGTAATGTTTTTTTTTTAAATGATCTTCATAATTCAAGGCCATGATTAAAAAACATTTGTAATAATTAATTTCATTAATTTAGTTCTAATTTAATTATCCAAAAATAAGATAAATAAATATGTTCATAATTAAAAACCATAAAATTACCACTTTACTATCGCAATTGAATTTTTTAAATAATTAATTTAATTTTCTACTAAAATAAATACTGTTAATATTATCCATTATGATTATAAATGATTAAATTCATAATTAAAAAACATGAAATTACCCATTAACTGTCATAAATAGGTGCAAACTAGAATCTAACAAAATTAAATCACAATGTGTGTAGCAGCTCGGAATAAAATTTGTGCGACGTAACAAAGCGGGATAAAATATTTTTTTTAGGGAGAGACAAAGTTGATATTCGTTTTTTGCATCCTCCAAAACTACTAAATACGAATTTTCATAGCAATCGAAAAATTGTTTGTAAAAAAACAGCTTTAAGCGGTGAGCATAAAACCAAAATTACAAGAAAGTGTGAAAAAAGGATGTACGTAGTTAACAAGAATGGACCCAAAGATCGCTAGTGAGACGACACTCGATTCAGTCTCTAGACTCTTCTAATAGTGCGCCGCTCCTCTGTAGTTGTACCTAAAAAATAAATGATCAATATCGGATTAATTTAATTTTATTTAATAATCGGATTATAGAGTGGATTATACAGCGTATCTTATAAGGACTACCAGACTATGCTCTAGATGGAAAGCCGAATGTGTTCAAAGCATACTGGAACCACCCGAACCACCGCCTACCCCTGTTCTGTAATATTTTTTAATTGTAATAATTTAAAAGTAAATGTTTCCATGAAATATAAATAGAAACTTTTAAAATTTATTTTCAGTTTGAGAAACCCAAAGTATATGGTTCACAGAATTTTCATTCTGTGAAAGGTTTTTTGTAGACGTGCTCCGGATTTTTCGTGAAAAACGGTAAAACACACGGACCTTTCCTCCACATTAGTTGTAAACTGATTTGAGGCTGACGACTGTAACTGATATTTGGGAGGAGCGGGACTGCAGTCAAGCACCTTACGCTACAGTTGGACTGACAGTTTTTGTCTCGCCGTTTTCACGGCTAACCTCCTCTTCTGTGACAACTAGCTGTGGATTAGAGGGTGCAAAGTTTGCGGTACAGCGAAACCTAGCAGCTATCTTTACAAATGCTACTTCAACCTTATTTTCTGGCTTGTGAGATACAAAGTTGATAATTTGTCTTTCATATTTGAAATTATTTCATTGTCTTTAAACGTTTTTCTTTCCTGAAATTTAGCAGAGACACCGCCTGTAGATGCCGCGATGCTTTTTCTTTCGTCCATATTTCATTAATTATTTCACAATATAAAATAAAATAAAACTTCACCGACCACTACGCAGTTATCCACATTACTGAAACTGTGGCCCGTCTTTCAAGCATGCACGAAAATCCAGGGTCCACGGAACTCATCGTCTTGTTCAATCTTCTTTGGACCGCTTATGCTATGTGGGAAGTCGTTAACTCAGGGAGAAAAGAGGGACATCATTAGAAAAATTAAGTAATAACCAAAAACCAGTGCTCAAAGCATAGCCCAAGATATCGCTATACAAAATGGAAAGTCAGTGCATCTCCAAACAATTAGAAATGATTTGCATGAAGACATTTTTTGGAAGAGCTGCACGTAAAAAGCCTTTAATTTTAGAAATAAACAGGAGAAAAGATTATCTTTTGCCAAGGAGCACATACCACAGTCATTAGATTTTTGGGACAAAATTATTTTTAGTGATGAATCTAAGTTCAACATTTTTGGTTAAGATGGAAGACGATTTTTTAGACCAAGGAATGCCATTCCTACAGTCAAATATAATTTGGGGCTTTATGGCGTCCTCTGGTGTTGGAAAATTAGATTTTATTGATGGAATTATAAATGCTACTATTGATATACTGCGAAGTAATTTAAGAAGTGCTGATATTTTGGGTCTAAAAAAATATTTTATTTTCCAACAAGCTAATGACCCAAAGCTTGCCGCAAAAGCCACGAAACATTGGTTGCTGTATAATGAACCTCGACAACTCAAAACCCCTCCTCAGAGTCCGAATAACAATCCAATAGAAAATCTGTGGTGGATTTTAGACATTAATATTAGGATAAAGAAAATATCTTCGAAGGAAGGTCTTAAAAACGCTCTTCAAGAAAAATGAAATAAAATAAGCACTGAAACCACCACAAATTTGGTCCATTCTATTCCCCGAAGACTTCAAGCTGTTATTGAAGCAAAAGTACAGCACACAAAATACTGAAGTTTTCAAAAAAATTTTGAAAACCAAAATTCAAATTAAAAAAAAAAACTTTTAAATAGTTGTAAATTGCTGATACCTTTTTACTTCTATCTCTCTTGGTATTTAAAGGTTTTTAAAATTTAATATAATAAATCTAATAAAATATAATTTTAAAGAAATTATTAAATGATTATATTGATAAATGATGCTACTTAATAAATAGTTGTTTCGGAAATAATCTTGTTTTAATTGTAACACTTATTTATTTACAACCATCATCAAATGCTGTTGTAATAATTGTAAATGATTAATGCTTTTATAAAAACTATTTTATTTTATACTGTAAACACTTAACAGCGTATCATCCAATAAAAATTCAACTGTAACCTCAATAATGTACATAACATATGTTCTATTTACACACTTTCTTGTTTCAATGGCTGAGCCTGTTGGGTATCTTGACTTTTCTCCCACTTCTGGTTCTATATCCTTCTTTTGATCCAATGTCCATTTCTCTCCGGTTGTCGCGGCTCTCTTCTTCTCTGACATTTTTCTTGTTTTCCTCCCTCTCTTCAGCACCTTCTATTGGAAATGCAATATAGCAAGAAAATCGTCCTTGACAAGGGACAAGATAGATTCGATTTCTCCTAAAGCTTCATCCTTCCACATCAAGAAGATAATCTCTTGAGTTATTTCTCTGTCTCAGAATGGTTCCATATTTCCTTAAATTCTTACCCCATACCTTTTCATCCCTTTTAAACTGCCTCAGTCTTCTAGCTTGGTGTCGGGAATCAAAATTTTTCTTCTGGCGGATTTTGGAATACTTCCATCATTTTTTTGTATTTAGCCAAATTGGACCAAGCTGGTTCGAGTTCTTTGCCTAAGATAGGTATGGTCGCTCTTAATTTTCTTCCGAAAAGTTCGCACTCTAGTGGTATCGAACGGTATGCCAGCACTCCCTCATACACATCATTCTTTTTAGTCGTTTTTTCCCCGAAAAAATAGACTATTGCAGTGGGTCGAAGGTCGGCGGTGAGCGGCGGGACTGCGATTTCTATCCGTTTCATAACCCCTAGAGCACGATTATGAAAAATTTGGAGATGTCTGATATATATTTATATTTTTTTTTTCCCCGCTACATTTGAGCACCTCCAGCGGCCCCCTATGGGTCAAATGAGCTGAAATTCGGTATGTAGGGCTTTCTTCAAGGCAGAACGATAAGAATGGGTAAATTCCTGTCAAAATTTCGATATGTTTACCTGAAATTTCGGCGTTTTTTAAGTTTTGCGCATCGCTTCAGCTCCACCATGTTAGTTTATAGGGCTGAAAATTTGTATGTGAATTGAGTTGATGTCGGGGAAGTATCCTTTGGGGGTCTCGACTTGGTCCCCCCACCCCTCTGGATTTTCCGATTTTTTAAAACATTTGCGCACCTTTAAAGCCTCTCCAAGTTGAGTTAGGGAGTTCAAAACCTGTTGCATTCGAAAGAAAATTAAATTAACTATAAAACAAAAGAAGTTTCATCGAAATCGGACGGCTATTAGCAACTGCAAAGATATGGCTATTTCAACTGTTTCAATGCCTTATTAGTCGTTTTTTCCCCGAAAAAATGTGTCATTTTCGGTAAATTGTCATTTTATATGTAAATTTTGGTAGTCTAGGGAACTGAATCCTTTCCTGAACTGAAGTCTTTTGTGGGAAAATACGACATTAGTGACGGAGTTCTACTGCTCACGGATTTTTTTTTAGTATATATTTTGCTATTCGCATGGCATGTTCGGCTTGACCGTTTGAAGGAGCATATCTTGGACTTGATGTTATAACCTCAAAATTGTATTCCTTGGCAAAAACATGTAATTCTCTAGTATTAAAAGGGCTGTTATCTGCTCGAACTGTGTTTGGTATGCCTTAACGTGAAAATACAGTTTTAAATGCGGTGATAACGGCCGATGAATCAGTTTTCCTCATCTGTATTAATTCAATGAATTTTGAAAAGTAATTTTGCATCACCAGATAATGCCTTCCTTCATATTCTAGCAGGTCGACTGCAACCTTCTCCCGTGGCCTCTGAGGTACGTCACTGGGAAATGAAGGTTCGCGAGCTTCAACTGAATTTTCTGAACACGATAAACAGTTTTCTACCTTCTTGATATCTACAGTAATACCCGGCCACCACACAGCGTTCTGGTTTCGAGAATTACATTTAGTAACTATAAATTGCCATTATTTTTTTGAGCAACTGTAGGTACATACATAAGATCTCGTGTTTTGTTTTTCTTCAGTTTTCGTTCGAAGATCGGGAGAAATCGGGTTGGATCAGATCGGATCGGGTTCAATGTAGGCGTAGCCTAATATTCTCAGGTGTTTGTTTTACTTCCAACGATCGGAAGAAATCGTATCGGATCGGGTCTAATGTAGGTGTACCCTAACTGATGGTGTAGTGTAATGAGTGGATTCCGAGTTGATATTCAGGTATGATGTGTTTCTCTGTAAGAATGTCAATTAGCCTCCATAAACTTCCATCGCCAGTCGAGAGGCTGTTTATGCACGCGTCGTAGTTCGTTCTTTTGAAATTTTGGATTTCATTTTTTAATTTTGTATTAAGTCGATTATGTGTATGTTTTTCCGGTGGCAGTCTGTCAGTCTTCCACTCCTTTCGCGCTCTTCCCTTTGCTATGATCAGATCCCTTATACAATGTGAATATTTTGCCTGATTGGAACAAGAAAAGTTGATAGGCATATCCTGTTCGTTAGTAGGCTATAGCATAAAATACTTGAAATAAACCGATGTGATCTGCATTCAAATCCGCGGACTTGGCCCATCTAAAAAAAACGTTCGTGTGTGCTTAGCTATTCCATCTCTGTGAAATATCTTTGAGGTAAAAAGGTTTTAAGACCAACTAGCCGTCTAATTGTACTCAAGTCACTTTTTATTTTCCAGCAAGCGTTTTCTAAGAATGTTTGTGAAGTTAGTGGAATATGGGAAATCGTACTTTAAAATGGAGAATGCATTATAAATAAAATTAAAATTTACTTTTCTAATGACGGAGTTTCATTTTATCTAAAAAAGACTTATTTAGTAACTCATTACATTTATGTTTAAGAACTTAACTGAAGATTTTTATTTTCTAATCATGATTTATTCCAGACGCATATTAATAAAGATCTGGCATGCTGTATTTAATCAGTATTAAATTTAAAACTAATTATAATTTTTTTTTTTTGCAGGAAATTTTCTGCTGCTGAAGCAAGACATTTAAGAGTCAGTGCTACTTCATTTTTTGATCTGTTAATTCTGATTTCCCGAACTATAGAACAGTTTTCTATTTAGTCATGGAACTGGACGTACCTGCTAGTTCACCGTCTCCATCACCTAGTCGAGCGAATTATGGATTCACTTTGTATTTAGCCTCTACTACTGCTTTCTATGTTTTTCTTACTTGGTCTTTAATGCCATCATCTTTTTTGCCTTATTTCTATTTTCCTCAATTTTATTGGGCTGTTGCCATTCCTATATTTTTTTTAGTAACACTCGCATTAGTTGGCCTCCTGTTATACCCAGCATTAAATCTTTGCCTTACTCCAGCACCAGAAGAGCGATGCGTATTGATTGATTCTTTTTCTTTAACTGAACCTCCTTTAGAGGACAGAGAAGTACCTCCTATGTACGATATTCCTATGACTAGGGTTTCTAGACTTTTGTATCTAGATTAAACTTATGTAAATAAAAATAATTTTTAATTGAATCAGATGTTAAAGTCTAATGATGATGAAATCATTGTTCCCTACTTTCTTCTTCACTTAGATTTTAAGGTTTAGAATAGTATTTTACTTCTGGACTCAGTTTATATATAACTGATTTAACTAAGAACTGATTTGCAAAAACAAATAGAATTGTTCTGATGCCATAAAAAGCTCTCCTGGGAACGTCATTTTTGCACACATATTCTTGGAGACAAGAGGAAAATCAAGATATATCGCAATATATGATATGCGTTTTCTGGAAGGGACAGGAATAAATATATGAAGTTTTTATGGGACATAAATTAAACCTTAAATTCCGAAAACAACACAATTCTTGTAGTTATTCCTATAAATCATTTTTCATATCTTTCTCTCAATATTAAATTTCGACTTTTTACATATATCATCGTGCCAACCGTAAAGCAGCGGATTTGGTGTATCCATTCCCACGATTTTCCGTACTTCCTTCAAATGAGCATCTAGATCTTTCCAGGAGATGCATAGTTATCGAGTTATAAAAAAACTAAACAAAGATGAACCGGCTTCCAAAGAAACATGCACAGCATACATTATACAACGTGTGTATAAAGTTCAATTCACACGTTTTATTGAATTTATAAGATAAATATTGTAGAGAATTAAAATAACTTTGAATGAGTCTACTTTCATTCCAGAACGCTAAATATTAGACTGGTAGTAATGTATAAAAGAACAACAAGATGTGTCGAAAATCAAAAAGATCATTTAGGGCGAACTTCCAGTCGGAGAAAGAAGAAATCAAGGGAAAGAAAAGAGATGGAAGAAATCGAGATATATTGGACCCAGAATGAAATAAAAAAATTCTGCCTCGTGATAAACAGATCTCGCCAATCATTCAAGCCCCGATCAAATTCCTATAAAGACATAGGTGGCTCTCTAATCACCGAGAGAGAAAAAGCTATAAGATGATAGAGGGGCCACATTGAAAAACTTTTAAATGGAGAATCCATAGAAGACAAGCACCTAGAGGCCGATATTAGTGGTGAAGAGTTGGAACCTCCAGATGAAGAGTACGTTCAAGATGCCATAGATCGGATAAGTAATGATAAAGCCCCAGCAGTAGATGGAATCCCGGGTGAGCTTTGGAACATGGAAGAAAAGCAATCTCTAAATACATCCATACCCTCATTCTGGACATCTGGGCAGAGGAGTTTATTCCTGAAGAATGGTATAAAACCATTATATGTCCCATTCATTAAAAAGATCCTCTTTACTGTGTGTTCTACAGAGGAATATCTCTCCTTTCTTCTTTTTATAATGTATTTTATAATATTCTTTTCCATGGACTCCTCCCTTTTGTTGAAAAGAGAATAGGCCGATATCAAGCAGGTTTTATGAAAGGCAATGCTACGACGGACCAAATCTTCTCCGTGAGAATGATGATGGAGAAAGCGGCTACAACATCCAGACCCACCACGTTTTTGTGGATTTTCGTGCAGCCTATTACTGCGTGATTCGAGAGGAAACTTATAATGGAAAGATTTCTCTCGATATCCCTCCGAAACTGATCCGTCCTGTCAGAATATCAATGAAGGCTACTCATTGCTCGGCGAGAGTGTCCGGAGCTATAAGTTTTTCTATAGCCACAACAGATTCAGACAAGTTGATTGTTTGGCATGCTTGATATTAAATTTTGCAATCAGAGAGTCAGGAATCCAGATAGAAAGGACAGTGTTCAACAAATAGTGCCAAATCCTAGCTCAGGGGTGCCCAACATTTTTATAATGCGTGCCACTATTAAAGATTCTCCATATTGAGACGTGCCTCAACTGTACCCTCTCTCCCCTATACTTCACATACTACTAACTTCACATTAATTTTTTCGATATAGTATGGCCGCTTGTATTTTCCCGTTTTGTACTAACTACTTTTTCATCCCAGAAAGAGAACTAAAATATATATATTTTTCAATAATAAAATTATGAAGAAATGATTTAAAAACCATAAAATAAGGCCGGCCACCTGCCAATTCGGAACCCCCAGCGTGCCACATTGTGGCACGCGTGCCTTGTGTTGGGCACCTCTGTTCTAGCTTACACCGTTGATTTGGATATCGTTGGACACAGTTTTCCGAGCATGAAGAGTGCCTTCCTGAATCTTTAAAGAACAGCTGCTAAATAGGATTGCAGGTAAACGAATCTAAAACAAAATATATACTCTGTAATCCTAAAAGAGAAGAATATCTAGAAGGGAAAGTAAAAATCGGAGACTTCAGCTTCTTCTGTGTAGAGGGATTTATTTACCTTGGAACGCAGTTGAGCTCGACCAATAATATACAACAGGAGGCTCTGGTAGCCAATAGGCTTCAGAGATATCTAAGAAACAAATCTCTCTCTTGGACAACCAAGATACGAATCTATAAGACCCTAATCAGGCGCTTCCTCACACATTCGTCCGAGTGCAGGACGCTGACGAAAGCTGTAGAATTATCTATTGAGATTCGAAAGAAAGATTCTGAGAATGATTGTGGATTCTGTGAATAACAACGGTTTATGGATATCGAGAAAATACACTGAGCTAATGGATCTCTACAAAGACCATGACATCGTTCATTTAATAAAGATTGGGCAGCTCATGTTGCACGACTGAATGATAAAGAAGTCCCCAAAATGCTCCTAGAGGAAAAAATATTCGGATATATAAAACTAGGAAGACCTATCCTGCGTTGTGTGGATTGTGTGGCAATATGCCTAGAAAATATAGGGAATTAGAAATTTGAGAGAAGCAGCGCAAATTAGAGAAGACTGGCGGCTCCGGCTGCGGGAGGCCTTGACACTACATGGATTGTAGCCCCATCGAAGAAGAAGAAGAAAATATAGGATACAAAGTGGCAGGCACGATTATTAGCTGGTTGGTATTCTTTTACAGGTGATATTTTCATATCCTTCAATTTCAATTTCTTATGTACTCTATATCATAAAACTGGTGATATCATATTTTTTTTCTTGTTTAGAAAGTAGTCGGTATTTACCTTATGTTTGTTAGCTCTTTGGTTTTAGCGTATTGATTGTCAAGCTTCTTATACCAAGTGTATGTCTTCTCTAATCAATAATCATAACTTGAAGTAAAAATTGAAAGAAATCATATAGAATTGAAATTGTTTTAAATAAGTTTTAGTAATAAATTTTCTTAGTAATTATAATTTATGACCCCTCAAATAATGTATGAAGTACAAGGTATGTTGGTTACATTCATTTGAATAGTGTTAGCTCACGAAAGATTTTTTTAAATTGCTTGATGGAAGAAGTTGTCACAAATAAAGACAAATTACTCTGCCGCTAATTTAGAATTAAATGCTACTTTTAGTACTGTAAGGTCCCCATTAAATAATATATAATGTTACTGTATAATTTTAATTAATCAGTGACAATTTCCTTTTGATGTGTTGTTCAAAATTAAAAAAAAAATTGCACTTCTCAAACTTGATTTTATCTTATAAATGTATTGTTTATTTGTCTCTTTCTATTTCTCAGCCTATCCTATTATGACATCTTTCTTTCTAATAAAATTATATGCTTTGAATATAATTTCATTTGTCAGGGATTGAATTTATTCAAAAAAGTAGTCTCTGGCATTATGATAATATACATAGGTAATGCGGGGTTTGTTTTTATATGGTGATGATCATAGTTGATGATTTGTTATTTCTTGAATAAAACTTAAGGATGTAGTAAATTAATGTTCACTATTGCAGATGAGTGGGAAACTGCTTGGCCTGTTGAAGTGAAACTTGTTACAGATGATTCTTTTTGCAGTTTAACTGAAACAGGTAGAGTTGGAATGCAATTGTAACTATTTCTGTTTTTGATGGTTTTATTATTACTTCTATTCTTTATCGCTTCTGATGAAATTACAAGTATCTGTTATAACAAACTCAAATGAAACATAGTAGCAGATTATGAATTGTTCAAAAATGTACTATATCCATTGGTAATTATAAAACAATATTTCTCCCATTCATACATTTTGTATGTGTGTTGTAAGTTATTCAAAAAGATTTTTATATTTTCTAATGACATTTAAATGGCTTACATCTAATGTATTAATTACATTTATGTTTAAACCAAATTTTGGTGTTAGCAAAATCTAAAGCTTAATTTGTCCTTCATCCCATTTATAATTTATGCTTAAGACTTGCAATAATTTTGGTTTTGGAATGTGATTAAATAATAATTGAACTATACTTAATTAATCTACATATTTAATTAAATGATAGCATTTTTAAATTATTATCTAATTTAAAGTATTTATGAAACTAAGTTTGGACTAAAGGATCATACCCAAATCTTGAAGAAAAGCACCCATACACAAAAGGTTTACACTCTTAAATGATATATTTCATCCTAGTATCTTATATGGGTGCATACGGGCTTACAAATATTCCTTCAGTGATAATGAATATCTTTTGTTTGCACTGCAGGTCTTCTCAGCACTGTTTGATTTTTGACTTCTCATTTTGTAATTTGATCTCTTGGCAATTTATTTAAAACAAACCAATGAAACTTCTTAAATCAATATTTTACAAAAATGGAAGAATATTTATGTAAGGTATATTATTTTGAATCAAGGATCTTCCTTCATCAATAACTTTATTGATCTTCACAACTTCATTTCTACATTATGGGTTATTCTCCTGTGATAATGAAGGCACATAGTAGTTAAGAGTTATTCCTCGTTAACATTTTAATTTTTTAATATTTAACAAATGAAAATATGAAATATGACTAATATGCATAATACGGATTATATGGAATCGAGGAATTAATATAAAAACGTGAAAAAATAAGATATGTTTCCTGATGATAGGAGAATATCCCAAAACATAGAAAAGAGGTTGTGAAATCAATAAAGAAATTGATGAAGAAATATTCTTCATTCATAATGTATCTAATAAAAATGAAAAAAATTTTAATTTTGAAGTTGGCATCATGCTAAAGTTGTTAAAATAATGAACTTTCGGTGAAAAAGTAGAAGTTATATTGCTGTTGCCAGTTATATTGGTCTCAATGTATTTAGCATTTCCATTACACCACATGTGTGTATTCATACTGGTGAACAGTATACCTTCAAATTTCAATTTTAAATTCAATCATCGATTGTATAATTTCTGGATACAGTATTATTTCTTAAAGTATGTAAGTCAAATATATTAGTCTTTTAGATTAAGTGATTATTTAAATATCCTTTATTAAATTACAAATTGTATACAGTAAACTCTTCCTTATTCAGCATTAACAGGACTGTTGTAAATATATTGTTACGGAAAACATTATAATCAGACAAATATATTAAGTTAAGGCAAAAAAGGGAAAAATTACTCAATTTTTATTAATAAAATTTTAAAATATTAAAGTTTGCATTATTTAACATTCATCCAAACATTTAAGAAATTGAAAATTTGTATTAAACAAAAAAAAGACATCACCAGATAAGTACTTTTACACTTTGTTAACCCACTGGTTAGTAAAATGCTGGATAAGAGAGAATATATTTTATATATTAATTTTTTAATGTGGTCTGTTATATAATGTTTATTCTTGCAGAAGCTGAAGGGATTGCTTTGCCTAAAGCCTCAAAATGTAAAAAGGAAAAGAATGAAGCTACCAAGGAATATGAATGTTTCGATTGCGAATTTCATACTCCTCATTTAAGCCAACTTAAATGCCATATAAAAAATACGCATTTATTTTCTAAGTTTTCTCGACGTGCTGTAAAATTGTTTTTGAAATGCAACGAATGTGGTTACAGGACTGGATTTATGAACGATTTAACTAAGCATATTGCTAAACATGCAGATAGTAGTAGTACTTTTTCATGTAAGCTTTGTCCGTATAAAACAACTCACCAAAGTCGCTTGAAACAACATTTAAGAAGGCATGCTAATGTACAAGTCCATACTTGTGAAGTTTGTGGCCGTTCCGTGTCTTCTTCTAGTGATTTAAAAAAACACATGAGAATTCACACAGGAGAAAAACCTTATTCATGTTCTTTATGTGATTATTCAGCCAACTCTAGTACATCCCTCAGAATGCATATGAGTAAGCATACTGGGGATAGACCTTTTGCTTGTGAGCTCTGTGAGTATAAGACAGCTCGTCGTGGGGATCTTACTTCTCATATGTTATCTCATTCTAAGGATAAACCTTATATGTGTCCTTGTGGGTTTCGAACTGCCCGTCCAGCTCACTTAAAGCGACATATGGCAGTTCATAATGGTAATCGTCCATTTGCTTGTACATTTTGTAATAGTTATTTCACTAGATCAGATGATCTCAAGAAACACATAAAAATTCATATTGGGGAGAGAAATCATCCATGTCCATACTGTAATTATACAGCCCTTGCTCAATCCACTCTTAGGAGACATTTAAGGAGAAAACATGCTGGAAATAAATCAGTCAAGGCAGATATTGATGATGTTTTGAAAACACCTTGTCCATATTGTGATTATAAAGCTAAAACGTCTCGCTCTCTCAACTCACACATAAAAAGAAGGCATATAAATCCCTCTGCTGAAACGAGTATAATTGGAAGAACTCATTTCCTGTGTTCTCTACGTAAGCTTTGTTTTGTTTGCTTTCATTGTGACTATCGAACCGGATATTTGAGTACGTTAAGAAGTCATATTACTACTGAGCATAATGGAGGTAATTGGAAATCACGTTAACATTTGACCTATGTCATTTGTGATATTCAATTTATAGTGCAATTTGCGCTGAACTCACATGAAATGTGAAATGAGTAACAGCTCTGGGAGTTGTTGGAAAAGATATTAACCAATTGGAAAGAAATTAAATCTCCTTTATGACAAGTTCTATGTACTATTATTGTTTAGTATGAATCATTTGAAGGAGATAAACTGAAATTATGATAACTCTTAACCAAAAAAAAAAAAAAAGAAATACCATGAGAAACTAATGGCTTACAAAGACAATTTTAATCCTGTTTCAACTCAATACTTATGGCCAATACAGAAACTTTATTAATCATGATAATGTGAAGTGTTGAAGTATTTTATGGACTAAAAATATTTTTGAAACTACAATCAGTTTCGTTTGCATTTTGTACTGCAGTTCTTATGGGGTTATAATAGAGGATTACTGATTTTGACAGGAGAAAGCTTGTTTTGAAAGTGCTGGTTGGGCAATATCTTAATTTTAACGATTACATTTTTTGGATATATAGCTAGCCTTACCAATGTAGGTATTTTGCTTAAAATTGTCTTCATTATCAAGATTCTATCATATAATATTTGTATAGTATATTATTTTGAACTTGAAGATCTTATTAAACCAAATCCTCTTTCCTTTGTTTTGTTTTGCCTTTACTTTATTGAATGTTACTCTTAACAGTTTTTGAGTTCAGTTTATGATGAAAAATTGGATTATATGAAGTACTGTTCAAGAATTTGTTAAAAAATCATCAAGCAACTTTGATGGGAGTATTCATTTTTGTGTTCTTCTCCAATTTATTCAAAACTTAGGAATGATGTAAAAAAAGAAGAAGGAGGAACAGTGATTTATTACACTATTTTTTGACAACTATTTAAGCAACGATCAGTCGTACTCAGTAGTATCAATCTATTAATAAAAGAAATGGACAAATATTGGAATTTAGAGGATAATATTCTTTCTTTGTATTAAAGAGATTCTTGACAAATATTTTTCAAATTATAGTTTATCTTAATTACTAACGAAATATTTTTTAGTATTAAGATTAGAAGTTTTATATTAATAATTATTTCAACATGATAAATCATATTTGAAATGAAGATGTAACAACACCAATTGAAGAATATTGTTGATTTTTAAACATTAAGATATAGTTATAAAATAATTTTGTCAATTTATATAAGATTGTGTGAATTTCTGAACAAACATAAGTCCAATCTAAACACTACTAATTTCGGTATTGTAGTTAGTTTTGATCTGTGTACCTGATTAATTTTATACGTTTTGCAATAATTTATATCCTTTCAGTTTTGAGGGAATCAAAATGATAAAAGATATAGTTATGCAATTTCCTCACTATAGGATATCCTGCTCCAGTAATGAGAACAGCTAAAGTAATAGATTTATTTGCTCCAGTTATTGATTATTATTTTTTTTTATAAATAATGATTAAAAATTACTATGTTATTGCAAAGCAATTGCAGATCACAAAGTTGGTTTAATGTGAAAATTTGTTTTTGTTGTCAATAAATAAATAATAGTAATTCACGTATTTGGATGGTTTTTGTTCAATTACTATCATTGTGTCCAATTTCCAAATTTAAATAACACTCTTACTAGCATAAGTAGAATAATGGTAATAACAATTAACTTTTTTGTATGTAGTAATATTTAATGCATTAATATAATAGTGAACTTATTCTAGTTAATGGTTTTAAAATTTAATTTTTTTACTTAATCTTAGGTTTTTCTTTTTAACTTATCGATCCTATTTGGCTATCATATTAATTCAGATTATTGATAAAATTATTGTAGCTTTCGGTAGATGATAAACACAGGTGTTGACTGAAGTTCGCTCAAGAGATAAATAAACTCATCAGCCCTTTTCAGTGGAGATTGGGGCTTTACTGGTGGTCTTTGATATCGATGGTGGAGTTAATAGTGTCCAATCTTTAATTTAATTTTATAGGATTGGTTGAATATTATTATCATAATTTAAATTAAGTTACATATAAAGGAGAGGGAGGGGATATTAAGATAGAGTCAAATGGCTCCTTTCTGTCTCCACTTTGAGCCTTGTCCATTTAGTAGCTATTTGCCTCTGATGCATAGATAATCAAGCATGTTATTGTCAATAGTGAAACTTCTTGACACCAGTAAGTGAGAACTGTATTTGAGCAGTGGTGGCAATACTTGGATTATGGTTGGGTCAAAACAATACTAAGAATCTCTAAAATATTATTTTATTCTGATTCAACTCCTCTGGAATAGCTCCCTCCTCCCCTCTTTTTCCAAGCATAACTCCTACTAGTTTCACTGATAGCCTTTCTACCTGTTGGGCTTTACATTTTTATTATTACCTGGATCTCTTTAAGTGAGTGAAATTTAACCAGATAAGCTATGATCTGTGCAGAGTTAATAATTCTAACAATCACTAATATAATCTATTCATATATTAGTTCCTTGGCTCTGACTACTTTCTCTTATAACTTTGTAGATTTAGGTTTTTGGGTGGAACTAATTCCCAAAAAGACGGGGTTTGAATTTTTTAGTTCTTTTTGATATATTACTAGCTTCTCACAAAGGTCCTTGTGCGTGAACACTATCCTTAATTCCAACTCTCATAATTAATCCTTAAAGAATGTTTTTGTTCATACTATTTATGTCAATGTTTACTTTGTTTAATCCTTTAATTTATTGTGACTTTAGTTGCCTTTATGAAGTCATTCACATTTTTAAAACGCACGTGTAATGTCATAAGAAAAATAGTGATTCAAAAGTTTAAGCGCAAAGGCAGCCGCCAAAGAAATTTGTGTCATAGAAGGAGAAGGTCAATTATCGATCGAAATATTGCCATACTCTAGTCAGGCTTTTCAAAAATGGTAATATAAGTCTTGCAGATGAACCCTGATCAGGTCGCCCATCGGTCGTTGATAATGACATTCTTGTTGAATGTGTGAACCAGGACCCACATGCAACTACTCGTGATTTATGGGCCGTTGTAGGGTCTTCTAATGCCACAGTGGCTCATCTTAAAAACCTGGGCGTACGGAATTTAAGACCAAGGTTCGAACCACATCACTTGACAGAGACCCAAGCCATGCAGCGAAATGTGAAAAATTTTGCATCGAAATCCGAAAGACGGCAGGTTCTGGAAACAAATTATCACAAGAGTCGAAAAGTGAATATTTTAAAAAACTCTAGCAAACATAAGCAGTGTGTACGGCCAGGTGAAGCTGCACAACCGGAGGTTCGCCAATATCGGTTTGGGAAAAAAGTGATGCTTTGTGTTTGGTTGAACTTCGAAGACGTTTTGCATTATGAGCTTGTTCCTGATGGTCGGGCAGTGGACCCAAACCTTAACTGTGAATAGCTAGACAGAGTTTATGCAGTTTTGAGTGCAAAGTGCCCCGTTTCGGTCAACAGGAACCAAGCCATTTTGCATCATGACAATGCCTCTGCACATTGTTCTCGTTTGACCAAGGAAAGATTATCGGAACTGCAAGGAGTAAACGTTTTGCCTCATCCTGCGTATAGCCTGGCACATTTTTTAAAAGGATGAATCTTTGATAATTACGAAGACGTAAAAATTGGATGTGAAGAGTTCTTTGCCTCAAAACCAATGGAGTGGTACTGGCAGAAAGATGGGCGAAAGTAAAACAATGGAGTTTACTTTGGAGAGTAGTATTCAATAATATTTAAAATATGTAATCTCAAATAAAGCTATACTAATGCACAAGGACTTTTGTAACAACCAAGTAAAAGGTCAGGAAAATCTGAGAATGCGTTTTTTTGTTGTTTTTTTGCAGCCATCTTGAAAATAATTTAAAAAATCATACGTAGTATCAAATTACAGAAAATATACCAAAAAGATTATGATATTGGTTTTAAAAATGAAAAATATATTACGAAATGGTTTATATGGAAACATTTTTACAGTCATCAGAATCATTTAATCTTTAAAAATCTGAGGATATGATATTGTCCGAATGTGATGAGTGCAAAAGCAACAGTAAAATGATGGTACGTAGGAAGAAGTTAAATTTGGTGTCAATAACGAATTCTGTATAGATATTTATTACAGTATTATTGATAAACTTCTAGTAGAAGTATAAAAGAGAAAGTGTGATTTGGGTTCCTGGTCAATTTAAATGAAGACACAATTAGAATGAATGCTGCATTAGAATGAAGTTGTGCGAAATGTGTATGGATGATTTACAAAATAATTTTATTGAAGAATGCCTTCATTTTAAAGGTTTATATTTATTGGAAAATAAATAAACCTATTGTTGAACTTAATTTAAAGACAATAATTGACTCGGAAATTGAGTCTACACTCACTAACGTAGGCATAGCACTGTACTTTTTTTTTCTCATATTGCAGAGGCGAAGGATCATTTTCAGTGTTGAAAATGATAAAAAAATATTTACGGTCTTATTTGGGAAACAGCAAATTAAATGAATTGAGTATTTTATCTATAGAGATTGACTTATTTAATAACTTAAATACGTGTGATATTATTAATCAATTTGCAAAAGAAAAAGCTTGCTCATATAGGTTTCTTTAAAACTTGTGTATGAATTTTATGTATTTGTTTAGTGTGATGGTAATAAATCGACATTTTCTAGTTCTGACACTTTTATATGACTTTGCCGCTCATCCCTCTAACCTTCCCGTGTATTTTCTTATTAAGATTATCTTTAATAGGCGCCGAATCTCTTAGGACGGACCTATTCAAGGAACTATTCAGTTCGATAGAAAGAGCACTCTTCATAGAAATGTCTTAGCTCAAAAATAATTGATTATAACCACAAGAGAATTTTATCTTTAGCTAAATCTTATCTTAGCTAAATCTACATCTTGAGATACGATACATACCTATGCATTTCTATTGAAAAAATCATTTTGATTAGTACCAATATCTTAATCTCTTTCATTATGAATTTTTCTGTAATTTGATACCACAAAAGATTTATTATGGTTTAAAAACAAAAGCCAAGATGGGGGCAAAATAAAAGCATTTGCATCCTCATATTTTTCTAGACTTAATTTTATATTTTTATAAAATAATATTTTTTGTATTTATTGTATTTTTAGATTTTTGTAAGTCAAAAAGATACAAAATAAGAACTTATCAAATCCAAACTCTGTCTTTATGGGAATTAGTTCCATCTATCACCTATTTTTTGCATATCTATATCTACTTTATTATTAATTATACAGCACCATAGTAGTAAGTAATCGTCTTATTTTTGTCTAAAAGAAAATATATTTTTACAAAAAATATAATATATGCCTTTGAAAATAAATTCAGCTTTGGATTCACACTAAAATAATATATCTGCCTTACAAGACTATGAGGTATGTTCCGATTACCAAACTTTTTCATCTTATTTATGGAGTGTCCTTACCAATAGTGCACTGCTCTTCTCCATATTTATTAGTCTTTTGTTTTATATTATGCCCTAAAGAATTTAAGGGTGAAAGTTAAAATAGCTTGGAAGGACATAATTTTAATGACAAAAGGCTCATTAAAATATCCTTCTACTCTCCCTGCATTCTTACGTGTTCTGTACATTTATCCTTGTTGGGTTCTTAAGTTAGAAATATACCTATTTATAGAGCGTTTGCGTATTTTAATGAGGTATTAATAAAATAAAAAATACACTTATTTGAAAATTTAAATATCTACTACGTAGCTCTTGTTTCATTTCGATACATTCCATGTTAATTATTAATTTTAACAAAAATAATAATGCATTGAACGCCTTATTTTATTGCCATGACGTGATCAACACAAAAAGTGTTGTTATTTATTGGAGATTTTCGCATGATACCTTTTTTTGTGGAAGGGTCTAATCCCGAATACCGAATATAAAATCGTATTAAGAAAAAAATATTTATCGAAGAGCTGGCCCAAAATTATATTGTGTTCATAGTTATAATATAATTGCAACCGTAACAAGGATACTGTGCAAAAATGTCACGCATCCACCAATGCCTCTTTCGCTTCTTTTCTGCCTATAATTAGATCTGCACAAGCAGAGGACCCCAACAAGATCAGCCATATATAGCAACTTATGGTTTATTTTTATTTATTTTTTGCAAAACCGACACCAAATTTATGTTTCTCACATTAAAAAATATCATAGAACAAATTTTAATCGTGAAAAAATATTGTTTTTTATACTCGAACGTTTTAATTTCTTCTTCCGTTTATGACAAAATATATATTTTTTTTTTTATGTGAACTGAATTAGGCAGATCAGTTCTAAGATTTAATTGTGGGTAAAAGAAGACCTCTTGAAAAAATTCAAATTTTATCCGATAGCTCTCCCACAGAAAAATGTTGAAAAAAGAGTTCATTATTAGGGGGAAGTTGTGGTAACATGGAACCTTGCGGGTACTATGAAGCCTCTTAATATCTTGGAGGTGAGTGATAATGAATCAACAGTGTCAGCCTCAATCTGTGGCCAAGGAGCGCAAATCTGCAGGGCAGGTTGTTGGTTCAGTTATTAAAAAGTTGTGGTGTTTATGTTAAAAAGTTAATTTTTTTATATCGATTCTTTAAAACTTGGAAAAGATAAGTTAAAAAAAAAAGGTAGGTATCCACACTCTACATCGATTCAAAGGGATATATTGTAGGGATTTTCGTTCCTGAATCTGTTATTATGTTTCAAAATTATTTTAGTGTATATATCAAGTCAAAGTTTGATTTCTGGAACCCCATTGGTCCTGGTTATATGGAAACGGGTTCCACTCCCTTTTTCTCCGAAACAGCTTCAAGAAACACTAGGGAAGCAAAAATAATAAAGCTGAAAGAGAAACTTCAGCAAATAACCCTCAAAAGACCCAAGGAGTCAAAACTTGAGGATTAGGAATTCAAGAATGCGTGCCTCAACTAGTGCGTTTCAAAGTGATGAGCACGAAAACAGCATTTTTTCACATTCGATAGTTGGACATGGTAAGGACGTTATTACCACCTCTTCCTGTATACATTTAAAAAAAAAAATTATGTTAGTAAATCCTCAACATTTCGTGTTATAATATAATATAGTTTATAATTTATGAAAACTCTGTAGCTTTTAATTGTATAGAGTGGGATTGGGCCAAATCAGGCGCTCTAGGCTGTTATCGATTTACTTTTGTTCCTACACGATTATTTGAGGAGCAGGATTGCTTAATAAAAGTCAACAAATCTGAGTATAATCTTCGTAGAGCAAAAACAAGCTGCTTCCATTAACTATGAGGAGCTCATAAACATTTTTGCTGCAAAAAATTAACGGAAAGTGAATATTTCATGTTATTTGTACATAATTTTAATATTATATTTTTTTTTTTGTATTTTTGTTTTTTGATTGGTTTCTTCAGTCAATAAAATGTATTAATGTTATGATATGATATTTATTTCGAAATATATTACCTAAAATACAATTATAAAACAGTATTTTTTATTCGGGAGGGGAAATTAAAGAAGGGGTGGCAAAATTAAGCTTGTCCCCCCTAGAAAAATTTCTCAGCCCTGTCGGTATCATTTCTGGACGTATTGGTGCAACTTTGTTGACATCTTTCACAGTGGCCGACCAACAATACTTTTAGAGCAAATCTCTCTTGCGGGAGTGTGGTTCTGGTGTTCTAGCATCGTTTTTTAACAACTATACATATATCGATTGTAATAATGCTTAGTATTCATACTACTTCTTGCTAGACTGGAAATATCTTAGAACTAAAGCATCCAATTTTATGTTTGAAAATTCTGTTTATATTTACTCTATTAACATTTGTTAGATACGAAATTGACAATCGGCTGATTGGCTCTCGGTAACGTTAAAATTACCTGAGAGGCATGCAGAAGAATAGTGCCTAGCTACACCTCTTCCATGGCTTAATTTGCTTATATTATTTTAGCAGATCCATGCTTTTGTCCGTTTTGTTTTCTCTGGTAAATCATTCGTTGCATTTGTGCATTCGTTCTAATGTGTTAATTAATTTTTCATGAAAACGCTTGTAGTAAGTTCTTATTTGTTCATAAACCATCGGATTATTTAACTCTTCATACAAGGTTTTCTTATTAACGTACTATGGTGCTTTGGGATTTGTCTTAATGTCTTTGATCGAAATGTTTGTAGTAGTTAACGTAAATCTGTTTAGCGACTCTGTCAATTTCTAATGCTTATTTCCAAACTTATTTTACTAAGTAAAGTAGGGGAGACCGGATCAGGTTGTCACAATTTATGGTTTTGAATTTTTGAAGAGGCAAGGTACACAGTTTACCTATTTATTATTTGCGTATCTTGCAATATGTATGCTTTTTATCTTTTAATGTGACCTTTTCCGATATGTACATATACATTTTATTAAATCTATGCATTAATTATATGTATATATTCACTACATATTTGTTATTCATTAAAATCATAATCATGGATCTAAAAAAGGCTGATACATAGCCGTTAAAATC